>JAWZYV010005743.1:0-625675 GCA_038373885.1 Cheiracanthium punctorium | reverse complement strand
GAAAAAAAAAAAAATTTTTAAAAGAAGCCCTATTATTCAAAAGCTTTAACAAGTACAACATATTTGATATTGAAAATATTGTTTAACCAAGGGCTTAAAAAACTAATTTTGTTTGAATTAAACAACCCTGACAGTGGACAATTTTTTTACAACATTTTGCCAAGGGGAAGAATGGAGTTTCCTTCTACATTTTTAGCTGGATCGGTTAATACGACCCGACGAACAAATTTTTAAAATGAAAAGATTTTGAGACAAAGTTGGGGGACACAGGGTGACAAGTGCCCCCCTGTGTTCCCCCAATACTACGCCTATGCTTCATATGTATTATATGCTTAAGAAGACTTAATAACATTAGCTTTAAAAGATTGTTTAACAGAGTTTGAAATGAAGTTGGGGGGGGGGGGAGCTCCCCCTGCACCCCCCCCCCGAAACCGCTGCTATGATTCATATGTATTATACGCTTAGGAAAATCAAATAATAATAGTAAGGAAGAGTTTATCATTGCTTCCAGACCTACTGAAATTTTGGAGAGGTACAGGAAAGGTTTGCGGGGGGCACATATCGGATTTAAGAGCAGAAAAGGGAAGTTTTTTTTACATTTTCAAGCAAAATTTTACTTAAAATTTTTTTTGTGATGAAGTTTGAGGGGGGGCACCAGTGCCGGATTAACAATATAGCAAATGTAGCAAATGCTACGGGCCCCGCGCTTTTGGGGGCCCCGCGCCTTTACCTTGAAAGTTTTCGTCTTTCAAGGTAAAGTGGACTCAAGATCTAGCTTTTTTGACACTTTCCAACAAGGTAGAAAAGTGTTTAAGATTTCGGTTTGTCTGTCTGTCCGTCCTTGATATAACTCGCGTCAATATGCATCGATTTCTACGAAATTTATATATGTAATTCTTATCTGCGGTACCATGTACCCTATTGTATAGGATCTATGTAGCATTTATAGATTTTTTCTACAGGAGCACTGAAAATAGTCCCAATACATTGCGCTCTATGGGACGTTATTCTTTAAAGCGTATCATCCTACTAACTACAAGGGGTGATCAAATGAAAAGGTACGAAACGACACGGTGGGTACAAATGTAGACTTTATTCAAAATATACGCCATTGGACTGAGCAAAACGATCCCACTGATGAACAAGCCGCAGGATTCCTTGTTGCCAGAATTCCTGTGGCCGTGACGAGACCCAGTCCGTCACAGCGTCCTTGAGTACGTCGTCCGAGAGGAAGCGCTTCCCTTTCAGATGGTTTCTTCAGTGAACCCAACACATGGAAATCGCAGGGCGACATGTCCGGACTGTAGGGCGGATGGTCCAACGTCTCCCACTTGAACTTGGCCAGTTCCTTGGCGAAAACGGACATTCCATTTTCTCATTGACTTGTGGGACACACAACCTTCTCAGTATACGGTCCTCATCCTGCGACGAATAGTGGCCGGTTTAACAACTTCCGCTGTCAGAAATCGGATAACGCCTCGCTGCCCCTAAATCGTCGAATTTTGCAATGTGAACGCCATCCTGTCCTCACAAACACTGCCGCGTCAATTGGACGTAGGAGGGTGCTTTTTACAAGAGCTTCTGCTCTCTCCTGCCGGGCCTCTGCATGTCCCTATCCACACAAAAGACTCCAATCGCATTCCTAGATGTCTCGCTACGTGCTCTCATAGCTGCATGGACAAATATGATAACGGTTAGGTTGTTGCAACGTTTCGTACCTTTTCATTTGATCAACCCTTGTAGTTGCGCTGAACCCTGACTTCAAGATAAAACTTTTTCCTCCATGACTGCAAAAAGATTACAATGTCAAGGACAAAAAGCCTAACAACTTCTACATCGTTTGTACGATCCGCTTGAAATTTTCCACAACTTTGTAAATAAATATAGATAACAATCTGTCAATTTTAAAAATCTGAAAATCCACCCGTTCCCTCATTTTTAAGCGATTTTTCGCTATTTTCAGCACTATTTCGTTTCCGAGAGTCAAAAAAAGTGAATCATTTGCGTGACAAAATGACCTATTTTAAGTGAAAATGACGTCATACAATTGGGGGATTCCAATAAGTTTAAAATAATTTCTCCCGATTACACAGTTTATTATTATTTTTTTCCCCACAAATAAATCGTCTGCTGGATATTCGAATGTTTATGTATACAAAACGAAAGCTTTCGACTGCGAAAAGATTCCGCGCGTTTCCAGATGAGCATGAAATTCGATTTGGGTATGTAATAAAAAATGAATATGAGCTTATTTATTTTAGGTGGATGAAAATTAAATATATTGAATGAAAGACAAATTTCCTTCAACTGTTTTTTCTTGCGCCCGTTGTATATTTGCCTCCACAAAAGGTTTTGACTTTTAGTTTTAGAGATATTCTGCTCTTCGAAATGAAACAAAATTGGATGTTATTAAGGATTACAAAATGAAGCTTTGCATCGAAAATAGTGTCTGTATAGTTAAAAGTTTTTCTATACGGGAGCACTCAAAATAATTTCAATACAATACGGTCAAAGGCAGTTTAGAGACAGGCATCTATTTTAAGCATATAATACTATCCTACAATATCATTAGCTAATAATCCGACGACGATCGTGTGCCTCCTTCAAAATTTGCACCAAAAGCCGGCAATGTTGGCGACTATTGCTATAAATTGCCAAATAGGGTGCGAAAAAAATGCTTTGAAAAATGAACCGAAATTGGGCATATTTTTATAATTTTACGATAAATCGAAAAGGGTATTTACGTATTATCCCGGCGGTCATTAACGCCAAACTATTTTTTCCTCAAATTTGCTGGCAAACTGTCGCCAATAGTATTCCGAACCATCAATAATTTCATGTGTCCGGCATTTATCTTGGCGAAAAAGTTGCTCGTCTTGGCGGATCGCCGGGATAATATGTAAGTACCTCGAAAAATGTCTAATGTGATTATATTAAGCTATGACGATTTCTTTGGGAATTTTGAAAATTCTTTACTCGCACTGTAATTAACTGATTTATTGTACTGTGTTTTGTTAAGGGCTATTTGCGTAGGAGTGGGAGGGGGTCTCCGACCGACGAAAATCTGTTAATGCATTAGAACCCAAAACGAGTTAACGGATTTACACGGAACAAAATTGCAAACTTTGATTCTTTAGCGCTTGGAAAATTAATTTGAGACTGTTAACCCTTAAAAGAAAAAATTTCTCGCTCTCTGTGTTCGTCCGATACCATTATGTTGTATAAAAGGATTATTTATACATTTTTAACCAACCAGCAAGTTTAAGAGTTCCTTATGATTTCGGTTATTTGTCTGTTCTGATGTCCACCCATCCAGTGTTCTAACTCCCTAGTAGAACAACTAGTTCAAAAAACGTTTAAATTACGTTGGAAACATGTTTTTTGACGTTAAAAAACGTGTTTTACACGTGTTTTGGACTAATTGTGCTACTGGGGCTGCTGTGGATATACATTGATTTGTGCGAAATTTATGTTTTTTCTATGTACAGTAACATGTACCATATTGAAAATGGTGTATGTAGTATTTATAGTTCTTTTTCAAGAGAAAAAAAATCCAATGTATAGCACAATCTAAAAAACAGAACTAAAAAATTAGGGGGAGTTCAAGGGGGTCTCCCCCTGTATCTGTTGATACAAGAATGACTGAATCATCAGTCATTCTTGTAAACATATTTTAGAGATATTCGGTTTTTGAACGAAAAGAAAAAGTTGGCATATATATTACTAAGGCTCTCAAAATGATACTCTCCATTGAGAATAACGTCCGTATTATTAATAGTTCTACAGGAGCACTCAAAAGAATTTCCATACATTGCAGTCTATGGCATTTGAGAGACACTAATACATTTCTAGCACAAGACAATGAGTATAAAATTTTTATATTCTTCAGTTAAACGCTAAAAAAAATTAAAGGTCTTTTACAGTGTCTCATAAAATTGAATTTATAGTGATAATACAGCATTTTTTTATCTACGAAATCTCGCCAGTTTTAACTAAAATACGTAGCAGATTTGGCGCAAAAATATTTTGTATTGGAAAGTGTTTTATAATCTATGAGCTTGGCATGATTTATCTTTCTTGATTTTTTAAGGCAACAGATAATCTTGTAATTCTTTTTTTCTTTCGTCCTTTCTTTCTTCATTTATTTTTATTTTTATTTATTTATTTTTATTATTATTATTTTTTTATTTATTTATTTATTTTTGATAAGACAATTTCTGAATCTCTATATAGTGGAACTGTAAATCAGTTGTAGACAACCCATTGAAAGAATATATGTATAACTCGACTGTTCGAGCCTCGTCAATGAGACCCCCCTTGAACCCCCCTAATTTTTTAGTTTCATGATTGCCATATTAAAACGATATTAATGGACTATATCATTTTATCTTTTATCATCGTGTATTTCACCTGGTAACCCCATGTTGAAATTTTTAGGATTGTAGCCTATTTATAGAAAAATACATGTGATGCACATTCTACAGCTTAGTAAATATTGTAACAATAGATTAAAGCTGTTGTGAACTAATAGTATTTAAACATATGTAAAATATACATGTGATGTATATTCTACAGCTTACGAAATATTGTAACAATAGATTAAATCTGTTGTGAACTAATAGTATTTAAATAAACGGATGAAATTTTTAAACAATCATTTTATGAAATAAATGCAACCTTACGAAACTTATAGAAATCGGTGGTTTACGTAGCACATACTAACATTTTCAGCGGACATTTATTCTTACTTTTAAGTCGCGTTTTCGTAACGCATTTTCGTGTCTCATTTTTATGTCACATTTTCAAAAGGGGGTGAGAGATAAAATGACATAGTCATTAATATATTTAATGTGGCTGTTGCATGCCTGCATTATTTAGTCAACTCATTACCTAGGCGAAACTGAATGAGTATTTTAAAGTCAGCAATAAGGACACACACAAGAGTATATTTAACAATACTGTGGAAGAAAAAACACAGTTCTGAGAAAAAAATTTCAGGGAGCATCCAAAAGGGCAGAAATAAAAGAAAGACAGAAAGAAAGGCTGTATCATTATGTTTTTGTTGACTAAAAGCGAAGCTCGGACAAACGGAGGAAGGGTTATCCATATCCTTGCACCACCCACCTATGGCCTTTAGAAAATGGATTCCTTACCAATAATGTTACATTTTTTTCTTTATTTGAAGAATGAATCCAGAAATAAACAAAATATAGAAAGAAAACTAAGTGCCGAAACAAAAGAACAGACTCAGGGTCTGATCAAGGGCGGATTAAAGGGAGGGGGTCGACGGAGGCGACCGCCCCTCCTGAGAAAAATGAAATTAATGTAAACAATCCCAACTTACTTCCATAAAATTTATCTATATGTATGTGAATCTTCCATCCAAGCCTCCACCCACAAAATTGTATTAATCCGTCAGTGGGCCGGATTATTCATTAGGCTGTAGTCTATCTGTCCCGATCATTTCAGGGACTTTTCAGTAACAAGTCGAATAAATTTTTTAATGAAGTTGTAATCAAACTTTTCAAGTAGAAGTTGTAATCAAAATGACTCAATAGAAAGGAAATATTTGTGTCTATTTCTGAAGATGTTCTCTGGAACGCGAGTTGACCTTCTGCATTTCCCCGAGAGCTGAGATCCATAGGATTAAGATTGTAGGAAAAACGCGCCCTATAATCAATAATAATCCCCCACGAAACAATAATTTTTATTTAAATATTGGACATAAAGTTATTTTGTTTTGCAGTAAATATGAGGATGGTATTTTAAACGGATGTTGGGCAGCCCCAAAGTTCTTTTGTTTTAGAGTAAAGGTGGGTGGCTTTGGCGAAATTCGAAAGTGTACTAGGGTGTAAACCATCTTTGGCTTTTAGTAGTTGGCTTGCTTTGTTTTTACCTAATTATTTAATTTTACATTTTACAATATATAAACAAAGGCGAACTATTTTTTGAAACAAAAATAATATATAGAATGTAAGTCTTTCTTTTATAGTTGGGGAATCCACTATTACGATAAATTATCTTATTAATCTCGGAAATTAACCACGTTAAATATAAAATAATTGATTTTTGGCCTGTCGAAACCACAGGTCAAGAGCGCGAATGCCAGTACGTTCGTTCAAATAAAATAATTAGAACCGAGAGGATCTTCGCACAAAGACAAGACGGTCGGGGTATCCTAGAAGCCATAACCCCAGACAAACTGAGAACAAAAAGAATTTTCGGATACTCTTGATCCACAAAGAAACTCGCAAATTACTTGTCACATTTAAGATTATTATGTCTTGCAAAAACATTTGAACGTAATACGATAATGAATGTTTTATCTGAATTTTTTATTATTTATTATATAGATTATTCTATTTAGAAAAGATACAATCCTCTTATAAAGGTTTTTTTAGCAAAATATTTTATATCATTTTAGCGAGGATAAGTTGAAAAGTAGTGCACATATGCTTGTAGAACACTAACGAAATGACCTTTAGAAGTGTTCCAAGCAGTATGTGGAAGTAACAGTCCCCCTGTACAAGCATGTACAGTTTAAATGCCTTCCGTGCATGCAGTATATTTTGAATGGCGGAGGTATTATTGTGCTAGATCTATCTATCTCCAGTTTGATTTCTTATGAATTAACCCATTAAATAAATTAAGAGAAGTTAAAAATATGTAACCTATTATTAGTAAAGACCGTCCAGATAATGAAATAATTTTACAAGCATGCATTTTTATAGAGGAAAAAATAGTGTTTAAAGGCACAGTTTAAAATACATATTGATTTCGAAGGTTCTAAAGATTTTACAGAAACAATTATTATTTTATGTGTGTAAACATGTCTAGTTATATGTTTGCATATGGGAAAGGTGGGAAGTGTTAGAAATTCCAAATATATATCCATGAACATTTACATTCATTAAAAAAACCTGAGTTGTACGAATAAATAACTTTAAACATCGCCAGTCTCACTATCTATTTAGACCCCCCCCCCGAAACTTTATTCTGACAGGCATTTTTTCCGCACACCAATTTACTTGGAGAAATTGATTGGTCTAGTGTTAACTCAAATTTGTTCATTTTGAATCAAGAAAATTCGTAAAAGTTGTGTTTTATTTTATCATCGCACAAAACCTACAGATAAGCACACCCAAGGTGGAGGAAGGACTGGGATAAACCTCTCGCGAATGGTTATGGGAAAGGTGGGAAGTGTTAGAAATTCCAAATATATATCCATGAACATTAACATTCATTAAAAAAACCTGAGTTGTACGAATAAATAACTTTAAACATCGCCAGTCTCTCTATCTATTTAGACCCCCCCCCCCAACTTTATTTTGACGGGCATTTTTTCCCGCACACCAATTTACTTGGAGAAATTGATTGGTCTAGGGTTAACTCAAATTTGTTCATTTTGAATCAAGAAAATTCGTAAAAGTTGTGTTTTATTTTATTATCATACAAAACCTACTGATTAGCACACCCAAGGTGGAGGAAGGACTGGGATAAACCTCTCGCGAATATAACACGTGGGACCTTTCCGTTTTGTTTACATCTAATTAGCATTTGTAACACCATTAATTAGCACTAAACATAAATTGTAATATAATTAGCACTATTTATTTTCTCATTTAATTTAGCTCTACTACTTTAATGTGAGGGTGAACTCTTCCCCCTAAAAAAAAAACACACACACATATATATATATATATATATATATATATATATGGGTGCGCCACTGAGCAGGGGGGCCCTTGGTAACATTTGCTACGGGCCCCGCGCTGTCTTAATCCGGCACTGGGGGGCACAGGGGGGTAGGTGACCCCTTGTGGCCCCTCCCGACGCTTTCCCTATGGTTCATATTATTACGTGCTTAGGAAACTCGGAAACCCTAATAACAATAGCTTTATCACTCCCAGATCTACTGAACATGAAAGTTTACCCCTTTATGCCAAAACAAAAGAAATTTGGCATAAGACACAATTAAATATATTCCTCATGCATATTACAAAACAAAGAATTTTATGTCCAATTTTTAGTAAAAATTAATCATTTTGGCGTTCTTACCGTTCGCGTTTTTTCAGTCCAAGTTTTTTCCCCACACCTGGCAAATTATAGCTGATCAGCCAACCCCCAAAAACTGTGAGAAAATCTAATCCTAACTATTAAAAACTCCATCCCTACTAACTAAAATGATAAAATAACCTCCCGTAACAACACTGAATTCGACTCACAAATCAATAAATTAAGAGATATCGTATTCCTTCTCCAGTCCTACATCCAATGACGACATTCTCAAAAGCAATTTATCCCCAGATTTCTTCCTATAAGCTCTCATCTCATCTCACTAATAATGAATGACCTTTCAGTCTCCTTTGGAATGTCAACCGTCCCCCGGCATCAACTAGTACTAGACTATCTTTCCACAGGAAGTGAAACAGGTGCCTCTTTATATCCCCCCACCCCCTGTAATTCTCAGAAAGCCTATGTTCTTCACTCGATCAATGGAAGCGGGTTCGGACAGAGAGGACCGAGACCGACTTCGGAACCGAATGACCGAAATGAATGGATCCGGACAGAAATGACTGATTTCGGAACCAGATGAACGAAAGGACCGGGTCCGGACCCAAATGACTGATTTCAGAGCCAGATGAACGAAACGAACGGGTCCGGATCCAAATGACCGAAAGGAGCGGATCCGGATGCGGAACGGGTCCATTTTTAGAGATGGATCCGCTCCGGACCCGGTCCATGCTCGGATCCGTTCCGGTCGGAACGACACACCACTAGTCTGCTCAGCGTGACCAGAGTGCATTCCACAGCAGTGCATTCTGGTTCCACAGGGTTACCACGAGGTTCCAATCTGGTATATGCTCCGTGTATTACCAACATTTTTTTTTTTTACTTCTCAACGGATGTTTATATATTATAAATTTGAATAAAATTGATTGTTCTAATCGTTCAGGAAGTGGAAAACAAATGTTTAGATTTCCTAGAGATATGGAACGAAGAAAAAAGTGGATGGTGAACTGCAGACGTGAACAATGGAACCCGGGTCAAGACTTTGCTGTGTAAGTAATTCTATTAAAAATATTTATTTGCTTGAATTTTTGATATGTAGTATAAAGTTCAGGTTCTAAATAATCGTATAATGTTGTAATTTAGTCTTGGAAGCTTCTAATAACGTTTAAAGTATGTGTTTATAGTACGATGTTTGGATATTGGCGATATTCTAAATGTCGCCAAACTGAGTTTCGGTGTGTGGTTTGTTTGTAAACAAAACTACGGAACTTTTAAAAAGGTTATGTTCATAGATCAGGAATGATAGCAAATCATCAAATTGTATTAATTAGATAATTATATAACATTTATAATACTTTTATTTTTCTTTAAAAAAAAGGTGCTGTTTTTCATTTTATAGAAGTCAAGATCTTACATATTAATTATACTGAAACATTAATAACGCCTTGTAGATAACATTTATTGTATTTTAATCGTTTTATCTTAAAAAATGTGTATTGTTTTTATTATTTGATGAATTTTTGTAATCGTATGTTTTGAATGAATAAACGTTTTAAAAAATCATTTTTATTCATTTGTGTATGTTATTCTGTTTCAGTAGTCATCATTTTACCATTATTCAGACTCCCTTTTCTGAAATATGAAATATTCTGGGGATTTTTTTTATATGGATTGGTGAAATTTTTGGGGTAAAAACATTTTCTGCACCCCCCCTTATTTTTCTTTTACATTTTGATAGATTAAGTATAAATTTCAAATTGTACCCCCCAAAAAAAGTATTCGAGCAAGAGAGAAAGTTCCTACGTTGGTTTCGTATATTAAAAATTATTTATCATAGAATATGAATTAGGCTATGTATAAGTATGACTTTCCATATTTCTATCAAGTTGTGCGTTTTTCAAAAACTCAATTATTATTCGCAAATCTAAAATAGGAAATTTCTCTCTTGCTCGAATACTTTTTTTTTGGAGGGTGTACAGAATGCAGATCAACTTCATGACATTTTTGGTTATTTACTTAAAAAGAATAATAACAAATATGTACATATGTAGAAAATAATTCAGAATGTTGAATTTCTAAAAGAAAAATTCGTATAACACGTCATGTGTAAGAAGTAGATTTCGGGAGCCTGTTTATATCTATCAGCGCCATATAGATTAAATAAGAAGTTAGATTTGGAAGTATTTAATATTTGTGAATTTGATAAATATACTAAAGGCCTAAATAAACATTTGTAAAATATTAAACAAGATCGTTTCAAATTTAACAATTAAGTAGCAAAATGCCTTTTTATAACATAACATAATAATAATAATAAAAGGTCGGTTCATATACTAGCCCTTTGAAATATAGTAATAGTTGTATCAATTGTTCTAATAATTTGATTGTTTTTGCTTCAAAAGACATTTTTTTTCTATTGTGTACAATTTACATACAATAGTTAAGTTCTAAAATGTAGGATTTAAGTTTTTTCTGTTGTAAAGTACTGTTTTTTTTTCATTTATTTAAAATGTTACTGTGATTCATAAATAATTTCTTTAAAAAATTTATTTTTAACTAATGTTATTCTATGACAGTTTTCTTTTATTTATTTCAATAAATGCTAACATTGCATTTTTTCAAATATTACTTTTATGCTGTATGTTATTTTTTATCGGTGTCCGCTAAACTAAAAATGCTTGCTCAAGTCGCAGGTTTTCCGTTTCGAAATCTAGATTGAACAACTTTTTTGTTGTTGTTAGAAGCGATTGGAATCTTTAGCCATCGCTGGGGCTGTCGTCCCGAATGATTCAGAGATATGTCTAAGTATAGAGACCTAGGAGTGCAAAGAGCAGACAGCCGACTAACGGTTAATTGCTACAAGGTACTGGATGAGCGCATGGCGAGAGGTAGAGGTAGCCTGCGAGACAAACGCCGAGAAGGGCCCCGCGAAAGACGGCAGGAGGCCAAGAGCCGAATAAATCTTACGACGGTTGTTGGCATACTTGATGCAATGGAATAGAATGTGGTCAATGGAATCCGGTAGATTGCAGGTACTGTGGGTTTCACAAGGTTGTAGAGATGATTCCCGACAATACAGAAGGCAATTTACACTTGTTAACAAAATACAACATTTATTTATGAAGAATCATATTTTTTGTACAGATTTTTTGAGCGTGCAAGCTCCACACCAAACGAAGCACACATCAGGGGGGAAAGCTAGTGACTGACGGTGGGGGAATTTTTTTGCCCGTGCGTGGACTGACGGAAGAACTTGCTTTATGACCGGACTGCCATGTGGCCGCCGTTAGGACTGTGCGACTTGATTTATTTTCTTGTGTGCACGTGCAAGTTTTATGGCGTAATTACCCGCCAGACATCTTGGATTATTTTGTATCTTGAATTATTTGTTATGTGTGTATTCCGAAGGACTGCCCATCGTCAGCCTTCATAAGAACTGCTGATTAGTTTCTTAGCCTCATCTACACCTGTGTGTGTTTCTACGAGGACTGCTGTATAGCGCTTCATTGCCTCATCTACTATTTGTGACTTAAGTGCTTCCTGTGATTCACAATGGAAACTACTGTGATCACTCCCACTCTCGAGCACATTAGCTTGACGATCCACTTCAAACGAAAATTCTCCCAAGATACTGTTGAATTCTTTTACCTTTTTTCTATGTGCTACTCAGGTATATGACGACCTCATCCAACGCACCGAGGGAGAACAACAGCAATGCCTGGTGAGAACATTTTCCCACACAATTCATTTTTTTTGCTTGACACCTAACATTGAGGTTCTCTGTAAGTCTAATCTGTTTAATTACATGATGCAACATTTCCCACAAAAACTTGCATGTATTGCCAATCAGTACAGTATTAGATTTAAACAACTTAAAAACGGCACTTATCAATTTACTAAAATTAAATCTAGTGGTAGGAAACGCAGCATTTCTAGTGACGAAGAGTCACCAGCTTCTACTACATCTAACAAAGTAACAATAATACATCTTAATGTAAACAAAGACCAAAACTTAGCTAATGACACTAGTTCTGTAGCAAACTCTGAAACTCCTGAAAATACTGAAAATTCTATGATCACTGAACGTGCTGGGGACATTGCCACTTCGGCTGAGCTGCCCAGCACTCACACGCACGTCCAAACCCCAGATTTAAACCCAGCCAATATGGACGCTTCCATATCTGGTACACAAGGGAACCAAAACGAAGAAAATACTAGAGGCTCCACATTTTATGCCGAAATTGTCGGCAACTGGATAGATATGCTTCGCAATCTCTAGGAGATCTTGGGCGAAGCCGCCAAAAACGACTTATGTGGAGAACTACTTAGGATCAGAACAAAAAACATTGCACACTACCGTAAGGTACAGGAGTGACAAACAAAATATACTTCTTGAATATTACATACTTCTTGAATATTATACTTCTTACTAATCTTGAAACAAAAATACAGCACCAAATTCAGCACAATTGATCCCAGGATCGAGCGACCGAAAAAGGATGTTCTAAAGGGTATCTCCACCTCCACTCTCATAGAGGAAATTGAAAACTTTTTAAAGGAAAAGAATTTCCATCCTCTCAAAGTAGCATATATGCGAAACAAAACAACTAATCTGCCCCTCCCCTCTTTGTTGTGACTGTGAGAAACTCTCCGCACTTTGAGGATATATACAAAATAACTGATTTTAATGGTATTGATGTCAAAGTTGAGACTCAAAAATCCAAACCATTCAAACGATGTTATAATTGTCAAGCCTTCGGGCACAACTCGCTTACCTGCAAATTAATCCCAAAATGTCTCAGATGTGCCGGCGCTCATTTAGCCAAAAACTGCACTCTGCCTACGGATTCTAGAGACGCCACTGTGCTAACTGCAGTGGCCTCCACCCCGCTAATTACGCTGGCTGCTCTAAAAACCCCTATAATAGAGGGAAAAACTCAATTACCCCCGCTCTTGCTAGTGGAACTCAAAACTTGACTAACTCGAAAAATAACAAAAATTCTCGACCTCGCTTCAACAGCAAGAAAGTAAATAGCAATGTTTCTTACGCTTCAGTTTTGAAAACAAACACTCAAACCCAAAACAAGCATACTCCCAAAAATCTTCCTAAACAGTCAAATTTTGCACATCACAATAGATTCAAACTTTTGGACGATGAGTCTGACACTGACTGTTCTGTTTTCACTGACCCAGAACCCTTTGCGGAAACTGAAGCTCCGGCTGAAGTCCCCCAGGCTCAAACGGTCACCAAAACAACACCAGACACAAATACTGCTAGCAAGGCTGTAAACATTCAACCTGATAATACAAACAACTCCAGGCAAACGATTAAAATCCAACCCCAAACTAGCAAACAAACGAATAAAAATAGGACTAGTGGTGCCACCATCAAAACTAAACGGCGACCTGCTAACAAAACTAGAAAAATAAAAAGAAACACAAAATATAAGAAACAAAACAATGAAACTAATACGCTTAGTTTTTTCGAAATTATACAAACTCTGCGAGAGCTAAATGAAGCAATAGGCCTCAGAAACATACTAAATTTCTTTAGAGACCCTCGACAAAGTTTTAACTAATGATGAAGATGACAATATGGAAAAAGCATTTAAAATATTTGAGATACTCACAATTCATTGTAACTTCAACGAAAATCATGGGTCAAAATCTAAATAATCTCAAGATTTTCTGCTGGAATGCGAACAGCATGGATCCTAGCATAATGGAACTTAGGGACTACCTAGCTCTAAATGCATTCGATATAGTCCTCTCACAAGAGACAATGTTCCGACCAAACAAAAATTACAACATCGCTAACTACAATCTTTACCAAAACACTCCTACTCAAACTTCTCAATTGAGACGCCGTGGCGGCACGGCTATTTATGTAAAAAAGAACCTCATTAGCAGACAATTGGACATAAATTTCACTCGGCTTGAGTGCACAAATGTCATTATAAACCAAAATAACTTCCTCTTTAGTTCCATTTACATCCGATCTAACGAACACTTACCCGCTGAAGACTTATTAACACTAATTAACTACCACCCCCACGTCATTATGGCTGGGGATTTTAATGCTCACAGCACTGCTTGGAACTGCGTTCGCACCTATAGTAGGGGCCATCAGCTCCTGAAGTTTATTACTGATAACAACATCGCGCTAATTAAAACAACCACCCCCACTCATTATTCCCAAGGTAATCCCTCGTTTATTGATTTCTGTCTCACCAAAGAATTTCATTATAACACTGCAGCTCGTACAATAGACATGTTTGACTCTGACCACCTTCCCATTCATATTAGTGTTGATTTGCTCTTCCACTCTCCTCCAATTAAGAAAACATACAGTCGTACTAATTGGAGAATTGACACCAAGTCTTTGTTGGATGCTCAGTTTGAAAACTTGCATCTTGACTCTCCCACCCCACTTAACTCTGCAATTAAAGATTTAAATGATACCTTAACCACTGCCAAAAATCTTGCCTCTTACGAGTGCCCTTATAACAACTTATCCTCCTCCCAGCTGATATCAAACAAAAGATTAGGGATAGGAACAGAGCCAGGCGTCTTTACCAACGCATTAAGTCCCCCAATATAAACAAGATTACTATCGACAAAAATTCCTAGCTAGAGAGGCTCTCTACATACACCGTCAAGAGCGCTGGGAGTCTTTTCTAGAAGATCTAAATCAAGACGAGTCCGATGTTTGGAAAATAATTAAAAGATTTCGGAGGAAAAAATACGATTTCCCCCCTCTCCAGAGCCCTTCAGGTATTGCTTACACGGATGAGGACAAAGCCAACACTCTAGCGCAAGCTTACACTCTGATCTCGTTAACCCTGATTTTGATAGAGATATCAAGGCTCAGATTGAGGACTTTCTAAGCCGTCCCCCGACTCAGTCCTTACCCCTTACTACTAACTTAGAAGTATGCGAATTAATTAGCAAACTTAACAATAAAAAAGCCCCCGGCATAGACAGCATAACTAATCTTATGCTTAAAAATATCCCACATAACATTCTTGATCTTATAACTCAAATCATAAACACAATTCTCGATCTCAAAGTTTTTCCTGACGTTTGGAAAACGACCATTGTTTGTGCCATTCCTAAGTCTGGTGACCTGGCTATCCCAGAAAATTACAGACCCATTAGCCTTCTGAGCAGTCTCAGTAAAGTAGCTGAAAAAATTATCCTGAGGAGACTTAACTCTCACTTGCGGGATAACAACATCATCATTCCTGAGCAATTTGGCTATAGGCCCAAACATGCTACCACTCACCAGCTCCTCGGAGTAGTGGAATTTCTTTCTGAGGGCTTTAACCTCAAGGAATCCACCGGAGCAGTAATGCTGGACATTAGCAAATCTTTTGACCACGTCTGCCATAACTCACTTATTTACAAACTACACTATACAAACTACACTAGTCTTAGGCCCCGGACGCGGCCTAAAGCTGTCCTCCTGCTTAATGAGTAGGATTATTAGCACCAATTCTCACTACCTTTTCTCCCAAACTACGACTCACTATTTGTGTCTCCTGATCTTGTCCCATCCCTTGACATTATCTTCTAGAGTCCCTTATATATATTGTATATAATTTATTTTCATTTCGCATTCTCATACTGTTTTGCTCTATATATTACTATTTACCTTTTCTATTATGTATGTTCTGATACTGCATTTTCTCTTACATGACCCATCGATGTATAACTACTCATCAAACAACTGGAGTTAAACCGTCATGGAATAGGCACTCCTTTCAAGAACAATTCGACGATGATGATGATACTGACTGACTGCCGTAGTCTGTTGCCAGATTCCAGAATAGAAAAGTTCTGAGTGGAGTGAAGGAGAGTATTGGCTAGCGCTGGCCACATCCTGCGCGGGGAAGTGTGCAGATGCAAGGGGTGCCGGCCGCCACAGTACTCCCCCCACAAGGTACTGAAGCCTCAGAGGTACTTCGTACTGAAGCGGACTACTCTCCCAGAGCGCGTGTTTTTTACCGGAGGTGGCTCGGCTTGAGCTGTTGTAGGTGGAGATGCTGTTGTAGGTGGATTTTGAAATCAATTTCGTAGTATAATTGTATTTTATTTTGAAGAATTTCCATATTTGGAAATATAGAATGGGTTTACTTACTTAACACAAATTTTGTGTTAAGTAATCTGAAATCAAAGAAACAGATAGTTAAACGTTACTTCGAAATGTTATATCACAGTTGCTAACATGTATGGAATACAAACACTTTAGTCATTTTTGTAAATATTTCTTAAAATAACAAATAATTGAAAAATTTTGCTATTTTTTAACGCTAAAAATTCTCTGTGGTTATTTTCCTACATATTGGTATGCTATATCGATATAGAGCATTTCGAAGAATTAAAAATAAGTTAAAATTAATTTATACAAATGTAAATTTGAATTATTTTCATTGTTCATACTTTATAATTAAAAAAATTATTTAACTTCTGAATTTTTTTTTGTCCTTTGTAATTTTTTTTTAATTACAAAAGTGTAAGATGTAAGATTTTTGGGCCCTAAAATCTGTAGGCCGTGGCCAGTTGCCCCGTTTGCCCTGCCGGTAATATGGCACTGGTAATATAAAATAAAACACATCTTTTACGAACTTTCAGAAAATATTAGGACGCTAGACAATTAATGTCCATTCTCTTTCACAGATGGCGCCATCAACGCTCCTTTAAAAAGGAAAAATCACGCGAGTATCAATTTTCAAGCTTAAATCAAGCTGTATTTAAACTTGACGATTCAACTTGACTCCTGCAAGCTTGCTGCCAGCTTAGAATGAGTTGAACTGTCAAGCTTGCATTAGTGCGTCAAATTCAAAAATGTCAAACTTGATTTAAGCTTATGTGCTATCTGGGGCACTGGGTTCGTTTTTGGAAGGTTGGAGGAACTCTGAAGGCAAAGTCACATTAGCTCCGTACAACATTTCGCAACAAGTTGCTTTAATGTCTGGTTTGTAAGTTGATCGAAGACCAAGAAGTTTAATGGGAAGGCTGTCGGTACAAATGTCAGTGGAGGGGCATCTCAGTCCTGTTTTCAGAGAACGATGAAAGCGTTCGACCAGGCCGTTGCTATTTGGGTGGTATGGAGTCATGCGGATGTGTTTAACACCTAGCAATCTTCCAAGGTTTTTGAAGAGGTGGCACTGGAATTTGCGGCCTTGATCGGTAGTGATTATTCTAGGTACCCCGAATCGGGCAACCCAATTTGAAATAAAAGTTCGCGCAGTTGTCTCTGTGGAAATGTCTTTAATCGGGACCACTTCTGGCCAACGAGAAAATCTCTCGATGCACGTAAGTAAATACACATTTCCATTTGATGGTGGTAAAGGGCCGACTATGTCTTAATTAATGTGTTCAAAACGTTTAGATGTTAAGACGAATTGCTGTGGTGGGCTTTTGGTGTGTCGAACAACTTTAGAACTCTGGCACTGGATGCAATACGAGTCCATTCGGTGATGTCCTTGAGCATAGAAGGCCATACGAATTTCTCTTGGACAAGTTTTTTGGATGCTCTAACGCCTGGGTGAGATAGGTTGGGCAATGATTGGAAAACAGTTTTTCGCAGTTGTTGCGGCACAAATGGACGTATCGTTTTTTGACTCACGTCACAATACAATTTTTCTGTAGGTGAAATGGCCCATGGTTGGAGTTTAAGAGAGGGATGATCACTTCGAATTAACTCAGATAATTCTGTATCTGTTTCTTGTGCTTCCGACATAGTGGCAAAATCTACTGGTGGAATTTGCACAGACTGCAGACGGGATAAAGCGTAAGAGACAACGTTGTCTGTGCCAGAGATGTGCTTGATGTTGGTGCAAAATTGAGATATAAAATCAAATTGTCTACTCGTCTCGGCGAGTCGGATTCAGAGCTTTTTGTAAAAGCATATGTTTAAGGGCGGTGATCTGTATAGATTACAAAATCCCTACCTTCCAAATGATGCCGGAAATGTTTCACGGCTGAGTAAATCGCGAGGAGTTCACGATCATATGTGCTATATTTTGTCTCCGCTGCACTCAGTTTTCGGGAAAAAATGCTAAAGGGTTTGACTCACCTTCATCAGTTACACAATTCAGAGCCGCTCCGATAGCGAGGTCGGAAGACCATCATAGAAAGCGGTCGGCATAGATGGTCGGAAGACCATCAACCATCGGAGAAAGCGGCTGGTTGGGTGTTGGGTAAGTAAGAGTGACAGCATTAGCCAAGTCAGTTTTGCATTTTTCGAAAGAGGCGATGAGAGAATTCGTCCAAGGCACAGGACGTTTGTCATTTTTTTAACGTCGTGGAGCAAGTTGTTTAGGGGGGGCTGCGTTGTAGCAGCGTGTGAGAGGAATCTGCGGTAAAAATTTAGCATGGCCAAAAACCGACGGAGTTGTGAGAGGTTTTCAGGCTTTGGGAAATTGTTGATTGCCGATACCTTATCGGGGAGGGGTTTAACGCCTTCTGGCGCAATTAAACAACCTAAGAATTTATGTTTGTTTTCCCCAAAGTGTATTTGTTTGGGTTAATTTTGAGTCCGTACTGTTCCAGGCGAGCACAGACCTGATTTAGATGTGTTATGTGCACGACCTCGTCACTTGAGGCAATGAGTAAGTCGTCAAAGTAGGGGACACAGAAGTCTAAGTCGGACAATGCTTCATTGATATATCTTTGAAATGTTTGTCCCGAGTTGCGTAATCCAAAGGGCATGTACACAAATTCGAACAACCCAAAAGGAGTGGCTATCGCAGTTTTCGGTATATCGGGCGGGTGAACCGGAATTTGGTGGAACGCTTTTGCCAGGTCTAAAGTAGAGAAGACTTTTTTCCATGCTCTAATTGTGTGCAATCCTGGATGTGCGGGACTGGGTAACGGTCTGGGACAGTGACGGCATTTAACCGACGATAATCTCCGCACGGCCGCCAGTCCCCATTAGACTTTTTAAATATATGAAGCGGAGTCGCCCAGGGGCTTTACGATGGCCGAATAATTCCCTGTGACATAAGGTGTTCAAATTCTTGGCGTGCCGCGCGCAAAGTGTCTAGAGCCAGACGGCGTGGTTTTGAAAAAATTAGTGGTCCGGAAGTTTCGATATAGTGAAAAGTCTTTGCAACAGAAAGATCACTCAAAGGAATCGCGGTCGAGAAGAGTTTTGGGTACTTATTAAGAATTTGCTGGTATGAGCAACTGCGAAGGTTACCGAAATATTAGAGACAGACAGTTGTACTTGAGGAGTAATTGCACTCGATGAGAGGTGGGTGATGTCGTCTATTAACTTATTGTTTTTGTGTCGACAAGTAAGTTAAAATAACTTAAAAAATCAACACCAATGATGGGTTGTTTAACATCGGCAATGACAAAGGTCCATGTGAAATTTCGGCGCAAATTAAGATCTAAGGTGAGACGCTTCGTACCGAATGTTTTGATAACTGTACCATTGGCGGCATACAGCACTAAATCGTGAGAGGCTTCTGTGTTTGCTGTGTGACTTTTTGGTAAAACAGACACGTCTGCCCCGGTATCTATGAGTAAACTCAGTTTTGTTTTACAATCGGCCAGGAGGATGCGTTGGAGTTGGCGATCGGCTTCTTGGCCGGTGGGCGATCGCCGCTCTAGTTTCCCGATGGCTGGAAGGAGCAAGGCTGGACGCATTTTTTAGCGTTGTCGCCAAAATTGGTAGTGTAAAAAGAATGACCATTCCGGGGTTCTTTGAATTGACGGAAACGGTCCTGAGAATGGCTCTGGTTCCTATAGTGTTTACGCCCGCGGCCGTTATTTCCATTTGACCTATGAGGCGAACATTGAAACTTTTCACCTCAAGTTAAATTTAACTTTATAATGTCCTTGCTGCTCAGTAGATGGTAGCAGAGTCGCGCTCGTGAGGAATGAAGATCTTGGTTGATTCTGAGGGAGGCAGAGCAGTTCTGCGTCTGCCGGCATCAGTGATGTTGCTAAAGTTTTAAGATTGTATTCCGATTTTAGTTGTGTTTTTATTAAAGAGATATGTTTTAATATAGCGCCTTCATTGCCTCAGAGACTACACGCAACATATCAGTGATTGTGACCCTTGGTGGCGAGGGCACTTCAAGTGGTGACCCAGACGTGATGGTTTCTACAGGAAACGCGTAATGGCTTTCAGCTCAAGTTGACTTCAAATTTTCATCAAGCCGATTCGAGCGGTGTCATGGCGAAAATCTGCACAAGAGTTTTGAAACGTCTCTGGCCTCGAGGATGTTAAATGTCGGTAGATATTTGTGCTTTCAAGATTATTTATGGTTGTATGAGAATTCGTTTTAAATTGAAATAATATTCTTTTGACTTGACACTTTTTTTAACTGCTGAAAGAATATGGAGTTTTAGTAATGTCTTAATGAAGAATGAGTATTTTACTGAGTAATGGTTGTTTTTACGAATCTTTAATGCATTTTAATTAGAAATTGTGTTTTACATATTTGAGTTATTTTAACTGAAGAAAATTTTATTATCTTTAATAGTGTTTGCTATTTTAACTAAATTTTTATATTCAAATCGTCATGGCGACTGGTGACCAGGAAGGAAATGTGCATATTGATAGAGTGGCATGTAGGATTCCACCTATGTGGAAAAACAATATTCAGGTTTGGTTTGTCCAAGTGGAGGCAAATTTTGCGACTTCTCAGATAACAAATGATTTGACTAAATATAATATAGTCATAGGATCAATAGATCCTGATTCATTGGTTATGGTTTCTGATTTAATACTCCCCCCCCCCCCACCACACCGATAATCGCTATGAAGCTTTAAAGCAGAGATTGATTTCTGAACTTTCGGATTCCCAGTCACAACAGTTACGTAAATTATTATCAGAATTAACACTTGGGGATAAAAAACCATCAACCTTGCTCCGACAGATGAAGGAACTGGCAGGAAAAGCTGTTACGGAGGATTTTTTAAAAACTATTTGGATGGAGAGACTGCCTACAAATTCCCAAGCGATTTTGTCTGCTTCTACGGCAAATCTGTCCGAATTAGCAAAGCTTGCAGATAAGATAGCGGAAATCAGGGAAATCCCTAGTGTTAATGCCATTGAGGAGGGGCAGTCCACTATAAACCAAATTGAAGAATTGCGTAGAGAGGTTGCAGAGATGAAAGTTCAAATTTCTATTTTAAGTTCAAAAGTAAATAGACAATCAAGGTCGAGAAGTCGCGAGTTCAATCGCCCACATTATCGTAGTAAAAGTCGGAATATGAACAGTAAGGAATTTTTTGATAACAGTGGCTCGAAGGTATGTTTTTTTCATGCGAAATTCGGGGAAAGGGCCAGAAGGTGTCAGGAACCATGTGAATATGTTTCTAAAGAAGAAAAAACATAATGCTGCTGCATCTGAGTCAAAATTTAATTTTGGTGTGGCAGCTGAAATAAAAAAATGCAGACTTTTTGTTTATGATAAAACTACGAACTGTAATTTTCTTATTGATTCCGGCAGCGATATTTCATGTATCCCAGCACCTTTAAATTGTAAATATAGTGCTCCTGAAGATTTTCTGTATGCTGCCAATGACTCTAAAATACCTACGTATGGCACTAAAGTGTTGGAAGTTGATTTGGGACTACGTCGAAGGTTCCAGTGGTCTTTTATTATAGCACAAGTTAATACCCCTATTATTGGTGCGGATTTCTTAAGGAATTATGGAATCCTTATCGACCTAAGAAACAAAACTTTAATTGACTCCACTACTACATTACAAATTAGGGGAAAGCTGACAGAAATTAAGAGTCCTTCCATAAAGTTAATTTCGGGGAACTCCCCTTATCATAAGCTTTTAGAGTCATTTCCAAATTTGGCAAATCCAATTTCAAAGTTCAACGGTTCAGCATTGCATAATACAAAGCACTATATAGAAACAAAGGGTGCTCCAGTATTTTCTAGGCCTAGACGACTGCATCCAAAGTTATTAGAAATAGTAAAAAAGGAATTTAGATTTTTAATGGAGCAAGGAATTTGTCGACCCTCCAAATCGCCTTGGGCCTCACCAATACATGTTGTTCCAAAATCAAACGGCACATACAGAATATGCGGAGATTACCGGAGATTAAATTCTATCACTGTCCCTGACAGATACCCCATTCCACATATTCATGACATAACAAATGTCCTTCATAAAAAATCGATTTTTTCAAAAATTGATATCGTCAGAGCTTATTATCATATTTCAGTAAATGAAGATGACATCCCTAAAACATGTGTTACAACACCTATCGGGAATTTTGAGTTCTTGTCCGTGCCATTTGATCTGAAATGTGCCCTAATGACATATCAAAGGTTTATGAATGAGGTCCTTGCGGATTTAAATTTTGCTGTTGCATATCTGGATGATATTTTAATATTTTCAGAGAGTGAATCAGATCATCTTGAACATATTAAACTAGTGTTTGAAAGATTAAATAAATACGGTTTAAATGTGAACCGATCGAAAAGTTTATACGGTCAACGTACGATTGAATTTTTGGGTCATGAAATTTCAGAGGCAGGCATAAACCCCCTCGATGGTAAAGTTAAAGCAATTTTAGATTACCCTAGGCCTGAAGATTTATGCGAATTAAGAAAATATTTGGGGCTGATTAACTTTTATCGCAAATTTATAAAACACGCTGCTGACAATTTGACTAAATTAACAGACTTGTTGAAAGGAAAAAAGAAAAAGAATGATCGAACGAAAATCACATGGTCTCAAGACTTAATTGACTCTTTCGAGAAATCAAAACAGGCACTTTCGGATGCTACTTTATTGTCATTCCCCAGTGCAGATGGTAAACTTGTTTTGCATAGTGATGCAAGTGATACTGCTATCGGTGCCACACTTAGTGAACTGGATGGTTCTGACTGCAAACCATTAGCATTCTTTTCTCGACGGTTATCCCCCTCGCAGGCAAAGTATTCAAGTTTTGACCGTGAACTTTTGGCAATGTATGAATCTGTAAAATTTTTTAGACATATGTTAGAAGCACGAAATTGTCAAATAATCACAGATCACAAACCTATTGTTGAGGCTTTTCGTAAGGTGCGGGACACGCATACAAATAAACAAGCAAGATGGATTTCATTTATATCAGAATTTACTACTGACATTAAGCATATTAAAGGAGAATTAAACGAAGCTGCAGATGCTTTGTCACGTATAAATGAAATTTCTGTTCCCGGCAACTTGGATTTTGAAGACCTTGCTAAGGATCAAACATCAGATGAGGAACTAAAGAACTTAATTTCAAACCCTGATCCTGGACTTCAATTAAAATTAATAACATTGCCAAATACAACTACAAAGCTTTACTGTGATATTAGTACGAGTAAAGTTCGTCCTTATGTAACTGCAAAGTTTCGCAAACAGGTTTTCAGAAACTTACATTGTCTTTCGCACCCTGGCATCAGAGCTACTTTAAATCTCATTCGAGAAAGATTTGTTTGGCGTTCTATGAATAAAGATTGCCGTGAATGGGCACGTCAATGCCTCGATTGTCAACAATCAAAGGTATCTAAACACACGAAATCGAGACATCAGCAAATTGAAATGCCTGGGGCACGGTTCCAGCACATTCATTGCGGCATTGTTGGTCCCTTTCCAGAATCTCAGGGATTTTCTTATTGTTTAACCATCCTTGACCGTGTTACTCGTTGGCCAGAGGCGTATCCAATAAAGGATATATCGGCAGAAACAGTTGCACAGACCCTTTACAGGGAATGGATTACACGTTTTGGCACACCTTTAAAAATAACTACAGATCAGGGAAGACAGTTCGAGTCTGATCTGTTTAAGCAGTTTGATCGACTGGTTGACATAGAAAAATGGAGAACATCTCCTTATAATCCGAAAGCAAATGGCCTTATTGAAAATTTTCACAGACCGCTGAAGATAGCCATAATAGCTCATAAAACCAGTAGTTGGACAGAAGTTCTCCCAACAATTCTCTTAGGCTTTAGATGTGCATTAAAGGAGGATATTGAAGAAACCAGACAGAGCCTGCAGAGCTACTGTACGGGACATCGTTAAGGCTTCCAGGTGAATTTTATGATCCCAGTGTCAAGAACACGGATTTACGGCTCTATGTGAAAAAACTCCGCAAACATATGAGATTACTAAAGCCAAAGCCTACATCTATGCATAATAACAACCCAGTATTTGTCCATAAAAATTTAAAGGACTGTTCGCACGTTTTTGTGAGATATGATCGAGTTCGTGGATCACTACAACCACCATATAATGGGTCATATCCAGTGCTGTCATGGAAAGAAAAATATTTTTACGTATTGGGATGGAAGGAGACAGGTTGTCAGTATAAATAGACTCAAGCCTGCATTCACGGTGTCGAGTCCTCCTGATGAGAAGGTAGAAAAAACGCAGACTAACTGTGATCCTGAAAGTAGAACTCCAAGCTACACACGTTCTGGAAGAAGAGTTAGATTTCCAGACCGGTTGATTGTGTCATAATGTGTATCGTGTTCAAGAACACTGGGGAGGGGGTACTGAGGCGAACATTGAAACTTTTCACCTCAAGTTAAATTTAACTTTATAATGTCCTTGCTGCTCAGTAGATGGCAGCAGAGTCGCGCTCGTGAGGAATGAAGATCTTGGTTGATTCTGAGGGAGGCAGAGCAGTTCTGCGTCTGCCGGCATCAGTGATGTTGCTAAAGTTTTAAGATTGTATTCCGATTTTAGTTGTGTTTTTATTAAAGAGATATGTTTTAATATAGCGCCTTCATTGCCTCAGAAACTACACGCAACATATCAGTGATTGTGACCCTTGGTGGCGAGGGCACTTCAAGTGGTGACCCAGACGTGATGGTTTCTACAGGAAACGCGTAATGGCTTTCAGCTCAAGTTGACTTCAAATTTTCATCAAGCCGATTCGAGCGGTGTCATGGCGAAAATCTGCACAAGAGTTTTGAAACGTCTCTGGCCTCGAGGATGTTAAATGTCGGTAGATATTTGTGCTTTCAAGATTATTTATGGTTGTATGAGAATTCGTTTTTGTTTCTTACCTTTTGCAAATTCTGTGAGTTAAAATGTTTTTGATTTATATTTATGCTAAAACTTACATATCTTATTTATAATAATAATGGGAATAATACCGTAAGCGGGTGTCCGCTATTTTTGGCGAAACACATCATTTTACACAACAAAATAAACGAAAAAATAGTCACTTACCTCCGCAAAAACATTCCCAATCCGAAAAAAATCACTCTTGTACAAGACAAAAACAAAAAAAAAATGGGCTGTTGGATACGTGTACGTATTCCACTTCAACAACAAAAATTTGCAAAAAGACGTAACTTTTTCATCAAAACTATCAAAAAACATGTCAAAAGCAACTGCTTCCAACACATAAACACTCAAAAATCTTCAAACTCGAAAAATTAAAAACCCCAAAAATATCAATATTCTTCCCAATCCGTATCGTCCAAATCTACAAATTCCTTCTCAAACTCCTTACTCCCGATAGGTGGTAAAACTGCTTCTAAATTCTCAGATACAACGGTAGGAACAATAAACTTCTTCATTTTTAACCCTTCTTTACGTGGTCCCGGATATATTCTTTTAATGTCGTTCAAAAAATGAAAAATTCTTTCCCCATTTGTAGAATAAATATTTAATTGCGTTCTCCGATAAAAATAAAGAGCCATAAACTGAAAAAGAGTATTATTTGGTCTTCTTACTTTCAGCATTCGCTTTAACTGCTTATTTTCATTTTCAATATCGTTAATTGTATTCGTCGGATCTTTTTTGCTAACAAATTCCCCTTTCGAATGGTTTGTAACTTTATGTTCAGCATTATTTAAAATTTTCTCTACACCGCTATACTGAGGAGCACTATCAGTACAGATAACAGCAGTATCGGGATGGACAAAACTTTTTACGTACGGCCAAAGTTCCTTCTTACTCTTACTCTCTACTTCAAAAAAAAAACCCTTCTTTGTCTTCTCGACAATAAATACCAAAAACTACGACGGTGTTCGACTGATACACACGCCCCTTACAATACTTCCTTCGAGTTAAAAAAGTCTCATCTAACAAAACCGTTTTCCCAGATCCCCCCAACTTTTTACTTTCGTGAGAAACAATAACTTCACAAACTTCTCTACAAAACGAAAAATAATCTGTGGCGGTTTTAGGGGACATACTCTTCTCGCCTCTCTTCGCCCTCCAAGCGTTTAGCTCATTTAACGTAAACAAAATCGGTAATTTCATCACGAAACAAAATATTATTCCTAGGATATCCCTGATACTTATACGAGTTTTTTAAAAAAAGTATTGGTCAGAGGATCTAAAGTTCCGGGGCATTTATTTTTTTTTTCTTCCTTTACAAACATACCTAAACCCCAACTTCCTTCCTTTATCGACCCAGCATCCCATCTCTAACCCGCAGACATCACAAAAAAAACACAGTTCCGGGATGGTATCAATTCCAATTCGGTTAAAAATTCAATAACTTTTTCTTCATTCTCTAACAATAAAAACATTGTAAAAATACTAAAATTCTCTAGCAGTGGATGCATTTTCAAATCAATTAAAAGCTCAAAAACAATTAAAACATTAAAACCAAATACGATACCAAAATCCCTAAACTTCGTTACCTGCTACTCAAAAAAAAAAATCAAACGCCCCGAAACACCCACACGTATCCAACAGCAAAACTAATAAAAAATACGCATCAACTCAAAAATCGCGATTATATAACCTCGGTTTCACGGTTGAAAGTTACAAACCGTAAACCAATCAAATAATTCCTAAAAATACATTCGGTTACAGTCAAAACAATCAACCAATCAGAAAATCCTTCCTACACAGCAATATCAAACAACTCAACTTCTACACCAGGTTGCTAGAGAATTCCAAAACAATCGCTCCGCTCACAGTCATGTTTACAAAGTCCAAAGTTGGAGACGCATCTTAGTTGGCGATTGACACCCGCTTACGGTATTATCCCCATAATAATTTTTATTGATATATTTTAAGAATAAAAGAATAGTGCTTTTTTAAAAACTTATATTCACGTTTCATGAATGAGCAAACATCAAACTAGAAGAGTGTGTGTGTACATGGGCATCGCCAGAATATTTCTCGGGGGGGGGGGAAAGCACCCACAGGGGGGGGGAGAGACCGCCGAAGGCAGTTTATGCCAACCAATACCCCCCGGGGAAAACCTGGATGGCCACCCCGGACCAAGGGCATACCTCCGGCGCCGAGCCCACGAACTTTATTTGAATCCAAAAATTTACATTAAGTTACAGAACTCCCACTGGGGATTAAGACTTCAAAAGAGCAAAGAAAAACATGAAGGACACAGGAAATAAACACTAAAAACACTAAAATACATACAAATGAAATACAATAATAAAAGTACAAAGAACAAGAATAAAGAGTCACCAAAGGCGCGAATCTAAAGAAAAACCAGTTCTAGAGTTAAAACACTTCCGGAGGCAATACTTCGCGCCGAGACGATTTAGAGGTGCACGATGAATAAGATGATATATTGCTGGACCAAAAAGGTAATATTATAACAAATATTCAACAAACAATGGGTTAAAAGGTGACAATAGCGGACCGGCCAACCATGACCAACTCACCAGATTAATTCCTTTCCTTTTTTTTTTTTTTTTTTTTTTTTTTTTTTTTTTTTTTTTTTTAAACAGTAAAAACTATACCCACTCTAGACACAGAGCCAGGTATACCGAACCACCAACTAAAAATCACCAATTTTAAAACCGAAAAAGAAAAACCAAGCCAGGTTTATTAGTCAGTAGCCCGTCCGCTTTACAAAGTTGTGACAAAAGATTTGTGATTAAAGCCACAATTAGTTCAAATATTAGATTAAAAACTATATTTACAGTTTAAAAAGATATCAATATAAATATCACCGTAGGCCCGACAAGAAGTTAAAATAAGTCAGTCTTGACAAATTTAAAAGTTAAAACACACAAGAGTCTAAAATAGTTTAGCCAAAGAAATTTGATTAGTGACAACCTTTTACTGAAAATTCAATTATTCATAAAACTTATATTTTATAAAAATACAATAGTCTTAATTAAGAACATTATTATTTAAAAAAAAAAACATTTAAAAGCAGTAGTTATAGTGAAACACCGATATAGATATCACAAACAGGCCCACCGCCCGACAATAGCAGGAGGATATTGGTTCCAGATAGATTTAGTGATAAGAGCCCGCAGTGGCTCAGAAAAACTGACTCAGTGATATTATCTATATTTTTAAAATTCAACTATTCATAAAATTCATAAAATAATTTTATAAAAATACATAAGCTTTGATTAAAACATACCATTTCATATTTAAAAGATTACTGTAGTTAAAATCATTTGTAAAATTTAAAAAATTGGCCCTATATTAATTTGCGCGAAGATTGCCCTGATATTTTGATCTCAATGTCTGATAGATATTTTTCAGGCTCCCAATAGTTCGAGATTTGCTGAGTATATTGAGTAGACGAGCCTCCACATTCGCGGGACATCTGACATTAAGAACATTATAACCATGATCACAGGGTTATATCTTTAACGTCCCCCCAGGGTTACCTCGGGGGGGGGAGACTACTTCAACGTATGGTTACCATGTGGAAAAGAACAAAAAAGCAAGGGAAAACACCGAATACAATAATCCAGGGGGGCAAGTGCCCCCCTTTCCCTATGCTGCCGGCGCCCATGTGTGTGTAAGAGGAAGAACAAATACATTTCAGTAACTTGATTTTAAATGGTGTACATCCAACAGTTGGATGCAATACAAAGTTTGTATGACTCTGAAAAAAGAAAAAAAAAAGAACTAACTATGCACCATAAGTCAAAACACACATTACAACCCTACAAGTTTTGGGGATAAGCCCTAGTCCTTTTCAGATTGTTTCAAACCAGTTTTCTGTAATATGCTATCTACCTATACTTTTTCAGGGAACTCAAGTACCCTTTTTGAAAACAGGCTGTCCTTTTTTAATTTTTCCCTGGCGGACTTTTTTTTTCTCTAGAGTCAACACTATTTAACAGCAGTGGTTAAAAATTGCTGGTTTTATTTATGAATTATCCACTAAAATTACACGCAAAATTTTGCAGACTGATTATGAAACTCTGAAAGCTTGTCGCAGACCGCTACAAAACTTTCTGCCACTGGGATTATAATACGCTTTTAATATATAGCACTTTAGTGCGTATTTAAAATCTGAAAGTGTTTCAGATTTTCTTCCTTTTTTTTTCCTTCCGTTTTTTGATAAAGGCCAATATATTCAGAAGCTCTTCAGAATTAGTATACAATGAAAATTATTTGTTTCTGTTTGTAGGTGTTTATCATTTAACCATCTTATTTTTGTAACCAGGGGTGGCCGACACAGTAAGCATCGCATCTGGGTGCCGGCTTCGAAGGGACGTCATTTGGAACTCAAAAACTAAGAGCATAAAAGGGGGTGTCATTTTTATATTAGCAGGGGGCGACACTTACCGTAGGACTGCTCCTATTTGTAACCATCTTAATTTTAAATTCCATTCAGAATCTGAGAGATTTCAGTGCCAAGGAAGCCAGTGAGGAACAGTATTCTCTTTGAACAAGATTTATTAAGATGGCGAACCAACTGGTCACCGGAGGCGGCTAGTAACTTGTATAAAACTAAAAGATATTGCTTACCTTTTGCGATTAACTCGAAGATTGTACACTTTGGCAAGTTATCTCCACTTGGTGAGGTAGCACACTTCACTGGCAATTAGAGATTTGTTTTTAGAGTATCCAACAGATTTATTTGAGAAGGCAGAAATATGAATATTTCTGTCATTCCCAAAAAATCAGTTAGCATATTACTCTTAAAACTATACGGCTGAAACTAATTAAGTTCAACATGTTATAGTAGTATATTTTTAAACACTAACATAGTAAATGTAGGGTATCTTAAATAAAAGCACATTACAAGAAATCGTGTGGTTAAAAAAAAAAAGAAAAGAAAATGCTATTGCAATGCACTCTGCATAACTGTGTAACGTGTATTAATCATGAGTGTTAGAAAGAATATGAGTTGCAGTTCATGCATTGCAAAAGCGTATAATTAACATAAAGACGAAAAGAAACGAGAAAAGTTTAAACATACTCACCATAAAACTTTAACATTCCCACTCTAACGAAAGCAAATACAAATCGCAAATTTAATTTGCGAGTTTAATCTGTATACCTTTGTACGAAAAATTATCTTTACAAAACTGACTACTGAACTTATATCGTTATTGAAATGTTTTAAAACACTTTTGCAAGTCCTTTTATTTCTATTCGATCTATTATATTGCATAGCAAGGCTTAAACAACCACTTTCAGCCATCACGAGCTCCCCGTTAAAATCAAAACAAACAACAAACTCGCTAGCTGCTAGCAGACAGGGTACAGCAGGCCAAATTCTGCGTTACGTCTTATTAATAAACCCCATTGCTAGAAGACCTCTGATTGGTCTACATTCGATATAATCGATATCGTCTCTAAAAGTTGTTTTGGAGAAAGTGATCGGGGTATTTTCTGACGTCAGAGATAATGATCATCATTTTCTTCGAGTTTGCATACGATATAGTGATGCCATCATTAATTTTTAGAAAATGGTCGTATCATTATCACTTCATTAGTTGAGTTGCCTGCATATGGGGGTTAATGTGGGAACGGCTCCCGTTTAGGGAAAAACCACATTTTTCTTCGCTCACAGTAAACCGGTCTCGCACCTTGTAGAGAATTTGACTCCGTTCTTTCACTGTCGTAAGATCCTGGATACTAGTAGAAACACCTTCTCTCTCTCTGTGTTTACAAACATTGCTGTAGTTGAGCGTGCGTTTGCAAGCGCGTTTAATGCTGTATAGATGTTAGCATTTGTTATGAATGTTACACCACAGTGTGACACTAAGATAAAATAATTTGCTATGATGACAATGAAATAAATCTATCTATCCTGAGGAAATCTCCTCAGTATATTTTTTAAAAATAATTTATCCGGAATTTTTCTTCAAACCGTGTGATAAAAACAAAAATATTTTGCACGTGTGGTTTCGTCGCCGAAAGGGCGATGTCTGCATCGTTTCTGGTTGCCTTTCGGCGTTTTTTTTTATGTTGTGTCGGAGCGGGATTATTCAATATGAGAGAGGTGTGCACTTTCGGTTTTGAGAAGGAATTTTTAGCTTCGTGATGTTTTTGATTATAAATTGTGATATATATATAGAAATACTGAAGTCAACTGAGAATAAGTACTCTCGAAGGTCTCTACTTAAAAATTGGTGTGATGGTAAATTTCTTGTGCCTGTTATGAAAAATAAAGGGTAAAATGTATCACATTGGATTTATATTTTTGCCGTGATGTACTTCATGCTTTCCCCCCAGGAGCAGGTGGTGTGGCGGTAAGAAAATTATCGTTTTCAATTTTAATATATATTAATTATACCAGTATGCATCTTGATTAAAGTTCGGACCTGGCATTCCCATTTGGGATATTGCGAACACTGTTTCTTTTTGCTGTGTACTAGCCACTATTTAAATACCGTGAGTATATGTATTCTGTTTATATTTTTGAGAACAACTTTCAAAAAGAATTCTTTAGGACAAATGGTGCCTCACCAGTTCTTGATGCATAACGGTTAATGCTAATTGATAATATGTGAAGATAATTTTAAGTGCATACATAAGGAAAATAATAATAATAAATAAAAAAAAAGAAAATTTAATATTTACAGAATTTTTTTTTGAAAAATAGCCAACATTATGGAAACTTCCAACAATTTTTCCATAAACATAAATTCTTATGATGGGGACCCTACTCTATTTGATTTCTTTGTCGAGCAAATAAAATCTGTATGTACTCTCAATAAATTATCAAACGAGGCTGCTCTCATGTTTGTGAAGTCAAAACTCACAGGAGCAGCATTAAGATTGTACATTGAATCACCTACTTTGAAAGATGTTAAAACGTACACGGAATTACTGAGTTGAAAATTTTTTTCATTTCCCCCGCACAGTCTTCTGCTGTACAAGAACTAAAAACAATAACAATGCTTCCTAATGAGAACATTCCTTCAATTGCTCACAGAATAGCAAAACTGACTAAACAGGTGTATCCGAATTTGACAGATAATGCTTCTTTACAGCAAATAATGCTGGTGTCTTTAATGCAAGCTGTTCCGAATTCCATCAAGGTAAAGTTGGTTGAAAAACAATGCAAAACCTTTGATGAGGCTGTAACACATGCAAAAGCTCTGTTTGAACAATATTCGAGACACGATATTTTAAACTACCTTGTCGAGAATCAATCACAAAATTTTGCGGATGATCTTTCATTACTGAAAGAGCAAGTAAATTTAATAAAAACTAAAAATGAAAATGTACAAGCTAATAAACACACTAGTAAGGAAGGTTACAGGAATTCGAACAAAAATTTCTTCAATAAAAATCGCTACAACAATGTGGCATCTCACAGGCAACACTCTAAAATGAATGCAAAGTACTTTGGTTCCAATAGCCAAGATAAGCAAACCTTTGTGTGTGCATATTGCGATCGCAAGGGACACACAGCAAAGTATTGCCGGATACTCAAACGCGACAATCAATTTGACGGACACAGGAACATTTATAATAGACACAGTCAAGTAGTCAATCCTTCTAGACAAGGGGAACAAGGGCGTGCTCGAGAACAACATTGCTACTGTCTTCAGCCTACGATAGCGCCAGCTGCTGCAGCAACAACTCATAATAATGAAACATGTTTAAATAATTGCAATATATCATCTAGCTTGCATGGCTGTGCTCGTAACTGTGCATCAGAGAACCTTCACCCAAACTTCCTGTGAGAAGCGGAAATTCAGGGCCGTCCGCTTCTCATGAATTTAGTGCCCCTAGTTTTGTTTCATCACAATTTTTGGAAAATCGAGTTCCGCCTGATATACAACAGAGAAGTATACAGAATCATACGTACAATAAAAATGCTTCCACACAAACATTCTTTGAAAATGATGATCATGTTGTAACACAAGAACATATAGCTGTGAAGCTATATGAAGTGAAGCTATATGAATCTCTACCTGTGAAGGTAGAGATTCAAGACACGTCAGCAACAAAAGCTATTCAAACAATCAACCTAACTCATTCTGACACTTTTCAAGAATTTGTGTTTTCAGTCAATCAAGCTCACAATCCTTTACCTGTAATTGATATAATTTTAGTCAAGTTAAATTTTCCATTTTTGATTGACTCAGGATCCTCCATCTGCATAATGGACACTGAATTTTTTCACTCCATAAAATATTTCACAAAATATAAGTTTTTAGCCAGAACAGTTACAATTTCCACCATAAACTCTGATGTCAAGTTTTCTGGATGTGTAGACATTTCTTTTAGAATAAACAATATTCACTTTAGACATAATTTTTTCCTGGTCAGGATGCCCCATAACTCGCCATTCAGAGGAATTTTGGGCACCGACTTTTTGAAGAAAGAATCCATAATTGTAGATTTCAATACAAATACAGTGAAAGTTAAAAACCTAAAAATTCCTTTTGTGTCTTCTGTTCAGTCTCAAGAAAAACTTCTTAATAATATTGAAAATAGGGAAATCTCTATAACGGAGATTTCTGAAGGGACTTGTCCGTCAAATAGACATGCAAATGACTCAGAAAATGGCGTATCCCTGTCAGTAACTGAAAACAATTCCAGCAAGAATTCAAACACAGTAAAAGTTTGCAGAAAAACAGTCATCCCTCCAAAGGAACAAAAGTACATAGAAGTCCGTATGCAAATGCATGGAAATTTTAACGACTTTCTTTTTGAAGATTTCCACAGAATCAAAAACACAAAAAAAAAACACATCACTACATTCAGTTCCTGAAGTAAATGAAGAAATGTCAAATGTCAAGTGCAAAAACACGCATAGTGGTCAAATTTCACAAAGTGATAAAAGAACGCATAAGGGCAAAAACGAAATAAGTTTCCATATTTTGGTTGAGAATTTGTCAGATAAACCAGTTCACATCAACAAAAACTCAGCAATAGGTGAATATTTTGAAATTGATGGTATAAGTGAAATTGATGAAGATAACCAAAACACAAATGTAGAACAAATTCATTTAATAGAAGCAGATGATCAAATCAAAAATATTAGAGAACAAGAATTTAACCTACAAAATTTTAATATAAAACACTTAATAGGTCATGAACGTCAGGAATTTGAGGAGCTACTTACAAAATACAAACAGGTCTTTGCTACTTCCCTAAAAGCTATGGGACATACTGATCTGGTGATACCAAAGTTATCATTTACGAGTGAATATCCTCGTCGATCACCACCCTTTCCCATTCCTCAGATTTTGCTGAAGGAAACGAAAGAACAACTTGATGAGATGCTGGAAGCTGGAATCATCTCCAAGACCATTTCAGATTGGTCTAGCCCTTTATTGCTCGTCAAAAAAAAGTTAGGTCCTGATGGAAAACAGAAATATCGTCTAGCACTTGACCTTCGGCTAATAAACACAATAATCACACAAAGTGCATACCCCCTTCCCAAAATTGCAGACGTAATAAACAACATATCACAATACCAGTATTTCTCCAACTTAGATTTGCAGTCTGCTTACCATCAAATTGCATTACCCGAGGAGTACAGGCCAGTGTTGTCATTTAACATTCCTTTTGGTGCCTATTGCTATAATAGGTTAGTTTTCGGCCTCAAGAACTCTGCGTCAATTTTTCAACATTTAATTGATAAATCATTGATGAGATAAATATTCCAGGCATCCTAGCATATCAAGACGACATAGTTGTCGGTGCTAACACTTTTGAAGAATCTGTTGAAAAACTATCTAAATTGTTTGAGTGTTTCCAAAAGTATAATTTAACTTTGTCTCCAGCTAAGTGCAATTTTCATAACACAAGCATTAGCTATTTAGGTTTTGAAATATCTAAGCACATTGTTAAACCGATCAAGCAAAACATCACAAAAATTACTGGATTTCCTATTCCAGATACAAAAAGAAGACTAAAAAAATTCATTGGCTTATGCGGTTTTTATCGACATCTTATTACAAAATTTGCCCAATTGACAGCAGATCTCAATGACCTTACTACCCCTAAAGCACAGTTCAAGCTAACAGAAAAACATAAGGAATCATTTAGCAAATTGCAGGAGATATTCTTTAAAGAACCATTTCTTAGACAACCCAACTGGCAAGAGAAGTTCTACCTTAACACTGATGCTTCAACCTCTGCCATTTCGGCATGTTTGTTGCAGAAGTTTGATGGTGAATTGCTTCCCGCAGGCCTAGCAGTTGTCCTATATTTCCTATATTTAAAAAAAATCCTTAAAAATGTCCTATTTTTGTCCTATATTTAAAAAATCTTTAATTTGTCCTATATTTTGTAATTTTAACAAAGTTTCAGATTCGACGCGGCCATTTTTGAGATGCGAAAATCGGCACTAGAAAAGCGTGCACGTGGCTGAAAGCAGATGTTTTTAGGCACCTAGCAACAGGCTAGGCGCTACGTGACTACTGCATTCTCCGCCCCTCCCTCCCCTCACGTGAAGTGGAAGGGAATTTGAGCAGCGTTGCCAGGTTTGGCTAATATTAGCCAATTTGGCTATTTTTGATCACGCTTGGCTAGAAAATTTATAAGGAAATAAGCCAACCCGGTTTTGGCTAATTTTTGGCTATTTTTATCGAGGTTGCAAGACATTGGCTAATATTATCTACTTTGGTTATTTTTTTTTAGCATTTTTGACTCGATAAGTTTTTGGCAGAAATTTTCAATTCAAACTTTTCAGCCTTAGCAGGAAAGAAAATCAGTTAGCACAACCAACTCCAACACTGACACTGAGAGAAAGGCAGTGGCTTAGCGTAGGTTTTTCCCGCTCGAGGTAGATGCCAAATATGCCTCTTTCCACGTAGTGGTGGGAAAAACGACTTTTTTTTTTTGTTGTGAGCTACAACTTCTGCTACTTTTCGAAAAATGTATATAACTACAAATACAACTACTTTTGGATGTGGTTAGTTACAACTACTTTTGAAATGGAGTCATGATGTGTATTGCGTATACTTTTAGATTTTATTATTTATTTTTAATAATTATATATATATATATATATATATATGTATATTTAAAAGAAACATTTATACATACCGTGTTTACTCGCGTAATAGTCGCCCTCCCATAATCGTCGCATCCCCGTTTTGAAGAAGAAATAGCTTTAGAGTTACAATATTATGTAGTAGATTTTCCCCGCATAATAGTCGCTCCTAGACTTTCACCGTGAAAAATTTGCCCCAAAATATGTGCGACTACTACACGAGTAAACAAGTTGTATATGTATATCGTAACCAGCAAATTCATGAAAAAAACGGCAATATTACTAACTGGAATACTCCACAGAACTGAAAATCACCATAGTCAATTACATGATATAAGCAAGATAATGAAGATCATCCATCATTTTTGAAGTGCGAAAAACACAAAAAAGGGATAGAATAGAATTTATTTATTTAATACAAATATAAATAAATTATTGTCTATTTTATCTTTTATTGAAAACATTAAAACTATATGTTAATGAGAAAAATACTTCTAAAAATTATCGTTAATGAGAAATAAAAGTAAAACTTCTTTAATTTAATCTAAAATTTTATTATCTTAGTTTTCCACATGGCAAAATCTTTAATAATACTATCATCAATATAAATTGCATCAGTCATTTTATGCTCTGTAGCCAGATTGGTTAATCTTAGAGTACTCATTTTGGATAGTAAGTATTTTTTCTTTTAAACTTAAGTTTGAAGAAGTTTATCTCACGTCACGGTTGGCAATGCTTATAGCTATCACAAGAAATAAAGACAATTTCAAGAGCTTAAATTGCATAATGAATTTTAAGAAATCGTATGGACTTGAATTCATTACATCATTTTCATTCCCCGTAGCAAAGAATTATTCAAAGAATCTTCGAATTTTAGAGGCGTGGACAACAGAATTTTCTTAATCTAGTATCATAAATTCTCTATTATTATAATTCATTTTTGTGTTCTATATTGTAAAACTAAAAATATTGAACAAAACATCTAATAACTTAAAATAGTTCTCTGAAGTTTTCTACAAATTTCAAATTGAGAACGAAACTGGGGAATTACATAAAATGTTATTTACAGAAAAAAGGGGAGGACTAGGGTACTTGGTGCTATCCCTGCAAACGTAAAAAGGCGCTCCTCTTTACTTTCCCCAAAGAAAATCCTTTCGAAGACGGCGCCCCGATGCAATGGTTACCTTGCTTACGGTATCAGTCCGTCCCTGCTTTACAGACGAAAACGAAACCACAATAGCCCTAATGTATATCCAGTGTTCATATAAAAAGAAAATGACGAAGATAATTTTAAAATAGAAACGCAGGTGCTAGGTAAAATGACAGGGGAAAAAAAGTCATAAGTTTTGATAGCCGAAATAAGAAAAACATGATAATATAAACAAAAGCGGAAATAGTTTTATTTAAAAAATTGCTTGAATTTATGTTTGTCTGATAATAAGTAGATTTAATCTCTTAACCCTCTCGTCACCGAATTATAAAAAATCAGAGAAAAAAAAATCTGTCTAGCATTGAATGCATCTGAAATACTATTAGAAATCATGCACAAATATTTTTTTCTAATGTCGATTAATATTTGATTTTTCTAATATTAATTTCTGCATTTTCGAAGCATTTTGTTATGCTAAAATTAATTTAAAAGGATGCACCTATTAGGTAAAGGTTGAGGAATAAGAAAAAACTATACTTGCCTTAAAAAGAAAAAAAAAACGGTAAAAAGGCAGCGTCAATATTTTTTTAATTTTTCTCCCGAAACAATGAAGCGAAAACTGTAAAAAATGATCTAAATGGACTAGTATTGCAATCTAGTCACGATTTATGCATCTAGTTAAGAGCCTCATATACTTCCTATATTGATATCACTGAAAGAAAAAAATACTAAATTCATCTGTTTTCTCTCTAAATATTGCTATTTGAAGTAGGAGCCTCATATGAGGATCATGCGAGCGAGAAAGATGTCGCCGCTTGGGCGGGCGTTCCCCCTGCCCCCCTCCTTCCTTTCTATATTTCTTTTAAACCTTTTAGTTTTGGTTTCGAATCTGGCGAAGTGTGCAACCTGCTTATAGTGTAGTTATGCATAATACTTTATAAAGGTGGCTTTTTGAATTTTAACTATGGGTAAGTGGAATAATGCTTATGACAGTGCAAGTAGGAATTATAATCAAGCTTGGGAAAAAGACCACAAATGGTTATGTTTGAAAGATGGTGCGTGTTTCTGCAAACTTTGTAAATGCACAATTTCAAAGTTTAAAAAGCACAATCTAATAACACATGAAAAAACGGAAAAACACAGGAAGAATGAAAAAATAATGCAATCAGTGAAACCTGTAAATACTATATTCAAGCCTGATGTAAAAGAAGAGCTGAAAGAATTTGAAATTAAATTCAGTGTTGCAGTAGCCTGTCACTGCAGTAAAGGAGCTGTTGACCATGTAACCGACATCATCAAACATTATGGAAAGGGTAGCGAATTAGCTAATATTAAATTGCATAGAACTAAATGTGCATGCCTTATCCAGAATGTGATAAGTCCAGCAATCTCTGAGACATTAATGGAAGATTTGAGAGGAAATAAGTACTCTCTCTTAATTGATGAAACAACCGATATATCTTCAACGAAACTTCTATGAATGTGCGTAAAGTTTTTTTCACAAGCTGATAATATAGATGAAAACTGAATTTTTAGGTATCGTGAAAGTAATATCAACTACTGGAGAAGCCCTTTTCACAGAAATTGAAAAGTACTTAGATATTAACGATTCAGGGGCGTAGCCAGAAATTTTTCATGGGGGGGGGGTTACGACTACTGCAACTCACATATATGCATACATGTGTGTGATAAGGGAGTGAAGAATATACATTTTGTATGGCAAAAATTCCTCATGGGGGGGTTATGACCCCCCCTAACCCCTCCGTGGCTACGCCCCTGTAACGATTGTATTGGATTCTCTTCAGATGGTGCAAATAATGTTTGTGGACATAAAAATTCCGTCTTATCGAGGCTAAAAGAGAAAAATCCTAAAATTATATTTGTGAAATGCACATGCCACAGCCTAGATTTGTGCGTCGAGTATGCTTTTAAGAAACTGCCGGCAAACATAGAATATATGATATCTGAAATTGCAAGGTGGTTCAAATTTAGCTCAATTCGTCAAGAAGACTTCCGAGCTATATTTTCAGTAATGAATGATGGTTGCATACAGCCATCAAAATTTATTACACCTAGTAACACCAGATGGCTAGTGAAAGGAAAGTGTATTGCAGTAATTTTGCGGCAGTGGGATGAATTGAAAGTAGCGTTGCCAGGCGTCCGGATAAAGCCGGGCATAGTTAGGCTTTTTGATTGCGTGTCCGGACAAACTTAACGGTGTCTGGCTTTTGTTAGGCTTTTTAATGGTGACTTTAGCTGATTAGTAATGAAGTACTTGAACTGATTTGGCATTCGCTGTTAGTTATATTTCATTAGAATTTAACAAGATTCATGGTTAAAAATAAAAAAAGCTTGATTTTACATACAATTTTTTTGTCGTACCTATTAAAACTGTGACAAAATCCTTAATATTGTAGGCTGTCCGGCCTTTTTACCCAAATGTCCGGCCAAACTGGATGGTCTGTCCGGCTATTTGGTTTGGCGACCTGGCAACCCTAATTGAAAGCATATTTTTCGTGCATTGCAGAGAAAGAAAGAAATTATCATGCACGAATTATAAATGAAATGCTTTGCGATAGGAAGAATTTCCTATACTTAACTTTCATAATGCCGATTGTTGAGAGTTTCGAGGCCCTTAATGCCTCTTTTCAGGCAACAAATGCAGATAGTGTTGAAGTTTTTGCGGATCTCCAGGCATTTCTTAGATTTCTACAAAATAACATTGAAAATAACACCTTTGGAAATAAATTTGAGGAAGATCTCCAAAGCTCTGAACTGATTGATTTGGATAAATCAAACTTAAAAAAAAGATGTTTCGATTTTCTGGAGGAGGCAAAATTTCAGCTGGAAAAAAGGTTAAATGACAATTTCAACATCAGTGATAAACTGAAATTATTTATCCCTAAAGAATGCTTGTGCCAAATGAGAACCGAATTAAAAGACTTTCCTTCTTCCATGCTCAGTGTACTTGCGGACAATTACGAAGAGATAGAAAAACAATATAATATGCTTCCGTTTATTGCATGGAAAGACGAATTCGAAAATGGAGAAATCCCAAATGATCCATTAAAATTTTGGGGGAAGGTATTAACGTATGAGAATGCTCTGCATGTGAAATGCTTTCATGAGCTTGCAAAGTTTGCTTTAACGTTTTTTTCAGTACCTGTTAGCAATGCGTTTGTTGAACGAGTTTTTTCTTTTGTTACAAACGTTAAAAACAAACAAAGAAATAAATTAAATGTTCCTATGTTAGATGCAATTTTGAGAATTAGGTGCAGCTTAATTCAAAATAATGACTGTTGCAAAAATTTTAAAGTCACAGACAAAATGCAAAAATTATTCACCAACGAAATGTATAATAGGTTAGAAACTTCTTTTCATACACCAGGACCCAGTACCAGTAATGTAAATAATGATGATATTGATGATGATAGCTTTGGAGACATCACTAATGTACCATTTTAAAATTTACACTTTGGGTGCAATTTAATAAACAGTGGGTTTGTCTTCAACAATTTCATAAAATGAAAGTAAATTTCTAAACTGTCAATTTTAGTCAAGTGCTTTTTCTAATAAAATTATATACAAAAAAAAAAAAAAAATACATTTCATGGCAACATTCTTGTCATTTTATATTGTGATATATAATTTGTTTCTGTAATAAATAAAATAACTTATTGATAAATATAAATTAATCCCAATTAAAATTTTAAATATATCTTCCAAGCTAGGAACAATTGCCTCTTCTTTTCTTTCAGCACTGCAATATTTGTTTTAGTCCCTTGCCACAAATAATTGTACAATAAGAACTAAGAAATTATTCAGAAAAAATGTTGCTAAGATTAAAATAACAATATGATACTTTGCCCATATTACCTATGCTCGTCTGAGATTGGATTCTATGAACTGATGAAGAGTAAGCTTTTGTACTACCCGAAACGTGCACATGTATCTATTGTTATATGCGTTTTAAAAAAAAGTATTATAGCGTTATTTTAAGAGCGGTAAACATTTTAAGGACCTGTTTGGTTTTTACGAATTAATTATCTGTAAAATTTTCAGCTCTGTTGTTTATAAAATTGTAAAGAGTACAGTTAAATGGTAAGTACTTTTTTTTTCATTAAATGAATAAATTTGTAAACTTGTTCTTTTATTTGGGTGACTGGGTAGGTTTATTGGGACTTTCTCTCTCTCTCTCTCTCTCTCTCTCCTGAGAGAGAGAGAGAGAGAGAGTTCTCACCCGGGGGCGAGGGAAGGTTCAACTCCCTTGTGCAAAACTTTAAAAAATAAATTCCATAAATTTTCATTTTTTAGCATAAAAATTATGTCTGTAGCACCCCTAACCTAATGTTATATTAAATTTAATAATGTATGTTTACACAGTAAAAGTTGCAATAATTTACTTATTTAGGTTGTTTTTAACTATTATTAGTACACTCTGTAAGACAAAAGATGAAATTTTCTATGTTGTGTAAATGAATTAAATTGGATTTCTGAAGTGTTTTTGGTACGCTACATTTATCTTATCATTCTTGAATGTATTTACTTAGGACAGCTTCCCGCCCCAAAATAAAATCCTGTCTATATTACTAATATAGACAGAATTTCTCGGGCCATACGTATTTATTCAGGGTGTCTACCAAATTTCTGGAAGTCAATTTCCTGACTTTTGGGAGGTCCCAGGAATAATAGGAAAAAAAATCCAAGAAAAAAATTCCTGACCAATGCAATTTACTTTGGGAAATTGCACAATGCCCCTCTCTTGTCTTTATATTTGCATATTTTGTACAACTTCTTGAAATCAATTTTAACTGAGCTATACAGGATTAAGCTTTCATCAATTGAGAAACAGAAGCAGTCGCACTTTCTGATAGAATTAACTAACTGTTCTTGAAAATACGGTCCTAAGCTATAAGTTACCAAGTAAGCTAATTTGTCTTTTACTCTTCCCTCACGATGGATGAGCCCCCATTTTCCCATCCTTATACAAACACATCGCTTGATGCTTTCGCGGTCCCAAAAATGCGTTGCAGTTGCTTCCGGTTTCAGTCTGACAATTAGTGAGAAAGGGTAAAAAAAAAAAAATTGATTCTTTTGGTAAATTTTCCGGACCCATTATCCAATTTCCCGTTTTTTTCCAGACTTTCCGGACCCATTTTCCAATTTCCCGGCTTTTTCCAGACTTTCCGGAGCGGTAGACACCCTGTTATTGTATTGTATGAGAGATTCTTGAGTAATTAATAGGTACCTGTTTTGCTCGTTTGCCTTACCGCATGACCGATTTTGTTTTTATTTGAGGGTTGAGCATGTGCGGAATTCGAGAGCAGAAAATATAAGTTTCTCTTTAAATTTTTAAACAATTGTTTTAAATCAATAGATTTTGAGAGAAAGTCGCCTCTCCCCTCCTCTTATGTAAAAAAAAACTCATCATACTCTATTCTAATTTCATATTCAGCAAAGCTTTATTAAAAATCCGAAAGATGGCGCTGCAATCGCCGGTTTGGCTACTTTTGGCTAATTTTCAGAAGCCGTTTGGCTATTTTCGTAGATTTTGATCTGACAACCCTGATTTGAGCGGGAGTAAATGCGCTGTTCTGAGAGTCGACCCGGTTGCGTTGTTTGTTATCATTCAGTACTGGAACTGGCTTCCTCGTTGATCTTCCGCGTGTTCGTATCTGATTATTTGAGGGTGATTTGAGGTAAAGTCGACTCGTGTGGTTGTGACACCCTCACAACTTAGTAGCGGTAACGTAAATTTAATTCCGCGTGTTCGTGATGCTCCAGAAAACGTGGTGTGTGCCTCCATCTGCGCGACAATTTTGGCGATGTGATCAGCCATCAGCGTAATGGTAGAATTTTAAACGTATAGTTTTGGATAGTTTCCATGAAAGCCATCTTTAAAAATGCCTCGAGACACAAAATTTAATGAAAGATGGTTAGATGAAGATGATGGATCAGGAAACGACATTAAGTTGTGGTGCGCACGTGGTAAAGATGATTTTCACTTTTATTGCAATTTCTGCAATAAGGACATTTCTATTAGCAATAGTGGTAAAATACAGCCTCTGCAAGATATCCTTATTTAAGGCTTCTTGTGAAAGGAGCCCTGTGTCTTTCACATGGACAAGCCTCTGTGGAAAGGGGTTTTTCGGTAAATAAGAGAACGCTGTCTTCTGAGCGTGCAAGCATGAATCTCACCATAATTATTGGTTTGAGGTTTATTAAAGACAACATTAAAGGAAAAGTTAGTGAAATGGTCATTACTAGAGAAATGATAAGATTTTATAAGGATGCATATTCCAAATACAAAGAGGAACTTAAAGCTCACCAAACAGCTGAAAAGAAAATAGAAAATAAAAGTAGCACTAGTGCAACTTCAAAATGTACACCCACAGAAAAGTTACAAAATTTAAAAGAAAATGTAGGTGTAGCACAGCAACTTATCGAGAAAGGGAATAAACATTTGGAAACAGCATTTTAAAGAAATTGCTGCAGCACAGGCGCTTATTGAAGCAGGAAACAAGAAATTAAAAACTGCTTGAAATAACTGCTTTATAAATTGTGTGTAAATAAGTGAAACAACATTCATTGCATGTATATTTAATCAAGATTTTTTTTAAAAATAAATCCTGGATATATCAGCAACACAATGTCCTTTTTTTTCGTAACCAGTTCTTATTACTATTTGGGTGTTTAAACTTGTACTTCATTTTCATAACTTCAGTAAAAATATTTCAAAAAAAATGTATTCAAAAGTTAAGTTTTTCTTAAAAATTTTTTTTTTTAAGAATTTTGATATAAAACAAACTTTATTTATGTGTATTAAAATTAAAATTGCTAACTAGGAAAAGTGGGTCACAAAGGCCCATTATCTTGAGAAATATGGGTTTTTGCATATACAAAATCCGTATTTTTTTGCATCATAGTCAACAAAATTTGGGTAAATTACTCAAAAATCTGAGTAAATGCAAATCCTGTATCTTAAAAGCAAAATCAATATTCTCCATTTATTATTATACCATTAAAATTTGTTAGTTAATTCAAATCTATCATGCAAATTGCATTCTTGTTAATAATCAAAATGCACTGCTTTTCATCCCCTCCCTCACGAAAGAATTAATTGTGCTTTGTATAACTATTTACATAAAATAGTTTGATCAATCAGCAAATTTAAGACAGAGCTTCAGTGCAATGCCTGAAGATATGAATTTATTATTTGTGATTCTAAAAAAAAAATTCAAATTGCAGTAATTGTCACACAAAAATAAGAGAAAATTATTTCTTTTCTTCAATCCTATTATATATTTATTGCTATAATTTATTGTGTGGATGTATATATATGTTCAATATGTATTTAAATATGTTGTACGTTAAAATCCTGCAGAATATTTGCAGCGTATGACATACAAGTAGTTGTCCTATATTTTTGAAACACAAATCCTATATTTTTTTATGTTCCTGCTGCTACCACTGTTCCCGTCTCGTACTTTTCTAAAACTTTAAACAAACACGAAAAGAATTACCCAGCCATTAAACTGGAACTTCTGGCCATAGTCAAAGGAGTTCAAGCGTTTAAATATTATCTCTTCAACAGAGAATTTGTTGTACTCAGTGATAGCGAACCACTTAAGCACTACAAGAGGATTTCTTCTCCTACCGACATTACAACTCGTTGGTTGTTAGCCCTCAGTGAATATAACTTCACATTTCAGCATATTGCTGGACAGAAAAATGTCCTCGCTGATTATTTCTCCAGAATTCCCGTGGAGTTACCGAAGAAAGGTGTAACAGAACCTAACCTTTTAAAGTCAAATGAAATTTTACCTGTTGAGGAAATTTCTCACTCTCAAAAGGAGTTCTGCAATCAAATGTCACATACTGCGAATACAAAGGATCCGTTGCTAGAAATCTCGACCCAGACTTTCCTACATGAACAACTAAATGATCCTGAACTGGGAAAAATATACAACAACATTAAAATGGGAAAACAGTTGAAGAGACATCGGGACTTTCAGATTTCTCCAAATAATCAACTTCTCTACAAAAACATAAAAATCAATCACTTGGAGCAGTGCAAATCCTTTGCACCAAGACTAGTCGTTCCAAAGTCACTCATTCCAAAAGTTCTCAGAATAACTCACATTGGGCATCTGGGAATTGCCAAAACTTACGCACTACTTCAAGAGAGATATTTTTGGAGAGGAGCATATCAGGATACTAAACAGTATGTTGAGTCTTGCAATATTTGCCTCCAATCGAAACCACAGAAGATTCCACAAGCACCGTTTCAAGATACATTTGTACCAAGTCATCCAGGAGAAATGATCTCTATGGACCTAGTTGGCCCCTTTAAAAACAAGATGTACATATTAACAGTAATTGAGATTTTCTCAAGACACATGGAACTGTATCCACTGAAAAATATCACTGCAGCAACAGTTTCAGAAAAATTTTTTAAAATATATATCTACACATGGGCGACCAGCACAGGTTTTATGCGATTTGGGAAACCAATTTACTGCAGAGATTTTCAAATTCGTGAACAAAGTGTTGCAAATCAATCTTATGCACACCAGTGTAGCACACCCACAGGCGAATGGAATTTCAGAACGCATCAACACCAGTATTAAATCCACTATCAATGCTCTGCAGCTTGAAGGCCATTCTTTTCTTCATGCCATTGATCTACACAAAGCAATTTATAATGCTTCAAAACATCCAGCAACAGGATTTTCACCTAACAACATTCATTTTGCCCGTGACCTTTCTTTGTTCACTGACACCCTGGACCTGACTCAAACCCCAAAGAATAATACCTCTGATTACAAGATGTTCCAAATTTTAGAGGCCATAGAGAGCATATAACGTTTGGTCTTTAACAATCTGAAGGTTTCCCAAGAGCTAAACAAGGCACGTCAGAATTCAAGGAAAAAGCTCAGGATGTTCAACAAGGGTGATATAATATATATCAAAACACCGGCTGCTTTCAAACATAAATTGGACGGTCCATTTAAAATCATAAAAAAATTAGGCCCAGTTAATTATCTAGTACAAAGGGATGGAAACCCCAATTATAGAAAGTTTGTTGTACACACTAACAGGATTGTTCTATCTAAGCCCAGACCAGATAGACTCATTGAGTCTACCGTGGGAACTTATGGTTCTCATCATCAAATTACAAAAAAAAATTAATCCAGTCTCTTTCCAGCAGAGTGTCTACCCTTTTCCTGTAGGAGATGCTCCAGGTGTGGGAAATCAAACTCCAACGCCAGAGGCCCTTCCTAGCCTGTTGCAGCATGTCCCTGTTGCTCCATCCGAGGATGATGTCAATCAGGAGGTAATCGTCTACGATCATGGGAAGGATGACGAGACTCCCTGGCATGCTCCCAACCTTTCTAAGGAGATTTCAGGTGATGAAGCACGTTCCTCAACTTTTACCCGGAGGATACCCTCTACCTCTCCAGGAAATCGTCCTGTAACACCTTCTGCAGATTCCCCACTGGGTGAGAGGAGGCTCATATCCTCTCGATCTCCTGTTCCGACCCTGTCTACTGCCTCTGCAACAAATGTTTCTAAGAATAGGTCCATACCCTCTCTCACAGACCTTGAAGTTATGGCATCATCTCCTCCTCCTGGCCTCACAGGGATGGCAGATCCTGCTCCAAGTACCTGCGGCTCTCCTGCCTTCACCAAGGTGACCACTGCACCCTCGACTCCTGTGTGTGGTGTTGTTCCTCCTGCCCCTGATGTGCCAATAACTCCCATACACCGATTAAAGGGTAGCGGTCGGTACAACCTGCGCCCTCGCCATTAATTTGAACTATTACTTTTCCGAATAGAACTCTGATAACTTTTTACCTTTATGTTGTCGTGCAAATTTTTCTCACACATTGATATTATATGCACTGAACTTTACACAGACAGATAAACGTTTTTCTAGCCATCATACATCTATACTTCTTTTGAATATATATATTATTTCTCAAGTGTTGATATAAAATGTTTTTCTATTGTGTATAACGTGACAACTTAGTATTTTAATTATGATGTTTGTATCTTGAGTATTATGTTTCTATTTTGATTATGACATTTTGTATTCGGTATATTGATTTTTCTCAGATGTTGATAATACTAATATTCATATTAATATGCAAATTTTGCTGTATGGAAGTAAGGTATTAAGGTGGTTTTACTTACAGGTCTTTACAGTATGTTGTATTATTAAGACAGGTGTGAAAATTTTTCTGCTGGCAGAAAATTTTCTTTCATGTGTGTCTGATTAATATTTCTCTTCACTTCTTTCCTTCTCTCTCCTCTTGTGGCCTGATCAACCACAAGCTCAGTTACTCTGTTCTTTTTAATCATCTGTTTACAAGCTCAAAGAATTACCTTGATTTGTTTACTACAATATAATAGTATTATGGTTTATCAACAATGAGTGCTATGCTTATGTGTGAACATTTTTTCTTTTTATGTATAATTTTTCTTTGTTTTACATTTTGAGTGCATTCACAAGGTATATATTTTATCATGAGATTTTGGATTTTTGGTTGCAGTCAAATTTAAAAAAAAAAAAAGGGGAATATTTTTCGGTTGTGAATGAAACTTTATGCAAATATACTTTTTTTCCCTTTTGTGTAGTTGGCCAACTAACATTGTGTACTTATCATATTTTTTTACATAACCAAGAACTTTTTGTATCTTTGTGTGATGGGTACTTTAGAAAATCATGTCTTCTGTAAGAATGAGGGAGTTATGATGTGCAAACTTGTAAGGGTAAGGTGCTCCTTTTGTTTTGTGTGAAGTTTACATAATGTGTTTAACATTTCAGTGAAAATTTCATTGTTGCATTGAATTTATGTGCCAGACTTTGTTCTAGAGACCTTGGGAACTTGATCTCAGTTTTTTTTTGTGTAGCGAAGGGGAGTATATCCTGAGGAAATCTCCTCAGTATATTTTTTTAAAATAATTTATCCGGAATTTTTCTTAAAACCGTGTGATAAAAACAAAAATATTTTGCACGTGTGGTTTCGTCGCCAAAAGGGCGATGTCTGCATCGTTTCTGGTTGCCTTTCGGTGTTTTTTTTATGTTGTGTCGGAGCGGGATTATTCAATATGAGAGAGGTGTGCACTTCGGTTTTGAGAAGGAATTTTTAGCTTCGTGATGTTTTTGATTATAAATTGTGATATATATATATAGAAATACTGAAGTCAACTGAGAATAAGTATTCTCGAGGGTCTTTACTTAAAAATTGATGTGATGGTAAATTTCTTGTGCCTGTTATGAAAAATAAAGGGTAAAATGTCTCACATTGGATTTATATTTTTGCCGTGATGTACTTCATGCTTTCCCCCCAGGAGCAGGTGGTGTGGCGGTAAGAAAATTATGGTTTTCAATTTTAATATATATTAATTATACCAGTATGCATCTTGATTAAAGTTCGGACCTGGCATTCCCATTTGGGATATTGCGAACACCGTTTCTTTTTGCTGTGTACTAGCCACTATTTAAATACCGTGAGTATATGTATTCTGTTTATATTTTTGAGAACAACAATTTTCAAAAAGAATTCTTTAGGAAACTATCATTAGAGTTTTTGAGTTCTTTGACTATGAGTGTTTTTTTTTTCCGGTTAGCCGGGAGCAAGTGAAAAATTGCAAAATAATTGTGATCTGCGCCAATGCTTACAAACCTAAAGCGATTTACAGTACATAGTTATTTATCCCTTTCCATATTTAGGAAGTTTAATTTAATTTCGTATTTTAATTTAACTCTACATTCCCCCCCCCCCCCCCCCCCCCCATTTCCACATTTTGTATGTAACCACCCAGACAGCACAGCAAACTTGCAGCAAGCTTGATTTATCAAGTCAACTAGCAGCGTGGCCCGGCGTTGCCCGTGCAATGTTGTATCTTTGGAGAGAGAAATGCCATGAGAATGAGAAATGCCATTTACCTTAAATATAGATTGTAAAGGGAAGGAATGTGAATCCTCCCGCTGGAATGATAAAAAAAATGACACGGGATTTCCCGCTGAAAAAAAAAAAAATGAACACGGCACCTAATAAATTACAGAGGTTGCCAGGAATTGGACTTGGCTAGGCTGGAATGTGAATCCTCCCGCTGCAATGATAAAAAAAAGGACATGGGACTTCCCGCTGCAATAATAATAATAAAAAAAAAGACATGGGTCTTTCCGCTGCAAAATAGAAAAAAAAAAAAAAAAGAAGAACAAAGCACCCGATGGCGTAGAGGCTCCAGGAACTGGACGTGGCTAGATTTCTCCTCTTCTACCTGTCTGTGTTCTAACAATCATTTTTCAGAGATCGAATTTTGTTGTTTCTCTGAGCAGAAGGCACTTTTAGTAGTTTTATTTTATTTTATTTCTTCAGTTTTTTCTGAAATAAATAAACTAAACGGAAACTTTCAGGGTAAAAGTACAAATCTTTAAATTTGGGGACTTTTGGCGTCCCCAAGAAGTCAAAGTATTTTTGATGACAAATTGAAAAAACGATCTATATTTGGGGACTGTCCTCGAATTTCGAGGCTTTCAATCGTATACCACTTGTCTTTTCTGTTCTGTTCCCTCTCGCCACGCGATGCAATTGCTTGATCATCAAAACATGGCTCACTGGCCATGTGAGCCATAATCAAAACATCAACAGTACTGCCAATTGATAAAAAGAAATTGCAAAAGGTTGGAATTTCAAGACTCCTGGGGGGAATATGTACCTCTTTAGTTTTATTTAAAAAAAAAAATGATTTATCTCGGGGGGAGGAATCTAAAAAATTAAATGATTTATCTCGGGGGGGGGGGGATGTAAAAATTCGTATTTCCTAATGCAGCACTCTTCACTCCACTCCACTCCCCTTCCCCACCCCCCTGTCTGTCCTTTGCTCGCCTGACGTCAGAAGAACGACCTTGAAAATGAACAACCGAGTGGGGGAATTTGCCGTCCTTCCGGAACTTACATTCTGGATAGAATTTTAATATGCGATTTTTCAGAAAAAAAAATCATATAAAAAAATCTAACAAACATTTCCGCACGGTTCAAAGTTTAAAAGAGGGAGAAATACATGTTCAATCAGCGGTAAAAAGATGGAAAATTTTTGCCCATTACGTTTTCGATGGGACAGTTTAAAAATAGCATATTTTTAAAAGCAGTACATTTTCTTCGAAACAGTATCTCCTTAAAAAAATTCCCAAAAATCGGCAAATGTAACTACGATTTTGTAACAAATTGTATTTGAAAAAGAAAACTCTGTAGTTTCCGATGATATAAAAAATATAGTATTCGGACAGAAATTTAGCTCGCGATAACGTAAAATGCGAGAAAAAGGGCCAAAAACCTTACAAAACATAAAATAACTCAAAAACTATTAATCCGATTAATTTCATTTTTACGGCATTAGCTTTCTCTTGTCCTATTTAGTCAGCGTGCCAAATTTGGTCCAGATCCGTCGAAATGCCTGGACGTGTATAGCGAACAAACAAACAAACTCTTCTCTTTTATATATATAGATAAGCTTGAAAATTCCAAGCGTGTAAGCTTGATGCAAGCTTGAATCAACTGTTCTAGTTTACACTTGCCCAGCTTGCATTAACCCATTTGTGCCTGGATAGTTTTACGACTTTCTTCGATTTTTACTGATAACAGAAATAATAGATAAATTTCTGATGTCAACTTCTTGAACAAGGGATGATTTCTTTTAAAATCATTATGCATAAAAATCGAAATATCAACATCCTACTTGGTCATGTTAAAATATTTTGTAGAATTGAGGTTCAATACTCATGAATAAAGGCTAGGAAAAATAAATAACGTTTTCGACTAATAGCGAAAATGCCGTCCCAAAAAAGGGACGCAAGGCATAAATGGGTTAAGCTTGACATTTCAAGCTTGAAAAATTTTCTAAATACACGGGGCGCCCGCTGGCTAACGCGCCCCACATAATTTATTTTTCCCCCTCTACGCTGAAATTTCAATTTAATCTGTTTCGATCGAGTGTTTGTGGCTGGAATAGAACCCGGGCCCTTTGGCTTAGCAGTCGAGCACGCTATCCATTCAGCCACTGGAGCCTTGTGCAGCTATGACTAAAGTTTGAAGTGACTTACCACGCTGTTTTCTCGCCAGATTGATAAGTGGGCGATGTGTTATTTTTTTCTTTTATTTTTCCATGGGATGCATCAAAATTAAAATAATGGTATGTGTGATTTAGAGACTCTACTAATAGGGAAATAAACATAATACAAACTTAACCCAGACAGCACATAAGCTTAAATCAAGCTTGACATTTCTTTGAATTTGACGCATTAATGCAAGCTTGACAGTTCAACTCATTCTAAGCTGGCAGCAAGCTTGCAGGAGTCAAGTTGAATCGTCAAGTTTAAATACAGCTTGATTTAAGCTTGAAAATTGATACTCGCGTGATTTTTCCTTTTTAAAGGAGCGTTGATGGCGCCATCTGTGAAAGAGAATGGACATTAATTGTCTAGCGTCCTCAAATTTGCTGAAAGTTCGTAAAAGATGTGTATTTCATTACCAGTGCCATATTACCGGCAAGGCAAATGGGGCAACTGCCCAGGGCCTACAGATTTTAGGGCCCAAAAATTTTACATCTTACACTTTTGTAGTTTTAAAATAAAATTACAAAGGATAAAAAAAAATTTCAGAAGTTAAATAATTTTTTTTAATTATAAAGTATGAACAATGAAAATAATTCAAATTTACATTTGTATAAATTAATTTAAACTTATTTTTAATTCTCCGAAATGCTCTATATTGATATAGCATACCAATATGTAGGAAAATAACTAACCACATTTGTAAAGAGAATTTTTAACGTTAAAAAATAGCAAAATTTTTCAATTATTTCTTATTATAAGAAATATTTAAAAAATGACTAAAGTGTTTGTATTTCATACATGTTAGCAACTGTGAACTTTCGAAGTAACGTAAACTGTCTGTTTCTTTGATTTCAGATTACTTAACACAAAATTTGTGTTAAGTAAGTAAACCCATTCTATATTTCCAAATATGGAAATTCTTCAAAATAAAATACAATTATAGTACGAATTTGATTTCAAAATCAGTTGTTTGTCTCGATTTTGGCCAGCATTATTGCTCATGAGTGTTGCGAAAGTTTTAAAACGTGTGCTGCTCTTAAGTTTATATTATGTGTATTTCCCTATTAGTAGAGTCTCTAAATCACACATAACATTATTTTAATTTTGATGCATCCCATGGAAAAAAAACAAATAACATATTGCCCACTTATCAATCTGGCCAGAAAACCGCTTGATAATTCACTTCAAACTTTAGTCATAACTCCATCGAAGGTTGGTAGCTGAATGGATAACGCGCTCGGCTACGAGCCGAAAGGTACCGGGTTCTATTCTAGCCACGGACACTCGAAGAAAACAGATTAAATTAAATTGAAATTTCAGCGTAGAGGGGAAAATGCGGGGCAAAGTAAAATATGTGGGGCGAGTTCGCCGACCGCCGCCCCGTGTATTTTGGAAATTTTTTAAGCTTGAAATGTCAAGCTTGATTCAAGCTTGAAATGTCAAGCTTAATGCAAGCTGGGCAAGTGTAAACTAGAACACTTGATTCAAGCTTGCATCAAGCTTACACGCTTGGAATTTTCAAGCTTAATTCAAGCTTATTGACTTGATAAATCAAGCTTGCTGTCTGGGAAGAGCAGCACACGTTTTAAAACTTTCAGTACCGCAACTCTCATGAGCAATACTGCTGGCCAAAATCGAGACAAACGACTGATTTTGAAATCAATTTCGTAGTATAATTGTATTTTATTTTGAAGAATTTCCATATTTGGAAATATAGAATGGGTTTATTTACTTAACACAAATTTTGTGTTAAGTAATCTGAAATCAAAGAAACAGATAGTTAAACGTTACTTCGAAATGTTATATCACAGTTGCTAACATGTATGGAATACAAACACTTTAGTCATTTTTGTAAATATTTCTTAAAATAACAAATAATTGAAAAATTTTGCTATTTTTTAACGCTAAAAATTCTCTTTACAAATGTGGTTATTTTCCTACATATTAGTATGCTATATCGATATAGAGCATTTCGAAGAATTAAAAATAAGTTAAAATTAATTTATACAAATGTAAATTTGAATTATTTTCATTGTTCATACTTTATAGTTAAAAAAATTATTTAACTTCTGAATTTTTTTTTATCCTTTGTAATTATATTTTAAAATTACAAAAGTGTAAGATGTAAGATTTTTGGGCCCTAAAATCTGTAGGCCCTGGGCAGTTGTCCAGTTTGCCCTGACGGTAATATGACACTGGTAATAAAATGCTTCATGAATAAAACACATCTTTTACGAACTTTCAGCAAATTTGAGCACGCTAGACAATTAATGTCCATTCTCTTTCACAGATGGCGCCATCACTGGGCACTTTGCAAGCGAAAATCCAGCTTAAGCCAACCTTACATTGCGAAGCCAAATGTCAAGCTTGATTTAAGCTTATGTGCTGTCTGGGCAGCGGTTTTGAAATTGTGTTCAATATGCTCTCACGAACCTTTTCCTGGAGGGATTTTATGCCGTAAACCTTCGGGTCGGCACCTCCAGTGGGTGTCTCACACTCTCACATTATGTAACCAATAAGCATATTTTTGCATATGTTGAATTCTTTACACTGGTCGGACGGTAAGTTTTTGTAGTAATAACAAAATTCACTCACCTTTACTTGCATGGAAAGGAAACATAAGAATAAGATTTGGAACAATACCGCCTTTGAATACTTTTGTTCTTCAACTAGAGAAAAACTCGAATTCGAACAATAAACTTCCAAATTTCTCACTTTAAATCTTGCTTTATTACGAATTTGCACTATATTTTGACTAAGAGAAAACAGAAAGTATCAATAGAATTTACAATTTAGACTATACTCGATTTAGAAGCCGCTACGAAAGACATATAAGAATTGCGACTCTCAAGAACAAGAAATTATCAACCAAAAAACTCGCGATTAAAATTTACTACAACACGGTATAAAAAGTATATATATAAATTAATGTCTTGGACGAGGCAGTCCTGCCATCTAATGAATGAATTGTCTTTTAATTAAAGTTCTGTCAGAACTCAACATACACAAATACTATTTTGTATACGGATTAAAATTTCCGGCTTTGTTTTGGGAAACGACAGTGTTTCAGAAGTATAGTCTTTAAACGTTTCCCAGAAAAAACAGCTGGCGGGATTTGCCACTAGACATTTTAGATTAGCCTATATTGTTCAAAACGCAAACTGAATGTGTGAAATCGTACGGGAACGTGTGAAATCCAAGATCGATAGAGGGAGATGACCCCCTACGACCCATTCGCTGGAGCTTCCTTTGCATTTAGCAAAATATGATAGAGTCTTTACAAAAACACTGTCTTCACAGAAAAGTGTGGTGGTTGTAAATTGAAACTGTACAAAAATGGTCACTATAGACTGATGGTCTCTTATCCAAGGGGGTTGGTCACTTTAGTAGGTTCCGCTGTATATGGAATCTTGAGACATACTCTTTGACAGACGAACTTTATTCAGGCTAAAAAAAAAAATAAATAAATAAAAAAATAATGCTTTATAGTCGAATTTTGACCACTGGCAGACAACTAGTATTGCTAAAAACGGCTAACTCTTCGTCCCATTTTTGAAGGCAATTTTCGTGCTTATGAATTTTTCCCGAAAGTTGCATGAGGCATACAGTTTTACTGTTAGCTTCAGGGTCGGACTGGCCCATCTGCCCGCGGGCAGATGCGCTCTCCTTGTAGATTCTTTGCGCCCATAATACAGCTTCAAATAAAAAAATTTACTCTCTGTATTATTCTGACACATGTCGGCTGCAAATTATTCGTTATCGTTAACTACATTTTCGAGGTGAACTTTACCGCTTTCCGCTGGCAAGGTACCCTAGAGGCATGCAATCTTGAGGAAGGGAAAGTTCGGAGTTCTCTCTTTGTGGAAAATGATTCTTTATAAGTTTAGGATCACCCCGCGAGGAACAGAATAAATAATCGTGCCCCCCCTGCACCCACCCCCACCCTCTTGTATTCCCCCTGTCCAACTTCTGGTGGCGCCTATTTGGTCTCTCTACTTGTCGGCCTATTCTTTTAAAATTTTGGACATTTTGCCGCCCCCCTTCCTTCCACTTTCAGTTTGTTGCTTTATTCTTTCTAAGTTTCGCCGTTCTGTGCCTTATTTTCAGCTTCCCGCAAGCAGCGTCCTTCCGCCCCTCCCTTGTTACTCCACTGATCCACGGGCGCATATCTGTGCTTGCAGACAGACGGTACTCACAGTGGCCTTTTAAAAAGTTTACTACTGAAATGGTACAAAAAGATTCAATTTCAAGAGCGGATACAGGTGGGGGACGTAAGGACGCGCACCTAACATCGTAGGCCAGATGGGTGGCTGCCAGGGGCGCAACCCTCAGGGGGGACGCCTATTGGAGACTTTATGCTAGAAAATGTCTTGGCGGGAGGAGCAAAATTTAAATTCTGCTAGGGTCGCTCATCAACCTAGCTAGAACTCTGCGCGCACCCTCTTTCAACGAGAGAAATATATTTACATTAGGTAAAAAGGACTTTTTGATTATGATGACATATTTCATGCAGTTCTGAATTCAGATATTCAAGCTTTGAGCTTTGCCTGAAATAAAATTTCTGTATCCTTCCTTGTTACTTTCCGAACATGTACCATGTAAGGAAAGTATTCTAATCATGAAAAAATTCGACTTCGAGATTTCGGTGTATTGACACGTTTTGAGGTCTTCTGAATTCATTTATGCTATTTTTACGAGATGTGTATATGTATGTGTGTGTGTATATGAGTGAACACGATAGCTCCTAAACGAGACATTCGACTGAGCTCCAATTGGGTATATATGTTATAAACTACCGTTGCAAGACCGGTATTGATTTTGGTGTGTATAGGATTTAAAGTTTTTCTACAGGGCTACGACAAAGATTTCTTTTACATTACGGCATATGGGAGAAATTGTTGAAAGTGCGCTAATGTTTATTTAAATGCTTTGTAATGATCTTAAAAGCTTAAAAGCGTAAGAGTTCGGAAAGTCGAGTGGAGTCACTCCAGATTTTTCATTACGTTATTAAAATGCTTAATATATCTATGGCTAGAGAGGTCCCGTTCCCCTATGTAGGCGACCATAGTGCAATCGCACATTATTCAAAAAATATTTATTAAAAAATTAATTTTAATCTATTACATTTCAAAGAAGAAAATGTACCCAAAATAAGAAATTGCAGATTTGAGTATCTGCGCCCTTCAACCTTTCGAATTTTGAGACAGAGGCGTATATATGTTAAGAAATACCCGTTTATTTAAGGAAATAAATGCAGCACACCACTACATCATATGTATTTACAACCACACAATAAATATCTTATAAGCAACGTCGTAGCAACAAGCTGGCAAAGCTAGGAGGCTGCCAGGGGCGTACATTTTGCAGGTCCACAACCTATGGGCTTCAGGGAAATTTCTAAAAAATAAGTCTTGTAAGGGCGTAAAATTAAAAGTTTATCAGGGATGTTCACACAATAGTTACTAATAACACGCTTTCATAACATCTTATACAGCATGCACGTTAAACGCTTCGTTGGAATGTTTCCTCGGCCATCACTGCTAATATTTCTTTCGATAAGGATACAAAATTAGGCGAGAGACTCGAGAAATCTGACGTGAGTTGTCCTCTCCTGGCAAACAATCCCTTTTAAAGAGGTGGTGGGAACTTATCTCAGTCTTTCAAGTACTTTAGTAGTAAACTGAAAACTTTCGGTATGTATGCCATAAAAATGCTAACTGTACTGATAGGTGGAGTAGGGGTACCCATTTAAAAAGCTGTTCAAATATTCCATTATTTTTTCAAAGAACAACCTTAACAAAAAGACTGAAAGAAAAGTAAAGTACACTTTTTGAGATGACAATTTAATGTTAAACAATTTAATGTTCAAGAAGCAAAGAGTTCAATAAAACTGCATTAAAACTCGACGGTGTGATTAGAAATGTTAGATTAACAAAGAAACTGATTTGCTCACCTCCCTCTTCCTTAATCGGAGATCTTTTGTTTTTTGTTTTTGTCCCCTTTTCTCCTAAGATTGAAATTTTTCATTAATTATGGTATATATATTAATGGAAATAATATGAAAAGAGTTTTTTCAAAGCTGCTTGTTCTTTTGTAAACAAATAAATATGAATATAATCAAATGCAATAAATAATTTATAAACAAGAAAAATGATGCATATATTTGCATAGTTAAAAAATATTAAAATGTAGACTGTTGTTTTCAGTCTAAATCGGAGATTCATCAACAGAGAACTTGTTTGTTTATTGTTTTTGGCAAAGCTACGCAAGGACTATCTGCCTAAGGCGAGAGATGCCTTGGGTAGAGGACTTTTTAAGGGGTTATAACGCGTATTCACGTTACATCTGGAGAAAATCACCCAAACTTCCGATTGTTAGATCGACGACCGCGTGGCAGACCAGAACCTTGGACCTCCACTTCAGCCATCTCTCAATGTTTTACTGACTTTACTGTTCAGCGACTGGTTGGCAGGATAAAGTAGAATTTCGCGTATAAATTTTACTGTTGTCTTAATCAATGTACAAAACTGTCTGTACAAATCTTAAAGCAAATTAATTTTGTCATGGCTGGCAAAAGTTGACTTTCCGAGTCAAAATCAACATATTTTCAGATGTCTTCAACATAGTTATCGACAAAGTTAGATATTCGAATTAGATGCATTTTGAATTAAAAAAGGTTTGAGTGGCTACAGTCAGAGACAAATTATACAATTTTGTGGGTGGGGGCGGCTAGTTGAAATTTATGTCGATTTTATGAAAGTAAAATAGGATGTCTTACATTTTTGTAATTTCTTTTTTCTAAGTACATCTGGGTGCGATCGTCCCCACATCGCCCATTCCCCTTTAATCCATTAGTGGCTATAATTTATACATTGCAGAAGAGAGCCCTTTAAATAATCCAAGGTCTGCGCCCCATTGAAGCGGCCAGTCCGACCCTGGTTAGCTTAGTCCATAGTGCATCGGGTGAAGAAGCATTATTAATTTTTTCGAGTGTTTAATATCACTGGTTTGTTTTTAAAGCTATTCAAAAGTCCTGTGATGGCTATCGGTCTTCCGGTAGAACACCCTTAACACAGACACTTATTTTTTGAAACGATTGTTGAGGACAAAAAAAACGGCGGCTTTTAAAGGTCTGCGCTAGCTGTACTTACTTTTACCGACTTCTATTTTGTTAGAAAGAAAAATCGACAGTCTTATTTTATCAAAAGTCAAATAAACAAATGTATCTTTTTTTATTTGAAAGTAAGACAGATAACTTCATATCACTCACTCAAAACAAAACTTTTGAAATGACCTGTAAAATGTGGTAAACAAATCACACAGACCATTTCATTCATTTTTCAAGCATTATTTATTCGCTTCCATCTTTCTTGTAAGAAAAATAACAAATTGAAAGCTATACTTTTCGTAAACACCGATATTTTTCTTACTATCCTACCCCCGTAGATAAAAGCATTTTTCTTGAATGATACCATTTCGATGCATTTATACTACCATTTTAACACCATGTGTCTTCAATTCTTTCTGCAGCTTTCATAGCGGAAAACGTTGTATGAAATGCTATTGATTTATCTGTCACACCATTAAAATATTTTTACTTTAAGCCATTACCAGCCTAAAAGCAAAAGTATACCACAACGAGCATTTATTTTCTGTGGGAGGTTTTTCTACACCCTCTGTTTGAGGTAACAGAAGCTTCATTCGCGTTTGCGAAAATGCAAAAATTGCAGGATATATCTCTATCTTAGTTTCATTGTTTGAGTATGGTTTGGATTTCCCTCCTCCTTAACTTGTGCGTCCAAAATTAAAATGAGAAGCAAAGTTTGGACAGTGATTAATAGAAAATGTTAACGACATACCTCTTCAATAGCTTGAATTTGTGGCCAGTGTATTATTAAGCCGAGATTATGTGTCTTGTCTGACTTAGGTAAGTAAATTTTTGTAGCAAATAATAACTGTGTTTAGATAGTTTTTACATATGATTTACTTATGAAACATCTAGTTAAGGCAGATTTACAAAATTGCATATGGGTGTGTTACATACTATTTTGAGGATTATGAGCATAGTTATTCATTTTACATATGCAAATTGCACTGCCATAGAAACGATTCAATTCATTTCTATGCTTTTCAGCCACACTAAAAAAAATGTTTTGTTGATTCAAGAAAATTTTCGTTGGCTCTATTTCAAAGAAATATTTTTTTTTTAGGTTAAAACCAACAAAATTATTCGGTTGAATTAGTGCCAACTAAATTTTTGTTGAATCAACAAAAGTTTGAATTAAACAAACCGTTTTTTTCTGTTCAGGCTACACACTGATAGGCTCGAAGAAGAAAAGACAGAGTAAGATAAAATTGTCAGACAATATTTTAAACTGCATGACACTGCAAGAGGGAAATAGTTTAGAAATCGAAAAAATGATTTGTTACAAGTGCATTTTTTTAACCATCAGCATAACGGATCAGAGTGACAGAAAACATTAAGAGACTGTAATATACAGGCGCACCCACGGAAGGGGCTCTAGGGAAGCTCCTCCCTTCTAAAGGTGAAGAAATAAAATGAAATCTCTTTATAGTGGAGAATTGCCAATTAATTAATGAATTAAAATATTTTGTTTTAAAAAATGTCTTTAAATTATTTCTAAAATATTTTTTTTTTCAAAAAGAAAGCTGGTTATTAAATACATGCCGATAGTGACACCGAAGAGAGTAGATACAATCAAAGCCAGGGCCATACCTATTTATGACGCTATAATCAGATTTCGTTAATAGCGGGTTTGTGTTCAATGGGTGAATGACACAGAGTATTTTGACGTTGTAAGAGAGTTATTATAATCGTGGTCACCATAACATATTTCAACAGTATTTCTAGTCCTCCTTAAACTAAAATAATGGGCGTGCCTTTGTCCAATTATGTATGTAAAGATAGTGCTGAAAAGATCACTGATCGGCTAGACCAGGGATGGACAAACTTTTTCGGTGGCGGGCCAAAAATCGAAAAAAAAAGTTTGGCGGGTCAAGATAATTTTTTCTAAAATTTTAAAAACAATATACAACTATTACAATTTAAATATGTTAATGAGATGAATTAAATTGCGATTTCATTTTTAAAAGTTCCTTATATTGAGGTTCGAAGTGAGATGTACTCATTCTAAGGAACGAGGCTCAATGCTCATCTGCCAGTCTACTTCTGAAAGAATTCTTTCTCAGGTTCATAGTTGAAAACACTTGTTCACATATATAAGATGAAGCAAACATATCACTGATTTTCTGAGCGTGAGATATTAAATTTGGGAAACGATAGTGATTTGTAAAACTCTAACTTTGGAATATTCAGAAATAACTGCTTGAGATGATCGTTAAATTGCAACTCAATTAATTCAAGCTGCAAATCTGACCTCACTGATTCACAATTTACGTTCAAAGGCACGGTAAAAATATCCAATTCTGTTTGAATGGCACTGAAATCTTGAAATCTGCGTTCGAACTCAAAATGCAGTTTTTTCAAGCTGTCTTCATAATTCTTAAGCTTCTGTTCATTTATTGAGAGTATTGAATTTAACCTCGAGGAATAAGACAAGTCGTTCTTAGCTAGCTACTCAGCAAACAGATTAAGTTTTAGTTTAAAAGCTTTGAGATGGGACCAGATATCGTCGATAAATTGATTTTTCCCTTTTATCTTGACATTCAAGTTGCTCATATATGACAAAGAAGATCTGTGAAGAATGCTAAGTCCGAAAGCCATTCCGTATCTTCTTACATTTCGTACTCCGCAGAACACTGTCAATATTGGAAGAACGACACAATGTCGTCTTTCAGCTGCCATACTCGCTGAAAAACTCATCCTGCAAAATTCTATCTGCAGGTGGGATAAAACCTTCCGGCGGGCCGTAGTTTGCCCATCCGTGGGCTAGATTTACACACAGGACCGTTTTTCTTCCCTTCATAAAAGCAGTAGCGAGATCGGAGAGTGGACAGTTGTACAATAATATAATCGACATACACGATGCCAGAGATGGTGGCATTCTTTAATTCTTTATCTTTTCGAACAGTGTTTCCCAACTGATGGTTCATGAACAAGTGATCCGCAAAGCGCGTAAGTGTTTAAAAATTAATTTTGTTTTCACAATTTCATGTGAGATACAAAGCATAATAGTTTACTGTCATTTTCAGAGAATTAGAAAAAAATGTTTCATAATAATCACTTGCAAAATAGGGAAAATATGGGCTGGCACAATAATATCTGTATAGTAAAAAATAGTGTAAAAAATTCCCAGTTAGTAAAATGTGCCCCCGTACATTAATGAAGTGATGCTCAAAATATCTGTTTTAATGATGGTGCTTACAGCCGCACAAAAGTTATAAAATATGCGGGAAGTGATCCAGAATATCGAAACCTTTGCAATACAGATATTAACGACTAAACTAATGCCTTACAATAAAAAAAGCTTCAGTAGTGTAATATTGGTCTCTAATGACATTTAAAATATTTTGAACATTTAAAAATTTTCCTCTCTTGCAAAGGTGAAATATCTATATTTTCCTTAAAAATTTTGTTCGTTCTGAAACTTTCATTCATTTATAGCACTAGGGGCCAAGGCCCCCAGACTCGCTACGCTCGCTTTTCGTATGAGGCATTCAGCCCCTTATAAGGCTTATTCGTGAAAAAGACATAATTTCAACAGACGAAACCCGAAGATTGGATCAGATAGAATGTTACTGAGCTACACATTGCTTGGTTCTTGCATGTTCATTGGTACATAAAAATTTAAACTACACACTACAGTAGACCCCCTCCCCCTCATAACACGGAAGATATTTTGTTATGGGAATCCGTGTTGTACGGGTCCTGAGCTATACTCCACCTGGAGTGCGGACTCCGCTTATAATCGCTGGAAAAATTATTTGCACTTCTCAAAAACACAGTGATATTTAATGCTGCCATTCAAAAGTTATATTAAATAGGAGCTAAAGCGTAATAAAATCAGAACATATGTTTCAGCTGTATTTTTAATAATGTAAAACCTATTGGATACCTTGCAAATTTGCCACCCATGGCGATTTTTCATTATTTGGCGACTTGCGTACACGGTAAAAAAAATTCGGAAACGTTACCCCAAAAAATGGGGCAGCTCTTGTAGTTCAAAATTGCGGAAACGTTTCCGAACCATGCGGGTAAAGTATTTAGAAACGTTTCTGCATATGTCGGAAACATATTTACCTATTTTCCTGCACTTTAGGTAAGGTTTCTGGAAAAGATGGGTAACGTTTCTGTATATTTTGGTAAAATATTGAGTAACCTCTCCGTGTATTTCGGAAAGGTTTCGGAATTAACGAGTAACCTTACCGAGTTTTTCAGAAAAAAGTAACATGCACTAGATGAAGCGTTTAGAGTATCTTAATCTAGATGGCAGCACCAAACTCTGTCGGAAGGAGCGGTGTAGGACTAGCGACCAGAACCAGAGTCGAACGCTGGACCCACGCATTCGGAAGAAAGCGCGGTACCACGACGCTGCGGTTTTCTTGCTGACATTTGCTTTAAAAGTAAACTGACTGCTGCAAAAGTTATTTGTGGTACGGCTTGTTTTGGAAACTTAAAATTTTTTTGAAGTATTTTGTAAATGGAGAGAAAATACAATAATTAATAAATATAAATTAAAATTCTTAAATCTTTTTTCTTCCACATAAATTATTTGCAGGAGATAATGTGCTGTTTTATTTAAGTATTCATCCGTTTTATTTAAGTATTCATCCGGCGACGTCACCTGGTGACTGGTCACAAATAAACTTCACAGTGAAGTTACATCACTCACAAGTTACCAGACCCTTATTATCGCATGGGCAAATCGGGACTTTGCCCAGGGCCCCCAGTTTCAAATGTTGTTCTGAAATATTCTTTTATATGTCAAAATATTATAAAACAGAAAACAAATTTTATAGATGGGGACCCCAAATTCATCAATGCCCAGGGCCCCTGCTGGTCATAATCGGGCTGTGCAAGAAGTTACAATGTGACAGTCCTGTGACAATTGTGACCCTCTGTGACGTCACAGCGACTCTTTTGTGTCCATCTGTGCTATTAGGGAAAACGCGTTCACTCTTATCCGTCTCTTGGCACTTTTCGCATGCGCGCGAAGTCCCAAATAAAGATTTCCTCTCCCCCGTAAATACTTTACCCCGAAATATGGGTTATGTTTCCGAAATCGTGAGTTCGAGTAGAGCATCGGTAGGTTACGCTATACTTTCGGAAACCTTTCCGCTATAAGTATGTAACGTTTCTGAATTTTTTTACTGTGTACATGTAAAGTTAATAAAAGCTACGGAACAGATAGAAATGCCTGCCACCAATGGCGACTTTTCATTATTTGGCGATTGACACATGCTCACAACCTATAATTACGGTTCATTTAAGGTTACCGGAAAACCGTTATTCATATTTTCATTTACATAATCGTTTGCAGATTGGCGTACTTAGCACCACGAATTATACCATCTCGTCGCGCTAGCAAATATCCAAAGCTATTCCATTATAACTGCTATAATGGCATAGTTAACGCCGCCAAATATTTCTACTGGTAAAAAATAATCCAGCTGGACCGAACCGGCTTTAAAATTATCTGAATTTTAATTATTTTTCATTTTCAAGATATTAGTTATTCTGTTTTGGAAAAACGAATAATCGCTAATTCTAAACTCCTGTTGTCTAAGCGAACTTACTATTTGAAAATTGTCAACTTTGCGTAACACATTTTGAGTTACTTATTTCATATAGTTTTTATTTTGGCGTAAAATAGGCGTAATTCTAACTCATGTTTGTAAATTTCACGCGATTCTAGATACTTGGAAACGCTTTGTTGCAAAGGAATGAATGATTTTATGCCAAATCTGGCCACCATTCTGTTTATTTTTTCAGTTTTTTATTAATATCTTCTAAAATAATTCGATTTTCGAAATTTAAGTCAGCTTAGCAGGTTCCTCGGAATTTTTCGAATCTGTGGGTAACTTAGTCGAAACTCAAATCCCCACGGTTTAGGAGGAGATAGGTCAACAAGCTTTGACAGCGCCAGCGCCAGCGGCCTTTACTTTTTTTTAGAATAGAGAGATATCTGTGCAAAAATTCTTTTATTTGATGCCTTTCAAAGCTCCACAGTAAAAAGCTTCTACTTTAAGAAATTGTATTTTTACTTAACTTTTATTTATTTATTTATTTATTTTTGCATTTTAGTTACAAATAAACCTCAACCTTATTAACAAAGTTTTACTTGTAAATAAAAAGAAAAAAATAAAAGTTTATCAAAAAATATTCTAGAACTCCGTTGCAGCTGCAAAGGAATTCCGTGGTATGAAGAAGATATGAAAAGATCCAATATCTCAAACTGCCCTACGAATGATACTTCACAAATTTGAAATAAATGGGTAACTTCTCATTCATTCAGGCAGAGAATGAAAACAAATCCAGTGTTCTCTCCTCGAAAACATGGATACCGTGGTCGTTGAAGCCAGTATTCAGTTGCAGGGTGGTAGTATGAAGCAAAGTAAATGCTTTTATGCGTATTACAGTGCCACCTGTCGGCGAATATTTTTATACTAAATTTTTTAATTTAAAAATAATAAATGCCTATCACATCGTTTGTGTTTTTGTTGTGTTATGGGAAACCTACACGAGGGACATCTGCTTACGGGAGGTGCCTTGGGCGGGGGACATTTTAAAGAACCTAATGTGTACTCACGTTACGTCTGGGAAGAAACCACCTAAAACTCCAAACCGTTAGTTCCATAGAGGGTAGGGACCGTTAGGTCAGTAGGCCCAAACGGGGGACTGTCACATTTCAGTCATCTACCATGTTCAGTGACTTATCTACTCGGCGATGGCCTCAATTCGAATTATCCGTTGTTAAAAATTTAATCTCATCTGGACTTATGAAACGCATTCTAGATCCCACCGATATGGAAAACTTATTTCTTGCTAAGCCTATATACTTAATTTTATTTTTCTGTTGCTTTTCCAGACATACCTCATATCTTTGTACAATTTTAAAATGGGACTTACCAGCCAGTTGAAGAGACTGCTCAGAAACTCTCTCATCACCGGTGTGCCCCAAATCGTCGTGACAAGAAATCTCTGCAAGAAGTACATGAAGATAGTGATCTTCTTCGGTTGTATGACGGGATTTTTCTGGCAGACGTTCTCATTCTTGGAAGTGTACTGGACCTATCCTACCGTGGTGGACGTAGAGTATCTATTTCCAGACGAGTTCGAGCTTCCAGCAGTGTCCGTCTGCAGTTACAACAGGTGAAATCCTAACAGAAGTGCGGCAGAACCCCGATTACACGAGCCCCCGCTTATTCAATGTTCCACTTTAACCGATATGCCACCTGCATTGAAATACCGATGTGTTACTATTCAAATTCGAACCAACCAAAATTTAGTGGATTTATAAAAAGTCGTCACTGTTGTGTATATAAACGTTCAACAATAGTTAGTTACAAATCTAACATTCGTACGGGAAGAGGGTAATATTTTCCTAAAACGGGATCGTAACTACATGTAGGGATGGACGCGAGACGACTTTTTGCGAGACGAGACAGAGATTTACAGCTTTTTTGCGAGACGAGACAAACATTTTTAACATTATGATATAGGGATTTTTGCGAGACGAGACAAGCTTTCCGGCTGTTTTGCGAGACGCGAGACACCAATTTTTCGTCTCGCGTCCATCCCTAACTACATGTGACAAATTAGAATCTTAAAAAAAAAAAAAAAAAAAAAAGAGTTCAGGGAGCTCCTTTTGTTGAAACTACCATTATACGAAGGTTGTAAATTAAGTAATGACAACACAAGTATAAATCAATTTTTAATGAACTTACACGTACAATTGAATTATATTCCTTCTATGTAATCACCAGCAAAGTTTTGAAACTTTTTCCAAATGTTGGGAAGGGGTTGACTACGGGCAAGGTGTTGATTGCTGATGTCAGCTACAGAGCGCCTTAGTGCGCAGAGTACAGATGCAACGTCATGAAATCAGCGGCCTCGGAGGGGTTCCTGCAACTTCGGAAACAGATCAAAGTCACAAGGTCTCATGTCAGGTGAGTAGGGAGGGTGTTCCAAGGTCTCCCCACTGCCACCGTTGCAACAGGAGAGTGACGTTATTTGCGACAAGACAACGAGCGTTGTCATGCTACACGGCAGGGCGATATAATAAATAATTGTAATAAACGTAGCATTAAATATAATTGCAACAAACACAGACGTTTGTTGCTTCGTACAACCAGTCGCAGATGGTACTGTAAAAATCGGCAACAGTAGTCTGCATTGACAGTTTGCCCTGGAGGCACAGTATACGTAAGAATCGCATGCTCTCCCCCTATTGTGCAACGTCTTGTACAGTAATGCACTTTAGCCGCAGGCTTCCAGTAACCCTCGATAACATACTGTTGCATTTTTGCCATGGGCAATCTCTATTTTAAGCCAGGACCACTGATCACCTTTTGAAAACATGCTTTAGAGCGATGAAAACGAAACTCTTCACTTTAACGCCATATACAAAATACCCTTTTAAGATCGGCAGTTTTTTTCACTCAACACATCGACAACAGCGCCATCTCACTTCTGCCATATCCTATTTACGAATGCAGGCTCTTCTGCGAGTTTCTAGATTAAGGTGCCGCTATTTAATTTACAGCACTCGTATCAACGTAATCTAAGATTACTTATCGTTTAGTTAGTTGTAAGAAGACCATTGGAAATTATGAAAAGAACGCTTTTAATTTTACGGAATATTTATAAACGTGATATATTGTGTTTTAATCGATATTATCCCAATAAATTTACTAATATTACCCATTATTTATATTAACAATATCTTCATTTCTCCCTCTTTAATGCTTAACTTAAAGGAACAACTTAGATATTTGCCACCAATGGTGCCTTTTTAACACTTCCTAACAAGGTTGAAAAGTGTTTATGATTTCGATTTGTCTGTCTGTCCGTCCGTCCGCCCGTCCGCCCGTGCTCTAACTCGTGTAAATATGCATCGATTTCTACGAAATTTATATATGTTATTCTTATCTACAGTACCATGTACCCTGCTGGAAATGGTCTATGTAGCATGTATAGTTTTTCTACAGGAGCACTCAAAATATTCCCAATGCATTGCGCTCTATGGGAAGTTATTCTTTAAAGCGTGTCATCCTACTATATGCACTGATCCCTGACTTCAAGATAAAACTTTTTCCGCCATTTCTCTAGCATTACTGCAAAAAGACTGCAAAGTCAAGGAGAAAAATCCTAATAACTTCTACACCGTTTGTAAGATCCGCTTGAAATTTTACATAATTACGTGTAAAAATATAGAAAACAATCTGCGCTACATTAAAAGTTTGAAAATCCGCCCGTCCTCACATTTTAAAGAGATTTTTCGCTATTTTCAGCTCTCTTTTCTTTCCGAGAGTCAAAATGGTTAATCATTTGCATGACAAATTTAGCTACTGCAAATGAGAATGTCTTCATTTTGACGTCCCACTTAATAGCTTTTTCCAGATTTATAAGTTTATGTATTTATTTATTTATTTTCAATAAAATTATTTTCTCCGGACGTTCACATCGAAACGAAATCGTTCGAATACGAAGAGTTTCCGCGCGTTCGCAGAAGAGCATGAAATTCGATTTGGGTATATCTATTATATAAATGTGAAGGTTTGTTTGTTCGTCCGGGAACTCCTCCCACACGAACATTCCATGGATCGCCTGGAAATTTTGCACATATATGTAAAACGACATAGAATAGTCCATAGTCAACTTTAAAATTCTAAAAACTCAAACGTTCCACAATTTTTTCGAATTTTTTGATAATTTTCAACTTCAGAAGCGTTTTCAGTTTCCGATTGTCACAAATAGTGATCATGTGATATACCATCTGTATGCTGGCGATAGATATAACTGTAAACTAAGTGCAATATCATAAATTCAATCAACGTCATTTTGATGTCACGAGTTTAAAAATGCAATAGAAATCCTAATTAAGTTATCAAGCTTGGACAAAATATTACACCACGAGCGAAAGAATAAACTTCTAGATTATCAGATGCTGTAGGAAAGTAAAATGAGTTTTTGTTTTTTCTCTTCTTGCACTAATTCATGTTAGATATAGCTACTGACAATGACGCAATTTTGACGTCATGAGTTTAAAAAATAGTTAGAAATCTACTTAAAAATTTATTATCTCTCTATTCTAAAAAAAGTAAAGGCCGCTGTCGCCGCCGCTGTCAAAAGCTTGTCAGCGTATCTCCTCCTAAACCGTGGGGATTTGAGTTTCGACTAAGGTGCCCACAGATTCGAAAAATTCCGAGGAACCTGCTAAGCTGATTTAAATTTCGAAAAAATAAAAAACTGAAAAAATAAACCGAATGGTTGCCAGATTTGGCATAAAATCATTCATTCCTTTGCAACAAAGCGTTTCAAGGTATCTAGAATCGCGTGAAATTTACAAACATGAGTTAGAATTACTCCCATTTTACGCCAAAATAAAAACTATATGAAATAAGTAACTCAAAATGTGTTACGCAAAGTTGACAATTTTCAAATAGTAAGTTCGCTTAGACAACAGGAGTTTAGAATTAGCGATTATTCGTTTTTCCAAAACAGAATAACTAATATCTTGAAAATGAAAAATAATTAAAATGCAGATTATTTTAAAGCCGGTTCTCGTCCAGCTGGATTATTTGTTACCAGTAGAAATATTTGGCGGCGTTAACTATGCCATTATAGCAGTTACAGTACACTTTGGACATTTGCTAGCGCGACGAGATGGTATAATTCGTGGTGCTAAGTACGCCAATCTGCAAACGATTATGTAAATGAAAATATGGATAACGGTTTTCCGGTAACCTTAAATGAACAGTAATTATCCGGTAACCTTAAATGAACAGTAATGAAAAGTCGCCATTGGTGGCAGGCATTTCTATCTGTTCCGTAGCTTTTATTAACTTTACATGTACGCAAGTCGCCAAATAATCAAAAATCGCCATGGGTGACAAATTCGCAAGGTATCCAATAGGTTTTACATTATTAAAAATACAGCTGAAACATATGTTCTGATTTTATTACGCTTTAGCTCCTAATTAATATAACTTTTGAATGGCAGCATTAAATATCATTGTGTTTTTGAGAAGTGCAAATAATTTTTCCAGCGATTATAAGCGGAGTCCGCACTCCAGGTGGAGTATAGCTCAGGACCCGTACAACACGGATTCCCATAACAAAATATCTTCCGTGTTATGAGGGGGAGGGGGTCTACTGTAGTGTGAAGTTTAAATTTTTATGTACCAATGAACATGCAAGAACCAAGCAATGCGTAGCTCAGTAACATTCTATCTGATCCAATCTTCGGGTTTTGTCTGTTGAAATTATGTCTTTTTTACGAATAAGCCTGATTAGGGGCCGAATGCCTCATACGAAAAGCGAGCGTAGCGAGACTGGGGGCCTTGGCCCCTAGTTATAAAAATTTAAATGTATTTGGTTTAATGCTTGAACTACCCTTGGCAATTTTTGGATCACTATACTTTTTCATCAACCATAATAACGAAAGGAAACTTGAAAATTTTAAAATCGTGGGAAATTCAAAAGGTGCCACAAGGGGGAAAATACTAATTAATACAAAACATAGTATTCGTTATGGGCTTGACGACGCTAAGTTTTGACGACTAAGAAAAGCGCTAAGTTTTGACGACTTTAGGCGGTATATATATTAATTATTCCCTTTTTTTGGCTGAATTCTAGCAACTTAACTGGTTCTTGTACAAAAGTTACGCAGTCGTGAAATTAAAAGTGGTCTATTCATCATTTTTCCATGATCGTCCTACAACTAATTAAACTATAATCCTACGTTCCGGTAATGTATACTTTGATAGTTTCAACAAAAGGGACTACCTAATTTTTTTTTTTTTTTTTTTTTTGAGATTTTGTTTTGTCACTGGTGGTTATTTTAAGAAAGTATTCTTTGTCTACCGTGCGAAGAACGGGCACGCAGCTAGTATATAATAAAAATTGAACATGAAGTAATTTATTTTAGGTGAACCAAGGTGAAATATATTGAGCGTAGACATGCTTTCGTTAAACGTTTTTCTCTAGTAACCGTTGCAATCCTTCACAACGGGCTTCTAGTTTTAGAGATATTCTCCTATTTGAATTGAAATAAAATTGATATATGCTATTAAGGATTACAAGATGAAGCTTCCCATCGAAGATAGTGTCTGTATAGTTAATAGTTTTGCTACAGCAGCACTCAAAATAATTCCAATGCAATACGGTCAATGACAGTTTAGACACTGACATCTATTTAAAGCATATAATACTATATCCTACAATATAATTAGCTAATAATTAGGGATGGACGCGAGACGCGAGAATTCTCGCATTGTCTCGCGAGACGAGACAGGCATTTTTTTGCGAGACGAGACGCGAGACGAGAAAGAAAATATTTTGCGGGACGAGAGATATACAAAACACACAAAGGAGAGGATAAAGAAAGAGGCGGAAAAAAAAAAGAAAACAGAGAAGAGTTGAAAGAAAAATAATAAGTAAATAGGAAAGGCGGTACGGTATGTTCAAATCTGACCACTTTTAGACGGGGGCTCGGGGCATTAAGTTTGGGGCCCCCCTTACTATCCCCTTTTTTACGCATTAAGCCCCTTTACTGAGCCCCCCTTTTTTAAGCATTTTAACCCAGTTTTGACCGCTGTTGTACTCGAAAATTGCATTTCAGTTAACTGTAGTTTTTGTATTTTAATCAAATCGTATTTATCACCCCCAAAAAATATCTCTAACTTGATCTAGTGATAGACAATTAGGTAATACCTATATTATAAAGGAAATTCAGTTTTTTCCCCACAATTACTATTTCAGTACATATGAATTTATAATTTAGATAATCGGGATATATATGGGCCCCCTTTTTCTTCAGGGGTACCGGACTACCGCCCCCCCTTGCCCCTGTGATAATCGGGTTTCGGGTATATCAGAGAGAGATTAGAAGTAGAGCAACTTGCATTCGCATTGATGCTTAGTCTGAGTAGGTTGAAATATGGTTGAATATCCTTGGTTGAAATATCCTTGTACCGATATTATCCTCAAACTTTCCCGCACGTTGCGGCGTGCGTAGGGGGGGGGGGGGCGCCCACCCTGGTGACAACTTTCTAGGGGCGGTTAAATCCCTATCGTTGGCCTATTTTAAAGAGATTAAAATGACATTTTTTATTCTTATATATTAATATCGGACGGAAAGAAATGCAAGCAATTCTTTTAAAAACAATTTCTCTTTTCGTTTATATTATCATGTTTTCCCTTCCTTCGGCTTGCAAAACTTTTATAAATTTTTTTCCTCCCCATCATTTTATTTTGCAGTTGGGTTCCTATTCTAAAATTATCTTCGCCTGTTAGATGTCTTTTCATTTAAAAAAAAAATCCACACTGGATATACATTAGGGGGATTATGGTTTAATTTTTCTGTAAACAGTGCGACCATAACGACTGTAGTACTCTCGCTAAAAATTATTATGGAAAAGTACAAACAGATAGTCGTCAACAAATTAACTGTTCAGTAATTTAAAATATAAACAAAAAATAAGACGTCTATTAACCAACTGAGATACTATAATGAAATCTAAAAATGCACACACGGTAATGCTATTGGAAATATTAGGCAAATAATTATAATTATCGTTAATATAATCTTGTTTTCATTAATATAAAAATTGCACATATTTTAGAGACTTGAAATTGGCGTTAAAGTAAATAGTAGAGATTTAATAAAGACGTGCTATATCCGCTTTATTCATAATATTGCTATTAGGTGTACCGGAAAATAATGTCATTTACACTAAATTCAAACAAATAAGTTTTTAATTACCAAAAAGCTCTGTCTAAACATAGGATTTGTATTTTTTATATTTTAACGCAAGATACAGATATATATATATATTTTTCTTTGAGAGGGCGGCCATCGATCCTTTTTAGAGAACTAATTTCAGAATGTCCATAAATTGATTTTTAGGTATTCGCGGGGACTGTATTTTATATCAAGAATGATATATATATATATCTATTTTTTTTTTTCTTAGAGATTGAAAAGAACGTTTTGGTCGCCTATCCCCCCCCCCTTCCGTTCCACAAGTTACGAATATTAATTATAAGAATAAATGTTTTAGTCTATTCTATAACTAACTTATTTTGATCAATGACCTTTTACCTTATACCTAAATTTCAAAAATTGAAAAGAATTAAGTATTAGTACATTTTGCGTATTGCTGTACACAGTTGTTTAAATCTGAGTTTTGCAAAACAAGGGTTTGCAGCTTTTACTCTTAGTAAAGGCGAAGCGTGGGAAAGCTGATTTATAGGATCTGAAAAAAAAAAAAAAAAAGGGAAGGAAGATGTAGCAAAGTGCATGACAAATTTTGTTTACAAGTCTGGGAACAGACTCAAATTCAAACAAAAATCAGATTGTTTGTTCTATTCAATAATAGATACACGATCTACGTACAATGCCATTCCCTTTAAAGGAAACGGGCGCTCATCTTCACTCTTTCACAGTAGGAGGGGAGAAAAAACTTTCAGTAAAAGAAAGCCTCGCCTACTTTGTTTGGACAACAGTCATTATCTGGACAACAGTCAACATCAGGACAACAGTCATTATCGAATTCTGGGAAAACTCATGTGTGTGAAGGGGATATGCCGAAAATCTCCTCTCTTGGTAATTCCAAGACCTCATGCCCGGGGGCGCTTTGGTACCTCTAGCGACATTTTACACGGGAGCCATATCACCACCCCTTCTGCTAATGTTCGAAAGAAAGACTGATGGGCTTTGCAGTAATGCACATCGTATAGTCGTTCATTTTTAAAGGATTAAACTTGCTAGAGCAAGTTTCCCGTACATTCTGAACACATTGAATTAATTTTAGGTAACTGAACACACACACACACACACACACACACACACACACATAAAAAAAAAAAAAAACCGAGAATTTGGTCATCTTATGGTATGGAAACGAAATTCGATGGTTTTCACTCACAGTCGTACTACAGATAAATGCTTTGGCCACACAGTGGTTGTAATCAGTGGTTTTTAACCTTGTATTTGATCCTGTGCTTTGCAGTTGCAGTGCAATTTTGATTTTAACGTTACAAACGCAAAACAACTGTAAAGGTGTGTTTGTCCTAGCCTCTGTACGAGGTTATTAACATCTGCGCACGTTTTATATACATCGACTCACGATAGAACGACCTCCACGGGACCTTGGCAAGTTGGACGTTAAATCAAATATTAGTTAAATCGAAAGCTTAGAAAAGGTATCGGAAAACGGTCAGGACTTCATCAGAGGGTCGTTAAATCGGGAAGTGTCGCAAAATCGCGAGTTGACTGTATTTTAAAGGATTTTTCAGCGGTAAGATGAATTTTGTATGACCACGGTTCTTCATGCATAAATATAAACTTTGTCAATTTAACATGTCATCTACTTTTGAAGAATCTATTAGGTCGTAACGAAAGTTTCCCGCCACCGCAGATATGATCTCAGCAAACAGTTCGCGATGGCATGTTCCCTCATATTTTGTCAAACGATTTTTGGCATTTGAAAGTTATGTTTTTGGTCTCTCGCCCCCCATGTTTCTGGGCCGAAGGCTTTGAAAAACTACCAAAACGTTGGCAGAAAATCATAGATGTGGGTGGTGATTACTACCCGCATTAAATTTTTGTTGGCGGAAAACTTTCGTTACAACCTGATACTTTTGCTTTACTTCATGAGTGGATGTGGAAAGAAGCACATATTTCAATTAAAAAGTTTTGTTTAAATTGTTCTGTACCAGGGGCGTAGCCAGAAATTTTTCATGGGGGGGGGTTATGACTACTGCAACTCATATATATGTATACGTGTATACATATATATGATGTAGTGAATGACATAGATATAATGTAGTGAAGAATATACATTTTTTATGGCAAAAAATTCCTCATGGGGGGGTTATGACCCCCCTAACCCCCCCCCCCCTTGGCTACGCCTCTGTTCTGTACCATTAAAAAAAAGCATTTTAAGATTAAAAATTTATGTCACTAATAATCACTCCAGTTTTCAAAATTATTTATTTGTAAACCACTATCTTAAAGCAAGCAAACAGACCAGAACGATATAAGGCCTCACAGACTTTGTGTGCATATTCAATTTTTGAAAAGCTCTGTTTTTTCAACCTATCGATAGAGTTTGTAAACGGGGGAGCGGATTTTCAAATCGCAATGAAATCTCCTTCTGTGGCGCAAAATGCTTTAAGATATGGAAGATTTCCCGTTCTGTAAATACGTAAAAATTACGCCACACGCGACGATCTTAATGCAATTTATTCCACCGCTCATTTTTAACACAAGCAGAAGACATTTTGATTAAAACTTGCGATAGAAATATAGGGGAAAATTCACGGTTATTTTTATAAGTGTGGTATTTTAATTCATTGCTTAGATTTAAAAATTGAAATATTTTAACGCGGCTGAAAATGTTGTTCATTTTATAAGTTACAAAATTCGTTTTAAAAAGCGCGATATATTAAATATGCTTCCTAACATATGCATGTTGCGAGTATAGTTTTATTTTAACGTTGGATTACGTTCCTCCACAGTGGTCCTGTACAAAGCGAAAAACATTTTTCAACGTCGTTGTAAGTTTCAATATTATGCCGTTTGAAAACTACTGTGCAACTGTTTGAAAACTGCCTCAACTATCCGGGATAACTTTTGCGTTAAACTGTGACGTCGTAAGTAAAAAAATGCGTGAAATTTGTATACTCTGCAACACTGATGTCCTATTCCCAATTAGAGCTATTCCAAACATCTCCTCAAGATTACACAGCTTGATGTTTTTCACGAAACAGAACCATTGAGGATTTATAGTATCGCTATATTGGATACATGGATATTTAAATTGGTACAGATTGGATATTTTCCGCCACGGCGACATGAAATGTTCCGCGATGCTAAATACGTCAATCTGAAAGAATTATGCATAAATTAAATATATATGGAGAGCTTCCTTAATGGCAACCGTATTGCTAATGCGTAAATGGCAAAGAATCACCATAGAATAAAAAGGTTCCATTGGTGCAAAATATCTAAGCTGTTTCTTTAAATTCAGCAACAAAGAGGGAGGAGTGAAAATACATAGTATTAATATTATAAGTAATAGGTAGTATTAATATATTTGTAAGGAAAATATGAATAAATTCCAATGTATCATGTTAATAAATATTCCATGAAATTAAAAGTGTTCTATTCATGCTTTTTCAACAATTGTCTTACAACTAACTAAACGATAAGTAACTCTTCTTTGCGTTAGTATATCCCGCAATAGTTTGAACAGAAAAGATTGTCTAACTTTTTTTTTTCTTTTTGAGATTCTGTTTTGTCACATGTAGTTATGATCATATTTTAGTAAAATATTTGCTTACTCAAGTATGAAAAGCGGGTGAGCAGCTATTTTGAAATAAATCGCTTCTCCACATCATGCATAGAGTCTGAGCTATTAATGCTATAAATGCTAACCTAAAAAACAGTGTGTAGAAAAAAGACATTTTGAAAGTGAGGAGTTTTCGCTGCAAACCGGCTAGCTTTTCATCTTTCGATCGCGAATGACACTGACATACTTTTCATGTCTTCATATTGCAATGATTAGTACCAATGACGCAAATTGTACGTCAAGAGTAAAATAATTTTGCTGTTTTATAGATTCTACATCACTGGAATTAATTCGAATTACACATGAAAGAAAAATTTTCATTTCTTACCGTGCGAAGAATGGGCACGCAGCTGGTAAAAATAAAAAATAAATATTTTTTCGGTGTCATGTCACATTAAATATACGGATTAAATCTTAATTTTTATCACTTCAAATGCACATATGAGTTAATATGGTAACTAATATATGTACTAGTATAGTAATATGTATAACTAATTGTTATTATTAATATTAATTTTCAATAAAATAGCATTAATGTTACTAAAAATTTGGTAACAAAATCGCAGTCCTTAAAATGCGAGACGTCTCGCGTCTCGCGCGAGATGAGACAGCAATTTCTCCGCGAGACGCGAGACGAGACGAGACGCGAGACGAGACAGAGGTTTACCACTGCGAGACGAGACGAGACAGACCTGTTTCTCGTCTCGCGTCCATCCCTACTAATAATCCGGTGCAGATCAAGTGCCTCCCTCAGACGTTGCGACACAAGTAGCCAATGTTGGCAACTTTTGTGTTAAATTGCCAAATATGATGCGAAAAAAAAAAAAAAAAACGCTTTGAAAAATGAACCGATCTTGGCGATATTTTTATTATTTGGCTATAAAGTGAAAAATATCTAATGTGACAATATTAAGCTATAACGATTTCACTGGGAATTCTGAAAATTCGTTACTCGCGCTGTAATAAACCGATTTAGTGTATAGTGTTTTGTTAATAAATAGCTAAGGGCTATATGTCTAGGAGTTGGAGGGGGATTGTGTAAGAGGAATTTTTCCGACCGACAAAAATCCATTAATGCGTAAGAACCCAAAACGGGCTAACGGATACATGGAACAAAATTGCAAACTTTGATTTTTTAGCGCGTGGAAAATTAATTTTAGACTGCTAACCCTTAAAAGAATAAATTTCTCACTCTCCGTGTTCGTCAGTACGGTTATGTTATACAAAATGAATATTTATATTGTTAACTTACCAACAAGTTTGAGAGGTGTTTATGATTTCGGTTTGTTTGTCCGCTCTGTTGTCCACCCGTCCAGTGTTCAAACTGCCGTAGCTGTACATCGATATGTGCGAAATTTATGTTTTTTCTATGTACAGTACCATGCGCCCTATTGAAAATAGTGTAAGTAGCATTTAGTTCTTTTACAGGAGAAAAAAAAAATCCAATGCATCACACTCTACGCTACTCATTCTTGGAAACGTAATTTAGAGATAATTACGATTTTTTGAAAGAAAACAAGGTTGGCGTGCATGCTATTAAGGCTCTCGAAATAATGCTCTCCATTGAAAACAGTACCTGTATTATTAATAGTTCTTCTACAAGAACACTCAAAAGAATTCCAATACATTACAATCTGTGGCATTTGAGAGACACTAATACATTTCTAGCACAAGACAATGAGTATAAAATTTTTATATTCTTCAGTTAAGCGATGAAAAAAAAATTTATTCTCTTTTACAGGGTCTCATAAAATTGCATTTATAGTGATAATAGAGCATTATTTTATCTCCGAAATCCAGGGGCGTAGCCAGCGGGGCGGTTACGACTACTACAACTCATGTATATGTATACGTGTGTGTGATAACGTAGTGAAGAATATACATTTTGTATGACAAAAATTTCTCATGGGGGGTTATGACCCCCCTAATCCCCCCTTGGCTACGCCCCTGCCGAAATCTCATCAGATTTAAAGAAAATACATCGCCAAATATGGCGCAAAAATATGGATGTGTTGGAAAGCGTTTTATAACCGATGCGTTTGGCATGATTCATCTTTCTTGTTTATTCTTTGGTGAAATTTATGCATTAGCATAAACGATGATCATTTTCGTTATGGTTGCCATTAGAACAGTTCTCCATACATTTTTATGCATTACTTTGTCAGATTGGCATATTTAGCACCTGAAAATATTTCATCTCGCCGTGGTTGAAAATATCCAAGCTTTACCAATTTAAATATTTAAATCCTCCATGGTTCAGCTCGTGTAAAACATGAAACTGTGTAATCTCTAGGAGCTATTTAGAATAGCTCAAACTGCGATTAGGACGTGTTGCAGAGTTTTCAAATTTCAAGTACTTTTTAATTTATGGTATCATGTTTTGACTGCCGTATAAGATACCACGGGTAGTTGACTCGGTTAATCTAGTTATTTTGCACTGTCAATTTTCAAACGGAGTAATATTGAAAATTCCGAAGACGTTGGAAAAAAATTTTCTTTGCATAGAAACATTATGGATTGTAATCCTATGTTAACATAAAAATATTCTTTCATCATCCATATGCGAGGAAACATATATGGCTGCGGCATAATTAAATGCAAAATTAAAAAGTAAATAGAAAAATTTCAATGTATCGTACTTTAAAACGGATTTTGTAATATTTAAAATGAAGAACATTTTCAGCTGCGCTAAAACATTTAAATTTCTTAATCTACGCAACCGACTAAGTACATTTACAATAATAATGAAGAATTCTTTAGTTCATTTGTATCGTAATTTTTACGTATTTTGAGAAAGGGAAGTTTTACAAAATACGTTTGTTTAAAATTATATTACAATTACATTTTTTTCTAATGTGTATTAAAGCATTTGACGTCACAGAAGTAGGTATCACTTGCAATTCGAAAATCTCTTGTTAAATCCGGTGGCCCGTTCAAAATACTGCTGGAAAAAATTGGGTTTTTCTTAAAAATAAGAAGTTATTCAATGTTTTTAGTGCAACATAATATAAAACTCGTATTGTGACTGCCTTCTATATTGGTGTCAAACTATTCACACAGTTGCTATTGAATTTTAAACATTACATTACATTAAAATTCATAAAAAATCATCTAATTTATACATATTTTTCGTTTTTATTTTAAAAGAGGGCAAAATGAATGTTTCATCATTTGTCAGAATATCAAAAGGTTATGACTGATAGAATTAAAGATGCAACAATTTTAAACTTATTTTACGAAAACTTTCCACAAAAGTGTTCTTTAAAAAATCCTTAAAAATCTGCAAATTATGTTACATAGTCAGAAGAAACTGTTCTTAAAAGAAAATTTTCTCCTCTATACAATGATGCAAATATAATTTTATTGCAAGTAGTCACCGTCTTTGTTAAGTAAACGAGAGAATATGCCAAAAATCGCATAAAACAAAAAATTTCTTGATTCTAATTTGGATATAGCCTTTGTCCACAGGAATAGTGTAGATTTTTATTAGAAAGAATTTTCGGAATCGGTTCAGTAGTTCCAGAGATTACACGCTACATATAAACAACATTTAACTCTTTATTATATCAGTTATATATAACCTCTTTAATATTAGTATACATTAAACATGCATTATATACAGGGGGTTATAATTAAACTTCCCCTATAAACAGGGTTCTGCAGATAAAACCGGTAAACGGATTATAACCAAATTTCATTCATAGACCATACATGTGATGTGCTCATGGAATTTCGATTAAAAAAATAGTTTAAAAAAATGTTTGCTAGGGGGTCTCTTTGCTTGAAGAAGCAGCAAATTAGACAAGGAAATGGCTAATTCGAAATGCAACATTTTCAACATTTATACAACATTTTTGAGCATTTATTAACTAATTTGGGGAATTTTTTTTAGCTGATTTCACCGTGCAAAGCACCGCCTAGTGGGCATTTTTAAAACTTAAATTTTTAAAAAACGTTCTTGAACGCACCCAAATTTCGGGGCAATCTGCTTATCTGTTTCAGTTTTCAGGATGCTGTTTACAGGAAAAGTTTAATTATAACCACCCTGTATATGTTGATTTGTGAAAAATATCGTAACATAGAAAGACAAAATATTGGGATTAATGATATTGTTTGTGTTATCCGAGATTTCAGTTATCCGAAGTACGCCTGGACCCGACCACCTCGGGTTTCTATTGTACCATTGTTATAGTTGATACCAGATAATTTTATTTTATCTGCCTTTTCTTTCATTTTTTTTCAAATTCTACATTTAAAAGTTTGTTTGGCGCGTTTAAAAATTAAAGTGGTTGTACCATTTCAAAAATCAGGAATTTAGCCTAGGGAGGATAGTATCAGGATCCCTCTGCAAAATTTCCACATAAGTTAACATGAGTTTTCAGAATTTTTCGTCGTGCCAAAATTTTGTTTTTTAACACAAATTATACAGAATTATACAGCGGAGACTGCAAAATGTGGCCACCGACGGGAATTACAAACTAGTCACCTTAAATTGTATCATTTTAAAGTAGTGCGGTGGCTGCTAAGTTAAATTTTACTACATCGTGGTCTTTTCTTGTATTTTTGTGCCTCTTTATCACGTGAGGGCGACATTCCCACGTATGCTTTCGTATACAATGATGATTTCTAACGAAGTTCTTTACCTTCCAAGTTTATACACGAAGTTCCGCGACACCCGGTATATGACTGTAAGGGGTATTAAACAAAAACCTGTAAGTATGAAATAACGGAATTTACAATTAAAAAAAACAGATTCGAAGTTTTTTAAATTTAAAATAAATAAAAATAAAACTTTATAAAATATCTCAATTAATCGAAATTAGTATTTTTTTTTTTTTTTTTTTTTTTACTAGAATAGCTTTAGATTCAATTGCAAATTTTACCAGCAGCAATTAGACCTTAAAATGTGGTTATTATTATTACTGTTCTTGTTTATTTATTTATTTTTAGGGAAAGAACAGGGCCTTAATTGGAAAAATCGGATGTAACACTTTATTTGACAGTTAAAATTGTATTTATTCTGCTTAGCCCATTTAGAAATAATTTTTTAAATATTGAATCTCGGAACAAACTTTCATTGCAAATGCTCTAAATCAAAGTTGTGAATGGAGAGGAAAGAATGTTAAATTGTAAAGAGAAAAATTAATTAAATGTTAGTTTCTCTTTTTGTTTGAAGAAGAAAAAAGTATGCAGCGAGAGAGAGAGAAAGAGAGAGGCAGGCAAGAGATATCAAAATATCTTTGGAATGGTTTGCGGACCGATAAAACACGCCATCCCACCTCCTAAAACACGTTTGCAAATTTAATGACTTCCGTCGTCGTTCACTCTTTCACATTGTGTTTAATGTCGTTTAGAAAAGTCAAATGTTCTGAAAATTTTGCGAAAAAAAAAATGCTTATGAAGCTTATCACGCATTTTTAATTTTCGTATGATTTTCTTTTCTTCTGCAATTTCTATCATGAAACTTGATAAATATTTAACGGGAAGATGAATTTTAAACAACAGCATCAGACAAGAAATTTTTATTTTGAGCATCATGTTTTATACATATAAATATAATATAAAATAGCTAAACTTACGTAGTATGGAATGCCAAGTAATTCATCAAGCAAGTGATAGCACATAATGACAATTAAAAAACTGGAACCATGATATAAAAATTGAAAAACCAGTGGCTATAAATATTGTAAAATACAGAGCTATCAAAGCTAAAGAGAAGTGGGAAAACAAGCCGGGTGAGAATATGTGGGTTTAAGCCTAACTTCATGAACCCAAACAATGATGTGGAGATGGAATGGAAAATTGAAATGGAGTACTCCATTATCAAGTACCACCGTACTCACATTTCAATTTAAAAGTAAAATAAAAATAGCTAGGTTTCTGCAGGTTACCTGACAAAAGGAGTCTTTTTTTTAATTTATGTCGATTAATTCGCTCGGTTGGCATCGATTTCTAGTATTGGTTACTTCACTGAGGCCATGTGATCTCCCATTATAAGCGACGAATCTGATATTGCGTCAGCCTTACTGTGTGTGGTTTTGCGTTGTGGTTGCGTTAATGATTTCATTCATACAGGATAACACTTCCATTGGAGACCATACTGTGTCTGCCACACGTTTGTCTGCTATCGTGATTTGTACTCCAATAACCTCGGGCACATTGGTCTGTTGCTACTCTTCGGCTGTCTGCCCGTTCCTACTCTGCTGATGAACTTTCTGTCGTTGAACAAGGAATAGATTCTTATGGCGACTGCGCTTCATTCATGTATCTCTTCTCTTAAAAAAAAACAAGTAATATATATATATAAAAATAATTAAGTCAATTCCTACTTAGGTCAACAAGAAAAGTTTTATTTTAGTTACTTTTTATTAAATTTAATTAATTAAATTTATTTAATGAATTAACATTTGAAAAAAACTATTTGAATTTGAGTGGACGAATAAAATGTATTTTATTAACGACCGAAAATTTGAATAAGATATATAAATATATATAGGGAGAGTGTGAACTAATAGTAGGAATTTAAAAAAAAAAAAAAAAAAAAAAGATGCACAGTTAGATATTGTAACAGTTCTAAATACAAAATTTCAACATTCTACGGTTAAAAGTTTTAGAGTTACGCGAAATGCGAAAAAATTTTTTGCGCCAAATTTGGTCATATTTCTCTCGCCAAGGTCGCCAACGTCGACGACATATGGTGAGGTTTTGGGCGGTTACTTCCCACACATCGGCACGCCAAGAGATCGCCAACAATTTCACCCCCTTTTCAAGAACGATCAGTGCGTGACCCTGCAGATCTAGACTCACGGAAAATATCACGAGGATGGCCCCCGTTCTAAAGTGGGGATGGCAAAAGCGGGAAGATAGCAACCCATAAATTACTCCAGCCAGTGTCATTCGGAGATGTCTAGCAAGGGTATAATAAGAGTTCCTTTATCAGGAGCAATAATTAAAACTTGTCTTTAGAAAAATATTTTAAAACGCTAGAAGTATCGCACTTACTATCGCTTGTTTTGAAAAAAAAAATTAATATTTTATTCTTTTTTTTTCACGATTTTAAAATTCGCTAATTTTAATTTAAAATGCGTGCGCTCACTGTCTCAGGAAGGAAAAAAAGAAAAGAAGGGAAATTTGAAGGAAGAAAATTGCGTTAACTTTTTACATATATTTACCTCAAAATTTACTTATTCGTTTTAGTTGTGGACACAGGATCTTATTTTAGGCTGTGTATTCGGAGCACGTGACATGGCGCTTCCATTTTATAGTTGTCCTAGAAACTGCACAGATAGTATCAAAACACGTACTAAAATAATCTTTCACACATTATGAAGGTTTAATTTCTACCTGAAAATCAAAGTAAATTATCTGAATATTTTAATTGAATCCAACAAATTATTCGAAGAGTTTAGTTTCATAAATTGACATTTATTTTCCTATTTTATAAAGATAGTTGCAAGTTATGCATAAATGTATAAATTTTATAATATCTGATGCTAATAACTAATAAGTAGTTCGAAAAATCCTCTAAAGTTTTAGACATTCTAAAATTTAAACTTTTGGTCAGAGAAAAGAGAAAATTAGATTTTTTTTTTCGGAAACATATATCGTAATTTAATGTGTTCTCTTGAGTATTTGTAGAGCCTGAAATATTTAACCCATTAACCGTATATAGAACATTGTAAAACTAAAAAAAAAAAAAAAAAAAAAAAAAAAAACTGTTAAATTCTTTTTAAAAGCATTTTCTTAAATTCATGTTAAATATTTTTTGCTATTCCCTTAAAGAACTCTTGAGCAATGTGACAGAGGCGTTTAAAAGTTTAATGTTAAGAAAATCTTCATGCACGGGTGATTTGTGAAACGTAAATTAATTTCGTTTAAGTAATATTCCGCAATCATTTTTTTTCAGGGTTTCTCGCAAGTACCCTACAGAGGGTGTTCACACATTTTTGTAACGATTTTGCAAAGATATATATAGAAATAAATATAAGAATTTTATTCTCTAATGTGTTCAGTCTGATAGCCCTTTCTTTGAACCATCATATTACATCTTGATTTCAAAGATGAAAGTCCTTTTCTTAAAACATCAAGGCTGATATTGTTCCACTCCTCCATCACAATCTTGTAGTAATATAATCTTTTGTAGTAATATATGAATGTACCTTGTGTTTGCGTGATTATGGCAACGCTATACTAGGGCAATCTGCCAAGGATGGGAAGGTGCCTTGGTAGGAGAACTTTCTAAGGGGTTCTAAAGCGTATTCACGTTACATCTGGAAAAAACCTACCAAAAATCCAGACTGTTAGATCGACAGCTGCTCGATGGGACCCGATCCCGGGACCTTCACTCTTCGGCAGTCTACCATTTTCAGTGACATAACTACTGTGCGATGGTAAGGCTATAAATGTATCTTAAAGTAGAAAGATAATTCAACTCATCTTCGTTTAGAAATATATTTAATTTTATATTTCAATTCCATTCATTATCACTGAAAAATAACGTTCAATAAATACTTGTCACACATTTTTGCTTTCATGCCTTTTAAGATGCAATTTATTCCAGGAAAAACTTATGTATATGTAAAAAAAAAAGTTACTATTACATTTGTTTGTTCATCTTAAAATACGCTGGAATAAAATAAACTAGAAGTTTCTGTAGAAAATTTTACTTAATTGAAGTTTTAGACGTATTTCGTATTTTGTATGTATTAAGAAAATAAATGTATTTTGTATTTTTTCAATTTAGAAAGCATTTTGTATTTTGTAATTTTTTGTGTTTGAATAAATGTAATTTGTATTTTGCATCAAAAATACATATTTTTATGTATTTTGCCCAACTCTGCTTCTGTAGTTGCTTTCAAAGAGCATTGCAGAGCAAGCAGTAATTATTTTTATTTCCAACGGAGGGGAGAGTATGAGGGAGCGTCCTCTAAGTGAAACTGTACTCCCCCTCTCTAAACAACGGGGGATGAGGGGGAGAAAAGCAATAAACTTTAGGTTTACCATTGCCGATCTCTGGGAAGATAGGGTTTTGGTCATAGACCGAACAATGACTGACTATCGCCAAAACTCGCCAAGGACGAAGACAAATGGCGATATTTTGGGCATGAACCAAATGACTGACTATCGCCAAATTTGCTGACATTTTGGCAAAACTCGCCACGGTTGATGACAAAATGGCGATATTTTGGGCATGGACCAAACAATGACTGACTACAAATGTAATATATTGAAGATGTCTACAGACATTTATGTATTGAAATTCTTTTGGGTGGTCCTGTAAATAAATTCTTCAGTAGATTGGAACCAAAAATCGAGAACCGCAACTAGATGTTACAACAATCTAGTTGCGGTTGCGGTTTCTTATTTATGAAATTTCAACATTCTACAACTAACAGTTTTTGAGATTTAAATACATACACACGTAATACATTTTGAGAGTAAAATACATACACACGTACAAAAGTCACCAAGCTTGACGACTATTGGCTTAAGGGAGGCACGTGACCGTGGTTGGACCATTACCTAACTACATGGTAGTATGGTATTGTACTTTAAATGGATGAATGTCCCTAAAATTGCCATTGACCGTAAGGTGTTGGAAATCTTTTCAGTGTTCCTGTAGCAGCACTATAAATGATAAAAACACTTTCTTCTATGGAAAAATTAATTTTATAACCCTTAACAGCATGTATCACTTCTGAGTCGTTTGAACTAGCCTAATACCTCTAAAATACGCTTTAATGAATTTCTGCCCATAGAGCGGAATGTATTGAAAATCTTTTGGGCGGCCCTGTAGATAAACTATCCAGTCGAATGGGACCGAAATGGTGGGTGCACAATTAGATGTTACAGCAATCCTGAATATGCAGTTTTAACATTCTACGTCTAATAGTTTTTGAGATATGCGAGTTTAATGAATTTCGGCCCATAGAGCGTAATGTATTTAGAATCTTTTGGACGGTCCTGTAGATAAATTATCTAGTTGATTGGGACCAAATCTGTATTAACATCCAGTGTCATCCACTACAAGTTTAAAAACATGTACTTGAGTGAATGAGTAAAAAAGTATTTTATTAACGATTGAGAATTTGTACAAGATATATATAGGGAGAGTGTGACCTAATAGTAGGAATTGAAAAAGAAGAAGATGAAATATTTCTTGTATTAACAGTTTTCCGGAATGCTTTTGAAATAATAATAAACTTGCTTTCTCCAAATATCCCGTTTCCCTTTGATTGTCCCTTATAAAACTTACTTTTTAAAGCATCAAATGTGTCAATAATTATAAATAGATTACCACAAATATTTGTGATAACCCTTTTTTTTCTTTCAGCATAAAATCGAATGTCTTTTGCAACCGTTTTCCGACAATGTGCTATCCTAACACCAGCTTAGATGAATTTTGTACCAAATACAGCTACTACTGTGATCCGAATCATGAATCACCTGAAAATGAATCGGTAAGCATTTTTATCTTGAATTATAAAGAAATCGACTTTCTTTTCTCTACCCAGTATACATTTACGCATCCGGTACTAACTGAGCAGAACAGCAACGAGCGCTGCAGATTTTTATTTTAAAGCTTGCAGATCTGTTGTTACATATAGCTAAGGAGGAACTGAATCCATAAACATCTGACCACTAGCATATACATCAAAAATACAAATACACTTAAAATACAGATATTTTAAAAAAATCATCATTAAAAAAGGACAATAGTCAAACACCGGAACAGCTATAAAATTACAAGTAAAATCTCTAAAAACCAATTTAAAAGTCTAGGGGGGGGGGGAGACATTCAGTTGTTCAGGGCATGCGATCCCTTGCGATCCAATAGAGCAGGCAAACATCATCTCTGAGCTGTATTGTCGGGTCAAGGCCAAGGCTATTCATATTTTCTGCCTTACTGGTGAGACATAGACTATTGGTCAATATGCCTTTCCTCTAGATATTCGGCTAGGTAGTAATGTCCAGCTTTCAATTTAAAATTGGCCACAGCCTCTTAACGTGGTCTTTCCATTAATTTTTAATATTTTTCCATCGTTTATTTCTGGATTTATTAGATAGATCCATGTTTTAATTGAACATGATTTTCTCTCGTATACATCTTTTAAGGCAATTCAATGGAATAGCAACCCCTTCAATGCATGATTCTATACCTGTCTTAGCTAATAGGTCCGCTCTTTTGTTACCATCTACGTCCACATGAGGTGGTATCCATTGGAATTCTCCAGTTTTGCCGTTCATATTTAATTTCCGTACAATTTGTTTTATTTTACTCCCGAATGAAGATTCTGCGTGGTGTTGGAGTGCAGTTGTCTCTATGGCTTGCAGATCTATACAACTTTATCAGGTTTTTTAGAGATCGTTAAGGCAGGTAACAGATAAATCTTGGTTTATGATCCTGGTGCTGCAGATTGATACGGAAACTTCTGCTACCTGGTCACGCGCTGGGCTTTTAACACACTGTAAGCGAGATACTTTCAACAAAAAGTAATTTTAACAGCCTGCTGGTTTTACCATAATTGAAGTTGCATCTCTGCCTACCTTCAATGTAGCTCAGCCTGCAATAAAACACATAACTTTCAACTCTTGTATTATATTGTTTGAAATCATTTTTCTACATCTACTAATTTTTTATAGAAATAATCTCATTTTAATTAATTAAAAATTTTTATCGCTGATAATCAGGAACAAATTATTTCACTGTTAGGTATATTTTCATTATAAGGACGAAACTTTTTATTAGGAAAGACCTTCTGCCTGTGCTTTAGCGAAAAAAAAACGTAATTTTACTTGATTCGCAAGCAAGGAATTGATATCCAGCGTTGAACACAAATATGGGGAAATACTGATGGATATTCTAGGGAAACCCGCCGTTCAGTCTTTTACAGCAGTGACAGTGATTGGGATAAGTTGAAATATCACATTAAAAAATATCAAGCAAAAAGTGACAAGTACATATCCGTTGTTGACACACTTGGCATAAACTACCGGCAACGTCCTTTAACCTTTATATTGAGCGAACTAGAAAAAAAAAGGGAAAAAAAAGAGAGATAAAGTGATGTTCTTTACACCCCCCCCCCCCAAAAAAAAAAAAAAAAAAAAAAAAATTGAGATATATTTCTTGTTTTTATTTTTTATTTTGAAGCAAATAATTTGAAAAATGCAATTACCTTGATATTGGCGTGCATTTGCTTTTCTAACTTTTCTCTTACCGTTTTTCTAACATATCTTACTGACGTATTGTAAAAAGTAAGCTATGAGTCTTTTGATGCAAAATTCAAAATACTACCGTTAAGTAGCATGCCTTGTTAGGTATGGGTGTTTTAAACAAAATGCGCTGTTCATAACGCGCGTATCTAAAAAGTTAATTACATTATAGTTTAAAAAACAGCAACTAAGGAAACACACATTTAAAGCTCGAAACATGGCGAAATTTTGGACAAAACTTCAAAAGAAGTGCATTCCTATTACTGTAATTTTCCAGATCACTGTAATAAAGGAACTTTAAATGTTATTTCCACCCTTTAAATGAAGAGTAAACCTTTATAAGCGTCTATATATACTTATATTGTGCTTGAAGTAGATTAAAGTCTCTAAATTGCCATAGTCCTTGATGTATTGGAAGTTTTCGAGTGCTCCTGTAAAAAAAAAAAAAAAAAACCTATACTTGCTACATATATTATTTCGATGGATGCTTTTTAAAAAAAAATTAACAACATCAATTTTGTTTTGTTTGACATAGATGAATGTCTTTAAAATACGCTTTAAACAAAGACTGTCCATAGAACAATTACTCCAACCCCATATAAAAGGTTGGGTTTATTGGAGTTCTTATGTGATAATAAAGGCTCCTGTAAAAGAACTGAAAAGCCTTTAATGCTAAGTACACTATTTTCAATATTATTGTATAGCTATCGATTCTTTATGTTGATAATTTAATTGGATGTCTAGAAAAGGGTGAAAATTGAATTACAAGATTCCATTATATTCATACAGGTAAAGTAATAAAAGCGTGTTAAAAATAATATTTTCTCTTTATTTTCTCTTCCAGTATCCGACAGTCACGCCCCAACAGCTTCCGGACCTACCCCGAACAGAGTATCAGAAGATGGGTATCAGCGCTGACGAAATGGTAACTCAGTGCACTGTGTACGAAGCACCAAAGGTTCAGGATTGCACGTAAGCATTTTATAATAGCAAACTCACAAAATTTTTAGATTAGAGAACAAAACTTACGCAAGTACTAACATACCATCGGGGAAACAGAAAAATTCTGGTCATATCCCACATTAAGACTGAAATGTTTACCGACGGGGCACTCCCTGCAGACTATAGGGCTCCCCGAAGTCTGGATTTTTGTAAAATAAATTATAATAGCCAGTTCTCTTTGTGAAAATTCCCACTGTTTGGGACCTTCCATATAAGATTTAAAAGAAACTGATTTAATATATCTATCTATATATATATATAAAATCCTTAGTGTGCATTATAGAAAGGATGCATAGATTAACACACACACACACCAAAAAAAAAAAAAAAATTAATGAAAATTTATTATTGACTAAAACAAGTTATTAGTGATATTAGTTTTAAATGTACAATGAAGAAAATTGTTTTAAAGTGAAAACAAAAAATTTCTGTACTCTGAATTACAGAATTCTAAATTTTATGATGGGTGAGTTTGTATGGAGTCTGAACTTTTCCTTCCCTAACAAAAATTAGGAATTTTTGTAGCGCCTGTGTTTAAATCTTGAAGAATAGTTTTTTTCCTCCTTCAATTTGTCTTTGACATGAACAAAAGTTTTGTACTAAAAATATTGCTACTTTTTTCGAACAGAACTCGCTGCTACCATGATTCTGCATGATAATTCATTCCAAACACATTTTCACTGTTATTAGTAGTTTCCGAAGGGAGCCAATCTTCAGAAGTTCCTTATCCTTTTAACAAGAAGCCGAATAAGGGATGGCTGTGACACGATAAAGATGGCTGTTTCGTCTCAATTCAATAGGAACGCAAATCCCTTTCTCGTTTCGTCTCTCAGTCATCTCATTCAGCAATCCCAATTGAAGAGGAGGATTGAATCTTCAGGAAGTGAGCAAAATGCCCTAAAAGACATAATTTGTGACGTGAGCTACCCTCTAGCGGATATTGATATTGTGAATAAATTGCTCTTTGCTAATGCTGGCTGAGAAAATTTTATCATGATGGGCAAAATCCCTGCCTAATTTAGAGCGGTGGAGGCGCTGGGGTGGACCCCTAAAAATAAGTGAAGACCCCTAATTATTTTTCAAAAACGTTAAGCAATATATCTGACCGCCTATGCGGCGAAGTGGATTCTTCATCAACTCATAACCTAGCGGCTCGGGCTCGATTCAGGGTGGAGGTAGAATTTACTTACACAAAAATCTCTACTTCTTACAGGACCGCAACAGTGGGGTGTCAAAATCTTTTTTGGTTCCAAAAAAGGGGGGGGGGGCACAAAATTAAAGTTTTCCCAGGGTGACAGCTTTAGTTGCGGAACTGACTTCTTGTCTGGTTTTGCACTCTTAATTATAACATCGACATGGCTCGTAACCGATATCTCCTTGTGTGCAAGCAGTATGCGAAATGTGTGCAAACAAGCAGTTCCGCTGCATACGGGCATCTTTGAGGATAAAAGTCGTGACGTTATGTTTTAATTCTAAGGGAAATTTTACGTAAAAATTTTACGTTAAACTTACGTTAAACTGGGACCTCTTTTGTGAAAACCAAGGAGCTACAGCCTCGGTTGCTCTCCAGCCCCGGACAAAATGTTTTTAATTTTCTGATTCATTACATCATCACTCTAAAAAATAACCGTAAATTCACTGGATACTTTCCTGGAAATTTTACGGAAACTTTCCGTATTATCAGATTCCAGGACTTTTTCCGTATATCAAGAATTTGGCCCTTACTAGCGGGAAAGCCCATCCGGTTTTCCGAGAAAGCTCTGGGGGGGTCTAAAGACGTCCGAACAATTACCGCTTGAAGGAAACGAGGAAGTGGATTGGGGATAGTTTGAATTATAGTGGTTTATTACAAAAGTGGGTTTCGTACGAAGTTTTTACAATTTAGAAGGAAAGTGCCAATGAAAAAGGACAACGAAGTTAAAAATATATTTTGGACGATATTTAATTACTGATCATTATATAATTTTATAAAATAGTGATTAAGAAAAATTTTATGTACAGATAATTTTAAGATTGTTTTATAATGAAGTCACAAGAAAGAAAAATATTATCTTGCTTCTAAAAATATTTTCTTTTCTTTCTGATATAGAAAGAATAAATCAAATTTTATTACAGTACACTCGTACTTTTAAAGAAAACTTTATTTCTATAAAACTTATAAGAACATGTGTATGCACATTATACGCGCCCGGTACATACAAAAATAATAGATATAAAATTATGGGAAATGTTAATGTAAGAACTTTGTTTGCTACATCCATGAGCATACTGCTGCCTGATTCAGGATTCTGGTTCGCCTCTCGCCAAACAGTTAACGGTGTAGTTCGAAAAAACCATGGGATTTTGGTACATAAATACAAATAAACTAATTATGTAATGCACTTCAAAATTTTTAGAATATCTTTTTATAATGTGCATTATACACTGTAATAAAAGATAAACCTGTATCAGTAGCGAAACTTTAAGGAAAATTTCTTAAAAATCGAAAGTTTAGCAGGATATGCCACTTTTCGAAACTTTTTTTGCCGTGGAATTCCATGTTGAAGAATTTTTTCCGAAAGTTTTATAAAAGGCACCTTTATTTCTTTTATTGCGGTGCGTAATACAGCTTAGAAAGAATCCTCCTGAATTTTTTCGAGCCCCTGGTGCAATTAGCTTATTCTGTTTTGTGTACTTAGACCGTGAGGGAGATTTTATTTTTTCGAACTGCACCCTTAAGTAGAATAAAAAGGTTTCCTGTTCGATTTCATCTATATTCAGAAAATAAAAGAAACCATCGACAAATATTCACACGTGGTAGTGAGTGGATAATACGTCAAACAAGTAACCGATTTCGACCCACCACTTAAGACCATCGTGCACATGCGGCGTACGTGCAAGTTAAATCCGTGATTCCGAAAGTCTTTTTGACTGTCGCTAGCAGTTTCCTAGGGATGCAAATATTCAGAAGTCCCTCATATTTTGACGAGTAAATTATATTGGAAAATGCAAGTTGCTTCAAACGACACATTTCAGTGTTTTTCTCTGTCCTGGAAAACAAGCAAGAAATATTGAAAATAAAATAAAGAACATATATTCTTATGGCCATCATTGACGTATATGAGCAAGGGTTGCGAAAAATAATTCTTCCTGACTGGGTTCTGCTGAGTTGGGGGAGGGGGGGGGGCGACTAAGCCTTTCCTACAAAAATTTCAGCCCCATTCTAGAAAAATTTACATTGCAAGAGTATGAGATGGAGGGGTTCAAATCACATTTCTCGAAATATTAAAAAAAAAAAAAAACATTCATTTAGCTAACAATAATACTAACTTTAAGTGGAACTATACACATAATTTTGTTGAATGTAAGGGAAAAAGGGTACCAATATGAGAGGAAATTAATTTAATTAGAAAGCAATATTTCTGAATCCTTTTAAAATTTTATTAGTCCTCCTTTGTTTTTCAAAACTGGCTGCACGTGCTATGTCAAGCAATTTATGTGTGGTCTTAAGATCTCATTTATGATTACCACACATAAATGACAAATTATTATTTTTCTTTATTGTAATTTATTCTTCCGTATGATATTTACCTTTTTAAAAATATTAAAAATTAAAAGAAAAGAAAGAAGAATGAAAGGACACAAAAGTAAAATGGACAATATTAGTATAATGAATTAATAACCCAACAATAAAACTAACACACTTATTGTGTGTTAAAAAATAAATTGCTCATAAAAGTAGAAAATAACAAAGAAAGCATATTTTATACGATTTAAAATTTTATAACTATGCCTAAAGCTATGCCTAAAATTTTATAACTATAACTAAAGTAAAATGACTAGAAACTGTAAACATATATAGGACCGTAAAAATAGGGAGACATGGTGGGGCAAATAGGAAAATGGTTAAGTTCTGAAAATTTTTGAGCTAAATCTTTTTTAAAAACTGTTTTAACAACACATTTTTTTAATGTTGAAGAGATCGTGTGACTATAGTATTAATTTCCATCTTGTGTGCCTCTCCAAACACGTACTGTGTTCCTGTTCCCCAAAGCGCCGGCCTCGTCAAAATGTAATTAGCGATTTTCGAAACTGCCCCTCTACTGTTCGTGGGAATGTTAAAAAGAAGTATTGCCATCTCACAGCATGTGGTGTCCAGCCAGACCCCGTTTTCTAAGAAAAGGGGACAGGTTCTCGAAGATCCCCTCCACGTCAAAGCGGCAGCGGCATCAATCTGCTGAGAGTCTGGAGGAGAGAGGATAGTCTGTTCTGCTCTACTATATTCACCCATACAAAGTAAGTTAACTTTACACTTTTTTTAGCTACATAAATATCTTGCACTAATACTTTTTATAAGAATGTTTTTCATTATCAGAGCCTGATCATAGGTGGACGGGGCCCCGGGGAAAGAGGTTATTTTAGGCCCCCTATACTGTCACAAGTATTTTAACTTATTTTTGTTTGCTGTTGCATTTTCCCGACATAAAAATAAAACATTTTTAAAGAATACTAAAATTGAATTAAAAATTACCTATTTATTTATACTTATTTAGAACAAGATTATGCATTTAAAAGCGATTTTAATATTTTTTTTAGCCCGTTTGTATTATTAGGTGCGATAATTCAAGGAATGGCAATTACGAGGCACGCGAGCAAAGTTCCTCACTCCAAAAAAATTTTCTTCATACACCAAAATGTTCGAAATTTTCTTTACTTCATCATGAAATAAAAAATGTTAACTGATGGATATTTTGTAATAAGCATATATATGTGTGTGTGTGTGTGTGTGTGTGTGTGTGTGTGTATGGCCATACCATACGTTTCCAAAAACTCCTAACTTCTTGTTTATGGATCCATGACCATGAGTCTTAAAGACCATTGAATTAGAAGAACAGTAAATAAATCCCTAAGTCCATTTATTGTCAAAAATTATGCTATAGATATTACAAAGGAAATTTAGTTGCAAAAATTTTATTATTGCAGTATTTATGAATATGTAATAAATCATGATAACAATAAATCGGGAGATTTGGGAGCCCTTATTTTTCTGGGGCCCAGGGCCTATAGTCCCGCATGCCCGTGTAATAATCAGGCTCTGTTCATTATACTAAAAAATTTCTCAATTTCAGCTGCCAAATTATGTTTTATTAGCAAATCATTCTATTTTTGATACTGATGGTTGGCTTATATATTATATATAAGAAGGCTATTTCACTTTATAAAAAATTCCTTTGGTTCCAAAATCACATAAAGAATATATTTCATTTGAAATTTAGAATTCTTAAATGTTATTGATGTATACTAAAATATTAACTTTTTAATAATGTAGATAATTGATCATTTTATTTATTACTTTGTTCATGCAGCTAAGTGCCTAATACCTTAAATATTAAATGAAGTTAGTAAACTGTACATTTTTATTTGATTATTTGGCTTATTTTCAGAAATAATTTGTAGTGTATTGCTTTTAAAAATTACTCAGTTGATTTTTTTTAAAATTTTCTCATGCACTTGAATTGCTACGCTGCAAATTAAAAGTCAAATTTTAGGGTCTGGTAAAGTAAATGGAATTTTAAGAAGTGTGCAACTCTAAATCTTAACGAATAAATTGTAAAGAAATTACTATTTGGTCTTCACTAAAGAAGATTTTTTTTAAATAATAATTTTTTAAAAATAATTATTGATGTAGACCAAAATCTGAGGTCAAAGTTTTTGATGACTAATTTCAGTTTTTTCCATTCCTTCTTCAGAATAAATATTTTTTCTTTAGCATTGTTTTTTTTTAACCTACAATCCCATGAGAGTGAAAATTTATACCTACTTTAATTAAAAATTAATTTTTTAACCTTATCCCCCCCCCCCCCAAAAAAAAAAAAATCATTTAAAATTTTTCACTTCGAGTACATATTTGGATATGATTGAAAACAAAAAGCAAAGGAATTAAAAGTTGAAACAAAGAATACTCTGATTAGTTTAAAAATATTTATGAAAGCAAACAAGAAATAAACTTAACATTCTAGAATTTTAAAAAATAAATAAAAGCTTTGCAATTACTCACAGAACCTTTAAAAACTTTTACCTTTCTTTGAAAAAATATTCTAGATATTGTAACTGCTTTTCAGATATTCTGCTCTTCTCTATGGCAAAGTTGCTTTTTTTTTGGGGGGGGGGACAACTAATGTATTTAGAATCGTATAAATTATTTGCTTAATATTTATATATTTTCATAATATGAAAGTTACTTTATTAAGCTTTCCTTTTAGAAATATGTATTTAGTTTAACATATTTTAATAATATTAAGGTGTAATTTACATTTATGAGCCCTAATCTCAGTATGCTTTAATACATCTGCTTAAAATATCCTGTGTTGTAAGTTTTCAATGTTTTTTAGGTGTTTTATGTTTGAACAGAAAATATTTTTGACATTCTTTTATGTTTTCGTATCCATAAGTCATAATTGCTTAACTGTTTTGAATAACAATTGCAATGTTTCGTAAGATTTCATTTTTCTGCATAATTACTTAAAGGAAAAAAAGAATTAAAACAATTCTACTATGAATGTGTGTCAGTGGCGTAGCCAAAGGGTGGGGGATAGGGGGTCACAACCTCCCCCCCCCCCTATGAGGAATTTTTTGCCTTACAAAATGTATATTCTTCACTCCCTTATCACACACGCGTATAGGTATATATGAGTTGAAGTAGTCGTAACCGCCCTCCCCATGAAAAATTTCTGGCTACGCCACTGGGGTGTGTGTATGTATATACTCGTATATATATGAAAGATGTTTTCCAAAACAAACACTAAAAGTAAAAAAATGATTATATTTTATAGAAATTTTTTTACTAATCTAAATATACGGAATTTTACAATTTGTAGTATTTGTTAGTAATTTTTCAAATATTTTTTTAATCCTGGAAAAATATGTTATTTAGATATTCATTTTTAATATTCATGCAACAGGTTTATTGGAAAACTTTTGAAACATTTGCCATTTTTATGCAATATATAAATGTTGTAATCAGTGTTTGTTATATTACATAGTTGTGATATAACACTAATTTCAATGTAAGAAATTTTCTGCATTGCATTATGCATTAATTATATATAATTATTATTTTAAATTACTTTACGAATAATTATCAATAATGTCGCAAACTTTACGCCATGCATAATTACATATATATTGCTATTTTTTGATTCACATGTGATTTCGTCTTTTTCTGGTTTTCTTGAAAGGCATCCCTGTTTAGGCTTGCCATATATTTCTAAGGCCAAACGAGGACAAAACATATTTTTGTGGGGTCTTTAGTATAATTTCATTACAACGAATTTAAAGAGAAAATTGAACTGGTAATTCTGGAAAATTCATTAAAGGGAAATTTCATTTATTTAATTAGTTCTAATGATTTTCTTTAATAAAAATATTTATTCGTTAATCGGAAATATTAATAAAAATTTAGTTTATTCTAATGAGATTTTACAGCATTTTAAAAATTATTTTATAAAGTAAATTAAAAATCTTACCTTACTGGAATATTCAACTTTATTTATTTAGTTGCATTTTTCATTAGACATGACTGTTTGTTATGATGACATCATAAAAGTTACAACACGAAAGTTCAGAAATAATTTTGACGTTTAGAAGATGCTTAACATTACATACTGAAGGTCTATCCCCTTTCTGCAGAAAAATTTTCCCCGTTACAGATGTCCCAGGCAAAGACACCCTAAACTACTTTCAACAATTTAGAACAAACTATTTAGAATGTTGCGACATGTAGTATCAGTCTTCTGTAGAGCTTTGAAAAATAGCTCTCCACTTCTCTTCAGACCCCACAATGGTCCATTGCATAAAGTATTGGAAATGATAGATGGCTGAAGTGGTTCTCTGGCTAACCGCATGGCTGTTGATCTAATGCTCTGGCGTTTCGGGTGGTTTTCTCCATATGTCACATAAATTAACATAAGCATCGCAAGCTGCTGATTATTGTGGAGGGGAGGGGGGTGGAGAACAAAACATGCTCTTTTTTCTCAATCATCATTAAAATTTTATCATTAGTAAGGCAAAATATTGGAGGGATGTGTCCCCTCGCCCATGAGCATTAGAACCCTTTAAAAAGTCCTCTTCCCAAGGCACCCCACCTTCTGCAGATACCTGATGTGGAGGTTTGCCCTAAACACACTACACTCTACACTACACACTTTTCTTCAATGGTGTCTGGAACCTCTGAATTTGAACCACCCTCAATAATCCCGGATTTTCTCAAATCCCACGCATTATCCCTGTATAGCACTTAAAAAAAAGACTATAATCCCAGACATCTCCTAAGCCTATCCCTCTTTGAAAACAATTGTTTATAAAATGGTCCTTTTTTCGTCAGAAATGCTCCTTTTTCCCCTTTTCTAGATAGAAAATTTAGTGGAATTACTGTAATATTATAGAACACTCTAAAATGCCCTTCGCCCGAGGCATCGCCTTTTGGTAGATAGCCCTCGAGTAGCTTTGCTATAAACCCACACACACACACATTTTTTTTTTTTTTTTTTTTTTTTTTCATTCCTTTTATATTCCTGAAAAACAGATGGACTACTATTATTTAGATTGCGAAAGTAAGTTATTTGACAAATTAAATTTGATGCTTACGTTTTATATCGCTAAAGTAATATAATCGTGTTGTATGAACTTAAAACTTACATAATAGCTGATGACTGTATGTTTAATAAAGTAAATGAGTATAACACTTGATTCACATGGTACCTTGTTACCATATATTTTGAAGCACAAATTCTGTATAGTGTCTTCGTGGTAGGGGTTTAGCATTCAAAAGATACAAACAAGTTCAGCTGATTTACAGAGAGAAAACCGAGCGCTAACCTTTTAGGAATTTGTGTGAGTAAATGTGATCGTTTCCCCTGTGGACTATTAACAAGTTATTTGTTACTTATTAAGGCCAATCAGCCCAAAACTTGGTAGTTATCAACTTGAGAAAAATAAACTTGTTTATTTATAAATTTGTTTATTCACTTTCAGATTTATAAATTTCATATAAAATTTATTGTATTCGTTCAAAAAAACATTAATTTTAATTAAATATTTATTACATTCAGGTGGTTCAATTTTTGCAGCAAGCGACTTCATCATTTTCATGGACAAGGTTCCAGTAAAGCGGACAAAAAATTTCGTCGGTGCTGTTTCAAGAATACCCCTATAATTGGAATTTATACAACGGTAAATGGTGCCTTTTTTCTTTCTTTTCCTTTTATATATTCATCATAAATGTAGTTTGTGTAATTTTCTATGCTTAGTAGTATGCATATCACAGGGATATTTTACAACATGAATAAGCTAATTTGTTGCCCTAAATGTACAATGGAAGCATGGATTGACAACATCAAGATTATTTTTTCATATGCGTTATTACTCCATTTATTATTATTATTATTCTTTTTTTAATTTACCCCCTTTTTTCCTAGCTCGATAGCATTCATTTGTAGAATAATTAACTTATTATTTAGCTTTGAACAATCTGATACCATGAATACTAATTAATTCCTGTATTAATCTCATTCGTTTTCTGAAAATTAATAAACACGTCACTGCAATTTTTCACAAAGTACGGTATATTAAAATACGAAATTTAATTTTTATGTGGTCCCTCTTTTCCTATCACTAATATTTAGAATATGTTGCTTAGTGTCTAAGAACCAAAATTAAAAAGATAAAATCATATCTCTAAGTGTAAGTTTCGGTAAGTAAAATTTTAATTTCACGAATTTGAAGGCGTTTAATTGTCTTTTCAAATAAATAGATCATTATTTAACTTTTATCAATTTACAGTTTGTCCCCTAAGTTTAAAGAAACGTTTTTCTTCTTTTTCACTTTGCAGTATAATGAATTTATTGCTTTATTGTGATTTAAAATTACTTAATTTACACCAATTAACAAGGCAAACGTATTTCTATGTATATTTTTATTTTATGTAATTACTCTGTTTAAAAATTAAGAAACAAAGCATTATAAAGGATGTGTCAAAAAGATTGAAACACGCTTTATTTTTTTAGCAATAAAAGTAAGTGGTGTAAATTACAAAAATGTTTAAATTAAGGTAGAAAATAAAGTAATAAGTTTACAAAATTGTAATTATAACGCTCACCAATCTTCAAAATGTTGCACTTTTTGAATTAGAAAAATATTATTCGACTCACATAAGAATGATTTTCAAAACCGCACATCTGTATTTTTAAAACTGAAGAAGTTATGTTTGTCCAACACTGTGAGTCCCTAATACTGTGAATGGGGACCATCTATCACAGGGGAAATGATATTTTTTGACGTATCACAAAAAAAGATAGAACTGGATGATATTAGCCATATGCAGCTCATGGGCCCCATAAGGAGTACGACTGCTTTATAGGATCTCTGTGCCATACTTCATTTAGATTCATGTGGTAAAAATTGTCGACACACATTAGCATATTTTTGATCATAAAATTTTTACCGTCAGTTTATGGTCTCTATTTTACGGAAAAGTGGCCAGATTTTTTTCAGTATGTCAGTAAGTCAGATTTTTTCTTTCAACGTGATTCAGTACATTTTAAAGATACAGTTATACAGATATGCGGTTTTTTAAAATGATATCTCCAAATTAAACACAACAATTTTCTGATTGACGAAATTTGTGTAAGAGCCAAAATTAAAATTTGTAACTTTTTGAAAATGAATGATAGGAATATTTCATTAAAGTAACCTTAATTCCTACTTTATTTTAAACATTTTTTTTTTCAATTTACACTGATCACTTATCTTTAACAAGAATAAAAGTAAAGAGCGTTTCAATCTTTTTGGGACGTCTGTATATGTGGCAGTCATTTCGCTAAACAATTTTTTCTAAATTTAACACAGTTACAAAAAATTACTCTAAAATTTTTTAAGTTCTTGAAATTAAAATTTGCCTTTGATATCAATATAACCATCAGTTTAAAATCAATATACTAATATTGTTCAGTAATTTTAATTTAATCTCATCATAAAGATATATCTACGTTTGGAGTAACTTTTATTAAATGCATTGGAATTACGCTATATGAAATGTATTTAAGTACAGTCAACAGCAAATAATAGTACAGGCAACAGTATTATCAGAATCTATAACCACATTACAACATATATGTCAGATAATAATGTACTTATAAGAGAGATACTACTGCTGTTTTAATTTCATTTGTAATTGAAGTGTATAATATTTTTTTCTCCTTGAAATGTAAGATATATTTTCTTTTGCAGATGCTTAGCGGATATAAATCCTGATAGAGGAACGAAGTATGGAAAGAAAAAACTAAAAATGCTGTGAACCCCAAAAATTTAAAATTAGTAATTTAATCCAATATAAAATCTTAAAATTGTAATTTCTTGTTATTTAATAATGTCTTACAATAAATTTCTGTTATTTTGAATTGTATGTTTACTCTCTGATTATTTTTCTCATGATGGATTTTTTTTTATGACAGTAGATTTGTCAGCACAACATTTTTATAAAATAATACAATTCGAATAAGTCAATTTATTATTCGGAATTGTTTTTGTGTGTATGCTACAAGTTTAATAATTGCATTATACACACTATCATTTTAGAGAAAAAAATATAGTACCAAAAAATATTTTTAAAATTAAATATTTGATGTTTTTTGTTAATGTGCTTAAAATTTAGATATCAGAAAGCAATTTATATCAGTAGATATCAGTTGTGTTGCCACTCATTGGCAAAACTTTAACTCCAGGAATGTCACTCTAATTTTTGTAATTTTTATCTTTCAATAATATTGATACAAAATGAAGCAATATTCATCGTTGATATAAGACAATTTAACTTATGTTTAATTACTGTAGATAGGTTTAAGCTGAATACAATAATTTCAAATTTGATTTAGAATTCTATTATCTGTATGAACAAAATAAATCTAATTACTTCCCCTTGTATTAATATATATTGGTAATATACTAATATATATTAATTAATATTTGCTCTCTTTTATAGCAGAACAATGGTTCAACATATGAATTCTACCAATTAAAATTGCAATGAATTTACTTTGTACGCATTAGTGAATTATTTATATCTATTATCTTCGTTTTTAGGAAAGTTTACTAATTGTGAGCAGTCGTTAAAGGATATAGGGTTTTCATTGGGGAAAGTAGAATAGTTTTTTATTGTTCTATTTATTTAAAAAAAAAGAGAGCAAATCCGGCTCATGCGTTTTCCATAGACCAGGAACGTTGATAGAAAAAAAATTGGGGGGTGGGGTGGCTCAAAGTGGAAAAGTAAAAATTCTCACAAAAAGGCTTGATTATTATCAGTTTGCTAACAAAAATTCAAATTTCGAAAGTCGCCCGGGCTCTTTGAGCCAACCTTTTGGCTGCGTCTTTACCTCAGATATTGCCCGACTTTGAGAGGTGTCCGGATTGGGAGAATTTCACTGTACTTGCAAAAGGTATATATGTACGATTTATACATTACGCATACTATGACGGCAAGAAAAATCTGAGAACAGTTGGCTCCTATACGTTACACTATTTTAGGGTCCTGCAAATAGCCTGCTAGGTTACTGAATTATAATTTATAATGCTATGTGGAATTTATGTACACAGAAGAAATAAAAGTTCCTATTTATATATAGTACATAACTCTTAAAATGTTTGTCTCGTACAAAAAAGAAAGAAATCAAAAATTTAAATTCAAAGTGTAAGCAATATTCTCATAAAATCAACGTTCTTCTAAATTTCACTTTTAATTTTTTTCAAGGGTTTGCTGTTTTTAATAATGTTTAGAAATTATGGTTCTAATTGCATTATTTTAATAATATTCAGTGGAGGATACAAATTTACTCGTAAGTAGCACCTGATTTATAACAGTGTTCCCCTAACATTCTCCAAATCAGTTTTTTTTTTTTTTTTTTTTTTTTACAATGAGCTTATATAATTAATTATTTTTCTAAGAAAACTGATCCTGGGAAGAAAAAACATACACACAAAAATTGAAATAAAATAAAAAAATTGAAATAAAATAAAAAATTAAATGAACAGAAAAATGTTAATTGTGTAACGTTTCAGAAAGTATTTTGTTGAGAGGAATACAGAAACATGTTATCTTATGGATGTTTAAGATATCACGTTTCTAAATCAGTATATTGTCAAATTGTACATTATGGTCAATTTATGAGTATATTGTCAAATAATTTTTTCTACTTAGATATGGAAACGATTGTTTGACGAGATTTTCCCGAAGTCTTCAAAATACATAACTGTATAATAATATATAGGAAATTTAGAGAAAAAGATAACCAAAGATAAGATAATACAAAAAAAAATTGTTTAAATTAAAAAAAAATTGATATTTTAAATAATAATGTCACATTAACAAAAATATTTGATATTTTTGTTAATGTGACATAATGTATTATGTCAGCAAATTTATTATTTGTCAATAATTAAAAGTTAATGTGTTAATTTAGGCATCAGAGGTCAATTTTATATCAGTAAAATTTGTGTTGTCATTCATTAGCAAAACGTTAACTCCAGCAATGTTACTCTAATTTTTGTGACTATCTTTTCCGTTATGTATTAATAATATAGATACTTAACGATGCACTGTATGTACTGTATATAACTGTACAATACAACAAAACTTTCTGTTAAATAACGCAAAAATTGAAATACGGAAACTTTATAGACCTAGGAAATTACCCTGATAATAACGGAAAAGGTAAATAACCAAAATACGTTACAATGCTGAAAAATGTCCCGTTCAAAAACGGAAAAAATAAAATACGGAAGTCCGTTCAAATACCGTTCAATCTGTGAAAAAACGGAAAAAGCAAAATACGGAAATTATTAATTTCACAAAATTTATCCGGTAAAAAACGGAAGATTTAGAATACTGAAATATGTTATTGTACCGAAGAATATCCTGTAAAAAAACGGAAAAATCAAAATACAGAATTTTGTTATTTCACGGAAATTATGCAGTAAATAACGGAAAACCCTTAAAACGGAATTTTGAAAATAACGGAAACTGTCCAGGAATTTACAGAAATAAAATTCCGTAAATATACGGAAAAAGTACTGGCGTCTGAGCTGCCAGTACTTTTTCCGTATTTTCACGGAAAATTTTTTTACAGTGGGCAAAAATTAAAAAGTTCGGAAATAAATGCATCTTCATTCTTTTTCCGAATATTTCGTAAGATTACATATTTTGTATTACATAAATTACTTGTCTGAGTTAATTATCTGCTAACTTTCAGGAACAAATACCAGAACGTCAACGTGTTTGACACGAAAGGGCTTCCAAGCAACTGCTATTCCTACAACAGTTTATGGGGAGAAACAAGAGGCGCAAAACTCATAACGACTCAAACAAGTATGGCTTTAGTGATTTTTTAAATTTTGCGACCCCTTCATAATCAGTACATTATGCCTGTTTTATTTTTTCTTTTAAAGCGCCTTCAAAACGGAGGTAATCTCTTCGCCGGATTTTTTTTGTATGTATGTTCAGCGATAATTTTTTATCACGTAAGCCGATTTCTGTGATTGTTTTTTTATTAGAAAAAAGGTACTTTATGAATTCATTCAGAAAATCGAAAAAACACATGTTTTTAAACAGTTTTCTTAAAGGCTGTCAGTAAAGAGATAATAATTGTATGTCAGAAATCGCCAAGATTTTCAACATTTGACAATTTATTCCTAGTTTGACGCCAAAAAATTAATTCCCAAAACTGAATCCAGTTTGGAAATATCTTTTGCGGTGATACACGGCCAAATTTGGTGCAAGAAAGACTGTTGCGTTAGATGTTTTATAATCGTTGCGTTTGGCATGATTTATCTTTCTTCTTCCATTTGTTACTATCATTTAAATTTTAAATAATCAACTCCTCCCTTAAAGTCAATATAATCTGCAGTAAATTCTTCTAGTTTCGGTAATTCAGGCTCAGTAATGGAATGAAATTGAATAATGTAATCTTTAAATAAAAATTGGTGGCAACTCCTTCTCCTTTTCTTAAAAGCTAATTTAGGAAAATAAAAATAAAAGCTCAAACGCGTGTCTTAGTCTATTGAGTTAATTCACAGTTACGTAGAATCTGAGCAACGTCTGTGTGGTCACGTGACTCTCATTTACTCTTTTTATTCTTATTCCTTTCCGGTTCCAATAGGACGTCTCCGAGGAATTCCTTTTACTTTTAAAGTACAAATGGCGGCGTCCGTTTGGAACAAAATTCAGAAAGTGAGGTCCTTATATATATATATATATACTTTATATACATATACTTGTATATATATATATATATATATATATATGACTGTAAAGGAATAAAAAACAAATTAACGTAATTCAAATTTTTTCCATTATATGAAATTGCAGTTTTTCGGAGACTTGGTAAACCAAAGTAATATCGAAAAATTTGTGTAATATATTTAATTAATATTCATGAAAAATATGTATTTGTCAAGACTATGGATTTTGATTTAACAGACCATCAACTTTTGTCCATTTTCATAAATGGTTTTCTGAACGATGTCTAGGTGAGGGTCGTAGCCACACGATTCGACTGAGCAGCAGTGCACCCAGACGTAGATACATTTTAAATTGTTTCGTTCTCCCCTTCCCCACCCACTAAGAAGTATTGCGTAAGCATATTTCGCCCATTTTATTTATTTAATTATTTTTAGTGATTTAACAGCGTTTTAATTTAACTTAATTTTTAATTTAATTTTATAACTATTTAATTTTGCTAACATAATAAAAATGCCTTTTAGTTATTGTTGTGATAAAAATAATGTGCAGTTGTGCTGAACATTATTTTTCCTCAGTCTTAATTTTTTTTAACTGGTAACGTTAAAAAAAATGTTCCTGAAAAGACTTGACCTGTTCTAAAACCTACATTTGATATTTCACAAGTAAAAAATGTACTGTAAACAGATACTTAATTTATAGCAAGAATACTACAAAAATTGTTAGTTTGAAATAGTCATAAAATTGAAGTAATACAAAATGCATAATAATACAAAATTTAACCGGCGGTGAGTAGGGGCAAATATTTTTTTCAAAGCCCTTGGCTGCGGGCCTGATGAACGGGACACGTGCCTCCCCCCTACCGAAGTTAGCCGTGTAAACCCGCTTGATATTTCTAACTTTGATTGATATTTCTAACATCCTTTTTCTGGATGTAATACATTAGAAATAGGAGGGGGAAAAGACGCGCAGAAAAATGCATAATTCGAACTGAATGAAATTTCAAAAACTTATTATTGTTTGTTTGCTTGTGTACATGTATTTCGGATTTGTGTGCTTGGCCCGTAATCAGCTGATAAATCCACGTCAGAAAGAAAAACTTATTCAGGTGATTTTATTTATTAAAAACTGCGTATTCTATAAGTTTGCGCCTCTATCGACCGCTTTGTAAAAAAAAAAAAAAGCTCAATTGTATTCTTTTTTTTATATATAAAATATAGTTTTTTTGTATATTATAGGAACAGCGTTTTTTTCGAGCGATATAAAGTAGCCTGCTTATTAATCCAGGACTTTCTTTATTCAAATTTCATCCAAATCCGTCAAACCGTTTCAGCGTGAAAGAGTAAGAAACATACATACAAACATTGACATTCATAATATTAGTAGGATAACTTTATAATAAATCCTGCAATATTTCAATAAAATGTAGTTATTTGAATTTTCCTCTAAATATACAGGTGTGCATGCTCGTTTACAGCGGAGTACCAAGGAATTCAGTGTAGGTTTTCTATTTTTGGTAGATTTTCACTTTTATTTCTTCATCTGTATGGGGATTTTAGTACGTATAGCCTTCTCTCGTTGGGACGATTTTTACTTTTACGAATCTAACAGGGCAGTGCCGGCCGGATTAGCAATATTGCAGAATAGTAGCAAATGCTAAGGGCCCCGCGCTTGTAGTTTGAAAGTTTTTGTTCTCCCCCCCCCCTCTAAGATCTAACTTTTTTTAAGCAAAAGATAAATATCATAATTCCTTTTTCTTTCTTTCTTTCTTTCTTTTTTTTTTTTTTGGATACGAAAATTTTTGAAGCTCTATTATGGAAATGTAAATCCATTGAAGATAACTCATTGAAAGAATATCTATATAAATTTAGTGTAGCTGTCGCATGCTTGCATTATTTAGTCAACTGTTTACCTAGACTTTAACAGAATGAGTATTCTAAAGACAGCAACAAAGACACACACGAGAGTATTTTTAACGCAGAGAGGAACAAAAAATGTAGTACCCAGAAAAAAAAAATTCAGGGAGGGTCCAAACAGCGGAAGAGGCAGAATTAAAAAAAAAAAAAGCGTCATCATTAGCACTGCAGTGCTATTGAAATCGAGCAGGTTTTCATCTTTTTGTTGAGAAAAATCGCAATTCTGAGGAGGGGGTATCCAGACCCTTACTATATAGGACTACCCACTTATGTATGGCCTTTAAAAAATGTATTCCTTACCAATAATGTTACAAGTTTGTCTTTATTTGTTGAATGAATATAGAAATAAGCAAAAATAGAAAGAAAACTATGCGCCAGAATGGAAGAACAGAGTCAGGGCAGGTTCAAGGACGTATTAATGGCAAGGGGTCGGAGAGGGTGAACGCCCCTCCCGAGAAAAATGAAATTAATGTAAACAATTTGATTTTACTTCCATAAAACGGATGTGGATGTGAATCTTCCACCTAACCGCTTCCACCCACAAAATTGTATTAATGCGTCAGTAGGCCGGATTATTCATTAGGCTGATTAGACTGTATAGCCTATCGGCTACGATCATTTCAGGCGCTTTGCAGTAACAAATCGAATAAATTTTTTAATGAAGTTGTAATCAAACTATTCAAAATGACTCAATATACAGGAACTGTTCGTGACTATTTGTGAAGATTTTCTCCAGAAAGCGAGTTGAACTTCTACATTTCCACGAGAGCTGAGGTACATAGGAATGAATGTAGGAAAAAACACGACCCACAAAAAAGACATTCCCTCTCGAAACAATAATTTTTATTTAAATATTGGATATAAACTTATTTTGTTTTGTAAATATGAGGATGGTATTGAATCGGATGTTGGGCCGCCCCAAAATTCTTTTGTCTTAAAAGTAAAGGGGGTGGCTTTGGCGAAATTCGAAGGTGTATGAAATAGGGAGTAAGCCATCTTTAGAAAGCTTTCGGTGTTTGGTTTGCTTTATTTTTATGTATTTATTTATTTACATTTTAAAGTGTTTGAACACCTTCGAATTATTATTTCAAACAATAATTATCTCTAGAATGTGCGCCATTTTTCATATTTTGAGAATCAGCAGTTCTGATAAATTATAATAGTAATCACGGAAATTAACAGCGTTAAATATAAAATATATGCTTTTGGTCGGTCGGAACCACAGGTCAAGGTCGCGAATGTCAGTAAGTTCGTTCGGATAAAATAATTAGAGTTGGGAGGATCTTTGCACAAAGACAAAACGGTCGGGGTATCCGGGAAGCCATAACCCCAAGCAAACTGAAAACAAAGGCTGCTGTCTGATACTCTTGCTCCACAAAGAAACTCACAAAATACGTGATCACATTCAAGATTATTATATCCTGTAAAAACATTTGAAAGTAATACGATAATGAATGTTTTCTCCGATTTTTTAAAATTATTTATTATATTGATTATTCTATTTAGAAAAGATACAATCTTCTCATTGAGATTTTTTAAAGCAAAATATTTTATACCATTTTTACGAAGGTAGGTTGAAAAGTAATGCACGCATGCTTATAGAACTCGAACGAAATGGCCTTTAGAAGTGCTCCAATCTGTATGTGGAAGTAACAGCCCCCTCTGTCCGCATATGCAGTTTGAATGCGTTCCGTTCATGCAGTGTATTTTGAAAAGCGAAAGTATATTTCGCTAGATCTGCCTACCCGTAGTTTGATTTCTTACGCATTAATCCATTAAATACATGAAGTTAAAAATATGCAAACTAGTATTAGTAAAGACCTTCCAAATAATGGAATAATTTTACAAGTATGTATTTTTAGAGGGGACAAAAACTGTATTTAAACGCACAGTTTAAAGTACATTTTGTTTTCGAAAGTTCTAAAAATTTTACAGAAACAATCATTATTGTATGTATGCAAATTTGTCAAGTTATATGTTTGCATATGGGAAAGGGTGGGATGGGAGTGGAGGGGTATTAGAAACTCGAAATATGTACCCATGAACATTAACATTCATAAAAAAAATGAGTTGTAGGTATAAATACCTTTCAACATCGTCACTCTCGCTATCTATTCAGCCCCTTGCCTTGAATCTTTCCCCAAAAAAGAGAACTTTATATTTTGAGGGGCATTTTTCCCGCAAACAAATTTACTTGAGAAATTGATTTGTCTAGTGTTAGCTCAAATTTGCTCATATTAAATCAAGAAAAGTTCGTGAAAGGTGTTTTTTATTTTATTATCGCACAAAACCTAGACATATGCGCACCCAAGTGAAAGGAAGGGTTGGGATAAACCACTCCCAGATCTAATGCGTGGGAAGTTTTAGTTTTATTTACATCTAATTAGCATTAGCAACCCCATTAACTAATTAATTCACACCAAAGTTAATTTCTAATATAATTAGAACTACCGTAAATTCCGGCGTATTACGTGCACTTTTCATACAGAAAATAAGGTCGAAATTTAAGGGTGCGCGTTATACGCAGGTTAAAAAAATGATAAATTTAAAAATAAGGAAAAGATGAGCACAGAAAAATGAGATTTCTACATATACCTGAATGTTGTTTATTTAAAAGAAATGACATACCTTATGAACTTCAATTTTCATTATCGGACAACATAAAAAGTTCATCATATTCATCTTCCGTTATATTTACAGGCACATGATCAAATTCAGTTTCATCTTCACTATCAATATTTTTTAAATGACTTTTTAATTATGTCAGGTTTAAGTTCATCCCATGCTTGTATTATAAACTCACACACTATTTCTAGACTGGCATGACACATTTCACCTCCTTTCGTAAATGTTTTACCTCCTTCCAACATCCACGTATTCCAAAATCGTTTTAAATTTCTTAGAATGGTTTATTAATACACACATCTAAAGGTTGAACTAATGGCGTTAATCCGCCTGGAATAACTGCCATGTCTGTGTTACACTCCTTCATTAATTTCTTTATATTATCCGTTAAATGCGATCTGAACATATCCCAAAGTAAAAGTCTTTCTGGATTCCATAGGGCAAGTCTGTGATTGCAAAGTAAAGGGTGCGCGTTATACGGAGGATATACATAAAAATTAAAAAAGGAAGTTTAAAATTATAGGTGCGCGTTATACGCCGGCATTTACGGTATTTATTTTCTCGGTTAATTTATCTTTACTACTATAATGTGAGGGTGTAAGACAACACGAACTCCCAAAATGACAGAAGAGACTCGCATCTCACTTACACAAAAACATTTTATTAAAAAAACAAACACTGCACGGATTACACATAAAAGAACAACAGCCATAGCTCACTCCATCTTAGCCTCGCTACTCATCTATGAACTCCAACGATTCCCTGGCGGAAGCGTCACTGCTTTTATTTTGCCGCTGCAGTCCTGGAGTTTGGCTGCTCAGGTGGGGAACACCTGTTACAGACTCCCCCCCTGGCCACGATGACGTCCCGACGAGTGGCCAGAAGAACTGGATGGTAACTGAGTCTCTCTTTTGGCACTTCGACGAACAGTCTTTGGAGGGCTACTCTTGGGAGGTCGTCCCCTCTTCCTTAGGGGGGCGACAGGCACAACATCAGAAAGAGGAGTTTCATTGAAAGGGGTGAGAGCAGAAGTGTGGTATGTGCCAAGCAGGATATCCGGCGCTTCCGGATTAGCAACTTCATAGGTTGTAGGGGAGCGTTGGGTAATCACAATATAGGGGCCATCCCTACAGGGTTGAAACTTAGCTGTTTTCTTTTTCGCTTTATTGCTTAAACGATGTAAATTTACCCATACTTTATCACCTGGCTCATACCTATGTGCCCTTCTTCTACTCTCATCGGCATACTTTTTGTGCTGGTCTTGCTTCTTTTCTACAAGATCTTTGATCTCGGTTGAGATCCGGGCGAATTTCTTCAGATAAGGTGTAATTTCAGCGATGAAATTATCGTTGTCAATCACCGCTCTTACATCATGTTGCACGTCATCAATTGTTCGTAATTCTCTTCCGAATTGGAGAAATGCAGCTGTGTGATTTGTTGTATCACACTTCGACGTATTCATTGCAAAACGAATGGTCGCAAGTTTATCTGACCATGACGTATGATCCTCACCAACAAGTATTGCTAGTTTTGGTTTTAGATCCCGATTCTTTCTTTCAACTGGATTGGCCTGGGGCCAATATACGGGTGTAAAGACTTGGGACACTTCGAGTAGGTAACACAGTTGCTGTAGGACAGCACTTGTGAATTGTGGGCCATTATCACTTATGACACGTCTGGCTAATCCATACCTCAGGAAAATCTCTTCAAAGTTATGGCACATTCTTTCGCCGTCGCCTCTTTCAGAGCAAAAAGTTCTACCCATTTTGTCGACGTATCTTCTACGATGAAAATCCACTTCTTTCCATCTGCAGTCTCTGGTAAGGGACCAAAGAGATCTATGGCGAGTGTTTCGAAGCGTTGGGCATAAGCGGGAGTTCTCAATAAACCTGCAGGTTTCTGATTGCTTGGCTTAAATCTGCTACACTCGGCACAATTTTTGACGTAATCGGTAATAAACTTCCGCATTCCAGGGAAGTAATATCGCAAGGCCACTTTGTAGAAGGTGCCCTCGGCTCCGTAGTGGCCGGCAGTTGGGGAATCGTGGTACTCCTTTAGCACTCTCGTTCGTTCATGGATAGGGACGACTAGTTGAGCCTCCTCGGCTTCCGAGTCTGGAGCATACCTGTAAAGGATTCCCTGGGACATCAAATATCCCCGCTGTGTCCAGTTGGCATAATTTTCATCTGTGGTGTTACTCTCGAAACAGTCTATTATCTTTTTCAGATCTGGATCCTTGAGTTGCTGCTCCCGGATGTCACTTGGCTTCCGGACTGGGAGGTCAATGGCAACCGCACAAATCTCACCCGATGGCTCCTTGTGTTCACATGCAGGACGCGATAGCAAGTCTGCAATAACGTTGGCTTTTCCTGGCAAGTAGTCGACTTTCAAGTTGTACGACTGAATCTGTCGGGCCCATCTTGCTAATCGGCCGGTTGGCGATTTTAGACTTAATAACCATTTCAAGGGCTGGTGGTCAGTAATCACCGTGATCTCTGCTCCTTCCACGTATCCCCTGAATTTCTCTAATGCCCAAACAACTGCTAGGGCCTCTCTTTCCGTTGTGGAATAGTTCTTTTCAGCTGGTAGTAGAAGTCGGCTGGCATATTCGAGCGGGTGTTCCTCTGGACCTTGTCCTTGGGTAAGGACAGCTCCCAGAGCGTAGCCAGATGCATCCGCCCTTATGACAAAAGGCTTTGATTCGTCCACTTGACTCAACACTGGCGGTGAGATCAACTTCCTTTTCAGGGTTTCAAAGGCCTGTTGTTCATCCTCCCCCCACTTCCACGTGGCTCGCTTCCTGGTCAATTGACTCAAAGGTCTCGAGAGGTCTGCGAACTGGGGAATGAATCTGCGGTACCAACTACAGGTCTGTAGGAAACTTTGAACCTGCTTTACGGACCTCGGGGGAGGAATTCGGGCAATTGCCTCCACTTTAGCCGGGTCCACTTCTATTCCTTTGCTTGTAATGAAATGTCCTAAATACTTAACTTTATGGCAAGCAAAGTGGCACTTAGCACGGTTTGCATGTAACTTAAACTTTTGGAGTCTCTCAAAAACATGCCGTAAGTCCTCTATGTGTTCCTCGAAGGTCGAAGACAACACGATGATGTCATCCAGGTATACAAGCGTATTGACCTTCAGACCATTTCTGAAAAGATCCATTAACCGCTGGAAGGTCGCTGGCGCTGTCTTCAAGCCAAAAGGCATCCTGGTGAACCGGTAGACCCCATACTGGCAGACAAAAGCCGTTTTATCCTTGTCCGGAGGATACATTTGTACTTGATGGTACCCCGATTTCAAATCTATAGTTGACATATAGGCAGTCTGTTTGGCTTTATGCAACAAATCATCCATGCGTGGCAATGGATATGGGTCAGGCTTCGTGATAGAGTTTAACTTGCGATAGTCTACACATAATCTAAACTCTCCATTTGGTTTCGGGATCAAGACTACAGGTGCTGCGTACGGAGAATCACACTCTTCTATGGTTCCTGCCGCAAGCAAGGCATCGATTTCCTTCTTAAGAACTTCTTTCCTGGCAGGAGATAGTCGGTAAGGAATAGTAGCCACGGGAGGGGCATTTCCTGTCTCGATCCTATGTTCTATAAAGGGAGTCGGCTCTCCCCCCGGCCGGAACGTATCTTCATGTTCTATCAATAGAGCATCAAGTTGTTTCTTTTGACACTCTGTCAGTTGTTCACCTTCATCTGCACGGAGTTTGAAGTCACTCTTTGGGGTATGGGTGACGTCTTCTTCTGCAACCGCAATGACCTCTTGTTTTGGGGCCATATTGACGTTTTCTTTGAGACCAGTGTCGTCTCGTTCCTCTGCCAAAGGAGGTATTTTGTAGCCTTCGACGAAGGGAAACCGCTTTCTTGGGTTGTCCCTGTAATACCAATTTTGGTCTCCTAAGTTTAACACCACTTTAGCTTTCTTCAAGAAGTCTGTCCCGAGTAGGGTACGATTTCCTTTAGCCTCTGGGAGAGCAATAAGATTCATCTTGAAAGTACGTCCTTCGAGTTGTATTGTCACACTTGTAGTGTATACGTCTTTGTCAGTCTGGCTACCATCAGCAAGAGTCATCCGTAGATTGGACTTTTGAAACTGGACCCCTTGATTCCTCAGGATCTTGTATAGTCCTTCACTAGCTACTGTGTGGCTTGCTCCACTGTCTGGGCAGGCGGTGCCTACTACTCCATTTATGGTAACCAGCAGGCATGCGGTGGGTTCCGAGGTGGACAGGCTCTGGAGGTTGAAGTGTCCAAAGTTGGCGGATGCAAGGTTTGGCGTTGGAGTGCAAACTGGACACTTAGCTCTGACAACTCCAGGCTTACCGCAACCAAAACAAGTCAGAGCTGGACGCTCCTGTTTTTCACCAGCGTTGAGTTTTTCGGATTTAGGCAGTTGATTGCCTGGTTTCTTGTTTAGAGCATTTCTTGAAGTTTCCTCTTTGGCGGGGTTAGGTTTCTTTTGCATTGGTGGGGCGTTGTATTTTTTGTGGCTCAGTCTGATGTTATCGTAAGCATCAAGCTTTTCCACAAGTTCTAAGGGAGTGTTCAGATCGGGCCAAGAGTCGAGAAAATGTTCTTTCACTTCAGGGGGAACTCGTCGTTTTATTTGGTCTGTGAGGACAAGGTCTCTAAGTTTGTCGAAGGTGGTGATGTCTAATTCTGTTAACCAACCATCTAAGTAGCCATCTAATTCGAAGTAGAAGTCTCGCCAGGTGCAGGTGGGATTCTTGCGGTGAGATGAGAATAGCTGTCGAAACCTTTCAGCAGAGAGTTTGAAACGCTTAAGAAGTAGGCCCTTGACCTTCTGGTAGTCTTTGCATTCTTCCTCAGGTTCCCGAACGACCATTCTGCCGACTTCCGACGGGAGGGAACCAATCAGGTAGGGGACCCAGGTAGTCTCCGGAACCTTCAAAAATGTTAACTGCCGTTCAAATAAACTTAGGTATAGCGCCATGTCATCTTCTTTTGGATCAAACTTGGGTAAGATCCCCTTCAGATCCACCTTGGGCTGTTCCGGCTCAAGAGCTGAAGAAGTGGTAGATGCAAGGTTTGACTGGGAGGATTTTTGAATCTCAAGTTCCAGTCTCAGCTTTTCTAGCTCAAAAGTTTGTTCTCTGGCTTTTTTCTCTTCCTCTCTCCTTTCCACCAACTCCGTATCAGCTAACTTTTCTCTTCTTACGCGCTCCTCAATGATGGATGTCAACATGTTTTTTGTTAATTCTTCATCATATTCTTTTGAATCGGTTATCAGTTTCTTTAATTGGGGCACTTTAAGGTTTTCCACCTCCTCCAAACCCAGTTCTAGGGCGAGGAGTCGTAGGTCATCTTTTCGGCCTTTTCCGAGGTAAGACATTGTATCACAGGAGCACAAATAGAATTTCTTGAGTTACGGTTTTTTATATTTACTGACAGAAAGGCTTAGATAATTTAATTTTCAGGCTTTCTCAGGAGTGAGCAGAAACAAAACCTAACCTGAGCGACATTCACACCGATGCCATTAGACCTGAACTTCGCTTAAACAAGAATTATCCATAACTTTCAAAATAGTAACTAAAATGCAACAATTTAATTGATTAGGGCCACCAATACAACTACTTACTACTAAGCAACAACAAACCAAAAATACAATTCTGCCAATTTCAAATTTTCATCAAATTAGAATTAAACCAAAATTAATCATAAGCAAATTCAAAACAATACCATTTTTCTGAACAAAATGAAACAAAACTATTTTTACAAAATCAAAACTAATCTTACTCATCAAACCAAATTAATGCTATTCATCACTACTAAAACAAAACATCAAACTGCAAAATCCGATATATACATATACAAGAACATAACTAGCTATCACAATCAATAGAACATATATTTCAGTTTAACTAGCATAAATTTCCACTTTTATGGGCATTCCAACAATTTTAGTGCACACAACTCTACACAGAGTTTTGTTTCAGAAATCAATATTCTATCAAAAGTCTGGGTGACTTTTCTCTATTCACAGTCAGTTAGAACCATTTTTGTTTGTTTTAAAACTTTTCAAGCAAGCAGATTTGCCAACTATATCCGCCAGGCAACGGTTTTGCCAAAATATGATTTAGAATATTATTTTCGCTTTATGCACCAAATTATACCCAAAATACTAGTTAAACATTCTTTTATACGCTATTTACCTCTACAGCCAGTTTGGGCGGGAAACCGCCAACAAATTTCTATGCACATACAAAACACAAAATCCAAACGAAATTGTTCTTAAAAACATAATCAGGCAAAAGGATTGCCAAAACATATTAAAATATACAAATAGATACTATTTACAAAATAACTTTAGAGTACTTAACTCATTTAACAGCAGACGAAAACGAAAACAACGTTCTATTTCATCCAGCTAAATCCAAACGTTATATCCATTCCACGGCCTTTTACGTTGGGCGCCAAATTGTAAGACGCACGAACTCCCAAAATGACAGAAGAGACTCGCATCTCACTTACACAAAAACATTTTATTAAAAAAACAAACACTGCACGGATTACACATATAAGAACAACAGCCATAGCTCACTCCATCTTAGCCTCGCTACTCATCTATGAACTCCAACGATTCCCTGGCGGAAGCGTCACTGCTTTTATTTTGCCGCTGCAGTCCTGGAGTTTGGCTGCTCAGGTGGGGAACACCTGTTACAAGGGTGAAATCCTGCCCCTCAAAAGAAAAAAAAAATCTTTCTGGGTGCGTTAATGAACATGGGGCTCCTTGATAACATTTGCTATAGACCCCGCGCTGTCTTAATCCGGCACTGTAACAGGGTATTATCAAACTAACAAATAAAATATTTGTATCATAACAAATTCACATTCTACAAATTCAGTTTCAGTTTGAGTTACAAATTTTATCATCGGTCCCTTGGAATTCGTTATAACGAGATATTACTGCATTTTGCATTCTTTATTTAGTTTATATATGATTGCATATATATATATATATATATATATATATATATATATATATATATATATATATTGCGTATTCTTTTTTTTCCCACCCTAGTGTTAATTCTACGCCTAAAGACCGACAAGAGCCACAATACCCAGTTTTACACGTCTTCGCCATTTGCAATTCAGATGTCTCTGCACAATCCTTACGTTCTGCTCAATCCTTTCAGAGATGGATTTTCAATCAACCCTTGCTCCAATTATTTCATTTTCCCGTCTAAAGTAAGACCTCACTTTTTATAACTGAGCGTTTTCCGTAAAAATGGGAAATGAGATTATTTTCGGTTGAATGATTTCTAAGGACGTTCTTACTTACGTTCTTACGAAATATTTTAATTTCAAAGATACTTTACTAAGACAGGACTTTTTAAAATTATTATTATTATTGCTCATTAAAGTTTGTTCCAATGATTGATTCCTCAGCAGATAACTGCTTAAAATAAATAAAGATTTCAGATACATAATTATTACTAAAAGAATTTTTAAATCAGCTTATTTAGAAAGAAGACTTTTAAACTAGCTTATCTACAACTTTAACCTCAATTTATTCAAGCGTAATTGCTTGAGAATTTTCCAGTTATATTTTCCAGTTATAGTTATAAAATTCATTAAAATAAATATAAGTTGTTAATATTTAATAATTTAGTATTTAAATATGAGGAGTTAAATATTCTAACAACCAGAACAATAAGCTTAAATTATTATTATTGTACCGATTATTAAACTAGATTATTAAAACTGATGTGAAATAATAGTTTAAATAAATTTAGGCTAAATTTATAATACTAGCCACTAAGGCGGCCAGCTTCGCCGCCTTATACCTTATTGTTCTTTATGCAAAATGTGGCAACCCACCTAGGTAATCTATGTTCATGTGATAATATTATGTAATGTAATGAGCCAATATTAGGATTCAAAAACACTCTAAGCTGGCGATTTTTTTTATCTCGCGTCAAGCAGGGACTTACAGTAGTAATCAATGATAACCATGTCATTGAACTCATTTCAACTAATATAATGTGTTATTTTTCTTTTCACAGTACATTATCATGAAATGTATTGGTTGATTACTACTTAACTCACTGCTTGGAGCTCTTTAAAAAAAATTCCAGATAAAATACTGAAGTTCTTTTTACAAAAATTCATTTTATCAATAAAATGTGGTTTCAGTAAATCGGTATGAATACATTAAATGGGTTGATTTTTATTTTAGTTTCTGTCATAGCCAAATAAGTGATAGTAGCTCAGAACGTGGCAACTTTTTGCAAATCAGATCAACAGGTGATCTCCTTTGTAATACTTGGTCGGGGTCGATCCTGGAATTTTTTTCTAGGGCCCCATTTTCGTGAAAACTTCATTCAATTCCGGAATTGAGGTGAAATTTCAGGAATTAATTTTTTTTAATATAATACTTTCTTTTTGTGAATTTCAACACCTATTTTTGTGAATTTTCATACCATTTTTTGTAAAATTCACTTTTATCTTAAAATATTTTACAAAATAAATTAAAATGTACGGTAAAATACCAAAAAAGGGTTGTTTTAAAGGGTTGTTTACAATTTTCTGAAGGGTCCGCTTTAACCCTATCTAAATGAAGGCCAGTCTTTATAATTGCCATTAAATGACTGAATATTCACACTCGGTACCTTAAAATTATTGTTTTGAGCGTTAGTATTAAAATTACTAGATACAAAATTTGTAGTAATCATATTATTAATGCATAATTTTTCAAGAGCGTTTTGAAGTTTGGCTTTGGTTTCGTAATATTTGCCTTCAAATTCTTCCATTTCTGACTGTTCCATAGGAAGATTTGCGTCCGCTTTGTCAAAATCATTATACTATATTGATTCAAGTTTTCCGATCTTGTTCTTAAGATCATTTTTTTTTAATGTCTGATGTTCATTGTTGATATAATTATAAATGCAGGTCAGAGCTGTTTTCGCTCTACCACGGAGAATAATCGCGTTTTTTTCAGCATCTTCAATTGGTTGTTTTGTTTTTGTCATCCATTACGCGTGCAATGGAAAGAATGCGAAATTACTTGCGGTCAAAACCAAAGACAAACTATTGCGAAAGAAAAAAGTACATATTTTTTTTCCAGTTCGTTCATCCGTTAATCTCGCCGGTGCCTCCAAAAAATGTTGCGTCGTTATTTAGTGGTGAAGTGGTTTAGCAATGAAATGAAGATGCGAATTTTGTATAAATGCAAAAATCTATATTATTGAATCTGTTACAAATCTGGATTACAAAATAAATAAATGTTTACAGAAAATAGAACATGAACAATAATAATATTGCAAAAGTGCGTAATGGCTAAAGGAGCCAAGAGTTGTCGACCGTATGGTCGTGCGGTCGTAATGCGAAGTGCTAAGTGTCTATATGGTTCAGATTGTCTATGAGTCCGAGATGACTGGAGCGCCACTCATAGAGCGTTACGGGGTGCGTATGTGCGGGAACAGTACACTTGGCAAAATTACGCAAATCCAATTGGCAGAAGTAAAAAGTTGGTAATGTAGTTGATAAAAAGATAAATAAGTTGGTAAAAACAGAATCTGACCTGACAGTTTATAGACATCTCCCCCCCCCCCTCCCCTTAAAAAAGTCTTAGCAATGGCTCTGATCGCAAGGCATCTCCCTTTAGGCAGGTAGCCTTCATTTAGCTTTGCCTTAACCACAAAATAAATCTGTCAGTCATTGAGTTAAAGAAAAAATACTCAACAAAACCCGGTGAGTTCAAAGCTTTCTGCTGTTGCAGATGCTTGAACTCTTTCGGAATAGAGAAGGGACGGAACTTTAGCGTGGGTTGTAATGACCATTTTGCTGTACCTTTATGGGTGTGCTATTATAAAAAATTTTTGTTAATTTTACAATCATTGAGTTATTTGTATACATATTATTTCATGAGTAAAGATTTTTTAAAATAATTTCTTTTATGCAATTTAGCAGGTAAACAAGCTTCTGCCTCTTCCCTACACTAGTGCATGTTTCAATTACACAGCCACTTGGGAAGCACGTTCTGGAAAAGGTCCTTTAACCAAAAGAGTAAGTGTTGTAAAAGAATTGTAGATATTTACTGTTAGATACCGAAAAGAGAAGTAAAAAAAAAGAGTAAGAAAATCTGAAACACTTTCAGATTTTAAATACGCGCTAAAGCGCTATATATTAAAAGCGTACCATAATCCATGCGTCTTTCCTATTTTTTTTCCTTATTCCATTAAGTTGGAAAGTGTATCATTATTCATGAGTGTGCCATATTTTTCTCCCTTGTTCCATAAAACACATCTTTGGAATCGAAATCTATCTTAAAATCGCTAACAAAAACTGTTTTACAATCTTCGCCAAGCATATTCGAACTGTACTTCACCGTTTAAATACTATTTGGAAATTGCATCATAATCCATGAGTGTGCCGTGTTTGTATTTCTTGGGTTGATTTCTACTTTAACGCCCCGACTCTCGCCAAAGTGGTAATAATTAAACATATGCAGTTACTACGAAGTTTTTTCGTATTTAATTGGCAAACTTAATTTAGAATTAAAATCGATTTGGAACAACATGTAAGTTCGGCATACCATTACTTATTTAGTTTGGGTTGCCAATTAATGTAGTTTTAATAATTAGGTGTCTTCAAGTTCCATAACTAGTGCGTTTATCGCTAATTTGTTCACTTTAGTTTTCATCTTGTTCTTTTGGGAGCATTGAAACTGCTGCATAACTTCTAGAGACCCGCTAGTGCAAATCTCGCCAAAGTGCGGCGATTTTTTAGGTTGGCGAGAGTGCGAGCGTTAAAATAGGAATCAACTCTTTCTTGTTCTATAAAACACATCTTTGGAATGGACATCTATCTTAAAATCGCCTACTGAAATTGTTTTACAATCTTCGCCAATTATATTCCTAATATACTTCACACCATTTTAAATGCTGTTGGAATGGGCATCATAATACATGAGTGTGCCGTGTTTGTCTTTCTTGTTCGATAAAACACATATTTGGAATTAAAATCTATATTAAAATCGCCTACTAACACTACTTTAAAATCTTCGCCAGGCATATTCTAACTATACTTTTCTAGTTTCTAGTCAATCGGAAGATAATCGTCAAGCTTGGTTCGGTTTTGAAGTTATTTTTTGGCAGCAAACTTGGAGATCAATTATCAATAATAGCAAACTTTGTGTGCCTTTTAAGATTTTAATCTCCCCCCTCCCCACCTCTGCTTTATCTGGCTAACACATTTGAAAAGATCTTCACCGCGACAGTTCATCTCTACAAAACCTGTCTACAAACTCGCGTAGGCAAAAATCTGGGAGTGAACGAAATAGTACCCTATGCTAATTAAACACCATTTTAAAGGAAATCATGAGGTTTATTATCAAATCGAGCTTTCTATCGCACAAACTATATTCATGGAAAAATTTAGAACACTTATTTATATTTTTAAAACTAAATACAACGTGTCCCATCAAACTTTCACAAACTCTGTAAAACCCAAGGGCGGCTCCAGACTGAATTCTCAGGGCACCATTGAACTTTTTACCCAGGTGTATAAATTGTTCAAGATGCAAATTCAACGTGTGAAATTGTGAAGTATGCGAATCTAAAGCTGTAAAACAAAATTTCGGAAGGGTCCATCGCCCTCTCACTGAAGCCTCCCTTGATACAACCAGATTCATCGTTTGGAGTACATAGTGTCCAAAAAACTGTACATCTACCACATGTCTTGGAGAAAAAGTCGAAAGAAAAATAATGACATCACAAATAATGACGCTGTTAAAAAGATTTGTTCCACATGGATTCCGCACCATTTGACATAAGCTCAAAAAGAGACTCGTGCAAATTGGCGTGAGGATACGCTAAAAAAATTCCAATTGGGAACTGCAAAACAACATCGTCACAGGTGACGAAACTGGGATATATTCGTTGAGCTGGAAACTAAACAACAATCCACTGTTTGGGCGTTTAGAGATGAACCGAATCCTACGAAAGTTGTTCGTTCGTCAAGCACTTCCAAGAAAATGTTTGCTTGTTTCTTCGGCCTTACAGGACATATCGCAACCATTCTTTTAGAGGATCGAAAAACTGTTAACGTTAAATGGTAAACAGAAATTTGTTTGCCAAAAGTTATCAACGAAATCAGGAAAAACAAAAAAATCGGCGCATCATTCTTCATCACGACAACGCCAGCTCCCACACAGAACGTGAAACAATTGATTTATTTGAAGGATAAAAATATCAAATTAATGTCTCCTTGCCTGTGTTCTCCTGATTTGTCACCTAACGATTTTCCCTTGTTCCCTTATACCAAAAAAAAAAAAAAAAATGCGTGGGCAGCGATTTTCATCACCTCAAGAAGCTGTTGATACCTTCCAAAACCATGTTTCGCGATATCAATTTCAGAGTGAAAAAACTGTTTCAAGAATTGGTTTCAACTGGTGGAAAAGTGTATAAATCTTAAAGGCAAATATTTTGAAAAGCAATAAAAGAGTTTTTTCCCAAAAAATTATTTTTCTTCCTACTTTTTGTAGAAACTTAAAAGGCAACCCTCGTATAACTGTTCACTATACTTAATACGTTCAATAAATATTTTTATAAGCAGGCAGGTAGTTTGTATTTTTTAAAATACTTTCTCTATTTTTTATCATAATTTCATAAGCAAATTCCTTTAATTCATCATCCTCAACACCATCTTCAGGATTTGGGCTCTAAAGACCTGACGCGGCTTTCTATTCCAACCACCGCTTTCTGGTCTTGGTATGGTCCCGTTGACCTTTCGGCATGGGACATAGGACAGCTCTAGGTAAGTCTCCCACCTGGCGTACGTTGGAGATGATTTTTCCAGTCATTTCGGTGTTCAATAATTGTCTCACACAGACATTAATTCTCTTAAAATATCTTTATTTATTGTTTTCTCTAAAACTATGCATAACACGAGATGCAAGTATCTCATCCGTGCTGTCTGAATTCAGCTTACGCAGGCAAAGTGAGGGGATGATGAGGGTTTGATCCTCCTCCCCCCAAAATTTTTAAGTACAGAAAGGACATTACTCTATAATAATTCATTTACAGAAATTTTTTTATTGCATTCATTCTAGAGAACAATAAAGCTGAAAAAAAGTTTAGCATTACGGATTCTCCCTCCCCCCCCCCCCCCATTTTAATTTTTTTCTGGACATGGCTTTATATAAAGGGTCTACCAGGACCAGGTCAAAAAAGCCACCAAGAAGTAAAGAAATGGGGGGGAAAGTCACAAATCAAGAAAAGGTCATATGATGGAATCTTTAGGTCACGCAATTCGCCTAAAATTATTAAATTAATTTTGTTTACTGAGATAAATTTTATATGCGAGGAATTTAAATTCCTACACTGCAAATCTTTGAACACATTTTAGAACACTTTTTGGAACACTTATTTTGTCCCCTTTTTGAGAACACTTTTAAAAGCACATTTCAGAGCACTTTTTGGAACTCATTTCAGAACACTTTTTGGAACACACTTCGGAACACTTATTTGTCCCCTTTTTGAGAACACTTTTTGGGAACACATTGTAGAACACTTTTTGGAACACATTTCAGAGCACTTTTTGGAACACTTATTTTGTCCCCTTTTTGAGAACACTTTTTGGAACACATTTGAGAACACTGTTTGGAACCCATTTCAGAATACTTTTTAGGACACTTATTTTGTCATCCTTTTTAGCACACTTTAAGGAATGCTTTTAGGATTAGATTTGAGAACACTTTCTAAAAAGTAAGAGCAGGTGGGGCGGAAGTAACGTCATCAAGGGGCGCGGCCGCAATTGGCGGAGTTAAGTTGTTTCCATCCTGGATGGTTGAGTTTTTTTTTTCTGGATTTGGAGTCTGCTATGTTTCGATTCGGACATTTTAGTTATTTTATTTAATTATTAATTAATTAATTTTAATGCTGCCATTTGTTATTGCATTTTTAGTGCTGTAATCTGGTGTTATGTTTAGGAACTACTTTTTAGTTTTGGAATTGGACTTAGAATTTTTTAGAGTTTGGAACTGATTTTAATGAATTATTGTTAATTCCTATAATTTAGTGCTGTCATTTGTTATTGAATTTTAGAATTAATTCGTGGACTTGGATTTTATTTTTTCTCACTTACCGGCAGCAGGATTCGAACCCCGGACCTCCCGATCTCGAGGCCAATGCTATACCGTTCAGGCTACTCGCTCATAGCAATATCGTTGTAACAAAGAAAGCAATGATTTCACCAGTGTTCCCAATCTGTACTCAAATGTGCTCCTAATATGTGTTCCCAATCTATTCTTAAGGTGTTCCCAATCTGTTCTCAAATGTGTTCCTAAGTTTAGATTAACAAATATCCTAAGCATAACACTTTCAGAACATTTTCAGAACACTTTCGGAACACTTCCTTTATAAAGAATCGCATTCGAAACGCATTTCAGAACACTTTTAGGTAACTGGAACACTTTTTTACATAAATGTGTTTCAAATGTGTTCCCAATGTGTGCTGGGAATTTGCAGTGTAGCCGTCAATGCGGCCAGCTTCGTCGCCCCATAACTTACTGTTCTTCAGGTTCAGTGCTGTGTTGATTAAATTTCTGGACTCATTTCAACGAAAAATCTGTTTGCTTGTTTTAACAGTATTTGTCATTAAATTTATTTAGGTTAGGGTTGCGACACATTTTGGGTGTCATCATAAAAACCGATGTCGTAACAACAAATGGATAAAATGTGCTTTAACCCAATGCATGGTGACATTTTTTAGATGGGCGATAACTGCGCCAAGTATTGTAAATTCGATATTTTAAAGCTGTGAAAAAGTCCGAAAGATCTTGCATTTTTATGTATCCATTATTGTTATTTTGTAGTCTAGCTACTGCGTGACATATGCTTGTTCCATTTAACGTCATCGGACTGTTGATTTGGATTTTTGCACATGCGTTATTGTTATCACACTAATGTTTACATCTAGCTGTTGCCGTTCGCAGCGTGGAAGTATCGTCAATTTTGGTACCGCATACGTTAGCGTATTATATAAGTAGATTCATCACATACAGATCAAGGAATGTTCGCAAAAGGTAACTAAAAAATCAAATAAAGGTCAAGATACAACAAATTTTAAGCGTAGTAGACAAAGACATCCTGTTATTATCTTGGGCACCCAGCGTCCATGTCTCTGAGTAGAGTTAAGTGTTTGGGTACCGCCAAAACCCTGTAAAATTTTAGTTCAATTCATTTAATTATTCATTTTAAACAAAAGTAAAAGTTCAACAGCTTTTGCAGAGCTTAATTAATTTCTTGATTTTGAATTTAGTATGGCAAAACTCAAAAAATATGTTTTCCCCATTTGCTCATTGATTTTTTAAAACTTATTTTTATTGGTTTTTAAGGCCCTACCTTGGCCGAGTGGATAGGACACTGAACATGGTAGACGGTTGAAGTGTGAAGGTCCATTGCGCTGGCCTACCACCAACTGGATGTAACAAATTTAACATTTTGGAGTTATGGGCGATTTTCTACAAATTTAATGTGCATACACGTTAGGTTAATCACTAATGTGCATACATGGAAGGTTAATCACTAAGAGAGTAAGCATACTAAAGCTGACTAATGTACTCTCGAATTCATATTCAGTGACTGTACAGGACTGTGGTACCTAAAAATTCCTTCACCCAAGGCACAATCTCCTAGGCAGATACCTCTAATATAGATTTACCTTAAAACACAACACAACAACATTTATTGTTTTTAAACCATTCAAAAGCGTTTCATTTTCAGGTAAACGCTTTTCAAATAAATCCCCCCCAACCTAAATTTTAAGTTTAATAGCAACAGACTTGTTAAAAATATTTTTCTCTATTTGTTAAAGGATTTCATTTCTCTGTTGAAATACCGCTCATTGATTTTTTAAAAAACTTATTTTGGTCCCACAGTGGTCTGAGCGCTAAACTCCGTTCCCATAAGAACACGGCAAGTGAAGCAGCATCCGGCTTGGCCAGTGCTTGGGAGGGTCAGCTTCCTCTCGGCTCGACTGCTGTGGGACCGTGTACGCTAATGGGAGATGGTGCACGTAAAATCCATTGTGGCTCCAGTGTCCTTCGAGTTGTTAAACGATACCTCTTGGGGTGCCGATTTCAGAAGATTGGTTCCTCCCAGGGATCCGTAACTTAACGTAACAAAATTGTAACGTTATTCGGCCTTGTAACAAAATAATTCGTTATACAATTTTTATATGTACAAATAACTGCTTGATTTTCGTTATGTATTAGTTACGTTACATTTTGTATTTTATTATCGTACCGTAACAAATCTACAGAACGCAAATGAATACGTTATTGCAATAACGTTATTCAGAATAACGTTATTCAATGCTATACTTATTATAACGTTATTCCGTTTTGTGTTATACTCAGAAACTGAACAAAAAGTAACAGAATGCATTCGGTTACTCATGCTAACGCTTAGTTTATAACGTTAAACTCACCTAACTATTTAATAACGATACAGTATCAATTAGTTATAGAATATAGCATTTCGCTGAATAACGTTTTAAATACGGCATGAGACCATAACGTTAAAGGAACAGAACGATATTTTCATACCGTTATAGCTACATAACTATATGCAATAATATTGGAACATTTCGTTACAAATTATAACATATTGGTGTCAATATATTTAAATACGGTATAAGATCTAACGGTTCAAATAACTTAAAGATTTCTGATCCGAATCAACGGCTTTTCGGACTGAGAGGAGGGTGTAAGATAAGTGTTGCGTGAGAGCCACCCTTACTTATGTTTTGTATGTAGCACACACACGGACATAGGGGCTGTCCAGGAGCAAGGGCTTCGGAAGCATAGGCCAAGGGGATCGCTTGCCTCCCCCCTAGATTATTATATGCCGTTTTTTCTCTGCTTTTTAGTTTTTTTTCCAATACGATAACCATATGTTGAAACAATCTTTGTCCTCCCCCCACCCCTGCATCCTAAAATTTTGTGCCGACGCCCATGTCCAGGAGTCGCGAGTCAGACAGTATGATAGGGGTATATTGAATAATATAAGGGTATATAAAGGGGTACATACAAAGCCATTGCTAAGGCTTTATTTAAGGAAGGGAGATAAACTGCCAAGTCAAATATCGGTTTTTACCAACTTATTAATTTTTTTATCAACTACTAGCTGAAGTACCCGTTCTTCGCACGGGAATGAATGGACTATTTGATATTACGATTTGTGGTGATTACTATTCATTGTAATAAACAGGTATAGCAAAGTGGATATCGCGTTATATTGTGTCCAATAATCATGCATACCGAATTGCAAGCCAATCGTTTGTACGGTGCAGAAGGCCATGCGGCGTAGCGCAATCTAGTGGCGAGTTTTAGCAAAACGGATATGGCGAAAATATTTTTCGCATTCAGATATCGATGTATACGAATTTTCATGACTATCGGCTGGACAGTCCTGAAGTTCATGTGTTGACGCGACATCTAGTGGCAAGTTATAGGAAAATGGATAGCGCCAAACTCTTCCCCGTGTTCAAATATCTAAGTATACCTATTTTCATAGCGATCATTTGCACAGTCAAGAAGTGATACACTGCAGGGCCATCCAGTGGTTCAATAAAGTAATGATTTGCTACAGCGCCGTCAAGTGGCGAGTTATAGCAAAATGGATAACGCCAAAATATTCTCATTGTTCAAATAGCTATGTATACTGATTTTCATAGCGACCGTGTTCAACTATCTATGTATACCAATTTTCATAACGATCATTTGCACAGTCAAGAAGTGATACATTGCAGGGCCATCTAGTAGTTAATTAAAGTAATGATTTGCTACAGCGCCGTCAAGTAGCAAGTTATAGCAAAATGGATAACGCCAAAATATTCAAATTGTTCAAATAGCTATGTATACTGATTTTCATAGCGACCATTTGAATGGTCAAGAATTTGGCCTGCTGCAGTGTCATCTAGTGGCGACTTAAAATAATAATGCATTGCAGTGTCATCTAGTGGTGAGTAACATCAAAAGGAACGCAGTTAGAATATATTCTTCGTGCTCAAATGTGTAAGTATAAAAAATTTTATGCCGATCGGTCGAACGGTATAGAAATTGATGCTTTTCAGCGCCATTTAGCGGCAAGTTACAGTAAAATGGATAGTGAAAAATATTCTCCGTGTTCTAATATTCGCGTGTACCAAATTTCATCGAAATCGGTTGGACGATATTCGCATAGCAAACGGCTAAACGGAATAGAATTCGACGTTCTGCTGAGCCACCTGGTGGCAAGTTAGAGGAAAACGGATAGCATAAAAAGCTTCTCCATGATAAAAGACTTAGGTGAACCAAATTTCATGGTGCAACGGTGCTCAACGGTGCTGGAGTTTTTCAACCTCATACACTCATACCAACATTCATTTTTATCTATAACCAGTGTCATTATATATCCCAGTCTCAAATAAAATCCAGTTTCAAATCTAAGCCTCGCCAAAGTGCCAACATACGCCATTTTGCAAGCGTTTTTTCAGGAAATCATTCGAAGCATTGACTTAGCAGCAATAATATATGGGAAATGGTTCGACCGCGAAAAAGTAAAGCTAGCCTTTATTTGAAAAGTTGAATCCCTTAATACAGCCGAATTTTTTAAAATTATCAACTATAACGTGTTTTATTCATCATTACTCCGATGTACTAAATGAGAAGATTTCAATTTTCTGAAATTTGGCGGAATTCCCCCAACTTAAATCAATGTACTCATTTGGCGAGAATTCTGGAGATAGATCAATTGAAATCCCTTAATAACTGCATTATTTCTTCACGGATCATTAAAATTTAACGCTGTATTCTAATAAAACCTTTGCACTTGTTTTCAAAAATCTATTTCCTTAAGCTCTCAATAAATTGCGCCAAGCCGAAATCTGTGCAAACCGCTAGAACTCACTTTCACAAAATCGGCATTTGAGCCATTTTATTTTTTCGCCAAACTAAAATAATTTACCTATTAGCCTCGGAAATCTTCAATTCTTATTGTTTTGCGTGTAAAGCATTACATTCCTGCTCAGATTTCCCATGCACACGATATTATAATTTAAAAAAAATAACCTTAAGAATATAAACTAACAAAAAAAAATCATTATTATTCTTTTATTTTTACTTTGAGAATTTAAAACATTTTATTCGGCAAAATCGCCACACATGGCAACCACGATCCTTATTTCACACTTTTTTCACTACAGGGGTTACAATTACGGAAAGCTTTTTGCGTGAATAGCATAAAAAATCTCTTAAATTCCGGGAACGGGTGGACTTTCAAAGTTTTAAAGTGGACTACGATTTATTCTATATTATTTTACATATCTGTGCTAAATTTCAGGCCGATAGGTCCATTTTTGTGGATTTGTATACGAACGACATTTTATTCGGCAAAATCGCCACACATGGCAACCACGATCTTTATTTCACACTTTTTTCACTACAGGGGTTACAATTACGGAAAGATTTTTGCGTGAAGAGCATAAAAAATCTCTTAAATTCCGGGAACGGGTGGACTTTCAAAGTTTTAAAGTGGACTACGATTTATTCTATATTATTTTACATATCTGTGCTAAATTTCAGGCCGATAGGTCCATTTTTGTGGATTTGTATACGAACGACATTTTATTCGGCAAAATCGCCACACATGGCAACCACGATCTTTATTTCACACTTTTTTCACTACAGGGGTTACAATTACGGAAAGATTTTTGCGTGAAGAGCATAAAAAATCTCTTAAATTCCGGGAACGGGTGGACTTTCAAAGTTTTAAAGTGGACTATGAGTTATTCTATATTATTTTACATATCTGTACTAAATTTCAGGCCGATAGGTCCATTTTTGTGGATTTGTATACGAATCAAATCCACAAACAAACAAACAAACAAACAGAATTTCATTTTTATTTATAAGATATTACCAACTTTTAATTTTGCCAACTGGGTTTGTGTAATTTTGTCAAGCGTATCAGAAATGAATTATGGTTTTCGTTATTTTATTTATTTATTTTTTTTTACCAAGTTTGCCAATTAGGAGTCTAATTTTGCCAAGTTTAACAGAATTTTGCGAGTATTAGAGGGCAGACTCCCCCTACCCCACCTCCCCCTTTAGCAAGGGCCCTGTGTACATGATCTTGAAGAAAAACCTTTTTTTCTAATAGTGGGTGCATGAGCTAAATTACTTGAACTTCTAAAGCCGAGATTCCAAAAGGAGTCAATTAAGTTTTCAATGGGTCTATATTATTCCAGGGACGTATTCGGGATCGAAAATAACATTTCGCACCTTTAACAGATTTCTTGTTCTATGTCTGCTTACTTTTTAAATAAAAAATTTAAACATCTCTGGGGCACAGTCAGCTGGGACATGCCACCTTTTTACGATTGTAAAAACTGTTTTGGATGAAGTGGAAAGTCTCAGCGTTTTGGCTTATCCCGCGGTTGTCAGTCTGACTCTGGAGTTTTGGATATTGAAGGGAAATCGTTTTTTATTATCTGGGTTATTAAATCGTCTAAGCCGAGATTTCAGAGGGTGTCAATGAAAGTTTTAAATGGGCAGAGGTTTCAGGGACGTTTTGAAGGGTGAAGATTATTTTTTTGTGTTTTAACTGTTTCTTGTTTTCTTTTTCTTTTTTAAATGAAAAAATAAATTTGTTGGTCTATTAATAAAATGAAATTGAGGAAGTCGAAATTAGAGGCGTAGCAATGGATATATATCCCCATCGACGCCGAAATTTTTAGATCAGTTACCATGAGCTTTTAGATTTTTATGTCTTGCAGAAATTACATTTATATATTCCCGACACTAATGCATATTTTTACCCCGAATAAATTACCCTCTACATTTCTGGTCAAGGTAGTGAAAAGGTTGGGAATCTGAAGAGAATTTCGACAACATTAATACATTTTAAGAGACATACTGGTTTACGTGTTTAATATCAAAAGTGATATCGTTCTTTTATAATTGCCGACATGAGCCGATCATTCTCGTTACAATTTTTTTCGGAAGGGGGGGGGGATTGGTAATATGAAGTGCTCGAAAATGATACAGCTTGTTCATTAGAAATATGAGTGTCTCACGTTTGAGTACCTCATGCGTGCTTAATCATGTGTACTATGATTCACGTTAACCACAACAGGGCAATAATTTGCTGACAGTTCTTGACAGTTCTGGATCCGCGAGTAAAGCTTCAAAGAACAAAAGTGAGAAAATTGAGAGTCAAAATAATTTTATTTATGCTCAGTCAGTACATATAAGTATTACACGATGCTATTTTTCATTTAAATGTTAACAGTAATGTGTAAGGTATGTATGACAGACATTCACTGTTTAGTACAAGGACTAGTTTCTTCACGCTTCGAATCCTCACACTCTCTCGTTGTTAGAACTACAGTACTATTAAAATCAAGCATGTTTTTCAGCGTCGACATAATTTGTCTTTGTCTACATGCCTTGTCACGGCGAGGCACTTTTCAGATGTGATTGCCAGATAAAGCGAAGGGGAAGGGGAGAAAAAATGTTGAAAGTCGCACAAGGTTTGCAATTTTTGATAATTGATCGCCAAGTTTGGTGTCAAAAATACGTCTTCAAAACCAAACCAAGCTCTGTGATATCTTCCAAATTTGGCTAGAAACTGGAAAACGCGACAGATTATTACAAAGGAAAAGTATAGTTAGAATATGCCTGGCGAAAATTGTAAAACAGTTTTAGAAGGTGATTTTAATATAGATCTCAATTCCGAAGATGTGTTTTATGGAACAGGAAGACAAATATGGTACACTCATAGATTACGATACACTTTCCAAATGGTATTTATAAAGGTGAAGTATAGTTAGAATATGCTTGAGAAAGATTCTTAAACAGTTTTGGTGGGCATTTTTAATATAGATTTCAATTTTGAAGAAGGGTTTGTGAGCAAGAAAGACAAACACGGCACACTCATGAATTATGATGCACATTCCAAACAGTATTTAAAATGCTGAAGTATAGTTGGAATATGCTTGTAAAACAGTATGTATTGTAAAACAGTTTTAGTAGGTGATTTAATGATAGATTTAGAATCCAAAGATGTGTTTTATGGAGCAAGGAAAAAAAATACAGCACAATGAATAATGTTATCTTTTCAACTTAATGAAATAAGAAAGAAAACTAGGGAAGAAGCATGGACTATGATATGCTTTTAATACATAGCACTCAAGTGCGTATTTAAAATCTGTGTTTCAGATTTTAAATACGCACTATGTTCTTAAGTGTTTCAGATTTTAACTTTAAAAAAAAATAATACAGCCAACTAGGAAAAATTCAAGCTTGTAATAGTCCTGTATTTACTTTGAACAAATAACTACATCTTACATTTTAGCAGTTTGTTGCTACGGCCCGGCAAGTAAGGCTAAATAGTAATTAAAAGGAACATTCAGATAAAAAATACGATTTTCGCCAGTTCTACAGGAACATTTTGACTGACAGTGACTTGACTTTGAATCACGGGGATTATGTAACTCACACGACATCACAAAAATTTGTCAACCCAGATGTCTTCTGACTTAAAACTCGGGGTGCAAAAAAGGAAAGTTGTTAAGAGCTGTAAAAAAGAATTCGTTTACATTATGGTCTATGGATAGAAATTCTTGAAAGTGCGCTATTGCATCGGCAGAAAACCGTCCGAATCTGTAGACCGTTAGATCGACAGCCGCGCAGTATGTCCGAACGCGGTACCTTCACACTTTGGCTATCGACCATACTCATTGTCGTAACACTAGTGTCTAAACGGCGCAGTCAATTGAGCTCAAATTGAGGTTGTATGTTATAGGTCACGGTCGCATGACCTGCGTAGATTTTGGTGTGTGTAGTGCTAATAATTTGTTCACAGGGTTGCAAAAGTAATTCTTATGCATTTCGGCCTACGAATGCAAATCAATTAAAACGTACTAGTGTTTAAATGGTACATTCGAATAAGTTTAAAAAGGGTATGTATATTATAGATCGCCGTCACACAACCTGTATATCCGCCCCTGGGTGTAATAAGCATCTTTATAACATAGTGAACTTTCTTGTATTACTTCAGTTTTAAAGTATTTCAAAGACTGAGATAACCATTCCCCTCTTCTTTGAAATACAAGAAATTCCCTTAAAAGTGCTCCTATGAGAACCCATGAATGACGACATGATCCATAGATTGAATACTATTGATTTATACGAAAGTTAATGCGAGTCATGGAACTGACTTCACGCTAGATATACACTTACAGAATTTAGAGTTATTTTTAGGTTAAAAATGCAAAATAAAATACCAGGAACCAAATAGCTGCCTGGTTTGTCGTTGCATTAGTGAGGTTCTTCGTATATGTATTATATTTCTAAAGATAGGTTTATATTTTTTAATTCTGACAAAAAAGATTGTACGGAAATCTATTTGGGCGGTCTATAAAAAGTCCTTTTCGTTTGCACATCTCACCGTTGTAAAATCACAAAATAAAAATATCATTATGTTCAAAATAATTATACAAAATAAACGTCTCCTTTTAAAATAAAAAATACGGTGAATGGGAGGGCATACCGCCTCGAATACAGCACTTCTATTCTGATTGAAAAGCAATTCGTATCGTAAATTTATGGACGAGAAATTTTCCTGAGAAATATCGTGTGAGACAATTCTCTGTCTCGTCTAGCGTCTCGCCTTGCTAAATATTTCCTTTCTCGTCTCGCGTCTTGCCTCGAAAAATTTTCTCTGTTTCGTCTCGCGTTCTAGTCTCGCATGCTAAACAGGAACGCGACACGATGCGATATATCTCGTGTCCATCCCTAGTTGCAACTCTGCCGGATTAAAAGTGGCTAGAATCACAGCGAAAAATGGATAGAAATGGCTAAAAATTATATCGAGCTGAGAGAAAAATAAATTACTAATAAACTAATTGCAATAACAAAACAAAATTTTGATTTTGCCTCGTTTTGAACGTGTCCTTAAAGGAATAAATTGTAACATCAAGTCAAGGTGCCCTATTGTGTTCTCGACATCCAGACAGTCGTCTACGAAGTTTTGTTTCGCTGTCGCAGAATGTCTACGCTTTTAAAAAGACGTTGACCATCGTTTATACCATCATGTTTGCGCATGCGCATTATAAAATAAATTTAAATAACATTTAATGATGCAAATGGAGAACTACAGACACGAACAAGTGCAGTGGACCTATGACTAACGACGTTTAAAATGGCTAGAAATGTCAGAAATAGCTTCAAACAGGAAGAATACGGCTTAATTCCTTAAGTTCTGATATTCTGATTGTCTGAGGTGGGTGATTAAATGGGATATTTCGGTGAAAGGTCTGGACATACAAAGTCAAATGTAAGTCATGTAATCGAAGAACCTTTCTGCGCTGTTATCTTTTGTCGCAAACATAGCCAGAAGTTTTTCTGGAGAAGTTGTGAAAGGCAGCGGTGCACCCTGGATTGTAAAAAAATTTTGAGGGCGCTCGAATGATTCGTTTTGACGTGGGGGGGGGTGGCGTTAAAAAATACTAATCAATAGTTTAATAGTTTCCATAGAATCAGGATTTTTGTAATTACGTTCTAAAATGTGCATTTTTCATTATAATCATTATATTAAAAAATTATTTTTACATTTCAGAAAATCTGCATAATTGTTTCCAGTATCCTATCTTAATTTCAAATTAAATAAGTTTAAATGGAGCGCATAAAAATGTATATAATTTAATAGGCATGAAAGAAATCATGTGTTTTTCGCATTTTTTAAAATTACGTTGATTATCAACTCGGGGTATCTAGTCCGAGGGGAGTGCTCTCCGTGGGTGTTTTTCTAAGGGGTCCTAAACTGTATTTACTCGAAGTTTCGGAGAAAATCCGGGAATCTCCGGAAGGCTAGGTAGGCGGATGCGACCTGAATTTAAACCAGGCACCTTCCGTTTACTAGTTGAGAGCACTATGTGCTCGGCCACTGGTGAGGCACATCAAGTTTTTTAACTTAATTTAAAAAAAAGGAAGAGGTTCTATGTTAAACGCGTATGATTTTTAAAAATAACTTTCACTTTCTTTGGTATAGTTTTGGATCAATATATTTTAAAAAAGGGTCAATTATCTTTTATTTCGCATTAGAAAATTTCACGATTGCAAAACTATAAAGTAACGAATCCGAGTATCCGGAAATAATCTTCAAGATGTTTCTTTATCCACTCATCTTGCTTAGCCCTAAAAACTAATAAAATTTTCTAACGGTCCCGCCACATTTCTGTCAATTCAACTCTGTTTAAACAGAAAGATTCGAAAATCGAGATTCGAAATAAACTCTAAATTTGCGCTTTCAGCTTAGATTTATCAAAAATTTACTATGGTTAATTTTTCTAAGTTTAAAAAGAGTGTTTTTTATACAAGCCCAGTAGTTGGTTAATTGTTGAAAACTTTTTACTATGGATAATAATACTTTCATCACGAAAAAGAGTTCGCTTAAATATTACGAATGATTTATCGAAGAATTGGTTATTACAAGTGTTTCAGGCTGAAAAATGGAGAAAACGTGAGGAAAATGCAACCCCTACACATTTTTAGTTGCTTTTCCAACGATGTATCTAATCAGGGATTTATAAATACAAGGTGTGTCACAATTCTGTCCCGGGTTTGGAAGGCTTATAAAAAATAATATATTGCCGATACGGCAACAAAGTTATCTTTACTGAAGAAAGGAACACTACAAGTTTTGTTTCACAAATCACGAGCTTCCTGCATCTCTAAATATATACATATAGAGTGTGTCACAATCACCCCCCCCCCCTCCGGGTTTGGAAGGCTTATAAAATATATTACCAATACAGCATCAAAGTTGACTTTACGGGGAAAAGAAACATTACAAGTTTTGTTTTTCACAAATAACCAGCTTCCTCGTCGTTGAATTGGTCGAGGCTCTATCGACGACAATCGCCTTCATCCGTGGCCACCACGTTCTCCAGACCACAAGTATGCGATTTTTTTATGGAGTTATATAAAAGATCATGTGTTGGTGCCCCCTGTGCCTCATATACGCCAAAGGATCACAACCGCATTCGCTACCATTGATCGCGACAAGTTAAAGCGAGTATGGGAGGGAAGAATTTGACTTTAGACTTGATAGCTGCCACATCACGAAAGGTTCACATATTGAACATTTATGAAAAAAAGGCTTGTAACATTCTTTATTCAATAAAGTCAACTTCGTTGCTGTATTGGTAATATATTTTTTAATAAGCTTTCCAAACTCGGGAGGGAATTGTGACACACTCTGAATATATGTCTGTTCTTCTGTCTATCCTCTGTAAAGTATTAAGATAAATTCTAATATTCTGCGGTTTCTTTAAAAAAACGAAAGTAAAATTAAAATTACAAAATATTTAATTTCATTTAAAAAGTAATTCCTTGCGTGGGGGTCTCTTCGCCCTCCTGCCCCCACACTACGGGGTAACTTTCAAGTGTGTGTTCGGGGGTTTCGGAGGCTTACTGTATACCACTGCTAGGGGCGTAACCCTTGTGAGGAACACTTTCCAAACATTGTGTTGAGGGGGCGCAAAATTCAAACCCTGCCAAAAGCAATCATGACACCTCAGCTACAATGCTGTTGCTCTTTCTTCTCAACCGAAAGCTGTCGGCAACCTCAAGTTTGCGTTTTTCTTGACCCCTCCAGGAACAAAACAACCCTCTGCAAGAAAGTCGCCCCCTCAGTCTCAAGGTCATCTTTTTATGGCTATTTTATCTGCTAATCATCTGCAAAGTCAAGAAATATTTCTTGCTACTTCTGACTAATTCATTTGAGACGATTACTTCTCACAAAATCCTTTGAGGAGTTCTTTGTGAAAAAGCTCCGTATCCACAGGCTTTTGTCTTATCGAAAAATAGTAGCACCACACTCTTTGAGTTTCAACCAATATAGAAAAAAAAATTTGACAGTAGAAAGATCGGAACAAAATTTTTGAGGGGGCTGAAGCCCCCGCTAGCTCCATGGAGTTGACGACTATGGCCGTACATATATAAACTTAAATTCGGCTTGATGGAAAAATATTAAAACTCATGCTAAAATTACCCGGGGAATGATATATCCCGATATCTTCAACCCCGGCTTCATGTGTTCTTACATCGTCGGTGTTCTGTCAAATGAATTTATATATTTAAAAGGGGACAATATGATCATGCTTTCCTCATGCTCATGACTAAAAATTCATCGTGGTCATCATGCACGAATTGCTTGTTGTACAAAATTTCTTCGGAAGACAATAAATCAAATAGTACAAATTGACATAGTTTCTATAAAACTAGGTGCAGAATTTGAATACGGCAGCTTTACAATTTCACTTTAGTTCCGTCTCGGTATGTTGGAACATTCAATAATTAAGAAGAGGAGGAGTGGAGATTACAGTACTTACATTTTTTGTACTGATATTTTTTTAAACATTACTTACGTTTTTTCTCTTACGTACCATCATAAAAGTACGCTTATTCACTATCTCATAAACCTCTTATACCTCATTAACGGTAAATAGAACTGACCATGGTCTCTTTATGATTTTGTGATTTCTGTTTAGTTCAACCATGGGGGCCTGGAGGGGGGTGAAAGGGGGCGCACTTGCACCACCCTGGAGTTTGAAAAAAGTATAATTAACCTGAAAATATAAGTAATTTGTTTTACACTTAATACAGATAAAAAAATAGCCTAAATGTGTGTGTGATATTTTCAATTCTACGTGTAACTGTTGCATTAAATTAGCTGTTTAGACCTGTGTTTATGGCTTAATATTTTCTACCATTGTACATGAATTTGAAACTTTTGAGAAGTCATCCACATTTTTATTTTGGATAATGTTGGCGCACGCACATGAGCACTCATAATGTATTGACCAACGCTTACGGTCGTAGTAGTGTTGAATGTGTCACGGCATGTGTCCGCAATCAGGAAAAACTATTTTGAAATAGTCTCGATAATATTCGAGGTAGACGGGACTGGGCTTGTCTTGAATTATCGAAATCATCAAATTAATAAAAAAATAAATGGAAATAAATCAATTTTTGTGATTTGAGTACATATTTAAATGAAAAATGTAGTTACATGTGATCATATTACTGATAAGATCAGGTTAATTATATCAGAATACAATAATCAACTGTTTTGTATTGACACGTTGACTAGTTTCCGAACAGCAGTATCGCACCATTGCCAAAGCAGCGTGTCAATACTGCACAGAAATGTCTATGAGAACATCTACAGAAAAAATACACCCACTTTCTTTGGAAGAGGGATTTCTGATAGGGCTTCCGGGTGCACCAAGTATTTGAATTTTCGTCCTGCAATTAAAAAAATTGCCTGTTTCATATGTGTTGGTCATTATTTGGGAGCTAAACTGATTTTTTCACTAACTGAGATGTATAGAAAACTAGAACAATCGAGACTCGAACTATCCAGACTCTATTGTGAATACGATTAAATACAATTATTTTAGGACTTAACGCTTAAAGTTTAACATTTCTTTTTAACATTACAGAGTTAATTTTTCAAAGATTTAAACTCAAAAACTGTTAGATGAAAATTTGTATTTTGAGATGGTGGTTTTTCAAATATTAAGTGAAGGCATCACTGCGTCATTTTCGAAACTTGGGCTCAGTTTTAATACAGAGATGTCCTTCCCAACTGCACTTAAGGAAAACCTGCACATGGGCTATCTGTCATGGAAGGAGCAGGTTACCGTGGGCAGAGGACTTTTTAAAGGGTTTTAACGCGTTTTCACGTAACATGTAGAGAAAACTGGCCAAGACTAAAATCCGTTAGATTGACACCCGCGCGGCAGATCAGAATTATTGACCTTCACATTTTAGCCATCTACCATTTTCAGTACTGGACATGGCGGGGACCCACCCCTAAGCCAAAAATTGCTATATACATCAATGCTAGACAAAATACATTTTTTCGCTTCAGTTTTTCTGGGAAAAGTAGTCTATTTAAATATTAAACAATGTTATCAAAATTGCATATAATTTAAATAATTAATTATTAATATACTTAAATTGAGGTATTACTAATTAGGCCAAATTAATAGTTTTTGTACTTTTCAGCTGCGACAAAATATCTATGACGATGTTCATTTCACATGTTAATGCTACATTTTCCAGTCAAGACTCTTTTTCGTTCAAACGCCAAATAGTCTAATTTTTTATATGCATGTATACAGGGTGTCCCTGAAGGTAGCTAAAATACATACAAAGAAGCATTTTTCTGCGTTGCAACGTTTGGTTAGAAATGAAAAATTTAGATAGTTTCAGCACGATAGGGATCCAGCCTATTTCGCAAATAATGTGCGTAATTACCTCATTGTCATCTTTGACCTCCGATGGATTGGACAAACGGAACTATACTGTTGGCCAGTAGGTTCATTAGATTAATCAAGTATCGAGTTTTGCTTTTGGGGACATCTCAAGGCACTCGTTTACAAGACTCCAGTTGACTCAGATGAGGGCCTCGTTACAAAACTTTAGTAACAGCTGCAACCGTTCGTGGAACACCTGGCATCTTCGAAAGGGTACGCCAATCACTTGCTAGACGCTACCAGCAAATTTGAGCATTTACAATAGAGCTTTTTAATTTCTTTTGCTTTTGCTATATTTCCACCTACACTTTTTATTTCTAACCTCACACTGCTAATCTGCTATACAAAAAGTGCTTCTTATATGCATTTTATTTATTCTTAAAGTTTGGCCTATGAATTCAGTAACACCATGTATATGTGTATATCTTGGGTGCACCCTCCTGGAAATGATCCTGCCGGCACCCTTGAATTCAATCGTCCTTCAGTGAGTATGGACGAACTCCAAAATCTGTACTATTCCCGGAGTTCACCGAAAAAAATCTGATGTGGACACCACATGATTTCCTAGAACGTCTATAAAATCAAAAATATTTTCGGCGCACTTCATCTAAACGTATTTTGTTTGGAAAAGATAAAATACTGCAATAATACTATGGTTTAGCGAATTCTAGCCAAACATTTGAGATATCGCCAAGCTGGGCTGTATTTGAAAGATTTGCTTTTGGCACTTAATTGGGATATATTTTTCCAAAAGCCAACAAACTTGAGATAGTTCGCGAGATTTTGGGCAATAGCAGAAATAGCAATTCATCACAGACTTTCAACTAACTCAATATATCCATACACTTTAATGTATTTAAACCCATTTGGCTGACCCTGTAAGTAAATTACCCAGTCGATTGCAATAAAAAAAGAGATGCCCAGTTAGATGTTACAATAGTTCTAAATACAAAATTTCAACATTCTACGGCTAAAAGTTTTAGAGTTATGCGAAATACGAAATTAATTTTGGCCCCGGATTTGACGATATTTCGGCAAAACTCACCGAGGTCGATGAAAAATAGTAGGATTTTGGGCATTGATCAAACAATGACTGACTACAGTACATAATATATTGACGATTTCCATAGTAGACATTATTGTATTGAAATTCTTTTCGGTGGTCCTGTAAATAAACTCTCAAGTAGATTGGGACCGAAAATCGAAATGCACAACTAGATGTAACAACAATCTTGGATGAGATCCAAGACAATGACATCTCTATAATTTGTTGATGATATGAAATTTCAGCAATCTACGACCAATAATTTTTGAGATATGAGTTTAAATACATACAAATGTACACCAAAATTCGCCAATCTTGGCGACTTTTGGCGTAATTTTTGAGGGTGGCACGTGACCGTCGTTGCACCATAATCTAACTGCATGCTAGGATGGTATTGTGCTTGAAAAGGCTGAATGTCTCAAAACCTGCCATTTGACCTTAATGTGTTGGAATTTTCTGAGTGTTCCTGTAGAAGAACTATAAATAGAGACACTATTTTCAGTGGAGAGATTCATTTTGTGATCCTTAACAACATATATCACTTTTATTCGTTTGAAATAGCCTAATACTTTTTAAATACCTTATAATGAATTTCTGCCCATAGACCGTAATGTATGAAAAATCTTTTGGGTGGCAGTAAAGATTGGATAAGTTTATAAACGTACCCGATGTTTTAATAGATGAGCGAGCTGTTGAAAGAACATGTCCTGGAATTTGAAATAAGGCCGTGCGGGGATTCTAAAGATTGAATTATTATTTACATAAAAGGACCTGATGGTTGTTGGTTACCTTGTAAATGGCTGGCATCTAAAAATATATGTGTGTTTTATAAATCCAATCTTATCTCAAGATATTTATAGTATTTTGTATGATGTTTTAATAAAATTTGAAGATTAGCGAGAAGTTTAGCGTGGGAAAACTTTACTTTGGCCCTGTAAATAAATTATCCAGTCGACTGGAGCCAAAACGGGAGGTGCACAACTAGATGTTACAGCAATCCTAAATATAAAATTTTAACACTCTAGAACCAATAGTTTTGAGATATGTGAGTTGCATATGTACAAACGTATGTATAGACGGGAAAAACTCGTCGAAATGGATTCGTGATCGGTCGTCGATCGTAAAACGGAGACCTACAATATGCATACTGAATTTGAACTTATACGAATGCACCATTTAGACACTAGTACGCCTTAAATTATTTGTGTCTATAGGCCATAATAATGTATAAGAATCCTTTTTTGCAACCCTGTTAACAAACTATAAAGCTGTGCACACACCAAAATATTTGCCGGTCATGTGCCTGAGATCTACAATATACATATACTTAATTTTCGCTTAACACCGTTTAGAACTAACGTTAAAACAATGAGTATGGTAGACAGCCAAAGTGTACTGGTCCCGCGTTGGGGCATACTGCGTGGCTGTCGATCAAACGATGTAGAGATTCAGGCGGTTTTATGTGCATGCAGATACAACGTAAATACGTGTTAGAACCCCTTAAAAAGGTCCCCTCCTCAAGGCCCGCCCAAGTCTCCCTCTCCCGTGGGTAGATGCCCTTCGTGTAGGCTTGCCATAACACAAAATACTGAAATACTCAATAGACGCTAGCGCACTTTCAGGAACTCCCGCCCAATGTATTAAATTCTTTTTGCAGCCTTGTAAAAAACTACACATCTTATACACGCGAAAATCAATATGGGTGGTCTATAATATATATACAAAATTTCAGCTCAATCAAATGCACTATTTAAGAGCTATCGTGTTTGCTTACGTACACAAATCCATCACCGCAAAAACAAAATAAATGAATTAATGCCCGAAAACGTGTAAATACATGAAAATCTTAAAAGTCGAATATTTTCATGATTACAATACTTTCCATATATGTTCGGAAAGTAAAAATGCGATAGACTTAAAGATGAGGATCATTGACACATGAGAGAAATGACAAAATAGTATTCCTAAAATCAGTCATCACATTTGCGTAATAGCAATATATTTTTTTTTATCGTAGCAGTTTCATAGTTTTGCACCATTTTATTTTTTATTGGACCTTTAATTATAACCCTTTTGAGCAGTATGGCTAACGTAATGTATGGGTACATCCACGCGCCACTGTAGCGTACGCAGACTTCCTTCAAGGGGAGGGGGAGGGAAGACATAATTTGCTTTCCCCCCCTTTCTTCAAAAAAGAAATGGTATGCAAAAAAAAAAAACAAGAAAAAACATAAAAGTAATGGATGATTGGTACATAATTGGAGTTCATGAGATCAATGATGTTACATATGATGTTACATAACACGTAAAACTGTATGTCTTTTCAAATATATTAACATTCCTGATAGCACTAGATCAGTGATTCCAGATTTCTTTCCACTATCTTGCGACAGTGCAGAGAGTAGTTTCTTTCGAAGGAGCTATGCATTAGAGTTGTGTATAAATAAACGTAATTTTCGCAAGGCATAAAAATCTAAATGCTTATGAGGTTGCATCGTGCCAAATGAATAAAACATTGAGTATAGTGGATTGCTAAAGTATTAAAATCCAGACTACCAGGCAACTGCGTCTATCTAACGGTCTGAAGTTTTGGGTGATTTTTGCCAGATGTTACTCGAATATGCTTCGAATTTCTGAAAAAGACTTCGCCCAAGGCAACGCCCCCCGCTAAGCAGATACCCGTCTTTTAGATTTGCCTCAGCAAAATAATCACATACGATATACACATACTCACATACCTGCATCGAATGCTAACACTGACTGATCTAAAAATTTCGGTGTTAGGAGGATACGTACCCCTAGCTAAGCCCTTAACTCACACTTCCTTAAAAAAAAAATTTTTAAATAGACCTACAATTTAACCTTTCCAGGGGCGGTGTCAACATCGGTATGTCACTTTTTTACATTTCTTTAAAGTAAAGAAAGAACAACTACTAATTATTTTAACTTTTAAAATTATTAGGTCGGTGCATAATTATCAGGCGTTTTTCCCTTTCCCCATCGGCCGGAACAGTCCCAGCTTTCGCTCCCTTCCAGTTTGCCAAAAGTGCCTGGTCGTCAAAATCCGATGGTCGACCTCGTCCTGGCTTATCTTCCAAGCTAATGTCACCAGACTTGAAACGGGCAAACCACCCTGCATCGAATTCTGTTGTATTGTATTGTGGCGAAGCTACGCAAGGGCTATCTGCCAAAGAGAGAAGGTGCCTTGGTCGAAGGACATTTTAAAGGGTTCTAACGCGTATTCACGCTGTAACTGGATAAAAGCGACCAAAACTCAACACTGTTAGATTGACAGCCGCAGAATAGGACAAAACGCTGGACATTCACACTTTAAACAATTTTTTTAAATATTGTAAAAAAGTGACATGCTGAAAGTGACTGTGTCCACAAACGGTTATCTTTTTATTAAAAAATAAAAGGTAATACAATCCCAGTACGAAAAATTATCTTTGACCCCCAATACTTCAATAAAATAATCTAGCTGAAGTAGCAGCTTTAAAAAAAAAAATGAAAAAAATCCTCTTCAATATACATTGTCAGCGATCCAGAGTGGGGGGAGGGACACAGGAACACGTACCACCTGAAAATTACAGAGTAGAATATTGACTTCGTTTTTAAATTCAAGTGAATTTATTTACCAGAAATATGAGCCAAATGTTTTGTGCCACTTCCAGAATTTTTTCTGAATCCGCCACTGTTAGTATCTACCCTGTTCATTTTAAATTAAATTCAAAATGTGCAAGTTAAAGGCTTATTTGGGAGCGCCCCTTATTGTTGGGGGCCCAGGCAATTGCCCCGAATGCCATGCTGAAAATCAGTCCTTGCATGTATCCTGTGTTTTATGTACGGAACACGAGTCCAGGTGGTGAACCCACTCAATACTTTTACCTTTCATTCACCCTCCTCTCAGTCCGAAAAGCCGATGATTCGGATCAAAATTTTTAGGTTACTCGAACGGTTAGATCTTATACCGTATTTAAATATATTGGACCAATTTGTTATATTTTGTAACGGATTGTGTCAATATGAATGGCATTTCGTTATTGCGTTATAACGTTATGAAGATGTCGTTCTGTTCCTTTAACGTTATGGTCTCATACCGTATTTAAATTGTTATTGAACGAAAGGTTATATTCTAACTAATTCATACTGTATCGTTATCAAATAGTTATGTGAGTTTAACGTTATAAACTAAACGGTTAACATGATTAACCGAATGCATTCTGTTACTGTTCTTAGAGTTATTATGTATAGCACAGAAAAGAATAACGTTATATTAAGTGTACGTTGAATATCGTTATTAAATATAACGTTATTCCCCGAGAACTCTTGGGTCAAGTAACCGAATACTGATTTCTCAAATCATTAACGTTATAGATTATAACGTTATTTCGTGAAGAACGATTTGAAAGTTACGGTATGAATAACGTTATGATTTGTAACGAATAACGAATTGGTTATAACGCGCATTACGTTAAGTTACGGATCCCTGGTTCCTCCTCTGGAATGGGTTCAAAATTAGGGGACCCCGAGCTGAGACGGACTTCCTCCCACTGGGGTTCATTAAAATGGAAACCGCCTCTTCCGCACCATCGCCTGCCTATATGGGGATCTGGCACAGCCCCGCGGTTGCCAGAGGGCATAAGCAACAACAACAACAGGACTATATTGAAGCTCACCACCAATTTCAATTTATTTTAAATTTAGTATGGAAACTTGTATGTGTATTAGTATTATTTCCTTTTTGTATTGCGGATCAAGCATTTTCATATAATGTCTTCGTTGAAATTTAATTTGAAGAATTCCCAGAAAAGTCAAATTCGTTCAAAATAAAAACACTTTGTTTAAACCACATACCTTTCATACTCATGAATTATAGGATATCTCATGTTTTAAACCAGGAAAAAAAAACTCTTTATTTTTAACTGGCTCAGTTTTTCAAACATGAAGAAAAGTATGTAAAACATTAAATTATTCTGATGTTATGGACAAATAAAATTTTATTTTAGAAATAATAGCTTATATTTTGAAAAAAATAAATAAATGTAAAATAAAATTACTCCTAAAATTTATTTCGAGGTACAGATCTTTTGGAAATGGAAGGTTAATCACTAAGAGAGTAAGCATACTAAAGCTGACTAATGTACTCTCGAATTCATATTCAGTGACTGTACAGGACTGTGGAACAATAGCATCATAACCAATACATTTTTATGCTTTTTTGTTATAATTGTATGCTCCCTCTGTCTTCTTTTACTGGATATTATTTTAATATTTTCAGCTATGTTCAGAGGAGTGCATTTTGAATAAATCCCTAGAAGCTGTTGGTTGTGTCGATCCCTTTTTCATAACGTATCCGAACATGGAGCATATTTGCAAATCTAGTAAGTCTATACATGTGCTTGCTTGATGAATGTGATTTTGTGGTTTCTTCTGTCACGTCAGCTGACATTTACATACAGTCGAGGACAGGTTGATGGCCGCCATCTTGGATACACTAGCTCCATATTAAGGCTGTTTTAGTAAATCACGCAACTTTTGAACATCTGAGAATTCGCTTGCTCTAGAGCAGTGATCGGCAAACCATCGATCGCGAGCTACAGGTAACTCGTAGGGCGGGGGATTTTTGGTCGATCACGTTGCTCACTTTATATAGAGTTTAATTAAAATTGATTATAAATTTATGTTAGTAGGGAATAAACAAATGCAATAAAAAGTTGGCAGCTCTTTTGGGATTTAAAAACGGTACGGTAGTCAGAAGCTTCAGAATTTGACGATCGCTGTTCTAGAGACTAGAAAAAATTTAAAATGTCTCTTTACAAGTTGTACTATGAACTGTTACAGACAATAAACCTATAGAAGTTACGAAATACTTAAGAAAAGATGCTAAACATAAAGATTTTAGCAATATTTCTCACATACAGAAACCTAAACCCTCGGCCCAATTTTGAAGGCGATTTTTGTGCTTATGATTTTTTTTTCTGAAAGCTACATGAGGCATACAGCTTTACTATTAGTATTAGTCCATAGTGCATTGGGCAAAGAAGCATTTGAAGCATTATTAAGCATTATTGTATTTTTCAAGTGTTTAGCATCTCTGGTTTGTTTTTGAAGCTGTTCAAAAGTCCTGGGACGACGATCCCTTTTCAAAAGGAACCCCCTTAATCTGCGGAGAAAATTTCTCCCACCGCAATAATGCACTTTCAACTATTTTAATAAAAATTACTGCAGTATGTTCCGCAGACAGTTGCCTATGTAGAGAAATCTTTTCATTTTTTAAATACATTGAATTTCAAGAGCACTATTGACTATTTATATCTTCGATTGCCTGAATTTTCAAAATTTTCACTGAAATTTAATACCCGCTGTTAAAAGATTATGCACAAAATGAAAAACATTCTGCACAGACAATTGTCTGCTGAACAATCTTCAGTAACTTTTAAATGAACCGTTGACGATATTTAGTTAAAAACTGGTAATTCAACGCAGGGCATGTTCAGATTTGTTTCCTAATTTTTTTAATATGAGTACTCCAATTTTTCTTGTTCATTTTTCAAGTGAAAATGTCAAAACCAAGGGGAGGAGGAAAATGTAAAGCATTTATTTAAAAACATATATTTTAAAGCATTTATATTAACTCTAGGAGCAATAAGGCTTAAAATACCAGATCGGATGCCCCCCCCCCTTCCTGAAATGGAAACCTATATATACGCTACTGGTCGAAACACAACATTTCTGAACGTATATCAAGTGTCAAAGCCTACTATTCGAGCAGTAAGCCGTGTCTCCGCAGTTTCACCAGCATTAAATTTGAATTATACAGGGTGGTGACAATTATTCAGCTAATACGGGGTAAAACTTGATAAATTTTGAACCATTGGCGATATTCAGTTAGGTGGTTCAATGTAAGGCATGTTGAGCCTTTTCTTTTAGCATATGCACGTTAATTTCTTTTCTTTTTTTGTTCATTTTTCATGTGAAGACGAAGAAAACAACGTTTCTGAGAATATATCGCTCATCAAGGCCTACTGTTTGAGAATAATAGCCCGATTAAGGCTCCAAGGAAATTTTCCGACTGAGTACAAGCCAAAGACAACTGGTCCAAGTGTTAGGACAGTCAAAAATTTGATACAAACGTTCCCACATCATAGCTAGTTGATGGCAGCCATATGGAACGTATCATAAACTAAATCCGAATACTTGTAGTTAATTTTTAAATTTGCATGAAATTTTTTAACTTAGTAGGTTTCGAAAAACTTACTTTTTGTTTCTTATAGCTCAATAAATTAGAAGATAATAATCTAAAACACGTTTCTGAAATTCGGTTATGTTTGTATGCAGTGTTTCAAGGTAACACTATGAATCCATTGTTATTTGAAACGGCACACAAATATAAACCAAGCCGATTTTCAGTAATTGAAAATACGAAGGAAAAAAAAACCTTTTATGTATAAAGATTTTTACATTAGTGTAAGCTTATTTAGGATTTTCTTTTAGAAATAAGATTTTTTTTTTTTTTCCCTTTGTGAATGAAAACCCTATCAAAAGAATTTCTGCGTACGCCTATGATTTCTTTCTACACATGCATTTTAACGTATCTTTATTTTTAAAAATTTATACAAAAGCATGAAGTCATAATTTAAACATTACACTGTTTACATTTTCTAATGTATCGGCGAACTTTAAAAAAAAAAAAAAATATCACTTTTTTTCTTACTATAATGAAACAGCTCGATATATATTTGCACAAGTTAAGTAAACAGGTTCTTAATAGTCTCTTTCAGAATGGCCTCGTCAAATAATAGTTCTTTTTAGATTCCTCATCTTCCAGAATTATTCACGTTATCTTTAGACGTGATTTTAAATTCCCATAAGAGCTGTCGTTAGATAATTAAATTTCGTAGAAGATATTTCCAGAAAAGTTAATGAACTAAATCCTTGACAGGGACTGAAATGTAATAGCGTATCAGGCGAGCTTGTGACATTAACGTTCCAAATAATTACCTGAGACAGTTCATAAGCACCGTCGTAGACACATAATCGCTTGGAGAATAAAAGAGCCCCGAGATTAGATACGTTCAGTGGCTGGAAAAACTACCCCCCCCCCCCCTTTTATTTTCTGTAGTGAACTACAACTACTTTTCGAAAAAAGTAGTTAATTACAAATACAACTAATTTTTGACAAATGTAGTTAGCTACAACTAATTTTAAAATGTAGTCACTACTTCACTACTTTTTCGCTACTGTTAGGAGACAAATTTTGCTAAAAGATTCAATTTACATTCATGTTTAAGGATATTGATGTACTATTTGTATATATACTGTTTATATACAAACGTACGTTTATATATGATTGTATTGCACTACTTATTGCACTATTTTTTTTAAGTAGGACGCTACACTACAAACTACGAAAAAAATGTAGCGACTACTGTAGTTTCTCTTGTAACGCTTTAGTTCTCACACATGGATACATTACAGCCGATACGTAGCCAAGTTTTTAATTTGTTTTAAATTTGGGCATGGAGCGAGAAACAGAAAGTTCTTCAGTGGGAGAATCTTTCAGATTTTCAGTTTGCTTCAGAGTTTAAATTTTTGCGACATTTGAAAAACCCATAGATCATGGTAATCGCGCACACACGCATACACACAAAATTAGTCTGTGAAAACTACCAAAATACGCAAGTAGCCTGGTGGCATTGATAAATATTAAAATTTAAAAGAACTTTGTAAAAAAACGCACATAAATTAGAAACAGATACCACAATACGTTCGTTTCGGGTGGTACAAAAAGTCTACCCTTCCTCAGATTTAAAATTCTTTACCATGAGGCACAGAGGCGCACACAGGATTTTCTCATGGAGGGGGGTGTCCAGGCATAAATATGTGACACCAACTTCCTGAAAAAATTTGGGGTACAAAACATTTTTTTCTCCACCGTAGCCACCATTTATAAAGACTTTCCCGCTATTCAATTCTGCGTGTTTTTGAATTATGCTTTTATTTACTTATCTTGACAGCTGAAAAGAATAATTTGATAATCTTATAATATATTAAAATTTCAAAAACTAAGGATGATTTTAAGAAATTAAATTGATAATTTCCTTTGGGTGGGCCCAGAACCCCCCCCCCCCTCCGCCCCTTGTGTGCGCCGCTGATGAGGCAGGAAGATTAGAACTGAAGACTTCTTTTCAATTTTAAACTTTGGAAGCCAGTTATCTTGATTGTTGTTATTATTATTGTTAAACATTTTTGTACTTGTATTATACAGGGTATCCCGAAAACGCTGACATAGGCTTTTGTTTCTTCAATACTGATCATGGACGTATACAATAATCTACAAAGCTACTCAGAAAAAAAAAAAAAAAAAAAAACCTACGGAATTCTATGGTATCAATTACATTTTTCAGCAAATTAAATAAATACAAAATTAAAATTAATATATGGCCCCCAAACAAAAAATATCTCAATTAGTAAAAAGGGCTCCACACTTTAAGTGGGTGATGGACAAAATTTCAGCTTTTCATTAGAAAAAAAGAAAGGCTCAGAGATTTATTTAAACTAAGTTGGTGAAGGGTTATACAGTACTAACAAAGAAAAAAATATTGTGCATTTATGAAATCTTTTTTATTCGAAATTTGTATACAGCCACTGAAACGGAGTCTTCCAATAAGATTTTTTTCTCTTAGAGTCAATGAAAAGTGGTTTAAGCCCACATACATTTATTTCAATATCTCTGATTCTTTTTATGAAGAAAGGGTGAAATTTTGTGCACCTTCTAATTAATACATTTTACTAGCATGGAAATTCTTTGTACGGAAACTGTATAAAAATTTATTTTTTTTATTTATTTAGATTTAATCTCCGGAATTTTTGTAATTGAAACCATTAAATTCTCTACCTTTCTTTCTGCAATTCTCTACCTTTCTTGTGCAATTTTGAAATTTGATGTACATGCCTATGATCAATATTTAAGAAATAAAACTTTAGGTCACAATATTTCTGGAAAACCCAGTTTACTTAATAATTGCTGTGCTTTATTGTGTGCTTCATAGGCTATATTGCTATCAACAATTCTGTTAAATAAATGTTTTTTTTTTGCATTTATTGTATCTTTTAACGCTTCTGTTAATCCACGCTTTAAAATTTTTGCGCTTTTTCCCGACCAAACGCAGTTGGTTAGTCTCAAAAAACAAAAAGTCAGAAAATTAAGGGTCTTGTTTTCAGGGGAAATGGTTCTTTTTTTTTTTTTTTCTTTTGTGACTGATACTGTTGCAGAAAATTCTGCATAGTTCTCGGGTTCGTATCTTAAAAGTACAGTGTAAGTGAAAACTTATAGTAAACAGTCCAGTTGACAGAACACAAATTTTATTGGTTTAACAAATTCAACAAGCAATCTGCTATACACAATTAACAGGAATTAACAATCAGTAACTCGATTTAAAACAGTCAGCAGATCACAGAACCCTTCTCAGACAATAAAATATCATTTCGCATACAATAAAATACTCCCACCAGCTAAAATTCGGTGGAAATTCTCGAGCAGGACTCTCAGCTGCTCCTCACCATACAGCAATAAAGAATTCACAAGCAGCCTTAAAAAATAGGTTCTTAAAACAAGCGAGAAAGCGTCGCTTATAATCCCAAAATAAAACGAACAAAAGCTTTTTAGCAGAACTATGGTTTCCTGCTAGAGACAACTGACAACAACTACAGTGTGAAACAAGTTGCCCCTTTTATACTTTTCGCACATGCTTCCCGAACTTTCCACTATTTACAACAACATTCGAATCCACTAACATTTCCTATTGGTCGGAAATATCGATTACGTAATGGTAATGCGGGAGAGCAAACGTTACAGGCCCTATCAATAAAATCGCACTAAATGTCGGCCGTTTTGGCAAAATATCTCCAAATTTGTCTCCAAAATTTAATATTGAACACATAAAATGGAGCTATTGTTAATGAATGCCGATTACTACATATTTAGTGCTAATAAAGGTAGATCTTGGAAGAAGACATTTGAAATATATAATATAGTTTAAAAAAATTAACTACATAAACGTATTAGTTTGCAATAGAAGCGCAGTTCAATGATGACGTTAGAGACAGTGCTGGTTTAATCAAAATATCGTGATATAGTTTTTAAATTTCGTGAAATAATAATTATAATTAAAAAGATATTTTATTGTTAAATTCTGCACTTTATGGGGAAAGTATGCCACATTCATGTGTTACCCTTAATTTATTACACACACCTGGATTCAAATTACTTGCATTGTAAATAACAAGCTAATTATATTTGCGTGATCTACTTGTTCACGTGATTATGTGGGATGGATATATGCAGGTCGTTCATACGCAAATAAATCAAATTCGACTCTATTTTTCATAAGATCAGTCAGTAGTTATTTCCGAGCAGGTGGTTTTCAAAAGAGTGGGCTGTTCTTATTCCTTGTTCATATGTTTTGTACAGAAACAGTCTGGAGGGAATAAACCTCATCAAGTTACGTTATGATTTCGAATTAGCTACTAATACATACAAAAGTTTATTAGAGAAGTAGCCTGTTACGAATTACTCAAAAATGAAGCACGCAAATTCTTTGTGGAAATGACTTTGAGAAGGGCAATTTTTTCTATTTTTAATTCATCGTGTTAAGTGGATTTAAGTTTGCTGTTCATTTATCGGTGATTATTTTATGGTATGTTTCATCATACGTCAAAACTGAATTTTTCTTTCGTAAAAATTTCTCCTCCTGCTCCTCTTGTTATACAGGGCTGTTCAAAAAGATGTTAATACTTAAAATGGGAAAAACGTTTATCTTAAGAACATAATAGCATAAGAACATAATATCAAAGGAACCTAATGCATTCCATTAACCTGTACACCTTGTTTTTGAATGTAGGTGTAAAGTCTTTGCACCATACAGGCTGTATGTAGTTTGGAAGGAGAGAAAATATAAAATTATGTACAACCATATAAGTGATAAATTCTTTTTGAATAACCTTTGTAAATCTGCCAAGTGTTACGGTCATAAACTGCATTTTTAAGTCCCATAATGCCATTTTTTTAAGTATGCCGAATAAGAGTTGAAATTATCGTTAAGACAAGTGTGTGTAAAAAACAGTCGTCAAAGGGGGCGGGGTTTACTACGGGATCATCAGCTTCTCCCGAAATTTGGCTTTTTGTTAATTGTATTTCAATTATTAAGTCTTTTTAGAACAAATTTTCCAATTTTTACGCAAGTCACGATTTTTTGTTTCTGGTTGCATGCATGGTAAAAAGTAATTATTGCTGAAAACAGGTTCATCGTACGTTGAGTAATTAATAATTTCTAAAGGACGAAAAAAAAAGTTATTTTATGAACATTGGCTTATTGTTATAAACATACATACATATATATATATATATATATATATATATATATAATATACAGGCCTTGTCCCCTAAACACTGACCTTGGCTTTCATTTCTTAAGCATTGATCATATAAATAGATTGTAAAGCTATGTAAAAATGTACAGAATTTTATGGTATCGATTAAAATTTTCAGATTATATCTAAATAAAAACGAAATTTAATTTTTATACTAAAAATATTGACTTAAATTCAAAAGGGCCATAGCCATGAAATTTTTTGGAAGTGGTTTAATGTTCCTAAGGGGTAGACTTTCGAACATATATAATTCATGTTCATGTTATATTACGTGGTCTACTTTGCCCTGTTCGAAATACGACCCTGCACACAAGAACTAGCAAAATTACCAAAAATGATCACAAAGATGGAATTCACAAAAACCAAAAACCTTAATTTATACAATGTGGCCACTAAAGAAATTTGTCAGCTCGTCAACTTCAGAACGGTGACGGCTATCGTCATGAAAGTAGCGTCTATGCATAATAAAGGACCTATGCGCTACACAATAAAACCACCTACAGTGCCACCCAACGACTAAATTCGGATTTAGTTTTTTTTATCTGAAGAACGATACGAGATATAGGGAAAATGTCAAGTACAATGGTGTTCAGCATCATCGATTTCGTAAGAAAAGACATCTTCTGTAAATTAATGCTCATATTAATGTGCTCATTAATGCTGCAAATGGGTGAAGATAAAACGTACATTTGATTGGTTGGGTTTAAAAATTGCTCTTGCCTGACATTAGGCTCATTTATCGTACAGGTTCAAAGTGTTTTCCGTCAGCTACAACATATACATCTGAGCTCTGGTCTGCAGCTCTCACTACACATTGTGCAACATGGCAAGTGACACGCTGGCACAAGCATGCATGGGCGCCCATAAGGGGGGGGGGCAAGGTAGGGCACTTGCTCACCCCCCTAGAGTTTTGGGTTAATGTCTAATGATGTAAAGAAATGGCAAAACCAGAACTAAATTTGTTAAAAGTTTGCCCCTCCCCCCTCCCCACCTAGAAAAATTCCTGTGGGCGCCCATGAGCATCTGTAATAACTTTTTATGCCGTGTGTTTTAGGCCGTCTACTTTTAACATTGATGTACGCCTTTTCTCGATAAATCGATCATGTTAAACAACTTTGTAACTGACTTCTCTGCCCCCCCCCCACATCTCGTACCGTTTTTGAAACACGAACGGTAACTCCGAATTAAGCCGCCAGGGGGCATTGTAAGCGGCTCCATTGCGTAGAGCATATCTACTTTACGTAACCTTGACTCCACTTTTATGACTAAAGCTGTACCTGATTTAATTGATGGGAAGACAAAGGATTTCAACTGGAACACTGTATATACATTTAAATGTGTAATATGTGTCAATATGTGTCTGTGCATAAATTTATAAATGGTTGATGAGAGTTTACTTCAATAACCTGATAAATTTTTTTCGATATTCTAGTAAATTACTGAAATAACAGTCGATAATCGAAGTACATCAAAATGCTACATTCTGAAAAGTCTTTTTAATGTACTGCTCTGGTTTCATTTATAAAATACACACTGCTTTAATTAAATCTCTCATAAGTGACAAGCTTATAATTGCATCACCTACTTGTCCACATGATCCTGTCGGATACATAAATTGAGGTCATAAGTAAATGATTCAAATTCTATGATATGCTTTTCATAGAAGCCACTGAGTATTTATTTTTTAGCAAGTGCTCTTTTGCTTAACTGATTTCTTTCCTATTTTTACGGAGCTACAATTTATTTCGAATAGATCCGGTCTTTTGTGATAGAACGCCGAGTTAGACATGCACTTTATGCTTTCATCTCAAGTGAACAACAACTTGTAAGAAAAAATCAGTTATTACATCAGAAGTAATCAGTTCTAATTTACTCGGAACTGAAGTATCTAACCACTATTTTGTAATTACTTGAAGACACTATTAACCCTTTGACGCTCATTAGTTGCTCTTTGAGTCGCAAAAAAATATGGTTGAATGGTCCCAACGCTGAAAAAGGGCAACCGTCGATATTGATTCATTTAACTACCAACATTATGGCGATCGAATGAACAGCCCATCTGGCGCCACAGAGCTAAGCTGAGTTTTCTGACTCAGCTAGCTGCGTGGCCGCACATTGATTTGCACATAAATTTAGATCTAGAAGTCGTTCAAGATCTAGCAGTAAATCGAAAGAAACTGACAAACCGTTTTGTTGATATCATTTTAAATTTGCAGAAAAAGAAAAAGAAAGTTCATCTGGTGCAAATGGTTTAGATTTTTGTAGCAAAGCCAAAATACTGAAATAAGGCGTTTAAAATAAAAATGCATAAAAGTAATTGGAATATCCCCAAATGTTAATTCTAGTGGCCAGGCAACAGTTAGTGAACAGTTGGTCGGCCAGGCAATAATCGATGAATCAGTTGGGCTCTGTAACGAGGCAAACAATGATGATCATCCTGCTGCTAGGCCATTAGAAAATATTCCATCCCTATTTGATAGGGTCCTTTTCTGTCCACAAAAGGAAGATGATAAAAAAAGAGCGATCATAAGAAACTTCCTGCTGTGGTTGCTTTACCACTTCTGATTATTTATTATAAGAAGAAAGAAGATGCTAAAAATGCGAATACTGCTGAAAAAGAAGAGGAAAATTAAAAATTGAGAATGAACAGAAAAAATTCATTCGCACAAAAAGAACCTGAAAATTTTCATGACAGCCTTCAATATTACTTGATGGTTCTATTATAAATGAATTGGGTGACTTTGATGCGATGAGAGCGAAGGAAATGGATTGCCTATCAAAAATAAATTAGAGCTGAAATTTGTTCCTGTGTTCCTCACGGAAGGTAAAACAAATTCACAAAAATATGTGTATTTGTGCATAATCCAGGAAATAAAGGATGAAGCAATATATGTTCAGGGACTAAAATCTAAAAGAAAATGACTTTCTCATACTTGAAAATTATTTATTCAACATAACAAATAACGAATTAAAATCGTTCTCAAAATAGAAGTTACAATAAAAGATCGAGAATTAACATATAACTTTAAAAATAAAAGTGGCTGTTTCAGAAAAAATATGAATCGCATGTGACTAGAATCTATAAATAAAGCATTTCATCTGCCATTCTTAGTGCATGTTTTATAGTGCATAAAACATTCATGTCAGTGGCGGCTCTTCATTGGGTGCCACAGGGGCTAGGTCCCACCGACTAACCACCATCTAAATCAAAGCTTCTTCGTGTTATGTAATGCAGTTTTTTCAATAAATTATCCTCATTGAAAAAATGCATGCATTTTATTCTATTTTAATACTATCGATTAAAAAAATAAACACTTATAAATAAACTTAAAATATAATAATTACGATTTTTCCTTATCTAAACCATGCACGGGCCATAGCAGTGTTTCCAACTCTCAAAAAATTTTCTCCCTAAAGCTCCAACCAAAAACCCTTAAAATCCCTACAATGAATGGGAATTTCCCCTAAAATATATTATTATTATTAAAATTAATAAATAATTATTATTACATAAATTACATAATCAATTATAGATATAATTATATTTAATAATATAAATAATCAAATATCATCAAATTTATAATAAATTAAAAATTATAAATAAATAATAAATATCATTAAGCAACAGTTTTAATATTCCATATTATCTAATACTTCAAGTATCGTATCATTATCTTCAGCTTCTGTTTTTTTAGAGTCATACATGTTTACACTGAATAATTTTAACATTTTCGTGGATGGTTGAAAGGTTGCACAAGACCCACCATTCCATTGCAGCGTGAACCAGTGGCGTAGCCAAGGGGGAGTCATGACCCCCCCATGAGGAATTTTTTCCACACAAAATGTATATTGTTCACTCCCTTATCACACACCCGTATACATATATGTGAGTTGCAGAAGTCGTAACCCCCCCCCATGAAAAATTTCTAGCTATGCCCCTGGCGTGAACCGAACCATTATCATGCTTTGTAACATCTCAATTGATAGTCTATTGCGCAACTTAACAATATTACAGATTGAAAACGCAATTTCAACACTTGCATTTAAAATAGGTACAGTATCAGTAACAAATGCCAGTCCAAATTTCGAGACATTTTCAAAGCGCTTACAGCCAGCTGCGTCTAAATCATTGTATACTTAGTAATCATAGTAAAAATCTGCTGAGTTAGAAGTATTCGACAATTGTTTATTACTTAAGGAATGTGATTGGCCAGATTTGGTTATTTCCGAGCCTATAACATCACATCTTCATACTTTTATGTTAAAAATATGAATATTCAAAGTTAAAAAAAAAAAAACCTGAAAATACCCCTAAAACTATAACACCCCTAAAAAAATCCCATTCGACTCTGTTTAACCGGGGCCATCGCTAAGCAACGGGCCTGCTTATGAGTTGCCATCGCTAAAAATGAGTTTATCATTGAGGCCTGTTTTCCCCAGTTACAGTATTCTATTTTATTATTCTAAGTATTATAAATGTTATATTATTTTATTATTTTAAAACAATTTTTTTATACTTTTGTCGTACTAAAGAACTTTAGATGTAGGTAATCGTTTTGTGAATCTTGCGCCATTTTCTTTCATGAAAATTTATCCTAAAATTCGAACATTTTGCTCTGAATGTAAAGGTAAGTGAACGCTTATAATGTATTTAGCAATTCTAAAAATATGTATGTAAATCATGTTTAGTGAATAATTACTCATGTGTTATTTATAAATAAACTAGCTGAAGTACCCGTTCTTCGCACGGGAATGAATGGACTTTTTGATATTACGATTTGTGGTGATTACTATTCATTGTAATAAACAGATATAGCAAAGTGGATATCGCGTTATATTGTGTCCAATAATCGTGCATACCGAATTGCAAGGCAATCGTTTGTACGGTGCAGAAGGCTATGCGGCGTAGCGCAATCTAGTGGCGAGTTTTAGCAGAACGGATACGGCGAAAATATTTTTCGCATTCAGATATCGATGTATACGAATTTTCATGACTATCGGCTGGACAGTCCTGAAGTTCATGTGTTGACGCGACATCTAGTGGCAAGTTATAGGAAAATGGATAGCGCCAAACTCTTCCCCGTGTTCAAATATCTATGTATACCTATTTTCATAGCGATTATTTGCACAGTCAAGAAGTGATACACTGCAGGGCCATCTAGTAGTTAATTCAAGTAATGATTTGCTACAGCGCCGTCAAGTGGCGAGTTTTAGCAAAATGGATAACGCCAAAATATTCTCATTGTTCAAATAGCTATGTATACTGATTTTCATAGCGACCGTGTTCAACTATCTATGTATACCAATTTTCATAACGATCATTTGCACAGTCAAGAAGTGATACACTGCAGGGCCATCTAGTAGTTAATTAAAGTAATGATTTGCTACAGCGCCGTCAAGTGGCGAGTTATAGCAAAATGGATAACGCCAAAATATTCTCATTGTTCAAATAGCTATGTATACTGATTTTCATAGCGACCGTTTGAATGGTCAAGAATTTGGCCTGCTGCAGCGTCATCTAGTGGCGAGTTAAAATAATAATGCATTGCAGTGTCATCTAGTGGTGAGTAACATCAAAAGGAACGCAGTTAGAATATATTCTTCGTGCTCAAATGTGTAAGTATAAAAAATTTTATGCTGTTCGGTCGAACGGTATAGAAGTTGATGCTTTGCAGCGCCATTTAGCGGCAAGTTACAGCAAAATGGTTAGTGAAAAATATTCTCCGTGTTCTAATATTCGCGTGTACCAAATTTCATCGAAATCGGTTGGACGATATTCGCATAGCAAACGGCTAAACGGAATAGAATTCCACGTTGTGCTGCGGCACCAAGTGGCAAGTTAAGGAAAACGGATAGCATAAAAACCTTCTCCATGATAAAAGACTTAGGTGAACCAAATTTCATCGTGCAACGGTGCTCAACGGTGCTGGAGTTTTTCAACCTCATAAACACATACCAACATTCATTTTTATCTATAACCAGTGATTTTATATATACCAGTCTCAAATAAAATCCAGTTTTAAATCTAAGCCAAAGTGCCAACATACGCCATTTTGCAAGAGTTTTTTCAGGGAATCATTCGAAGCATTGACTTAGCAGCAATCAAAGCTGGAAATGGTTCGACCGCCAGGCATTTATTTGAAAAGTGGAATCCCTTAATACAGCCGATTTTTTTTTAAATTATCAACTATAATGTGTTTTATTCATCGTTACTCCGATGTACTAAATGAGAAGATTTCAATTTTCTGAAATTTGGCAGAATTCCCCCAACTTAAATCAATGTATTCAATTGGCGAGAATTCTGAAGTTAGATCGCTTGAAATCCCTTAATAACTGCATTATTTCTTCACGGATCATTAAACTTTAACGCTGTATTCTAATAAAACCTTTGCACTTGTTTTCAAAAATCTATTTCCTTAAGCTCTCAATAAATTGCGCCAAGCCGAAAACTGGGCAAACCGCTAGAACTCACTTACTCAAAATCCATATTTCAGCCATTTTATTTTTTCGCCAAACTAAAAAAATTTACACATTAGCCTCGGAAATCTACAATTCTTATTGTTTTGCGTGTAAAGCATTACATTCCTGCTCTGATTTCCCATGCACACGATATTATAATTTAAAAAAAAATAACCTTACGAATATAAACTAACAAAAAAAAAATCATTATTATTCTTTTATTTTTACTTTGAGAATTTAAAACATTTTATTCGGCAAAATCGCCACACATGGCAACCACGATCCTTATTTCACACTTTTTTCACTACAGGGGTTACAATTACGGAAAGATTTTTGCGTGAAGAGCATAAAAAATCTCTTAAATTCCGGGAACGGGTGGACTTTCAAAGTTTTAAAGTGGACAGTGGTTTATTATATTATTTTACACATCTGTGCTAAATTTCAGGCCGATAGGTCCATTTTTTTGGATTTGTATACGAATCAAATCCACAAACAAACAAACAAACAAACAAACAGACAAACAAACAGAATTTCATTTTTATTTATAAGATTATTTTAATCAGAAATCGTATTACTTGAGTAGTTTTTATTCTTGTAAAAAAGCATGACGTTGTGATACTATTTAGACAATTTAATTTTGCCAGTTGAAAATGTTATTTATCAGTTATATATGCCTTGATTATGTGATTAAGACTTACATCTGGTACAGTGCAGAAATACAGTAAATTATAAATTATTGATTTTTGCCCGTTTATACAGAAACTTCAAATGTAGTTAATATTTTGTACAAGCGTTCATTATGCTTGCTCAATTCCTAAGTTCGATTGAGAAAGCGACAAAAGAATCATATATACTACATGAAATGTCTTTAATAAAGACATTTCATGTAGTATATAATAATAAGAATAATTAATTCGGGATCGCGCTATAGAGCGTATTTTATCAATTTTCTCCAATATACAGGATATCCCGAAAACACTGAAATGCGCTTTAATACATCATTTGTTAAAGATTAATCTTGAATTGTTTAAAATAACGTAGGAAATACGACTACGCTCATGAAATATTCATTATAAAAATGTCTTTCTCATTTGTGAATTTAGTTATTTTAAAGTATATTAAATATCCACTTGTGAAACTAAAATAAGCAATCGTGAATCATGAGAGTAAGCGCTACTTTGTTTTTCCTTCAAATTATATGCATCTATTTTTTTTATGTCAATATGTATCATAGCAAACAAATTAATCATGAGTTCGTACTTGAATTAGTAACACAATTACTACTTAAAACTACATTAAATAACGTTTGAAAGCACTGGGAAGCTTGAGAAATGCCTGTATAAGTGAAGACTCGAGCATCCGTAGGCCTCTTTGGATGGCTCATCAAAATACACGCGCAGGCCCGTTACTAATTGCGAAGGCCCCGGTTTAACCCTAAATTTGGGGGGGAAAACCCCTAAGTTGGCAACCCTGGGCCAAAGGCTTTGCCCTGAACTTGGCGTCTTTTCTTCGTTTACCGGGTTGACGTATTTGGCATTGAGCACAAAAACCCTATTGACATGACATTAAATTGGCTTCCAAACGACTTATTTGGCTCTGTCTTCGGGGACCAGATCTTCGAGTCCTCGCATGGTAATCTACACGACTGGACGAGGAAATTTCGTCAATCGGTAGCTATAGGCGAAATTTTCCGCTCAGTAGGAAATCATTTTTTATTTGCATAAATGTATTTTTGCAGTACAGTCAGATATTTTTCTGTTTTATTTTCTTGATTTACGAAATGCGATGTGTAAATGTATTTTAAATGTTAATATTGATTTTAAAATAAATAAATCATTTAAAAGTTATGAACAAGCAGCTATAAAGGACACAAGTACTAAATAAAACTAAACGTGACTTTTTGATTAGTAATAGAGCAAACTTTTGAATATTAATATAATTAGGTTTTATGTACTTACATAATTAGGTTAAAAATAGCAAAAGTTTTTAGTAATTTTGATAATCATTGGCCGTTTAAATACTTACACTGCGTGTATGGGGATAGGTTGCTCTCTATGTATATATATATATTCCCGATTTTAATTGGCACTATTTTTTTACGGGCCCCACCACTGAAAAAGATCACGAGCCGCCACTGATTGATGTATTGTTGTTATTACTACATATAACGATTTAATTCTATTTTCGTTAGTCATTTGACAGATCTAGGTGGCCCACTTTTGGTATGCCCACAACCGGTACATCGAAATTTTCCTATGCCCACGTCTGGTGCATAAAAGTGACTTAAGTTCTAATTTTTTAAATACAATTATTTTTATGTTTTAGATAATTATTATTTTAGATATATATTTAAACAGCCATAAAAAATACAAATTAACAAAACTTCTGTAAAGTTAAGATAATAATTGAGGAAGTATCATTAAGAAGCCCACTACTGGAGCATTTACTTTAAGCCATCATTTTTTACAACATTTTAAAAAGTCGGTATTTGTAAAAATATTCCTTTTTAAATTTATTATTTTTACGCTGTTTCTTTAAATGTTCCTTGAAATAATTTTAACTGTTCATTTTCAAGTTTATTTATTTTTATTTTATTATCATTATTTTATTTTATTTGGCTCCCCATTGGGCAGCCAGAAGTTATGTACTAAACTGAATAATTTTTCCACCGTTAACATTAAATATACTATATTACTTTTGCTCTTTATTAAAACACAACTGCAATTTTTTTAAACATTAAAAAGTCTAATTTTTTGCAGATTTAGAGGGCTCGAATGCTGTGGGATGTTAAAAAATACCAATTACTATAAAATTTTACACATGCTAGTTATATGTCATAAAACGACTTTTTTTGCGTTATTAGAATATGATGGCAAACAAAAACATGTTTTCGGCCCCTCATTATTTATATCAATCGATTTGTACTGCTTCTAAGCGAGTCTGAAAAATAATAAATTATTTTTTCATGACTACATATTCCCCCGTTTCCCCAATATACATTCATCATTATTTTATTCGGCATAGACCCTGGCCTCGAGTTCATTGCTCCACGCTGCTCGATTATGAGTAAAGCGATCCATCAGTTGAAGTCTATATTTTGTCCTTGGATTATGATTGCTTACCTATCTGAATTTCAATAAATATCATATTTTTCCTTTACTCAATTTGCTTTTTTGTGCGACACTTTTTTTAAAAATTGATATTTATTAAATGCACCCCCTTAGATGTATCATTACTTATAAATTTTTGTTGCAAATTATTTTTTTTCCAAAATAAATTAAAAATATAAAAACTTCTAAACTTCTTGAAACGATCAATGGGAAATTTATTTATTTACAAAATCAATTGAAAATATGAGTAAGGCCTTTAAACATCTAATCTTCCTGCCTCCGGATTTTTAATTAATTTATTTTTATTTGAGCCCGCTTAATGGAATATCTTGCATAATGCAATTAATAGATTTACAGTGTTACCGCACCGCATGCATTTTTCCATATGATACCGGATAAAGGAATATACCGCTTATTAGAATAATTTTTCTTGGCAAATAGCTAATCCAATAAGCCAGCTAGACTGCAAAGTTAGTAATTAATTTTAGATTTAGTATCAGCTTTTCGTGAAGTGTTGTTATTATAGGCATTATAATTCTTAAGTTTTTATTTCTTTATATGCCATGTTGAATTCCTCTTATCTTTTTACAGATGCACCCAGCCGGGAACTGTACAAGAGTTGCAGCAATCATTGTCGACCTGCTTGTTTGTGAGTGCTTGCATGAGGCAATCTTATTTTTGTGTTTTCCCCATAGGTGAAAAGGGTGTTTATTTCACAAAAAGGGTCTTAAAAATAAATACATAAAATAATTTATTTCTTCTTTCTAACTGATTTAATCCTTAAAAGTCTAAAATTTAAACACGTTTGATGCCGATCACGCAATAGCCACGAGTGTAAGCTACATTTTCTAATGTATCAGTTTTGTGAATAACTCATTACTTTTTCGAAAAAGACGCAGCTTGAAAGAAATATGTGAAATTTTTATTATTCACGACATGATTCATTTATTATTAAAAACTATATTTTATCTGTGAAATTAGCATAAGAAATTTGGCTTGTATTCGAATCTGGCAGTGAACGTGTTTTAAAAATCCGCACGCTTAAACCAAACGAGCAAAATTCGATCAGTCGGAGCGAAAAGTGAGCCAGTTTTCAAAAGTGAGCTTCTCCTTTAGGAGCGTTTTTCGATCACAAGAGCGGAGCGGAATATAACAATTGGGGGAGGAGGGGAGGGGAAAGGAGGGGAAATTCTCGGAAAAGATAGGAAGCGAGGAGAGGATTCTCAGAAAAAGAACTACATAAAAAGCACTCTCGCAGAAATACCGGTCGGTTTCCATGGAAACAGATCGCTCCGCAGTGTATCGTTTTTTTCGCTCTTTGGGTTTAAGCGTGGTATCAAATTTGAAACAGATGGGTGAATACGATTTAGAGTCCCTTAGAAAGTCCTCCTACCAAGGCACTCCCCATCCTACCCTAGTAGCACAATTAGTCCAAAAAAACGTTTATAAAACGTTTTTTAACGTCAAAAAACGTGTTTCCAACGTAATTTAAACGTTTTTTGAACTATTTGTGCTACTTGGGTAGGCAGATACCCCTTGTGCTGGTTTTCCTTAATACACACAACAACACAACATTGAAACATGAAGCATACTTTTGATTTTAGGTTAGTACGTGCGAGAAGAACAAATAATACTGTTTACATATGCAAGGCGTCCCCTAAACACAAAGCTAGGCTTTTATTCCCTAAATATTGATCACAGACATGTTATCTACAGTAAATTACGAAGCTACGGAACTTTTTGGTATCAGTTAATTTTATTTTTCCGAAGATTAAATCTAAAATACAAAATTTAAATTTTTATACGGCCTCCGTTCAGAAAATTCCCAATTAGTGAAATGTGCCCTGTATGTAATTTAGTTGATGTAAAAGATTGAAACCTTTCAACATAAAAAAGCTCAGAGATATGAAAAAGAATATGTATTTACTTAAACCACTTTTCAATGACTCTCAAAGAAAAAAAGTCACATCAGAAGACCATGTTTGAGGGAGTGTACACAAAATACGGCAAAAATATTGCAAAAATATACAGTACTTTTGCTATTATTAGTATAGTACGGCCTAACACTGGGAACTTCTTTTTTCAACGGGGGCCGTATGAAAATTTAAATTTTATATTTTTGTATATTTTAATCTTTTGAAAATTTTAATCTTTGCCACAAAATTCTGTACCCCTTTTTACGAGACTAGTTTATTGTATACTAGCCGCCTCCGGCGACCAGTTAGTTCGCCATCTTTAATAAATCTTGTTCAGAGAGAATCCTGTTTCTCACCGGCTTCCATGACACTGAAATCTCTCGGATTCTGAATGGAATTTAAAATTAAGATGGTTACAAGCAGGGGCGGCCCTAGGGTAAGAGGCGCTTCCTGCTAACGTAAAAAAGACACCCCCTTTTATGCTCTACTTAGTTTTTCAGTTCGAAATGACGCCCCTTCGAAGCCGGCGCCCCGATGCGATGATTACCTTGCTTACCGTGTCGGGCCGTCCCTAGTTACAAGAGTAAGATGGTTAAGTGATAAAAACCTACAAAAAAGGTACAAATTATTTTCATCCTATATTAATTCTGAAGAGCTTCTCTATATATTGGCCGGTTTTGTTGGTTTGTTTAACATTCATTTCGGATTTGTATGCTTTGCCCGACGCCCACTTATAAATCCACGTCAGAAAGAAAAACTTATTTCGGTGTATTTTTTATCCAGGCGTAGCAGACGATAAAATGATTCTAATGATTCTATTTATTAAAAACTGCGCATTCTATGTGTCATCTGTTGACTGCTATGTAAAATAAAAACTCAATTGTATTCTTTTTTTTTTTTTTTTATTTATAAAAGATAGCTTTTTTGTATATTATAGGAACAGTGCTTTTTTTTTTTTTTTTTTCGCGCGATAAAAAGTAGCCTGTGTGTTAATCCAGGATTTTAATGTCTTTATTCAAAGTTTCATCCAAATCCGTCAAACCGTTTCTGCGTGAAAGAGTAATAAACATACATACAAACATTCACGTTTATAATATTAGTAGGATGTCTGACCAATATTTAAGGAGTAAAAGCCTGTGAGTGTTTTTAAGACACCCTGTATTCATAGTCGTTTTGATTTGCTGTTCATAATGTTGCACTTATTGGTACGGTATATTTTAGAATAATTTTGGAAATTACAATTTTGGAAAGAATAGCATATATATATTATGGATGCCATTTATGAAGAAGATTGAACTCTTTCTAGCTATTCTCAAGCTAGCACTGAGTAAATATTTTATTTTGTTACCCTAAAATTCCGATTATAAGCACCCCTCCCGTCTACAAGTTCAAAATCATTTAATAGAAAATTAATATATTTTTTCAATTAATATTTTGTTGTAAAAAGTTAAAAAAGCAAGTAAAACTACCAAAATAAAAAATTAATATATATATATATATATATATATATATATATATATATATATATATATATATATATATATATATATATATAAGGGGAATTACAGATAAAATATTGGAAACATTTAGACCTCATTACTTGAAGAAAATACACCAAATTTATCCTCATCATTCTTTTCATCAAGATTTTTTTCTTTTTAATGTGTGTGTGGGGGGGGGGGGGAAGTCGGAGATAATTTTAGAAGGGATAGTGAAAATCAAAATTATTCAAAGTTGACGGGAGGGCCTATTTTCGAGAGGGTGGGTGTATAATCGGTATTTTACAGTGATTATGAATTTTTTAAAAGTTATTTTACAATCAGGGTTTGTCGATTTAATAATCCAAATGTCTGGGGCTCTATCCTGTGAATATTATTTTTTTTGTTTTTTTTTTTTAAACTGCAAATGCCATCAGAGTAATTTTACTGTCATAATTTTAAAACAACATAGATGTAATCGTGTGAAACAGTGACACAAAAGTGACTTTCACATAAATTTTGAAACATTTAATGTTCTGCAGAGTAAAGAAGCTTTCCACAAATGCAATATCTAAATCAAGGTACAAAGGTGTTATTCAACTTCCATTCGAAGTTGTCATCAAAGTTGTCTCCCGTGGTTGAAATTGGTGGGTTGCCTGTCTTTCGAAACGAGGCCTGTGGTGTTAATTATTTTTCTTGAAAATATTTAATTAGTGTGACATGCAGGAAAGCTTATTCCTTTTAAATGGGAAATGGTGTCTGAAAATTTGCTTTTGTAAAGTCAACAAACCCTTGCTGTTGGCAGTTAGCTACAAATGTACGAATGGGATAATTTTTGACAGGATGATCGATCAGAACAGGCTTGGTTCAAGCTTTTTTTTTTTTTTTTTTTTTTGCAAAAGGCCACTTGAAAAAAATTTTCTTCGTTGTCAGAGGTTTTTTTTAAATAGTGGTGAAGTTACATTCCATAAATGCGTGATTCTCACAAAACGGGGCAAAACTAGCTCCGCTAGTTTTCAAGAGTTTTTAAAATTAATTTTTTCAAGTTTTACAAGTTTTTCATGATGCTCAGGAAGGAAGTTTTATTAAAAAAACATACTTTATTGGATATTCATTGCCCTATTTTACATTTTTGGAGCCGTTTTTAAAACATTTTTCTCATTTCGGTCATTGTCCCTCTCATTTCTGTATCAAATACTGAAGTAAAGAATGCAAAATGCAACCTTTTTTTTCATTAGACATCAAACGTAATATTTTGGATCAAAAGAAGTAAAAAGAAAAAAATTCTCGCCATTAAAAATGTGTGACATACATTAGCAAAATCTTATTTTGTTCCGTTTCTTGAGAATCACCCAAATATATTTTGCAAAAGAAATTATAGGGGGCTGCAAAAGAAACAAACATGATCGAGTTCCATTATAAATAAATTATATTTTTTCCGGACTATTTGCTTAGGTAATTGTGATTAAGAGAAAGGTGGCATACTGTTTATGCAGTTTCTTCTTGTTTCCGAGGAATTTATATATCTACATACCTATTTTTTTAATCCACACCCCGCGACCCTCGTGCTGTATGTTGGACAATCTTGGAACAAAACGACCCCTAGTAGCACTAATAGTTCGAAAATCGTTGAAATTACGTTGGAAACACGTTTTTTGACGTTAAAAAACGTGTTTTAAACGTCTTTTGGACTAATTGTGCCACTAGGGATAGCTCTGGACACTGGAATTTAAGGCAACAATTTTTTTAGAAAGACAATAATTCTTTATTACTTTTATTTTTCACTGGAATTGGCATTTAATTGAACAAAAGCATCTCGTTCTAAAACATGTTTTCAATGGAGCGATTTATAAAAAATATTTTTCACATCTTTTGATTTCATTTTTTTTGTTTACTTTTATTTTTGCATACTTATTTATTTATTTATTTATTTTCTTTTTTTGGCAAGAAACTTATCCTACTTTCTGCGATGCTTTGGGAAAAAATAGAACAATTATTTTACTAATGGTACTTACTACTGGATTTAATTGTGTTTTTTGGAATGGATAATGCAGCAGTTCCTCTAAGACGACTTTGCAACAACTATTTTTTTAATTCCCTTCTTAGTTTAACATGAATGAACGTGATTGTTGAAATGCGATGCAAATTATGCATTAAACTATCAAAGCCAGTGAGCATTATTTTGTGCCAGTTCTAGTTTATGTATTTTTTGGTTATGTTTGCAGTTTAAAATAAAATATCTTACAAAGAAAGTCTCAGAAGAGTGCATCTCAAATAGGAAATCCTCAACACGGCACTGGCTTTAAGTTCACTTTAAATAAACATTTTGAACTTTCATTCATCTACGGCAAATATACCTTCGTACCTATTAGAATTGAAGTTCCTGAAGGAAAAGAAAAATTGTCTTTAAGTCAAAGCACTTTATGTATGTCATAAATCGATTTTTTCTCCTTTCAGAAAATGATGCTAGAACTATCGATCAATTTTTTTCCACATGCTTCAGAAATCTCGTGTCATTGAAATCAGAAGATATTTTTGTATGTTTGGATATTTACTAGAAATTCTATCCATTCATATTTAAACATAATCCATTGTAAAGCAAGTTAGTTACGTTATAGATTGACCATCTATTAGAAATTTTTTTTCCTCACTGACAGCTTCTTTCTCAACTTGAAAGCTATTGCATAAAAACTTATTCATAGGCTGAGATGGACCCTCTCCTTATATATTTCCCCAAAAAGATTTTTAAATGTGGGAGCACTTCAACAAGAGAAAAGTGAAAATTTTCAGATTTTTAAAAACATTTTTATCCATCCATTTTCTCCTCTCCATTTAAAAACAGATTTTTAAAAACATATACAGCTGAATGCATAACAACATAATAAGAGTAATAAATGCCATAAAGCATTGTCCAAAAGACGGGATGTGTTGGTGTATTAGACCAAGGAATACAGACAGACAAAAAAAAAAAAAAAAAAAAATCCCACCCGATCGAGTCCCACCCGAATCGATCCTACCCTGCGTATCGAATAGGTGTTTATAGGGCCCGAAAGTGGAAAAGGTCGGTTGCGCACCCAGAAAGTTTTTTTGGGGGTTTTCATCCTCACCTTAATAAGTAGAGAAATTAAATTTAAAATTACTTTGTACTAATTAGATTATAATTGATTATTGGTGCTAAATGGTCCGTTTATTATATTACCAGTACTAATTGGATATAAATAAAACACGAAGGTAATGCTTTATGAACTAAAACTTCCCGAGTGTCAAATTTTGGTGTGTGTGGGTTGGGGGCGGTAACCCTGCCCCGTGGAATGCGCTAATGGAAAATTTAGAAATTTTTAAATGTCTTGATTATTGACACCCAATCAACAAAAAGCAGTTTCCGGTGGGCGGAGCTCAAGCCGCGTTAGTCCCTGAGCTCACTAGCATTCACGTTACGCCTGAAGAACACCAACAAACTCAGAATAGACAGCCATCGCAACGATAGAGAGTTAGTTCATAGCAAGATTCTTATCCTAAAAATTCATCTTCCGCGAATACGGAGGGAAAACCAAATTGACTATTTTCATAGAAAGACGGTTAAAGGTCTTAGCTCCATGGTTTCAGACGACAAAATTGTCATGTTTATGATTTTGGTACGACTGGTTCCGATTTGGCGACAATTGTCGCTTTCTCGCCACGCTGGCGACATCCCCAGACATTTGTATGCCCATCTTGTAGGTGTTTCACAAAACATAAAAAAAAACAGTACGTAAAATTTGAAAGCTTCCTCCGTTTTAAGTAATATATATGCTTTTTTCTGCGGAAAAGAAAAAAAAAATTTAAGAAAAACTATTTTTTAACCAATGCAACACTTTTCGATTCATATATTCAAAAATTTATAGTTCTCTAAATATTTTTCTTATATATTAAATATGCTTATCTATATGAATTTAGCTGTTGCTGAATAAAATACACGAACATGAATAGATATTTCTTTTTAAATTAAGAAATCGTTCATTAAAGAAGATGAAGTAGGGTAAACCACTTAGCTATTGCCCACTTAAGGCTCGTGTGTACTAACTTCGGAAGTCGATCGCCGCAATGTTATTCTATGGAGAAAATGGCCATCACTACTACCGTAATTCGAAACAAACTATTGGATATTTTTCACTCATTCTTTTCTCCCTTGATCTGAAAACAATGATCTACATTTATATTTAAGCAGAATTTATCTAAAGCAATTAGAAGTACATTAATTACACCTTGTAAGAAAGCTTACTTTCTGGACAAATTTCATGTTATTTTCAGATGTAATTAATGTACTTCTAATTGCTTTAGATAAATTCTGTTTAAAAATAAATGTAGATCAGTATTTTAATATTAAGGGGAAAAAAGAATGGATGAAAAATATGCAATAGTTCGTTTCGAAATGTGGTAGTAGTGAAGGCCGTTTTCTCCATATAATAACATTGCGGCGATCGACTTCCGATGTTAGTACACAAGAACCTTAAGGATTCGGTTCAGTAATTGCTCATAGCTAAAACGACCATTAGGTCATCACAGATTTCCAGTAAAATCTAAGCAAATATGTTTAATTTTAACATATCCATGCAACACTAGTTGAATATCAAATAAAAAACATTCAAAATCAACCTTCAAGCAATGTTTTTCCTTAAGCGGGCAATCACTGTCAGTGGGCAGGTACTCTCTGGTTTATCCTATATTCATTTTGATTATTTAATGCAACATATTCTTTTTTAAATCTAAACTCTATGTTACATGTTTCAAGTAATTTCCTATATTTTCCACTTGTTTAATGTTTATTTTCTATTAATATTTTTAGTAGGGAAGATATTAATGTGGACATACAGGAGCATTCTCATTTTTCGCAACGAGTAAGCATATTTTCCTTTTTATTGTTTGTGAATTCTCAATCAATATCAACTGTGTTGTTTTAATGATCAAATCAAAATTGAAACAAAAATTGCGTATACACAAGGGGGAATAAAAGTATCTGGGATCTGGAAATAAGTTGTGTACTCTCTCTTTGCTTTAGGAATTATCAGTTACTGGGGAAAAGAAAAAGAAAAAGATTTTCTCTAATTTTTTATGCATGTGTTATTTTTGAGAAAGATTCAAATTTTTTTAAAGTAAAATGCTTTTAAATTTTATTCATACTCAAAATGTGAAAGTAAGTATATGCCGATACTAAGTACCTAAGTATTATAAGTTCTTGTTCAAAGTGTTCAATGGATCCAAAATGCTTTGTTTCAAAATATTACTAAAAGTAGGGTACTCTAGAAAAACTAGGTACTCAGTAAATAATGTAGGAGCGCAAACGGTATCCTTATAAATTTGCTAATAATCAATTAAAAAAAAAAAGTCAGCTTCACTTCTTATCTATCTATCTATCTCTCTCTATATATATTCCTCACTTGATTTTTTTCACTATATAATGTGTTGCAGAATATTTTGCTAATTTCCTGGGTTCATCGTTCTAAAGTCCAGTAGGTGTAGAAAGTTCTAGTAAAGAGTCCACTCGTCAATGGAACACAAACTTTATTGCTTCTAGAACTTCGTCGAACAATCAACTGTACAATATTCACAAGCACAATCAGTTAGTAACGTGCTGATAACAGTCCGCTTAGTACAAAAGCTTTCACAAATGCTGTATTTTTCACAGTAAATAAAACACTTCCACAGGTAGCAATTCAGTAAAAATATACGAAGGATATCGCAAGCAGTCCCCCAGTCAAGACCCAGCAATAAAGAATTTACTCACAGCACTTAAAACAAGGCATCAAAAAGCAAGAAAACTATAACGCCATTCACAGAGCAAAGCAGCGTACTCATCGGTAGCTCGATAGCACACTGAACTCAAACTGGGGGAATCCGCTGCTTTTACAAGGGCCGTATTCTCCAAACTTTAAACGCTGGAGTTAACCCAGCAAAAACAGCTACTTCAAGGGTTAGTGAGAAAATGGTATTCACAACTCCAAAATCAGGGGTTACACCAAGAATTGACCCTGACTCCAGGTGCAGATTCTAACCCCGCAATATCGGAGGGTTGACTCTTGTTTAAAAATGGCGGATACGAGGGTTGTTTTTATAGGTTTGGAAAATCCCAAAAATTTGCTAATACTTGAATATTTTGTGCTTTAATAGACGGACATTGCTGTGTAAACCACCCATCAAGCTATAAAAGTAGCCAAAAGTCATAAAAAATCTTTGTACATTAATTTCAAAAACTCTGGGGAATGACTGTGCTTTTTTTGACGTAGAGACTGCAGGCGCCATCTGTCGGACTTATCTTTGTTGGTTTGCTTTTCCATTCCCTCTTTCTTCTGATTTGAACGCTTTTTTTTTAAATTATTTTTTGTGTTGAAAATAAGTAAGTAAATTCTGAACTTTCCTATTTATTTTCTTGTCTCTATTATTCCACAGATGAGGGGCGATTTGATCGGAGTACTGTGGATCTACTACGCCCTCGCTTTTTTTTTTTTTTTTTTTTTTTTTGTGTAAGAAGAGGCGGGATAAAAATATTTACATTGAAGAGATTAATCATTTAGGTGTAAAGGATTAAAAAAAAAAGTGTTGTTGAGGGGTTAAACAATTTTGTCTGATTGTAGTGTACTGTACTAGGGAATAGCGAATTAACATTTTTTCACACAAATGCGAGAAAAAAAAAAAAACAATATGCTTCAGTATCATAGAATTTTTTAAAGACATACATATTCTATGTATAATATATAAAGTATCTCAAAAAGAAAAACATCAAAACGGCATAAATTAATTTTTGTGTGTTAAAAAAATATGAAAATTCCTAAATTTGAAAAAAAGTATAACAGACATGAAATTTTATTTATAAAAAATATTGGATGTAATTTTGTATTAAATGTTTAATCAGTGTATTTTTTTATAATTAATTTTCACATTTTAATGCGCAGTTTGCATAAAAACAAATTAAATATCATGAAGGAAGTGTGTGTGTTTGGAGCTGGGTTCGATCTTGCAAACATTAAACCTAGTTCACCCCTTCATGCAATCATTACTCTGACCAATCACAGACGAGCTTTCAAAGCTGGGTGAGACAACTCCAGAGTCAAGTAACCCTGGGTGGAAATAAGTTGGTGAATACAGTTTCCGAGTTGTATCCGAGACAAACCGACAATGCAGGTTTCCCAACTCTCGGATCATGGCGGGCTACTCACAGTTTGGTGAATACGGCCCTAAGTGTCGCAGAAGCTACAAGGAGCTTCTAGAAAAATGTATCTCTCGAAGATTCCACATAAAGCGGGAATTTTGATTACTTCACAGAAAAAAAAATATTAGGCGCTCATGCAGAAAAACTAGCTTTGGAAGACCCATTGGGAAAAACACGCCAAATGACCAAAATGTCACCAAGTTTGGCGAATTTTGGTGAAATATCGCCAAATATGGACCAAAAATAAGTTCCCAAAAGTGAAGTTACCGAAGGCCTAGGACCAAGATTTCTCGAGAATTTTAGAAACTGCTTAGAAATCAAAGGGGAAACCCAAACCTCCGTATTTCCGGTTCCAGTTGACCGATTTTGATGCAACACAGAGCAAAATTTAATTATTTAACGCTTAGAATGCGAATTTTGAACTATTTTAAACCCCAGAACAGCGGGTTGCCCCGAAAATTCGTAACACATGTATATACGTCAAGTACTTCGGACATTGTCTTTACAACGACTTCGTCTTTTCCGAAAGAATGGCAGTCGAGGCTAGTTGAGTTTAATCTGGATCTTTATTATTTTTCATATTTGGTTGGAGAAGATGGCGACAGACCGACACACTTGTTGCGTGTTTTCCAGACAGATACTATAGTGAAAGTCCCTCGCAATTTTCCCGCTCCTGACCTACATACTAGTTTCCCAACTTGTCGTTAGGCGCAACGGGCGTTACCCTTTCTCTAATTGGCTCAATAAAGTGAATGTCATTTACTTACTTAGCCGAAGAATTTTAGGTTCGGCCATGGAAACCGCAAACGCCTGCAAATTTAGCTTAATTCGCACTTTTGATTCTTAAATGCTCTCAAAAATAGTCTCTGAAAGTAATGTTTGTTTGTTTGTTTGTTCGCTATACGCGTCCAGACCGTTCGACGGATCTGAACCAAATTTGGCACACTGACTAAATAGGACAAGAGAAAGCTAATGCCGTAAAAATGAAATTAATCGGATTAATAGTCTTGAGTTATTTTATGTTTTGTAAGGTTTTTGGCCATTTTTCTCGCATTTTACGTTATCACGAGCTAAATTTTCGTCCGAACACTATATTTTTTTATATCATCGGAAACTACAGAGAAAATGAAATTTGTTACAAAATCGTACTTACATTTGCAGATTTTTGGGAATTTTTTAAAGGAAATCCGGTTTCGAAGAAAATGTACTGCTTTTAAAAATATGCTATTTTTAAACTGTCGCATCGAAAACCTAACGGGCAAAAATTTTCCACCTTTTTACCGCTGGTTAAACATTTATTTCTCCCTCTTTTAAATTTTGAACCGTGCAGAAATGTTTAATAGATTCTTTTTATATGATTTTTTTTCTGAAAAGATCACAGGTTGAAATTCTCCCTGGACTTCAAGTTCCACAAATGAACGTAGTGATCATTCCCCTATTTCCTCCTGCGGAGGTAGAAATGGGCGTGACGTGACGTGGCAGCGTTACCAAGACAACTGACGGTGTTCATTTTTTCATATACACTGCTCAAAACAATTAAAGGCTATTGTACGTTTTATATAAAATAAAGATATAAGCGAAATTTTTTTTTTTGCCGAAAATGGAAGAAGAGAATCACAAATGCAAATTTTTCTGATTTTCAAACTGCGGAGTATGCTAATTTTGAGTTCGACGTCAAAAACGTCGCTTCAGCGGCACCGAATGAAGTTGGACTTTCAACTGAATAAAAGAATTGAAGACAAGGATGATCGGCATTCAGTGACTGCTTTGTTTCGAGGAGTACGATGTCTCAGCGAAGTCATTTAACCGATTCAGAAGCTTGGAGAGTTGTCGGTAGGTTAGAAGGGGGCCAAACTCAAGCCGAAGTAGCGCAAGCCATTGGAGTGTCACAAAGTGTGATTTCCAGGATCTGGAACCGGTTTTTGGCGACTGGAAGTGCAGGCCGAAGACTAGGGCAAGGTCGTAGACGGGCAACAACGTCCAATGAAGATCGTTATTTTGTGTTAACGGCTCGGAGACACCGGAATATGAACGCTACTCTTCTCCAACAACACCTTCGCTCGGCTACTGGCACCACGGTTTCAACTCAGACTGTCCGAAACCGGCTCCATGGTGTAGGTCTGTATGCTCACCGACCGATGGTATGTGTTAGACTAACATCAAGGCATCGTTGCGACCGCAGGGAGTGGGCAACAGAGCATGTGAACTGGAGGAGAAATGAATGGAACAATGTTCTTTTTTCTGACGAGTCCCGTTTTACAGTTCATCTTGATAATAGGCATATTTTCATCTGGAGGGACCGTGACAGTAGGAATAATCCTGCGTTCGTGCACGAAAGTGTCAGCTTTGGCAGTGGGGGGGGGTGTTGGTGTATGGGGGCATTTCCATTGACGGGCGCACAGACCTCTACATCATTCGAGATGGACCTCTGACTGGTCGCCGATATAGGGATGAGATCCCCAGACCTGTTGTAGTCCCTTACGCTGCAGCAATCGGAGATGACTTTATTTTAATGGACGATAACTGCAGGCCACATCGTGCTAACCTGGTGGAGGATTTCCTTTTCAAGGAAGGAATCGTACGAATGGAATGGACAGCGTGTTCTCCAGGCATGAATACAATAGAGCACGTTTGGGACGCTCTAGGAAGACGAGTTGCTGGCCGCCAACCACCTCCACAAACTCTCCAAGAACTGGAAAGAGCTCTTCATGAAGAGTGGGACAGAATACCCCAATTCGTGATTAATAGCCTCATTGACTCTATGCCTCAAAGGTGTTCAACGTTGCTGGCCGTCCGTGGAAACCATACCCCCTACTGAAAATGATTTCCTTTGAAGAAAACACCTTTTCTTATTCTTTTTTCTCATATGCACAAATTGTGTTTTTTTTCCTTTTCTACACAAATGCGCAATAAAATGTATTTTTTTTTCTGCCAAACATGTGTAATTTATTCTCATATAACCTACTGCGTCTGTCGACCATGTATCAATCAGCTAAAATGTTTCCCAGCCACAAGATCCACCTAAAACCGCAATATGCTTTAATTGTTTTGAGCAGTGTAGTTTTTCATTCTCAAGGTCGCTCCTGCACTTCAAAACGGGAATCCGTCAGAAATAAACAAACATGGGGATTTATTTGAAATCGCTGCATTAGAAAGTATGAGTTCCGAAGAATTTGACGATAGTATTTTACACGAATTATCAATTCCTCGAGAAGATAGTTACTAAATAATTAGAACCTCATAAAATATTTACAAACAAATCAAACCCCCTGTGATAAAAACCTGGATTTTTAATTAATCTATACTTATTTTAAGTTTTTATCTACTGTATAGATGCCCAATGATTTGCGTCGCGTCCAGTGGTTCTTACTGCAGTTGAAATAAAAAATAATTAGTTTATGAAGTGTGTAGGTATTAGTGATAAATGCCTAATAGAACGAGCCTGTATTTTTAATAAAGTAATCATAAAAACATAGATTTTTAATTAATCTATGATTATTTTAAGTTTTATCTACTGTATAGATGCCCAATGATTTGCGTCCAGTGGTACTTACTGCAATTAAAATAAAAAATAATTAGTTTATGACATGTAGGTATTAGTGATAAATGACTATTTGAACACAACAGGTAGAGGGAGAGAAACCTAGCCACGTCCAATTCCCGGTAACCTCTGTACGCTGCAAGTCCCTGTTCATTTCTTTTTTTTACAGCCAGTGGCGTAGCAAAGAGGGGCAATAGGGAGTCACAACCCCCATGAGGTATTTTTTGCCATAAAAAATATTTTTTTTCACTCCCTTATCACACACACGTATACATATATGGGAGTTGCAGTAGTCGTACCCCTCCATGAAAAATTTCTGCCTACGCCACTGTTTACAGCGGGAAGTCCTATGTCCTTTTTTTATCATTGTAGCGGGAGGATTCACATTCCTTCCCTTTACAATGTCATACGGACGACTGGACTTTGTTTGGTTTTAGTAGTTGCGTAGGTATTACTACGCGACTACTAAACCTGTTGTCCCACACCTGTCTGTGTTCTAACAGGGATAAATGACTGTTAGAACACAGACAGATAAAAGGGGAGAAGCCTAGCCACGTCCAATTCCGGATAACCTCTGTACGCTATCAGGTGCCGTATTCATATTTTTTCGTTGCAGCGTGAAGTCCCATGTCCGTTTAGGATTCACATTCCAGCCTAGCCATGTCCGATTCCCGGTAACCTGTGTACGCTTTCAGGTGCTGTGTTCATTTTTTTTTCTTTGCAGCGGGAAGTCCCATATCCTCTTTTTATTATTGCAGCGGGAGAATTCGCATTCCTTCCCTTTACAATCTATATTCAAGTTCAATGAGAATTTCTCTTCTATTGCACGGGCAACGCCGGGCCACGCTCATGGGCGCCGGCAGAATATTTCCCAGGGGGGCAAAGACTACTCCAGGGGGGCAAAGATTACTCAAGGGGGGCAAAGACTACTTCAACGTATGGTTACCATGTTGGAAAGAGCAAAAAAGCAAGGGAAAACACTGCATACAAAAATCCAGGGGGGGCATTGCCCCCCTTGGCCTATGCTGCCGGCGCCCATGGCCACGCTGCTAGTAATTATGTATAAAAATATAGAAAACAATCTGCGCTGCTTTAAAAATTTGAAAACCCACCCGTTCCCTAACTTTTAAACGATTTCTCACTATTTTGAGTTTCGTTTTATTTCCGAGAGTAAAAAAAATTAACTGATTGCTTGACAAAATTAAGTTTTTCAAGTGATAATTACGTCATACTGAAGTCACGGTTATCAGACTTTGAAGGGGAAAGCTGCCCTTGCTATTCATTTAAAAGAGTTTTTTCAGATTTCCCAGTTTATTTATTTATTTTTCACAAATAAAACGATTTCTTGTGTATGAAGCATCGATATAAGAGGGGTTGTTCTCACAAAACGAAATCGTTCAATCCGAAAAGTTTGCGCATGTTTCCAGAAGAGCATGAAATTCGATTTGAGTGCATAATAAGAATTGAATATGACGTTATTTATTTTAAGTGGACGAAGATAAAATATATTTAGTATAGACATATTTTTGTCAAATGTTTTTTCTAGGGCCCGTTGTAATTGCCTCCACAACGGGCTTTCACTTCTAGTATACAATGTTTTCGATAATGAATAAGAACACATAATTATCAATTAATTAAAATGAATTGATAAAATCTATTTTTCCCAAAACGAAAGAGTTGTATTTTTTTATCGGTCCTGTTAAATGGTATTAAATACACATTTTTAAAATTGATATTGGTGAGAAATTGTTGCTGATTTTATACTACTCATACTCATTTAAATACTCATTTAAAAATGAATTATTCAAAAATTTGTATAAAGTTGTGGAAGAATGACCAAAAACTTAGTTACACACAGATTGAAAATATATCTTTTTTTTTTTTTTTTTTTTCAGGGAAAGCACAAAGAAAACGTGTAAGTATCCTTTATTTATTTTTATTAAATTACTTTGCGATTCAATTATAGACTTTTAAACAGAACATAAGGAGCGAGTGCATGTCTCTGTGTGAGTGGGGGGGGGGGGATAGCTGAAAAATTCTTTTATACTTATTTATTATTTTCTCTGGAATGATATTTCCTTGTCTGTCTGGGAATGCGTATCCTCAGGGCAACCAGGACACTTGCCCAGGGCTTTAAAATACTTGCCATCATGAAATAAATAAATGCAAATAATGTTTTTTAAATTTATTATTATTAAACTAAAATACTAAAAAATGTTTTAGTTACGAGAAAAAGATCAACTTTTAATATTTAAACAGTTATTATTCACACATCGGGACAGTTTTTCACACATTATCAAAAACGCTTTTGTCTTAATCTATTTTTAGCCAGTTTGTTAAGGTAGTTGTTGAGATATTTTTGTTAGGATAAAACAAATTTTATTGTTGTATGCAAAAATCCTTGCTATGTATTTATATAGCATTGTTTTTCATATAGCATAGTGATGCTGCAACGTGTATGCATACTGGTTGGTCACACTGTGACTTGTTTGACCTGATGTCTCCGTCGCAGAGAAGTTGTGGCGACGGCACAGTTTTTGTGACGTCACATGGTAACCTTTATAGACGTCTCTGCAACGTTACTGTGAAACATGTGTTTGTCGCTATCGTTTGTGACATAGTGAAGTCACATTGTGGATAATTATCAATAACACTGTGACGTCATTTTGCAACTTCTCCTGTTTGACATGAAAGGACGCCACAGACGGCGTGCACCATTGGCGGATCCAGAGGGGGAGCACAGGGGCACGTCCCCCCTCCAGAAGAACTAAGTTTACAATATAAAAATTTAACTTATTTTATAAATTCAAATAAATCTGTAAGAAAAAAAGAAAAAAACATTTTTGTGTCCCCACCAGAATTTTTTTCTGGATCCGCCATTGTATTACATCACAACTTCACTCCCAACATGATCTCTGTATGCGTTAGTACATAAAAATGAATAGCTTATAGTTTAAATCAACTGAAAAGAACTTAAAAGTGTAACATCGTTTTCATGGAGTTTCTTGTAGAAGATTAATGAACCTGCAAGACTCAAAAATTTCCGTTTGTCCTGGGACAACGTGGTGATAATCTTACTCTGTTGCCTGTTAGACACTGACCACAATAGCTGTCGACGTATTTGGCCATTTTGCAGTGGCGATAATGTATTAGGTACGTCATACATGGATAAAAAACGTGCACATCGAAGTAGGAACTTGAATAGTTTCAATAAAAAGGAAGCTGATATCTGTTGTATTTCTTTATATTCGTCAGAATCTTCTCGAATATTTCCTCTGCGTGGCTGAAAAGCTAAAATTTCAGTTTCCTTTGATATTGCATTTAATAAAATACTCATGCATCATGCACTGTTTTTTCACCTTAAAGCATTAAAGAGAGCTGATCTCTTAAACGAAGTTGCTTTTATCAAATTTGTTTTTGGGTTCTTTAAAATGACCTGGCGTGTGCGAAATATTTTCAAAAAGATGGGTCATCGTGTCGCATTTTAAATAGTGAACCTAAGGTTGACCTGTTCACCAACAACCTTTGAGAAGACGCTGCGATGATTTCCCTTTTGTTCCAGGCGTTGCTTCCCGTCATTGCTCTTTAAATGCTTCCCTGAAATCTAAAACATTTATATCATGCATACATAATGTGATTATTCATTTTTTTCCTCGAAACGGATCCTTTATTACTACCTCTCATTTTTAGATAACATTTTCTTTGCCTTTAAGGTATCCTGTTTCTATTATTTTTTAGATAATAGTATGCGCATTAACACAAACAAACAACAACAAAAAAAAAACATGTGGATTTTAAACCACGAACAAATTTTTAGCACTTTTTTACAAAACTTTCTCAAATGGGAAAAGAACTTTTGTACATTTGTTTTTCTTTGGCTGGATCAGCGGCCTCCATTGAGCTTGACCACTACGAGTGGCCGGATGTGTTGATCATTTCACTATGGGACTGCCTAGTAGGCAGGCCAACGTTGCCCGTTATGATCGGTCTCGTAATTTTGGACCTATTCCAGATGAAATACCTAGCACATGGATGGGCACCCCAGAGGTATCGTTTGAACCAGAAGGACATTGGAGGCATGACAAATTCCGCGTTCACTAGCTCCCTTTAGCGTACAGGGCCACAGCAGACTAAGTCTTCCCAAGCACTGGGCAAGCCGGTGGTGCTTCACTTTCGACTTTCTAATGGGAGAACAGAGTTCAAGCGATTGATCTACTGCCGGAACCGTTTTTACTTAAGTAACGACTATAAAAGATTTGTAAAGATTTGTAATTAAAAGCTGCAAGGTACACACTAATATAGGAGAATTTTTAGATCTTTCTTTCTTGAAATGATTGCTCACTTTGTAAAAACGGGACATTTCGGCTGTGCCCGGAGGCGACGGGACAGGCTACCAAAAAGCGGGACGGACGGCCCCATGTAAAACGGCAAGTACTATGTTCACATCACGTACGCTACGTCACAATGCGTACGCATCCTTGAGCAACGCTGGTACCGGTAGAGCATTCGAGCTCTGAAGCAGAACTGTGGGGTACGCAAGGGAAATCTATATTTTCAAAGATGGGAATGAGCAGGTTAACTCTAGATTCAATACTGCATTGCTACTACTCATAACTGCCACCCGCAATCCCTCTTTTATGCACAACTGCCTGAATTTGTAAAGTCAAAACAGCGTTACATTTTCGTTCTTTTCGAGACTCTCAGAGGGTTTAAAAGAAAAAAGAATTATTTATACCTGGCTCCCCTTGTTCTCGGAAAGTAAAACATTAAAGGTGAATGTCTTTAAAGCGGCATATACAAGCAACAAGCAATCAATGAAAAGTTCAAAAGAACATTTTATTGATTTCATGGATCGCAACATCCAATTGTTCCAGCGGCTGTCTCATCCTGGTGAAGCTACAGGCGCCAAGAAATGTCACATTAGTCAAAAGTGATGAGCATAGGTGGGGGGTTACACTCTTCCCGGTGATACCTAACTACTCGCTCTTTACACCAGAACATCGTCCATCTGGGGATTTAAATTATGTAGGGAATCAATAAAATCCTGTAGTGTACATTCGCCTGCAGTTTTCGACTTCCAATTTATGTTGAAGCAACATGTTTTTCGTTATGTGTTGCCAGATTCTGCAGCATCCTGAAATAAAGTTTCTTCTCGTTCTTTTTTTATTTTGTAGTTCTAAATGATATATTTTTATATTATTAATGAATTGCTTCTAAAATACTTTTAAAGTATATTTCTTTGTAAAATCAAACATTTTAAAGATTTTTTTTTTAGCGGTTTTTGTTGTTTAAAAAAAAGCAATTTCATTTTGACTAATTTTATATTTATTATGACTATTTAATCAGACATTGTTACATTTAATACATATAGATGTTTATTTGTTATAATTGGGATCATATGAATGATCCCAATTATAACAAATTTATGAGTTTTTGATTATATAAATTTGTATAATTACAATTATACAAATTCATAAATTATAACAAATCAATGAATTTATGACATATATTTAATAATTAATAATAACATATCTTACCGGAAGGAAGGCAGCTCATGTCTTAACAGGAGCCTCACCATTGCACAGTGGTTATGGCACTGAAAATGGTAGATGGCCGAAGTGTGAAGGTCCCGAGTTCGGGTCCCATCACGCGGCTGTCGATCTAACGGTCTGGAGTTTTGGTAGGTTTTCTTCAGATGCAACGTGAATACGCGTTAGAATCCCTTAGAATGTCCTCCTTCCAAGGCACCCCCCCTTGGCAGATCACCTTAGTGTAGCGTTGCCATAACAACACACAACCATGTCTTAACAGCTGACTGCATGTATTTTTGCTCTTTCGGGAGGAGTGAAATAAGGAGATAAGAGCAACACAGGGGAAATCTCTCCATGGGAAGCTGGCCTGCATTTGCATGTCAAACGATAGAAACCCAAAAACCTCGTGAGTTTAAGGTAGTTTGTAAAAATGTATTAAAAATGCTCTTTCAAAAGCCGGGGCATTTTTATCCAACCCTTTAACGTCGGATGCTTTTTAACTTTAACAGTGCTTCAATGCTAATATCCGACGTAAAAAATGTCTCGTTTAAATATAAAGTGAAGTTGCGGCTCTACCATATCCAAGTGGTTACATTACTGAATATGATAGATGGCTGTAGTGTGAATATACAGGGTTCTGGCCTACCGCACGTCTGTCTATTTAAGGGTTTGAAACGGTTTTCTCATGATGCAGCGTGAATACGAGTTAAAACCTCTTTAAAAGTCTACCGCCAGATACCACACGTATACGTTTGCCTTAATACAAAATGCAATACATCAGTACAATTACAATGCAATAAAATACATTTGCAAACAATTGGCTGAAAAAAAGGTGTAAATTGCGCCATGCTCTAGTGTTTTTTCTACATATGTTTGCTGTGCTTATATAACAGATGCTGTGTTGCATGTTGTGAACATATAACAGACTCTAGGCATGGTAGACTAGTGGTTAAAGCATTCGACTGGTAACCGGAAGACAGTGCTGATTCTAGCTGCTCGGCCACCTATGTGCATTTATTATTGGACCGATATTTCCCATTAACAATCGAAATTATGGTGGGAAACTCCAAGAAGGACATCTGCAGTAGTAAACAACATATCCGATGACGTGGGCTGGCTCGCTTTTTCGTTTGTTGGTGGAGAGAGGGGTGGGGGGGCTACTAAATCTACCAACCCTACATACCTCTAAACTTTTATGAAATTAAGTTTACATTAGCCAGAAGTGGTCGACGGGCAACGACACGAGACTGTGCTCTGGTCTGTCTTTGAGGCAATGTACAAAAATAAGAAATAAATAATTCTGGAAACGAGTAAGAGATCTATCATCTGCACTAATATCTACAATTGTAATTACACCGCAGTCCTTAATCGTGGGTGTGCCACAGGGAAGTAAATGCTGAAGATGTTTCATCGTATAAGCTGGTAAGCTGTCCATTCAGCTTTCTCTGGAAATTAATAGACTTGGACGAAGGCTGCAGTCTTACTCTTTTCGGAGGAAAAGACCTTTAGTGGTTTATTTATTATAATCGATAGAGTTCTTGAAGGAACGATCATCTTTCAAAGGCATTTTCCTGTGAGTTTCAGGAAAATATTATTAGTTGCACACTCCTCATGAAAGTTAGAGCCATGTTATTAATTAAGTACTTTGTAAAATAAAAACCCATAGATTAAAAAATGTATATACATACCACAGAATGATCGTTTCGGGTGTTATAAAAGCTACACGCTTTCTCAGCTACAAAGAGTTTCAAAATTCACATAGGCAGGAAAGTTGTTCTTGCCTGCCTGCTTGGAGGTGGAAGTTTTTGCAGCTGAGGAAGGGCGGGCCTTTTGTATTACCTGAAATGATCATACTGTTGTATATATATATTATTCATGTTTTTTTTTCTTTTTTCTTTTTTTTTTTTACATTTATAAATCTTTCTTTTTAAACACAAGTTTTTGAGTGTTCTTGAAGTGTTGTTAATTGTATTTATATTTGTTGTTGTTTAGTTTTAATACAATTCTTCCCGTAATATTCTCTCTAAATATAATAATAACGCAAATATTAATGAGAAACAGTAATATGTTCATCAGTTTTTCACTATTTTAGCTTGTTAAAAATTAGTATACTTTCAATAATTTATGAATGCTTTTTAGTCCTTATAGTTACTAATACAAGTTATTATTTCTTCAATTAATTTTGACTTTTTAAATTATGCTTAATTCTATTTCCCTTTTTTTTAAGTTCACTAAATGTAAAATATTTTTAGATAACATAACTATTTATCTATGTTTATAAAATAAGAGAAAAGCTAGCAAATGCATTTAAAAAATTAAAACAGAAAGGTTTTTTTTCGGGAGGCGGCAGGGGGGTCGGAATTTCAAAAAATACAGTAAAATTTAAACGTGTGCTAATTTTATGAAAACATGAAATTAAATCGAATATATATCGAATCAAATGAATCAAATCAAACATCAAACGAAATATCATATGAAACGAATATAATCGTATTGATACACCCTGTATTATTCTAAAATTTTATATGGGTGAGCGAACAGTACCAGCCTAAAAGTTTAAACTAATGTTAAAAAAAAACATTTATTAAACACGTATATTTTAAAATTTTCTTTTGATAAATAAAAGTGAAGCATGAGTTTCTTAAAAGAAACACTTTTTAATAAAACGTAAGCGAAATTAGAAAATTTTCAACGCACTCGAACATCTTAAGATAATCTATTCTGGAAAAAAATCACGTTTCTTTTTTATTACTTCTTTGGATAGTTTTGTGAAAAAAGTGACTTTAAAAAAGAAAAAGAAAATTAAACCTACTCAGAATCCTTCATTAAACCATTTCAGTTTTATGTAGGCATCAATATTACCAGAGACGGTCAATTTCCCAAAATATAATAACTTCATACACCTCCAATCTCTAGAGGACTTTGTATACATCCATACAATGGGTATTTCGCTTTTGTTATATTTTTAGATCAAGGTAAACTGATCGAATCGCTCTACACGGAATCCCTATCTTTATAAAAACCGCATTATAAATTTTAAAATTTCATAAAATATCGAGTTAAAAAAGTTATGTTTAATTCTGTGTATTATATAAACAAAACTTTTAAAACACAGATCTTTTGCATTTAAAATAGAAACTCTTTGGATGAAAAATATGTATGGTATTTCAATGTGTAGCACATGAGAGAATAATGGTTCAAAGCAGAGCTCGCAAAAAGAGTTTGAAGCTGGCAGCAAAAAATGCCGAGAGCTTTTCTAAACTCACAGCGAAAACTACTTAGCTCAAGGCACAATCTTAAATTTTCTTAATAATGGTCAATTGCAGTTGCGTTTTTTTTCGCTCACCTTTAAAAAAGTTGAAACAATGATGTAAGGAGGCGAAGAAAAGAAAAGCTCCACTTTTATATTAAGCATTCTGCAATTTCATACGTAACCTTAAAATACGTCTGGAATGGAAAACACTCAACTAATAAAATTTTAAATAGTCGCATCTAAAACTCGCAAGAATTCTTACGGTCTTGATATACAAATTAAAATAAACTAAATGCGCTGGATGCTCGAAAAAATTTAGGATGACTATTTTTAATCTGCTGAAATAAACTAAAATAAACTAATAAATAAACTAAAATAAACTAATTGAAATAAACTTAAAACGGTGTATTTTGTGAAACTTTCAGAAAGAAATAATTGTCACTCTACATATTTTTTGAAAATTGACGCACTCTATAGAATAAAATTTTCGATTTTTAAGAATTTTTTTTTCTAAAAGTTTCGTAATTAATACACTTTTATCGTTTATTTCAGTGTATATCTTGTGAATAGGCATTCTTAGAATTTTGAAATTGCTTGATATAATTAGTTTACTTGTTTGTACCAAATGCATGCGGTTTTTTTTTTTTTTTAATATACCGTTAACAATTTCGGCTAATCTCAGCATTTGCCGAGGTTGTAGTAACTTATTTTGATTCCTAGGTCTCAGCCACAATTAAAAGTTTCAAATGTACTGAATTAATGCATTTCATAAAAATGATACAATTATTTAAAAACTGAATACAGTAAGCTAATGCCAATTTAATTTTTTTAAAGAATATTGTGTACAGGGTGTTTGAACTCTGTTTACGTCTTTGATTAAGTCTTGAGTTAATGATCTAAGTTAATGATTTGGGTGAGCTATATGCCACCAGCTTTGGCATAAGCATTTTACACAGAAGCGCTGTAGGAAGTTTTATTTTTATTTTTGTTTGTCTAGTCCAAAAAATGTCTACTAAGTTGTGTTTTGCATGGAAAACCGGTAAATGTAGCTAAAAAAAAAACAAAGTTATTTAATAAATGTTCAAAAACTGTTGAAGAAATGTTATAATTTTTTGTACATTCCGAGTTAGTCATTGTTCAATTTGTTTTTCCATGCAAAGCGCCACCTGCTGCACATTTCTTAAACTCTATTTTTTTTTAAACTTCCTTGAGTGCATCTTGTGTGCAGTCTGTAATGCCAAATTTGGAGGGGCAATCTGCTTACCCGTTCCAGCAGCAGATTGCTATTTATAGGTGAAGAGTTTTTTTTTTTTTTGGTAGGGGTTCAGAGATGGTTCGATTTTTGATGGCACTGTATTTTAGAGTACAAAAATGCTTCCTTTTGACGTAGCATCATAAATTATAAGAAATAAAATATATCCGGGTAGGTATTATTTCAAAAGTCTACAATCTGTCTCAAATTAATAAAACGCTGCCATTTGCAATGGGAATAATGATATAGCTTAGAAAGGTTTGCCGGTATTGGCAAATGTCAAAAATCACCAAAGTTGGCCACTTTTGGCGATTTATCACCAAGTTTGGCGTCAAAAAGTAAGTCCCCAAGACCGAATTCACCTTGGCGATATCTGTTATATTGAGCAAAAATTTACTAAACCCTACTAATTTAGAATAGAAATAATTTTTCGTGATAATGAAGTAATTTGAAGTCGGATTCTTTTTCTTTTTCAGCCACTAGGGGCCAAGGCCCCTAGACTCGCTACGCTCGCTTTTCGTATAAGGCATTCGGCCCCTAACGAGGTTTATTCGTAAAAAAGGCATAATTTAAACAGTCAAAAACCAAAGATTGAATTAGAATGTTACCGAGCTGCACATTGCTTGGTTCTTGCATGTTCCTTGGCACACAAAATTTTAATCTTCACACTATTTTTAATTATGTAAAACCTACGTAACACCTTGGGTATTTGTCAAGCATGGCGATTTTTCATAATTTGGCGACGTACGTATATGTATAATTAATAATTAGTTCTAAGAAAACAGTACTTCATATGTTTCCTTTGATGAAAACTACAGAACAGCAAGCCATTCTAGCTTGCTGTTGTGATGCAATGGCGATTTTTCATTATTTGGCGATTTAGACATACTCACAAACGATAATTACTGCTCCCAGGAAAACCGTTATCCATATATTCATATACATAATCCTTTGCAGATTGGCGTATTTAGCACCACGACATATATCATCTCGCTGCGCTAGCAAATGTCCAAGCTGTACTATAACTTGTATAATGGCATAGTTAACGCCACCAAATATTTCTACTGGTAGCAAATACCCTAGTTAAACTTAACCGGTTTTACTATAATCGGCATTTTGATTATTTTTCATTTTCAAGATATTGGGGACTAACATTTGGAACAAGCGATTAGATTCATCCTGCTTGGAGAGATATCCTTTTGCTAGATCGTATCTGATGCCAAAATGACGCTTTTTAAATCAGTTGCAATTAATTTATTCTGTTTTGGGAAAACGAATAATCGGTAATTCTGAACTCCTGTTATCTAAGAGAACTTATTTAAAAATCGTCAACTTTGCGTAACACACTTTGACATTTATTTTTTCACATACTTTTTATTTTGGCGTAAAATTGGTGTAATTCTATTTCATATTTAACACTTTCACGTGTTTCTACATACTTGGAATTGCTTTGTTGAGCATGAATGATTTTATGCTGGCGGAAATTCCCAAATCTGGCAACCATTCAGCTTATTCGTTTCAGTTTTTTATTAATATCTCCTAAAATAATTGGAATTTCGAAATTTAAGTCAGATTATCAGGTTCTCCGGAATTTTCCGAATACGTGGACACCTTCGTTGAAACTCATATCCCCATGGTTTCGGAGAAGATAGCCGAACAAGCTCTTGACAGCGGCTGCGGCGGCAGGGTCCGTTACCTTTTTTTTAGAATAGAGAGACTCTTGTATTTACGTAATTTTTAGGACAGCACGCTAAGCAGTCTGAGTGAAATAGATACTTTTTCTCGCAGTTTGACAAATCTGCTGAGTAAACTGACGTCTTGAGTCACGGCAGGTTATAGAGATGACCTGATTCTGTTAACTGTACATATGGTATTTACTTCTTACCTTTTTGTTGTGCGTAATTGTTTCCATTAGCACGTGTTTTACAAACAAAATTTAATGTCTAGCATGATTTCTTCCACATCTTTTGTGTTTTGGCAAACCTGTACGAGGTGCATCAGCCTAGTGGATGGTGCCTGTAACCATAATAGTTGTTTAGGGTATTTTGTAATTATTAAAACTGCGTTGTGACGGATTAATCCAGGTTCGATACACTTAGTTGCAATATAAGATAGAAACATTAGAATACTTAAAACTGTTTCTCTCTATTCTAAAAAAAAGTAAAGGCCGCTGCTGGCGCTGTCAATAGCTTGTTTGCCTATCTTCTCCTAAACCGTGGGGATTTGAATTTCGAGAAACATGTCCACGGATTTGGAAAATTCCGAGGAACTTGATAAGCTGACTTAAATTTCGAAAATCGAATTATTTTAGAAGATATTAATAAAAAACTGAAAATATGAAACATAATGGCTGCCAGATTTGGCATAAAATCATTCATACCTTTGCAACAAAGCAATTCCAAGTATGTAGAATCGGATGAAATTGACAAATATGAAATAGAATTACACCCTTTTTACGCCAAATTAAAAAGTATATGAAATAAATAACTCAAAGTGTGTAACACAAAGTTGACAATTTTCAAATAGTAAGTTAGTTTAGACAATAGAAGTTTAGAATGAGCGATTATTCGTTTATCCAAAACAGAATAACTAATTGTAACTGATTTTAAAATCGCCAGCTTGGCATTAGGTACGATCTGACAAAATGGTTATCTTTCCAAGCAGGATGAATCTAAACCGCGAATTCAAAAATGTTAGAACCCAATATCTTGAAAATGAAAAATAATTAAAATGCAGATTATTTTAAAGCCGGTTCGGTCCAGCTGGAGTATTTGCTACCAGTACAAATATTTGGTGGCATTAACTGTGCCAATATAGCAGTTATAGTACACTTTGGATATTTGCCAGCGCGGCGAGATGATATAATTCATGGTGCTAAATACGCCAGTCTGAAAAGGATTATGTAATATATGGATAACGGTTTTCCGGAAACCTTAAATGAGCAGTAATTATAGGTTGTGAGCATGTGTAAATCGCCAAATAATGAAAAGTCTCCATTAGTGGCAAGCTATCCTAGCTGTTCCGTAATTTTTATCAAAGAAAACATACGTTGTTTTCTTACAGTTAAATATTAACTATACATATACGCAAGTCGCCAAATTATGAAAATTCGCCCATAACTGGAAAATACGCAAGATGTTCCATGGGTTTCACATAATTAAAAATAGTGCAAAGTTTAAATTTTTATGTTCCAAGCAACATGCAAGAACCAAGCAATGTGTAGCTTGGTAACATTCAATCTGATCCAACCTCTGGGTTTTCTTTGTTGAAATTATGCCTTATTTACGAATAAGCCTTATTAGGGGCCGAATGCCTCATACAAAAAGCGAGCGTAGCGAGTCTAGGGGCCTTGGCCCCTAGTTATTTAAAAGAAACTATTGAAGCATAAACTTATTACAACGGCTGGTGGTGGATCAGCGAAATAAAGAAAACGCCTTACAAGTACAGTGATAAAACGATGGAATGATTTAAAAACTATGCCAACACAGGCTTTCACTTTTGCGAGAGCAAAAACTTGGCCGAGATAAATAACGCCAATTACAGACCAACCCTAAAAGTTAATCTAATAAAATTAAAGTTATGAAACCGAGAACAAATAATTTTAAAAAAGAGGCAGGGCAACAAAAAATAACAAACGCCAACACTATGCCAAAGAGGGGGGTAAGCAATAACCCGTTGCTATTGCAAACGGATGTAATACAGTGAAATCCCTCTATAACGATATTTTGGGGGTCAAAATAATTTATCGTTGTAAAGAGAATTATCGTTATAGAGAGAATCGATATTGGAACGAAACGATTTTTGTTTTCTTCATATATCCCATACCCTGCGGTGTCACCAGAAAGTGTTCTGTTTTCATTCAGCACACCCTCGCAAGTAATATATAATAAATGAAAGGTGAAAAACATGTTTATACTTTACAGTAATTTTCAACACTCACAAATTTTAGTTAAATACCCTTGCCACCTCGCCAGGGATTCTAGCGGCGATATAGCTTATAAATATTTATAGCATATTTGAATAACAAATATATAATGTCTAAATAAATAATACCTGAATGCCGCAAAAGCGTTTTTTAAAATGTATTAGATATTAATTGAAAATACATACTTTTATTAATTTATATACATTAATTTATCCTTATTTATTTTGAATTCTGTGTAAAGAAATCGGAAATTGGCAACAGTCGACTGTGAAAGTCCGTATTTTCTGCAAACCTCAGCTTGCTTCATGCCTTTATCAAAATCTTTTATGATGTTGAATTTCACTTCGATAGATATTTGTTTTCTTTTAGCCATTTGCTTTCGATTTTCACTAAACAAACTTCAAAGTAAACAAAACTCATAAATAATTTAAAATATCCTCGTGTAATAATCGACCTCGATAGGATTTATCGGAGGTTAAAATTCTTACTCAAGTTCAGACAAAAGAACGTATCGTTTTCTATATCAGTTCCGGTGAAAGGAATCCTTGACCATTTTTTAAAGAGGGGGGATAGGAATCAAAGATGTGTCATCCAGGAAATGCCAACTGTCCTTCCACCTTACGAGAAATGCACTTTCTCATTACCATAGTGTTACATCAGCAAAACGAAACTTAGAAGACGTTATTTGGCAGAGGCGTGGTCCAAACCGTTCCAACCACATTTTACCTCGACTTTCTTTGTGTAGCTTTCAATGTGTGTGCATGAGTTGGGCTTCAGATGCATCGTAGAAAAAAAAAATATATCGTAGTAGAGAAAATTATTGTGATGTAAGAGATAATTATTACCATCGTTGTAGAGAGAATTATCGTTTTAAAGGATATCGTAATACAGAGAACTGTTTTACATTAATCTAAAGGGAATTCAGCCAGGACTATGAAAAAATATCGTAATAGAGAGATTATCGTTATAGAGGATATCGTTGTAGCGAGATTCTACTGTATAATCTATTTTTTAGCCCAGAATGACTCAACAGGTCTGATGAGACAAATAAAACATTAAGAATAATTCATACGGGAAAAAGCGAATATACAGATTAAAAATCGAAGTGACAGAAAAAATGAGAACAAAAATGTACTTTAGAATTCTCGATTTCGGAAAGATTACATTAAAGAAACATAAATTAAATGATTATTAAAATTAGATATGTGATCTTCATCACAGTGCCTTGGGAGAAAAACTTTTTAAAGGAGTTTTAACACGTACTCACATTACATCTGGAGAAAACCACACAAAGCTCTAGACCTTTAGATTAACAGCCGCGAGGTAGGCTAGAACCCTCGACCTTCACACTTCAGCCATGTACCATGTTTATTGTCTTACTCACTTGGACATGGTAGGGCCTTCAAATTTTTTGTATATAAAGACTTCTCATATTGCATTATTTTGCAGTTTAACGACTTTCTCGCAGTTTAACGACTTTGACTTTCTCGCTTATAAGATAATTAAATAAATCATAAATGTCTTTATTTATTGTAGAATTAGTGAGTTACATCTTCATGTTCAACGCTTTCAGCTCCTTGAAAAAAGGGCAAAAATGTGTAGTTGTTTTCACTGCATGCAAAACTGAATTTAGAGAAGCAAAATGACACTATAATTTCATACAGTTTTATATCGTTAATTTATTAATAAAGTTGCCTAAATTCAGTTGAGCACGCAGAATTTTTCCAAAAGGCAAGTCACCCTGTTTTTATGTATTATTGATTCATAATTTCGAGCTCAACTTTAACCTGTTTGCCCATGCAATGGGCAAGATATAATTTTGTGTCCAGCGCACGGGTCTTTCACTGCCCCGCTGGTGTCCATCATTGCCCTACCCCGTATTGAGCTTGCGCAAGAAACTGTTACTACGGAGCAATGAAAGATCCACGCTGGAGAGCAACGCTTGAAACAGCATTGGAATCTTCACCTTTGTATCTTTACAATACAACGATGGCAGCGAACAGGTTAAACCTGGATTCAAGTGGGAGCTTACAAGTTTACTGTTTATGCACACATACACAACTACCTTCAAGTTGTAGTTGAAAGAAATAAAATCTCCCTCACTATCTTTGTACACAAATTAAAATAAACTAATTGCTCCAGGGGCTCGAAAAAATTCAGAATGACTCTTTATAAGCTGCTCTGCACAAAATGCAAGAAATGCATTTTGTAAGAAATGCTGCTCTGCAAGATATTAAAAAAAATAAATGTTATGAAACATCCGGAAGAAATTCTTAAAGATAGAATTGCACAGCAACATTTTTTAAAGAATAATACATTCTCTGAAATTTTCGATTTTTAAGAATTTTTTCTAAAATCTGAGTAGCTGATACAGATTTATCGCTTATTTCAGTGCAGAGTGCAGTTTGTAAAGAGACATTCTAAAACTTCTGAAGAGTTTAACATAATTAATTTATTTGTACTTATATATTAAAATCGCATATTTCCAAATACGCCGTTAACTTGATCGGAAGTGAAATTTTTACTTTTGACTGAAAACTTCCTACAGTTGGGAAGGCTGAAAGGATGAACTAATTAAAAGCTTTGTAAGGAAGGTTGATTCCAACCTTCTCTGTGTGGATGGCAAAACTTTCTTGCAGCTGAAGAAGATTGGACCATTCGTACCACCCAAAACTATCAACGATCGTATTCATAAATATCTTGTTTTATGTGTGTTCCAATGCAGAAAGTTTCTTAATTTATATTATATGTAAATGTGCTAGCAAAAATGTATGAGAAAACTGAAACACACGGGTTTTGATGCTCCTGGATGGAATCTATATAAATAAAATTAGACTTTTGTCTGTACATTTCTTGGAATTCAAAAATTTTGCGATTTCTATCCGTTTCAAGCACCCGGGAATCCGATGCGACCCTCAAAAAAAAGTTTGTCTGTCTGTCGTTCTGTCATTCTGTCATTCTGTACGTGACGCTTTTTCTGTTTAAGCATCACGTAAAAACGGCTGAAGCGAATGATATGAAATTGGGTGTCATGATAGGTGGCCACACAACTTAAAACATAGGCGTCGAATTTTTAAAAAATCTTGATTAGATTTTCAGATTTTGCGAAAATCGTTTCAAACTGCGTAAATTTGTGTTCAAGCATCACGTAAAAACGACTGAAGCGAATGATATGAAATTGGGTGTCATGATAGGTGGTCACTCAACTTAAAACATAGGCGTCGAATTTTAAAAAAATCTTGATTGGATTTTGAGATTTTGCGAAAATCGTTTCAAACTGCGTAAATTTGTGTTCAAGCATCACGTAAAAACGACTGAAGCGAATGATACGAAATTGGGTGTCATGATAGGTGGTCACTCAACTTAAAACATAGGCGTCCAATTTTTAAAAAATCTTGATTGGATTTTGAGATTTTGCGAAAATCCTGTCAAACTGCGTAAATTTGTGTTCGAGCATCACGTAAAAACGACTGAAGCGAATGATATGAAATTGGGTGTCATGATAGGTGGTCACTCAACTTAAAACATAGGCGTCGAATTTTTAAAAATTTTCATTAGATTTTCAGATTTTGCGAAAATCGTTTCAAACTGCGTAAATTTGTGTTCGCACATCACGTAATAACTGCAAAGGTGAAAAAATGATATTTGGTGAAATGATAGGTGGTCACTCACCTTAAACTATAAGCATCTAATTTTAAAAAATCGATCCGATTTCGAGATTTTGCGAAAATCGTTTAAAACTGAGTGAATCTTTGTTCCCGCATTACGTAATAACGACTAAAGCGAATGATATGAAATTTGGTCACATGATAGATGGTTGCTCAACATAAACTATAGGTATCCAATTTTTTAAACATTTTCATTAGATTTTGAGATTTTGTGAAAATTCTCTCAAAATACGTTTATATTTCTTCAAACATCACGTAATAACAACTAATACGAATGATACGAAATTTAGTGATATGATAGGTAGTTGCTAATCTTAATTTATAGGCGTTGAATTTTTAAAATATTTTGATTACATTTGGAGATTTTGCGAAAATCGTTTTAAAATGCTGAAATTTTGTTCCAGCATCACGAAATAAAGACTGCAGGGAATGAAACGAAATTGGGTGACATGATAGGTTGTCACTCAACTTAAATTCTAGGCTTCCAATTTTTCAAAGATGTTGATTAGATTTTGAGATTTTGCGAAAATTATTTCTATATTCGTAAATATTCGTTCGCGCATCACATAATTACGACTAAAGCGAATGAAATGATATTACTTAGTGACTCTCTTAACCTGTAATATTTTAACAATACATAAAAATTATAACTTCGCTTTCTTTACTTTGGCAACATACTCCATCCATTCTGTGTACTCCTACAATGCTGACGAAAGTTCTTGCTTTTTGGAAATTTGCATTCACTAACCCGTCAAGGACGGGTACTTCAGCTAGTTACAAATATAACTAATTGCTTTATATTTTAGGTGTTATTCCATGATTATCATAGCATTCAACCGGATGGAACTGGTTAAGTACAGCTATTCACCGAAATACGAGGTAAGTTAAACTACTCCTGAAACGTTCGGTATAAAAAATCTTATGTGGACACCACATGACTTCCTTGCACGTCTTACTAAGTTAGATACATTTTTGATGTAGTTCATTCAAGCTTAATTCTTTTCAAACTGCGGCATGACACTTCAATTTTATTAAAGTTTGGTGATTTCTCGCGAAATAGAAGTGATATAGCCAAGCTGAGTTCCATTTAAAAAAATTATTTCTGCCTTTAAATTGGACGGTTATCGCCCAAAACTTGCCAAACTTGGCAACATTTGGCAAGAATTTGGGCATGATCCAAACAATAATGTCCATAGACATATAATGTACCGAACCTAGCCATAGACAAATATTGAAAGTCTTATCCTAAATATGAAATCTCAACTTTCTATGGCTAATCATTCTTGAGTTATACGAGTTACTCTTGTGCAGATTTACCGGGGGAGGGAAGGAAAGAAAATTTCATACACTTTCGTGCTTTAAATACACACTACATGCTGTATATTAAAAGCGTATCCTAATCTATGTGTCGGCCTAAGCGTATCTTAATCCAGGCGTATTTCTCTTGCTTCACTACATATGAAAGTGTATCATTATCCATGAGTGTGGTATATTTGTTCTTCTTTTTCCATAAAACATTTCTGCTGAGTTGAAATCTATATTAAAATCGCTTACTACAACTGTTTTACAATTTTCGTCAGGTATATTCTAGCTATACGAGTACTTCACCTTTATTTATACCATTATTGACATATTTATACCCTTTAATTAATATTCTTATTAACAGAAACAGCAGCCTTCTTAATATTCTTATTAACAGAAACAGCAGCCTTCTTAATATTCTTATTAACAGAACAGCAATTGTTAAACAGTAGGGTTTAACAGTTTCTCGCCAAATATAGAAAATACCGGCAAGCTGGGATCAGTTTTGGAGACTTGTTTTTTAGCCAAATCGCAGAAAAAGTCCAATATTGGTGACTTTTGAATTTTAGTACACCTTGCCATACGGCAATCCTTGAAAAGTGATTCGCCGTTTTTTAAGTAGATAAAAATCCGTATCCCAAATTGATACAATTCAAGTACTAAAAACCTTGACAAATGGATTCGCGGTTGTTCAAAATGGACCAATCATAAATGCGTACGTTGAGACGTCACTCAGAAACTCGTCAAAGTAAATTCAGAGATGGTCAAAATCGAAGTTTTCCGTTGAAATCTTAATACCAAAATTTTTCGAGATTGCATCATTTCTTCTTTTTCCGTACAAGGAAGTAAATATTATGCAACTCGTTTGGTTTTATGAATATTCACTTATCGTATTTTCGTTCTTGTCCACTGTACGCGAGCACAACCAGGTGTGTCAGAAATGGTCTCTAGATCTGTGACACGCGATGAAAGATTCGATCGACCACCATGTTGCTGGTAGTTGAATCGAGCGATGGCAACGACCGCCCTTTTTTCAGAATTGGAAAATGATTGTGCTTCAAAGGGTTAACGTTATAGATTTAAATTCTGAAGAAGTGTTTTATGGAACACGGAAGACAAATACGGCACTCGTGGATTATAATATTCCTTACAACCAAATAGAACAAGGAAGACAAACAGGGGCTGCGCATGAATTATGATGCTCATTTAACCCTTTAACGCGCAGTGTTCCCGCTCTGGGAACACCAAACTCTGACGTTTTGACTGTTGCCAGTCACGAAGAATAGATTTCATTTCTATAAAAATAGTTGCGGGTGACATAGCTCCACGAGAATGCTTTACTTTTTAGCTCGTCATTTCCCGTAAAAAAAAAAAATTCACGATTATTTTTAACAGCACTGACATCTGCTGGAAAATGGAAGAACGCGAGAACAGCTGGATAGATTGCCCAATGCTCAAAAAAGGGCAGCCGTTGCCATCACTCGACTTAACTACCAGCAAGATGGCGGACGATCGAAACGTTCATCGCGTGTAGATCTGTGGCACGCGATGAACGTTTCGATCGTCCGCCATCTTGCTGGTAGTTAAGTCGATCGATGGCAACGGCTGCCCTTTTTTCAGCATTGGGAAAGGGCTGCGCCTCAAAGGGTTAATGTATAGCACTTTAGTGCGTTTTTGAAATATGAAAGTGTGTTTCAAAATTTTTTTTCTCTTTTCTTTTTCTATTGTATTACTGTCTTGCAGCCCTTAATTAAACGTATCGTTTAAAAACCATGCAAACAAAACCAGGTGTCTTGTTTTGATAAAATCTTATCTCCTAAAGCTCTAACCAAATATTTTTACCAGTTTTTATTTTAATCATAAAAAGATAATGCTAGTAATAATCACCTAAGAGTATTTTGTCTTTTGAAATTAAAAAAAAAAAGTTTCGATCCAAAATTTTTTTTAAATAAACAAAAAACAATATTATTATTCAATTTATTAACACGATATTAACCTTGACTCAGTTTTCCGTATAGTCCTGAATTGTGGAAATATTTCTTTTACTTCGTGATATGTTTTAGCAATGTAAAAAAAAGCCCCTTAGTTATTGGTGATAACTGCTAAAATCAATTAAGCCGAATAACTCCGAGAATATTACTTATCTACAAGTGCAATTTTTCGTTAATGACTTTTCAAAGGCAGGACTTCCTTTTTTAAAATTGGACACATATTTGTATATAGGGCCACTCTGATAATTTTTTATGTAAAATTTATGTGATAAAAAGTAAGAACATGACACTAACCCCTTCCTTCCTGATCCCATCAAAATCACGGGCTAAGCTTTCTCTCTCTATTTATCGTGTCCGTGATATTTTCGGGCAATAGTGTTCAAGAGTTATGCGCCTAAAAGATAAGAGCAGTTCAATTCTTATACATGGACTTTTTTGTATCTCATTTTACACAGCAGATAACATTCTAAATAGATGTGATAGGTGTACTCAAATACGTGTATTTGGAATATGCATTTTGAAATCATAGCTCACTTTTTTTTACTTATGCTCAAAGTAAATATTTAATTATTTTATAAGTAAGTTTAATAAAAATTTTCCACTTTACTGTTTAAAACATGTATTTTTAATTATTCCCTGCTTACTAGAAAACACACATTCAGTCACAATAACCTTAAATGTGGGCTTTTCCTAGAAATTTACCTTTTTCTTTCTTTCGTGCTAAAAATATGTCGAAAAACCTTAAAATGAATATACACATATTATGCATGCACTTATTTTTATACAATTTTGTTGAATAAAAAAATAGGCCCTTTTATGACCGTTTTCTTGAAAATAACACCAGCCTGCAACAATTTCTTGTTTTAAAAGTAATAGTTGTTTTTTGTGTATTTTCTCATGCTTATTTCAGAAATAATATCAGTTTTTACATATAACGTATATTTTTTTTTGAAAAGTAAATTTTTTAAATAAGTAAAAATACACAGATTCTTTGTGATTTGGATAGGATAAATTAATAAAGTATGTATGTTTATTTGTTTAAATGAATTCTGAAAACCTCTTACTTCATTGAAATTAAATAATAACGACGCATACGTCGTTTAGTTGGTACAGGAATCGAGAAAAGCAATTTTTATCATTTTTCAAATCTGATAACTTCTTGGTTTATTGTGCTGACATACCTGGTTTGTTACATGAATTAGAAGATATTCCTTATTATCCGAATGATTGGCGACTGTTTATAGATTCCTCAAAGAGGAGTCTAAAAGCAGTTTTATTGCATAACGAATCTAAACTTGCATCAGTTCCAGTTGCACATTCCGTTTACATGAAAGAAACATATGAAAGTATGGAGATGCTTCTCACTAAAATAAAATACACTGAACACAAGTAGGCAATATGTGGTGACTTAAAGGTTATAGGTCTGCTTCTCGGGCAACAAAGTGGATTTACTAAATGTCCGTGCTTTATTTGTGAATGGAATAGCAGGGACAGAGAAGGTCATTGGATAAAAAAGGTATGGCCGAAGAGACAAGAATGTATTCCTGGTAAGACGAATATTTTAAATGAATATTTAATAGATCCACAATCCGGCACAATAGATCCAGTGGACCATAAACGAAAAACCCGAAAAAGAAGCTTCTTGACTTAAAAAAAAACCACAAAAGTTATCATAATATTGTAAATGAACAGCATTATTGTGTTTAGTTAATAGTAACTACAGTTGCTATGTATGCATTATACTGCATTTTACTAATTTTTTCATCGTCACTTGTAAAAAATCCTTACGTGTTACATAAAATTTAGTTTGCATTTTGGAATGACATCATCATTGCTGAATGACATCATCATTGCAATTAAAATTTTACAAACTTTTTTTTTTTTTCAGGCTGGTGTAATAAGACCTTTAAGGGGCTACAAAACTTTTTCTATGGGGAAGTACAGTGCTAAAGTCAATAGTTTAAAAAAAGCTCTACTGATAAAAGATTTTAAAACACTCGGTATGCGAATTTCGAATCAAATTGAAACAAACTGTAGATTATTTATACATCGGCTACCATCGCAAATGTTTTTCGCCACTAACTTTCGTTTCTATTCGCAATTATCGCATATAGTTTTTAATTCTTGTGTAATGGAAAGAAAGAGTTGATATAAACAATAAAACTGTCCATTGTTCCAAAAGCCAATTACGGTTTCAAAAGAAAAAAGAAAGAAAATTCATCTGAAACCGCTTATCAGTCGACTACCTTCAAAATGTTTGATGTCGCGTGATTTACTGTAATCAAATTAGATATGAATGTATGTGTATGCAACAGCATATTATATTCATATCTATCTGTCATACCTGTGTTTGTTTGTGGTTGATTAAGTCGAAGTATGTCATAACACCAAGGAAATATTAGAGCTATAGTAATTTTGATCTACAAAACGTTGCTAATCAAACATGTCATAAAAATATTTCGGAATAAATATACATAAAAGCAAAATAATAAATGATGCTTGACATTTATTATGCCTTCGATTACGTTATTTATGGCAGTATTTGGTTGGTTATATATGAGAAAAAGAGAATGTTTATATATTTTAAAACGTGTTAACTGCTACAAATCAGCAGTACCGCTATGCTATCAAACTGCAAAATGAAATCAGGTTTTAGGGGGATCAGGAAGTAATGTATTTTTACATCAAATTTAAAGAAATAAAATTTTAACCAATTTTTAATAAGAAACAAGCTGCTCCTAAACACAGGATTTATAACTGCATTTTAAAGGAGGAGTTCACAGATATATATATATATATATATATATATATATATATATATATATATATATATATGTATATATATATATTCTGGAAAGAAATAAGAGAAAAAAAATGGGGGGGGGGCGGCCACTTATCCTACTTGGAGGACGATATTCAAAATGTGCTGATATTGATTTTTATGTATTAGGTGTTGTACTTTGCAGTAAGATTTTTACGGATATCTTTTTTTCTTTGAGAGATATATGCAAAACAAGCATTTTGGCCCCCAGCTTACGAATTTTGAAAAATGCTGTCTAACGTATGTAAATTATTCAGTGTCTCACAGAGAAAGTTTTTTATTTGGGGGGGGGGCATTCATTTTGACATTAATTGATAGTCAAATTAAATTTAAAAAATAAACAGTGCTAATTGCATTATAATTATATTATAATCACCATTTTCATTACAATAACAACTCTTAATTAAATAAATTTTTAGGTAAAGCATGAAAATCATGCTAATATGAACAAAAGTTATCCGGGTGTCTGATCTGGGGGAGTGTTTTAATCCCCATAACCCCTCTCCCCTCCATTGACTGCGCCAATGAAGTTATATATTTACTTATTTGAGTTTAATACATTTCCCCCGTTTTGCTCGAAAGCATTGAAAAACCCAGGAGAAATAATGGTAAAGAAGAATTCCATAAAACTGTGATGCATGACGTGAGAACGTAAGAATGTACAAATCTTTCAAACACAGCTGACAGAAATAACAAGAGTGCGAAGAATCGATTGTACTTCTCTCTTTTATTTCTGTTACTCTTATTTTAATCCATCAAGAAGGCCACGTGATTTTTCTGTCATCTGAGACAGCTTTCTTCTAACACAAACCCGATCGTAGACGTATGAAACCAAAGCAAATATTCTGTCTATACCTAGAAGTGACGCCATGTGCGGGCATCAAGGTGTCTATCTGCACAGGTGGCAAGATTAGTACGTGCATTCCAATCTCACCCGATAACTTCATACGCGTCAGATGAGTTGAGCTTTGAAAGAGAGAAAGATAAAATAGTTTCTAAATGGAAAGTTGATTTGAAGTGTGGAGAGAGCAATATTTATTTATTAATTTATTCAAACAATGATTTGACCTTTAATTCAAAAGTAACTTTTTCTGGGGTATGTGTACGTTTTGATATAGTTAAACACTGTAGGAGATTTTGTATGGTGATTTATAAAATAAATCATCGTTTAAGTAATGTTTTTTGAAAAATTCTATCAAAATCCCATGAAGCATTAGTAAAACGAGCGTGTTAAAAAAATTCAAGTTATTAAACACGGCACCATATTAAAATACTGTTTCAAATGAGTTTTTAAAACTTTCATTAGTAGAAATGTATTAACTATCTAATACATGAAGGTAATTTGAAAAATGAAATGTGTGCTCTGTGAAAAAAAAAAAAAAAAATCTTATAATCTGACGACTATTTGGAATAAAAATAATATATTTTTCGCTAACTGACCTCCATTATTTTTATAGTTTTATGTTTATAGATAAATCCCCTACTTTGGAGTGTACTCGTTATTTTAATACATTTTTTTCAATTTAAAATTTTAAATTCAAAGGGAACATCAGGAAATATTGTCAAAACTGTGACTGTCCAAGATTGTAAAAAAAAAAAAAAAAAAAAAACGTTCCTATTTAGAATTTAACTTACTTTAAAGAGACTATGTCTTTTTGAGGGAAAATAATGAACTTGTTAGCAATAATGTTATTTTGTCGTCTGTGATATGATATATTTCATAAAAAAAAAAAATAAGTAAGAAAAACTGAGAAATAATTTTTGCTTCCTGTATCTCGAAAAATAAAAAATAATAAAAAGAACTACTTGTTGTTTACATAGCATTTATAAATAAAACGTATGCTAAGTTAGTGCAATCTTTATGTTGCGCAAAAATTTCATTAATTTACTTACAACTTATTTTCATAACCCCCTCCTCCGGCCCTCGAAATATTTTCTTGTCTGTGCCATTGGCCGTATTTTTGTAAATTTAAGTATACTCTTTTTCGAAATTATACAACCATTAATTCAAGAAGTAGATAAACATCTCAACTAGAGCTTGCTCTTAAATGCAAAATAGACTCGTGAGATAGAAAAGCATCAAGAAGTTCCATTAGCGTCCACCTAATAAGGAAACAACCTCTTGTGCGAAGAAATTCCGAGGAAATCTTTGACACGTTACGTCGTGGGCTGATAAGCACCTCTCTGCGAGATCCAATTATACCAAAAACAAATAATAATAATAAGCTACTTAAACTAAGTTTTTTGCGCGATTCTTTCCTCTACTTTGATTTCAAACACATTTAATTTTTCATTACCATCCATAACTGTCTTAAATGCTGCTGGAATCGTCTTGAAAATCACATGTTCTTGGCTTTATTGTCATGTTGAAAGTGGTTTGACTTATACATTTATTTTTTTGTGAAACATTTGATTATTTTTTTAATACAAGAGACAAAATAATTCCACCACATTACTGTATGGGAAATAATTGTTTCAAGAATGTCTTGAAACATTATCTCCCTGTGTCCCAAAAAGGTGGTAACGGGCTTTAATTCTTTTTCGATTAGAAATAAGTCGGCAATGTATGGGTCTAGTATAAGTTTTAGAGGGCGTGTTAAAGAAATGAATATGCAATTTAGAAGTTATAATATTACCGTTATTCTTTAAAGTGGTCGCCATTCTTTTATTGCATTTTCCGCCATCGGTCAGGTAGTTCACGGATGCCAGCACAGTAGAAGTATTAATCTTTTGATGCGATGAAATCATCAATAGATTTTCGTACTTCGTCCACTGTGGGAAGTGTACAGAAGACAAGGCATGTTCGTCAACTGAAATAGATGGTAGTCCGAAGGGCTATATCAGGGCTATACGCCGGGTGTTAAAAAACTTCCCAGCTAATCATTACTAACTTGCCCTTGGCCGGTTTTGCAACATGAGACCTTGCATTGTCTGGTTAGATATGAAGGATGAACTTTACTACGAGCTCGATGAATATGTAATGTAAAAAATGCAACGTAAACGTATTGACATAAATATTACCACAAATTATGTCGACAGAAAATATCGTAGTGATCGAAATAGCACTGCAGTTCTAAAAAATTTGGAGTGACTCCACTCGACTTTCCGAGCCCTTACGATTAAGATCATTTTTAAGCATTTAACCCTTCAATGCATAGCGATTCATATATGCATCGTATTTTTCAGTGCCGGATTAGAGTAGAAGCCAAATTTCTTATGTCAGTTTCATATATAAAATATAGTATTTTTTAATAATAAATGATTCATATGGAATGATTTATATGATTCATATCGTGAGTAATAAAAGTTTCACATAATTCTTTCAAACTGTTTGTCCTTGGAGAAATGAATTAGTTATTCATAAAACTGATATAAGAAATTTAACTTATACTCGTGGCTATCGTGCGAACGAGAAAAAAATTCATGCATTTAAGGGTTAAATAAACGCTAGAGCATTTTAGAGAATTTCTCCCCATACGCCATAATATAAAAGAAATCTTTGTTGTAGCCCTGTAGAAAAACTATAAGTCCTATACACACCAAAATCAATGCCGGTCTTGCAACGGTGGTTTATAACATATATACTCAATTTGAGCTCAATCGAATGTACCGTTTAAACGCTAGCGCACTTTCAAGAATTTCCCTCCATAGGCCATAATGTAAAAGAAATCTTTGTCGTAACCCTGTAGAAAATCTATAAGTCCTATACACAACAAAATCAATACCGGTCTTGCGACGGTGGTTTATAACATATATACCCAATTTGAACTCAATCGAATGCCCTGTTTAGGAGCTATCGTGTTCACTCACATACACACAAACCCACATACACACACACTTACACACACATACACACACATACATACATACATCTCGTAAAAATATTTTAAATGAATTCAGAAGACCTCAAAGCGTGTAAATACACCAAAATCTCGAAGTCGATTTTTTTCATGATTACAATACTTTCCTTACATGGTACATGTTCGGAAAGTAAAAATGTGAAGATTTCTATAGGTGGCTTATCAAAATACCCAGTCTCCCCACCTGTGGTATAGTCATGCTGTAGAGAAAACATGTGGAAAAAATGACTAGGCAACATGAAGAAATCCCAAATGTTGTAATCACAAGAAGACAAAAATGTATTGTCATCACAAGCCCCAGAAATGAATTTTAAATAATGACTGCCCATAGATCTTAGTATATTCAAATAATTGTGAGACTCCTTGTTAAAGAAACAGAAAAGAAATCTCTTAGTGATAAACACGTTATTTTCAATATGGTAGATATAAATAGCATGTATTAATTTCCTAATGGTCTATTTTGTATGAACATAGCATTGACACTTAGTTTATAAAAAGCTCAACGGAAAATAGCAATTGAATAAAATGTTATTACTTTTCACTCTACAGTCATCCTAAAAAAGATGTTTCACGCACACACACGCACACTCCAGTGGCGGCCCGTGGTCAAAACTGTTAGTGCAGCCGGAAGCATATGAGCTCCCCCCCCCCCTTCCTCCCCACAGGAATGGAAAATCTTTGTTACTGAATTCGAAAACGGATTAAGCCCTCACCGAGGAAAAAGAAACTTCATAAAAAATGCAAGAGATCCTATTTTACTTCCATAAAATTTACATAAATTTCAACCAGCCGCTCTTATCCTCAAAGTTGCATTAATCCGTGCCTGATTCGAAGTTTCCTTAGAATTTTCTTTTGTAACGATAACTTCAGAAGGAAAGAAAAAAAAAACTTACTTATTTTTTATAAGTCAAATCAATCCTCCTTTCTTTTAAACTTGCGAATCGGTGAGTGATGTCCTCATAAAAAGGCGTTGTTTTAATTCAGATATCAATAATTTTAAAAGCTCTTTAAAATTTCCCATGTTTAAAGAATTTTCTCGCTCGCCATGTCCTCTAAATGCCAGTTCTTGCTTACTTAAAAAAAATACTGCTTTGATGGGTAATTGTCCATTCATAAGCGTCTATCCAGGCTTGCCTTCTTGATAAATTCAGCAATATAAAGTCCAGAGTTTTCCGAACATATATTCTCCGTACCCCTCCCTCACTTCTCGAGCCAATCAGTCAGTCGAATTCACTGCAGCCGTCGTTTGAAAATCTTTCATCAGCTGTACTTAGCTACTAACTCCCTATGCCGGAGGGACTGCTTACAAACTCGTTGCCATGGCAACGGTGCTGCCAATTTCTTGATCGGCTATGAGGGCTGTACCGAGGCCTCCCAGAGAGGAGAAAGAATCTTTCACCTCTCTCGGAGGCCTCGGCTGTACCAAGACTCACAGTTGAATTGTGGGAAGATTAAAGGGCTTTTTTCTGAATGAGCGATCCGGCAGTTACTACAACACGTTGTTTTTTGTTTTTGTTTTAGATTTTTTTTAAATTTATCATAGAAATTCCATAATTGTAATCTGAATTTAAGAAAGTTAGTAGAATAAATTATTTTAAAGCATTTGTTGATAATTTTAAGTGCAGCCCGGCTGTACTTGCTGTATCCCACGAGCCGCCACTGGCATACTCTTGCAAACACACACGCACACGATTTTCAAACCTTTATTTGTCAAACTGGAGCGAGTTCATACTAGAAGTTATTAAAAAATAAAAACTAACGTGCACAGCCTACGATTCCTTTGTACTCTTCTTACGTTAGTTATTAAATTTACATATTTTTAAAGGACTTCATTTGAACATAAATAAACGTAAAAAACATGCACTATTTCCGATGTTTTTTTTCTTCCTTCTAACTTCACTACTATATGTTAATTTTGTTTACTTTGAAATTCATAAACGACTGTAAAATATACAGTTTAAACAACGACTGCAGGTAGACTTCTATGCATTGGAAGTTTTTTGGGTGACCCTGGCAATCAACTACCCACTCGATTGCAACGAAAAAAAAAGGTGCACAGTCTTTCTACTGTTTAAATGTCAAAGCAATTCTAAATCACAAAACTTTAACATTCTAGGGCTAATCACTTCTGAGTTTTGCGAGATACATACATACGTTACGCAGGTATAAAATTCAGGCAGAAACTTGTAAAAATGGACTGAGAAATGTTCAAAATGATTGAAATTTTTCGTGATAGCTATACTTCCTTTATTACGTACAAAGAATTTTTTTAGGATGTTGAGCATGTGCCGTGTAGGCATTGACCAATACAAAGGCCGGAAGTATTTTGGCCTCTTTATTACAAGGACACCCAAAAAGGTGGGATAACATCAAGTGGTGTAGTTCTAATGAAAAAAGTAGGGGACGGTTATTTTTGAGGAATTTATATATGTGTAATCAGTTAGATGTAATAGTTGTTTAAAACAATAAAATTAGCTAAATAATTAATTCTAATTATTTATTAATTGGTTATTTTACTACTCGTAATTTTAATTGTAAAAGCAATGTGATCAACAGTACCTTAAGGCTGTTCTTCGAAAAAAAAGAACTCTGTTTTTAGTCTTGGTACACAAATTGAAATAAACTAATAGCACCATGGTCTCCAAAAAATACCAGATGGTTCTTCATAAGCTGTTTTACACACTACGATAAGCGAAAAAGCTGTGGCTTTTGTGAAATTTTCAGAAAAAATTCTTAAACATGGATTTGAGCTGCAAGATTTTTCGAAGAGTGACACGCTTTGCAAAAATTTCCGATTTGTAAGAATTTTTTCTAAAAGTTTTGAAACTGATACAGATTGACCTGTCTTCGCAGTACGTAACACAGCTTATAAAGAGACAGTTTCAAAATTTTGAAGTGCCTGGAATAATTAGTTTATTTGTAATTATGTTACCAAAATCACATGATTTTTTCGAATAACACCGTAAAGTAAAACATAATTTTTCCATCTACTAGCGTCAACAATCCTGTTGTTAAACTGGTTTTCTTTTTTCTTTTCTTTTCTTTCTTTTTTTTTTTTTTTTTTTTTCTTTGACTGGGATTGTTTCTTTTTTTCTACTAGACCCCTTGCTACCGACTTTATTTTTTCTCAATTTTTCAACCACTTGGGAACAAACACTCTTTGACAAAGAGTGCGTTTGACAGGATGACATGTGTATTCTATACCTATGTTTACATTATTTGGCATTTATAAAGGGCTTTTTAAATCTTATAATCTACTTAGGTGGTCGAAAACGACCATTTTGGTGTTTCCATTCTGACACAGATTTATAAAATGAAAATTTTTATACATTAAAAAAAAAAAAGTTTGAGCGCCTAGCCTTGAAAGAAAAAAAATGAGGGAACGCACAAGTAGAAAAAGGTAAGGGAATGCTGATCCCCCCTCGACAACATCGCTACCTACAGGGTCTCCTAATTTGAATCAATTCCAGATGAGAGACCAGCTCCTGAATTGGCATCCCCAGAAGTATCATTTCAGCAAGAAGGATATTAGAACCAAGGTATATGTACATGTATCAACCAATGGCGTATCTAAGGTATGGCAAGTAGGCATGTGCGACACTTAAAAGGGGACGCAGATTTGCATTTCGAGATATACGTAACGAAAGAAGATTTAACCTATTCGCTCCCATCGTTAGGTGGCGATAGCAGCCCGGTTTGGACGACAGCAGCCCGCCGAGCGCATGCGCTCAAGTGCAAACATTGGTTCGCAGCATGAGCATTTGAATTAGACCCGTCTGGGAAGCAACGATGGGTACAAAAGGACGAATATCTGTCGTTGCGTCCTTACAAAGATGGGAACGAACAGGTTAAAGTGAATAAGGCATTAAACCAGTGGCGTAGCCAAGGGGGGATGGATTGGGGGGTTGCAACCCCCTATGAGGAATTTTATGCCATACAAAATGTATATTCTTCACTTCCTTATCACACACACGTATACATATATGTGAGTTGCAGTATAGTCGCAGCCCCCTCCCATGAAAAATTTCTGGCTACGCCACTGCATTAAACTATTTATTTTGAATACTTGTCCTTAGAGCCTAAATTATCGGAGGGAGGGGTTAATATACTCTCACGATAAAAACCAATATAAATGGTCACTGTAAAGAAATGTTAAGAATTATCCCACAACGAAATGATGGATGTCGTACTTACTATGAGAAAGAGCCCACTTATTTTGTCTGCCATGTCGCAATGTGGTTTAGATTTCATACCTACTTTACCTAGGTACTTCACTGACACTAGCTCCATTTAGCAGACATGGTCCCACAGTAGTCCAGTCGAAAGAGGTTGCCAACGCCACCTTTCCAATCGCTGACCAAAGTCGGTGCTGCTTGGCTTTCAGTGTCCTGATGGAGGCAGAGCTCCAGCTGACTGAAAAACACGAAATAAACTAATGAAACTAAGCATTCTTTTACTTCTCTTTACAGAGCGTGTCTTTGTTTTCGTACATCGGCGGCTATCTAGGACTGTGGCTAGGCATATCCTTGGTGGCCATAAGCGACGTCATAGAGACTATCGTTCTGCTCGTCCGTTGGATCGTTCTGAAATCTCGCAAGAGACGGAAGACCAAGAACCGGGTTCAGTCCCAGCAGCGAGTGGTGTTCGACGAATCCAGTGGACAGATGTATTTCCTGTGACCGTGACCGTTGCATCGTTCTGGAATGCGATGCGACAGCTTTTTGCAATATGCAGTGGCGTATCTAGGGCATTTCTCTAAGGGAAGGGGAGTTTGGGGGGTTGGAATCTCCCCTTAACCTACAGGGACCGATTTGGCCTGGCCGATGGGGGGCCCAGGGCAAAGCCTTTATAGGGGGGGGGGGGGCTCGTACGAAAACTTTCTTAAGCAATACAAAAGAACTTTCATATCACACCACACAAAGGAGGATGTTATAAAAGCATAAAAATAATTATTTAATCAACATGCAAAAAGAAATGCAAGAGTTTGATAATAATAATATTATGTAGAATAATATAATATTTCAATCGTATTATTTAATTTTCAGTCGTTCATTTCGTTCCGCATTTTACAAGTAACATGTTCCACACTATTTTTGTATTTATTTTCCTAATGTTTATATCAGAGTATTTATTTATAGTGGAATCGATCTTTATTTCACTACTTTATCTTTTCCGATTGAAAACCCGCTCTATGGTTTTCGCGATTAGCGTATAGAGCAATTTCAACCACGTGACCGGTAATGGAGTCTGCCAATAAAAACTCGTTTTTGAAGTGACGTCTGTCCACCAGGAACTTGAATGAACCAATAGTAGCCTCATATTATTCCACCAGCATAGAATTGTGACGTAATGTGAAACTGCTCTATATCACTATATAGGCTATTATGATAAGTTTGCGCTGAATAAATACCTAAAACTATACCATTTAGATAAAAAAAAGGCGCGAATACAATACCAGAGTTATGAAATAGTAACAGAGTGATTATTATTATTTTTTTTTTAGAAAATTAATTTCTCCATCTCTTATTTTAAATTAAAATCAAAATTTGCAAATTCTTAAATTTAAAGGATAATTTAGGGACCCCTATTTTGTTGAGGGCACGGGTGCTTACCCCGAATGCTCTGCCGGAAATCAGTCCCTGCTACCCTAACATAGGCACCTTCTGTTACACAAACCTAATAGGCAAATTTGACAAATAATAATAATAATGATGATGATGATGATGATGATGATAACAACACTATAAGTCACTTTTTATTTCAGTTAGACATCACAAAATTCTAACTAGGGAATATCATTTAATTTTTTTTTTTTTTTTAACAATTATATTTTCTATTTGTAGAAAACTAAAATGAATTTTATAACCAGTTGGAAAACTTGTGAATCTTTCTTTTCTCTCAATCAAAAACTAATAGGTTTGGCAAAATTGCAAACTTTTAAAATGATATCTATGATACCGTTGCTACACCTGGTAGCTGGCAAAATTTTTAAATAAGTTGGTAAAAACTGCTCTAACTTATCAGTTTAAAGACCTCTCCCAGATGTAAAAAAAAAAAAATCAAAAAAATCTTAACAGTGGTCTTGGGCGTGTTTCGATAAAGTAGCGCTCGAACAGATATAAAAACTTCGCCCCGCTCGTACATATTTACTAACATCGGAACTTGGTAATAACAACACGCTACTCACTTTTGGCAACGACGATCTCGATTACTTAAAAATTTCGTTATATCGGCAGTCTATTGATGGATTTTATTGTGCCGAGGCTCTTTATAGTTTGTGTGCTGTGTATGATGCACAGGTACCTTATGTAACTTTTTTTTTATAATGAGCCCCTGTATAACAACTCCTTGATAAGAATTCATCGGTTGATTCGTACTTTAATGTCCCCACTCTCGCCAACCAAAAAATCGCCATACGATGGCCGGCTTCTGAGTCATGAAGCATGCACACAAGGGAACTAGATGAAAACAAACGTAAACAAATTAGCGGTAATTGTACTGGTTAAGGATTTTGAAGACACCTAATTATTAAAACTACATTAATTGGTAGCCCACCCACCTCCCCCCACCAAAAAAAAATTGAAATTATAAATAAATAAATAAAAAAGTAATGCTGTACTTAAATGTTGTTCCAAACCACTATCTTAATTCTAAATTACGTTTTTCCATATAAATGCAAAAAAGTCGCCATGGTAACTGCATATGTATAGCTATCCCTACCTTGGCGAGAGTGGGGGACGTTAAAGTAGGAAATAACCGAATTATTATGTTGCAAGTTCTGTTTGCTTTGTTTACATTATAACACAATAATTGAGAATATTCGTGTGAAGAAAAGAAAGACGTGAACGTTGAAAAACAATGCTAGATTTCATGCCTGAAAATGACACAGACAGAAAAAAAAAGGAAAAGAAAGAGAAAAAAAAAGACTAATGAAAATTGTACCCTTTCTGCTTACTATTCTACCAACAAAATGAACTTCAGCAGACAATAAGACTCGCACAAAAACTCAAAATAATCACAACTGTGTTTAAACAACAATATTTAACAGCATATAAGCATGAGTAGTCTTTTAATATTTATAGTATTATGAGCAATTCCGATACAAAACTTTGGAACCACTTTTCTTATTTATCAATTTATGTGCTGTATCTTTTGGACTTTTGTAGCTTTTTAACAGTTTTCTAAAATAAGTTGATTTTTTTTTTTGAAAAAATTATGAACAATCTTTTTACTGTATCAAAATTAATTAGCTAATGTATTTTGATAAATGGAAAATAATTGTAATTTTTCCCCCCTCTGGGAGCAGAAAATAAACTCTAAACCTAATCGGAGAATTACTGCTGTGGAGTTGTAAATACTATGTACAGTGTAATCATTTTTTTTAAAAATTTCGATATAATCATACCTTGCCTTTTTTTTATTGATTGTTCTTATTGAGCACATTCAGTTAGGGATTTTTTTAATGACTTCTTTATAAAACTAGTTAAAAATACCGTCAATTATAGTAGAATTTTTTTTTTTTTTTTTTTGCTATGCCAATGATGATGGTTATCTGCCATCCCCTCTTTCCGTGTGGCACGCGTCCTACTTGCTGTACCCTAGATACGCCACTGGTTGTACCTGAGATAATAGGTGAAAATCTACGTTAAATTTTAGAAAAAATATAGTACAGGTCATTGTTAATTCAGAGTTTTATTTTATTGTTGTTTGTTTGTTTGCTTGTTTTTCTTTTGGTAAAATTGTGGTTCAGTCAAAATTGTTCCTGCAATTGATGTTCAACTATATTTTATGAAAGAATATTGAACAACGCATGTTATTTTGAATGAATAAATGTTTAAAAATCTCGAGATTTTGAAACAGCTGTTAATTTCTTATACAAATTATGCATGAACAAAAATATGCATACTATACGCACACAAAAAAATTGTAAGTAAAGTCTCTTTTAAAAGCAGGACTCCAAGGGTCAGGAACTTTTTACGTAGGATTACGTTCTTCCATATCGGTCCTAGGTAAAGCTCCTTATTTTTTTTTTTTTTTTTTTTTTTTTTAGCGTCCTTGTAAATTTCAATATTAATCCGTTAGAAAACTAACAGGGTGAACTAACCAGGATTAAATTACCCTTTTTTTTTGGGGGGGGGGGGGGGGAATAAAAAAAACATGACATCAAGAATTAAAAATAAGGTGTGATTGATAAACTCTGGCACAAAATACAAGACAAATCAAGATTTGCAAATTGTGCGATTCTAAATTGCTGGAAATAACATTTTATACAACATCAAAATTAATAAACTATTTTTTTAATTGCTGAGCCATGGAGGATTTAAATATTTAAATTGAAAATTTCACTTGAACTTGAATTGCTGTTATTTTCAGACTCTACATGATCAATTTTTTTAAATTATGAAACGGCAATACAAAATTATTAATTTTAAAAATGGAAAAGTTTTGTTGCTGCTTCATCATGGATTAAATCACAATATACCGTGTTAATATATATTTCGTGTATATTAAATTATAAACGCTCGTTACGTTTCATTTTTTAAACGGACGCCTGACAATAGCTGAAGTAATCCTACGTTAATATAACTTGCGGTAATATAAATGAAACTTTTTATAATAAAACACATAAAAAGGTACTTACTGATCATAACGATCGTTTCTGCTGAAAAAATCTTCAGCCTTATTCACCTGTCAGCACACTGTCTCACAGAATAGTTCGTACTGATCGATAAATACCTTTTCATGTGTGTTATACAAAATTCTATTTATATCATCTTAACAACAGTTTTTTTTTTTTTTTGTGGTTTTTTTTTATAACTTGCAATGGTTCCAACTAGGCTTGCCGACTTTTAAGCACGGATTTACGGGACTTTAGCGATTAAAATTCGAGATGTGGCTTTAAAAAGCCGGATCCATTTTACTCATTACAGGAAGGCGAGAAACACAATTCAAACCAGATTTCAGTTTTACACTTTAAATAGTTTATTGAATATTATGCCTTGCTTACTACTTTCCACAATTATGCATGCAACATAGTTAACAAAAGTTAAAACAATCAGGCAAATTAATGAAAAATTAAGATTACTTACTAGTGTCTTTCATCTCTCTTCTTTATATTCAAAACAAATAGTACTATTGTGTGCATATAAATTACGCAAACTTTTTATTTCATTTCGCAAACAAAAACAAAACCTTACTTGCGCATTTAAAAATTAATTAAAACAACCCATAAGTAGGCATCGATAATATACCTTAAAAGTCTTAAATCACAACTTCTACTAAGATTATTATAATTATTTATTATTAATAAAACTTTTTAATAAAAGTAATAAAAGTAATAAAAGTAATAATAAATAATTATAATACATTTTCATAAATAAAATAATAAATAATATATTTTCAGTAGAAGTGTAATATATTAAACACTTCTACTGAAATCATAATATTACTTATTTAGAAAGTAAACTGAAGTATATAATTACTTCTGCTAAGATCATATCTATTTAGGAAAGAAACAGTCTTATACAGTGAAATCCAAGAGTAAACAAAGTTTGTAGCTGGCTATGTGGGTAGGTGAGTAACCTCGATCTTCTCATGTGTGTGCCCTTCGATCGCATAGCACCTAGACGGGTGGTTGCAGACTTACCAAATTTTGTATACGGCTTCCCTAGGACATGTCCTAACACATCTCGGAGCGATTTTTTCGAAATTCGAATCAAAAAATGTTTTATTTTATGTTTTATGAGATTTTTGGCATTTTTTCTCGTTTAATACGTAATAACGCCGATAATTATACTCGCAGTAAAACTATATTTGCATCATCGGATAGAGGAGAAAATTTTCTTTGAAAAACTGTTTTTTCTGACTGTGTAACATCATTTGCAAATTTTTCGGAATTTTTTTTTAATTATTTTTTACGATGATTTTTGTAAAGTAATTTTAAAACTGTTGCATCTTGAATTCTGTCCGTCATAACTTTTTGATATTTTGTCAAATGATGGAGCATGCATTTCGCCCTCTTTTAAAAGAAAAACCAGAGGAAAATAATTATGAGATTTTTTACGAATTTTTAAGTAAAGAAGGATTTTCAATTCAATTGCAGCTGCTTAAAATTTTCGGTATGATATCTCGCGGTTTGGTTGTCTTGGAAACAGTAACAATGAATAAAATAGCCAGTTGAAAAAAATAAATAAAATTACTTTAAAGTAACAGAGTTTTCGCATGTGAAATGTACGTCATTTTGATGTAACGAATTTAAAGCCCCTTTCGAAACTCAATCAGAATAACGGACTCACAAGCTAAACATACGCCACGCATGAAATAATTCCATATTTTATATTACGTTGCCAGAAAAGGAATTGAATGCTGTTTTTTCAATAATGAATTAACCAGCATTATTTTCGATTTTAAACGGGACACGTTTTCGAATCGCAAGAAATACACTGGTGAAATAAATTAAGAGAATTTGCATATTTTATCGAATTTCATGAAAAGAACTGAAATGAATGTAAAATCACTGCTTCTAATCTTGTACGCCAAATAGACGAAGTTAAATTTATAAGAGGGGACACTTTTCTTAGAAAGTGGGATAACGCCGTTGTCTCAAACAGATGGCGCAAGACACACTCGGTAACTGCGCATCTCAGGTTGTTTATATTTCCATCAAGGCAGCGAAGTAAATGGAGATCGTCAAATAAGCAGAACTTTAAAAGATTAAATATATAGATTTATGAACGTTGGATATAATAATGTCTCACTTCGCATGTGTTGTAATTACATAATTGTCTCCGAATGTTATTTCTTAATTAATATAGGCAATAGTTTCAAAGCGAAGTAATATTATGTATGTAATGTCGTGTTATTATTTTGCCCAAAAGTTGTATTTTAAGAAATATTAGTAAATTTAGGAGAATGTAGTATGTGTGTAGTATGCAATATTTAAAAAGTGTTTATTTGTTATGACAATCACACTCGAACATGCAGTATTTACATTTATTTCATGCTGCGACAAATTTTAACGCTGCTTTAATTTGTCGCTAAAAAACTCGTATAAAATTCATGTAAGAATTCATAAGAACTCAGTAATGAATTCAAAGCCATTTTCTAATGTAAATACATACTGTGGCCGACGAAAACTTCTTTTCCGTCAGCCACGATACACGCACTCGTTAATAAATATAAGGTCAATATTTTAATAATCTTAAAATAGAACCTTTTTGCCCCTTTTTTATTTATTTGTTACCAAGGCAACTACGTAAGCAAAAGTGAAAAAAATAATTAAAATTTTGTGCTCGTGTTCATAATCCCGTTCATATGCTAGGTTGGAAAATTAAACACATGTAAAACTAGTTATCAGTCAGCGCGGTAGAACTTAATTCTTTTACCGCTAGAATCGCTGCACGTTACTAGATTACCAATGTTTACATAATTGAAACTTAGTTTGGATACCAAAATTCCAACAAAGCAACGATGAAGAGTGTCCACATCTCCGTGGTCAAATACGTAAGCGTGCACGTGTGTGTTGGAGGAGCCAATAGCAAAACAGACATTATGAGCGCAAGTAAGGTCAGATAAGAAGATAAGACGCATTTCGTTCGCTAGCACCAGGGGTGTAGTGGGGCCGGAACGGCGTTCCGGTACTTTTCTGCGTGCCGGAACGGCGTTCCGGTACTTTTCTGCGAGCTGGAACGGCGTACCGGAATTCAAATGAGATTATTATTATTATTATTATTGTAGATCTAAAGTTATTTTCTGAAAAAAGAAAAAAATAGTCTCGTATAGTCTGCACGTGCACTAGGAATCTATCTGTTTTCATTCTATGGATACCGTAGTAGTTGAGATCATCCCAGTGAACTGATAGCGGAGTCTACTCGACTAGGAATTCAATCCCCAGTTCTGTCCAATTAATTAAAATCCTGAAAGCGCATTATCGAAATCAGTGGTAAAATTTCAATACTAATTGATGCATCGACCACTCTGAGTAGCAAAACTACTTCCATTACGTATTTAAAATGTTCGATGGACAATGATGTGATTTAGCCCCCCTAGTCTAAAAAGTCACGGGGCAAAGTTATGATTTTAAACACAAAGTATGCATTTATAACCTAAATATACTATCAGATTCTTAAAAAAAAAAAAAAAATCCCCTGCAAAAATCAACATGAGTCATAGAAGCTTTTCAATCCAACAAGAACGATGGCAGATTCTACCAAATGGCCAAGCTAGATAATTTCTCAGGAAAGCAAAAATCAACGGGCAGTGATTTCAAACTTGTCTGAAATCAGTTGTTCAGCGTTAGAAAAAAAGACCTGTTGCTGTAAATAGTGAGCAAAAAGAGGTCATTTTCATAGCAATGCCGCAATTAGAGTTTATGTCATCCGGGGCAAACCATAATTAGTGTCGTGTGCATTGGCGCCCATAGTAATTTTCCTAGGGAGGGGGGGGGGGGCAAACTTCAAAAAAATTTTTTAGAGCGGTGCAAATTTCAAACTTTTAACAAATTTAGTTCCGTTTTTGCCATTTGTTAACATAATGAGACATTAACTTAAAACTTAAGGGGTGAAGCTCCCTACCTTGCCCCCCCCTTATAGGCGTCGTGTGCCCCCTCGCATGGAGCCGCGCCCCATCCCAAGAAACTTTAAGTGATTTTGGCGTTCCGTTTAGAATGTCTCCCGGTGCTTGTCCCCGCTTGCCCCCCTTTAGTTGCCGCCCTGTCACAGGTTGGTGCCAGTTTCTCATTTATATTTTAATGAACCTAATTTTGGTGTTTGAAAGTCAGTAGCAGAGACAACACACTTTTGTGATCGTGCACAACTTACTTGACTTGACAGACGACTAATTGCGAATTCAAATGCGACGCAGTTTAAGAGAACAAGAAACGGTCTGCGATTTTATGATTTATATCTGCTGCCAGGGGCAACTAGGGGCACGTGCCCCAGACTTGGTAGGGGGCTTCAAAATAAGTTATGGTTCCATGGGAGGGGGCCGTTCTAGTTGGTTCGTTGTGAGAGAATAGTTGCAGTACTATCTAAGTCAGTATTTCGATACCTTTAACCCTTTTAGATTTTCATGCATTAGAAAAATATAGCAACAAATCACCTCATTACTTCCTACTAACAGCGTTGCTCCCAGCAATACGGAGAAGCAACGTTTGACACAGAAGGGGAACCTTCACTGCTATTGTAACGATCTGCTGATGTGCATACATGGGCGCCCATATTAATTTTCCTAGGAGGGGGGAAACTTCAAAACATTTTTTCTAGAGGGGGGCAAATTTCAAACTTTTAACAAATTTAGTTCTGTTTTTGCCATTGTTAACATCATGAGACATAAACCTAAAACTTTAGGGGGGGGGGCAAGTTCCCTACCTTGCCCCCTTATGGGCGCCCATGTGTGCATATAATTCTATTTTCTAGCATTTCAAAAAATTCGTTTAAAAGTCTAAAGATAATTTCTCAGAATATTAGTTTTCTTTAGTACATAGTATATGTACATTCACCTAATTTATATACCCCCCCCCACTTTTTTTTTCGTGAAAACGTCTTCAACTCAAAACCTTACATAATTTATCAAGGGTCGCTCCAGGAATATTTTCCAGTGTCCCATTTTTGTAAAAATTGCATATTTTTGTGAATTTCAAAGCTTAATTTTGTGAATTTCAGCACTTATTTTTATGAATTTTCAAACCAAATTTTAATAAAAGTCACTTTTTTTTGTTAATTCATGAAACGCATTAAAATGTAGGGTAAAATGCCAATGAAGAGCAGGTTTAATCGACTGTATTTTTGTGAAGGGGTTCCGTTTAAATCGATTGTAATTTTGTGAAAGAGCCACAAAACGGACCCAATTTTTTGTATCGACCCCTGTCCCCCGCTTATGCCAAGCTTTTGGTTAATGAAATCACGCTAAAAGTCGTTCTAGCTCCTCAAATTATTAAATATCTTTTTCCACATTACTTTTCTAAAAATATTTATAATACCACCCCCCCCAAATAAATAAATAAATATAAATAAAAGATAAAATAAATAAAAATAACGTACTGGACTCTTAAAAATGTGAAATTTTCTGTCCCAGTCAAGGAAAAACACGAACATTGAGCTCAGAATGCTGTAAATTTAACAGGTCGCTAACATTAAAGAAAGTGCCGCGGGAAGAGAGGTTACAGAAAATAGAAAATGTGCAGCGCGTTTCATTGTAATGTATTTCGAACCTCGCAAGAGAAGGGGCTTTTTTACAAGGCATAAAATGATCGTTTTTTTGGACCTACAAACAAAACTTAAGAACATGTCATCACTAAAGACCATTAAGATTCTGTGAAAAATTGGAGTGATTTAAATGCCGAACGCGTACCTTATATCTCCCGTTAACTCAAAATCAGTCACACCTGTGTTCACTTAAATAGACTAGGACCAGGTTTTCCCGCAAGCATATTGACTTTGTGAGAGAAGGGAGCTTTAAAAATTTTTGTATGTAACATGATGTTTTATATTTCAAGTCTGTTGTTAATCTTTCGCTACCTGGTTGGGGGGGAAATACCGACGAAGAACACGGGAGATGTCCAAGAGGGTTGGAGGGATTATTGAATGAGCTGCAAAGAATGGATTACAAAAAGCTAAGCTAAATAGGTAAATGATGTCTGTGTGTCAAGTTTTGTTCAGTTAAATGAATTTTACCAGCCGAATATCTGTATCTTGCAGTGAAATATTAACTTGTTTTGTGTATGAGTACAGGTAAGTAGTTTTACGTAATTTTCGTGTCAAATCGGTAAATTTTAAATAAAGATAAAGTATTAGTCTAGAGAAAATACTACAATGTACTGATTATTTGGGGTTTTTTGTCCGGAATTCGTTAAGGAGAAGACATCCAATATAGTTGCGCTTTGAGGGGGAAAATATAGTTTTGCTTAAATTAAAAATAATGCCTCTCCTTACTTATTGGAAAGACCCTTTGAAAATCAAAGTTGGCTGCTTCAGTTTTTGACCGTCAAATGTTTCTTGACAGTCAAGCCCTGCTAATGTCCAGTGGCTGAGGAGTTTTCTTTTTAGTGAACACAGATCTGCAATTTCCAATCCTTCCAATGAACTTTGTTTAGACGTACGCACAGACTCTACCGCTAAAAGCTGATTCGGTCCCCAGCTATACGAGTGGCTGTGAAACTGGTTTGATAAAAGGGAAAAAAAGAAAGCACTTTTATCTATTTTATTAATTATACTTATTGCACTATTTAATTTTTGTTTTCAGAAGTCAAAAATAACTGTTCTCAAATTTCATCCGTTTTAGTACAGTATTTTTTCCATTGTTATAGAATAAATATTTTGTGATTTATTAATGACTATGCCATTTTTTCTCTCACCCCCTTTATCAAAATTTTCCGAAAAATGTGTCCCAAAAATGCGACATAAAAGTAAGAATAAATTGTTGAGTATTGAATTGTTTATTTTTTCATTGTCTTGAATTTTTATATATATATATATATATTTCTTATCCTCCTGAATTCTGTATCCCTCAATAAACATTTATCTACTTAACTGTAACTGTGCTCGCGCACGCATTCTTTTTACTTCTTCTATACTTTTTTCACTTAGCGTAAATACGGGTTAAGACCCCTTAGAAAGACCCCCACGGAGGGCACCCCACCCATCGGCCTAGAGCCCACGCGTAGCTAATCCGCCGTAATCCCACAAACACAAACAAATATACTTTTCTCCTTCTTGGTGTTACCTTGGGCGCGTTCGAGAATTCATCGGTCGTGCACCGGTAACACCGGTGCACGACCAGAGCGTTCGGAAAGTCGGAGCGTTGGGCGGAGCTCTGGAAGTAACCGCGTTCGAAAACGTTTCAGTCATGTAGCGGTTGTCTGCTCAGCGTGACCAGAGCGCAACCAGAATGACCCTGCTAGTGAGGTAGGTTATTCCGGTTATTAGCGTAGTGTTGCCAATGTTTATTTTTGTTTTCTTGGCTTGGAATCGGATGTGGTGAGGATGACCGAAACCGGTTGACAACCGTGACGTCACTTAACCAAAGAATGGCCGCAACCGGTAGCACCGGTGCATAACCGACCGGTGAATTCTCGAACGGGTCCCTTGTTATGTGATGTGCCTGTTTCTTCCGTTCTAATATTATTTTATGTTAAAATCCCACGTTTACTATGTTTGTGCCATAATTCTGCTAACATTTCTAAAAGGTTATGGACATCAGATGGATTAATTTATTTATTTGCTGATTTTTAACGTTCGTTTCAAGGCTGCATCATTCATCCTCAAAATGACGACTGGAACTTGGCGAATTGAAATGCTGAATAAAGATAATTGCGAAACATGGAAAATGCAAATGAAAGCGCTTTTAATAAAGAATGATGCCTGGATTTATGCATCAGGTTCAAAGCCTAAACCTGAAGTTTTGGAAAATGACGAAAAATCGCAAGAAGAATTCGATAAGTGGGTCTCCAAATGGACGAAAAGCAAAAGCAGATATACTTCTATGTAAATCGCCATCTGAACTCAAACAAGTAAAAAATTGTGACACTTCATCAGATGTCTTGAAAAAACTGTTAGAAATCTATCAGTCTAAAGGAACTGCTCGTAAAGCTGCATTAATGAAATCTTTAATTCAATATAAGATACCCGACTCGTCTAATGGAATTCACGACCATTTGAGAAAATTCTTTGACATAGTGGACAGACTTTCAGAAATGGATATTAAAATAGACGACGACTTGCTGACTGTAATGCTGTTATATAGCCTCCCTTCTACTTTCGACAATTTCCGATGTGCTATGGAATCAAGAGATCAGCTTCCGAAGCCAGAAATACTCAGAATCAAATGCCAGGCGTAACAATGTTAGACAAGCGGAAGACTCTGGTGCTTTCGTGGCTGCTCCTAGAAAACCTGCTTCTAAAAGTAAAAATTATGGAAAATACTCGGGCCAGTCGACTCATAAAATTAAGGATACATCAAGAATAACTTGTAAAAGGTATAAACGCATCGAGCACTGGGCTACCGAATGTGAAAGTGGAAAAAAGAATAATTTTAAACATAAACCTAACAGCCTCGGATTCTTATCCACTCTGGATGACTCGCCAATAGAGTTACCACGCGAAATACAGCAACCCTACTCGCCTAAAGCTCTCTCAACAATATCAAATAACGAAAAGCAAAATTTTTGGTGTGTTAAGATAGATACTAAAAATTATATAAGTTACTTCAGTTATCATCGACCCACGTTTGCAATTGCAAGGAAAGATCAGGAAACCCTCCTACTTCCAGTCGATGAAATAAATGTAAAGGAAGAATAAAAGAAAAAGAAAAGGGGAATCACGGAAAAAAGCGCACCGGAAAAAGTGCACCCGGAAAAAAGCGCATTTGAATTTTTAGAAGATAAGAGGGAGGGGGGGTGCATGAATTTAAAAAAAGTGTGAGAAACAAAAGGGCGTAAACAGAGGTACATTAGTGTATTTTTATTGTGCTCGTACGTCGGAATCAGTACGCTCAGTGTTCGGACCCGGGGGAGGAAGAATTTTTTTTTTTTAAAGAAAAACGGAAATTTAGCATACAAAAAACGAAAACATAATAAACAGAACGGACATTTTTTGAAAATTTTGCTGCCAGTCGTTTATTTTTTATTAACAAATATAATTTAAACAGTTTATTGGTTTCTTTTCGTTATTTCATCGGAGTCATCGGGAAACGATGATCGGCTTTATGGCCCCCCCCGAGCGGACATTTTGTATCAGTTGCCGATGAAATTTCCCCTTTTTTGCATGAAAAGCCGTGATCGGCCATTGCTCCTTCTCCTCGGATTTAACTCACCCTCCTCTCATCGACCGATGGGTTATTGCTACTAGGGATACGACAGATTCTTAATTCGAATTCGTGAATACATGAAAAACTTATCGCCTATTCCCACCGCTGCGCACAACAACATCAAAACATTTGTACACCCTGCATTGAAATCCTGCTCACACGTATTCGTCCGTCGTGATGCTGCGCGAAAACCTTCAGCCACCATGTGACGGCCAATACCAGATACTTGCGCGAAACGAAAAATTTTACACCGTACCCATCTCTGGCAAGGAATCGGTGATCGGTATTCATGGTATCAAATCTGCGTTCATCGAAAGTGAATGCTTGTCCAAATACTGTAATGTAAAATCGTACTTTGAATTTAAAATGATAAATTCTGTTAAGTCTGCATTTGTTTATAAATATTATTTTGTTCTTCGATTTGCAATGTACGGATTGTGTTTTATTAATATGTACTTTCAAATAGAAAAGTTATTGCTTAGATAAATCAGTAAAGCTGCGATTCACTAAAGAGTATTAAATAAAAAATATTATTGTATACATTATTATCAATACTATCTACGAAATTTTCTTATCTTATAATTTTTCATATTTATTATTGCATATTTATACTTTAAATGAACATTTTTAATCTGAATAATTAGTTGATCTCTGAAAAACTAGTTTAATTTAAGTAGGAGTTTTCATGAAAGCATAAATTGCATGAACCTATAAAATATATAAATAAAAAATACTTTAGATAATTAAAGAAATAATATTGCAAAATTCTCCATTAAGATACATATCTACTGGATGATATTATGTATGGGACATTTAGGACAGAACAATAGATTTTTTTTTTTTTTTTCCTGCTGGGCAGTCAGTAAAAATTATGTTCAGTTAGAAAAGCTTAGAGCGAACTTAAGGTACTCTGATATATGGGAGCAAACCATGATTGATTACCCTATTAATTTCTACTATATTCCTGTAACTTTGGCTGCATTGTGTTCTCGTAATAATGCATGATTGTATGTATTTTTTAGGGACTTCTTGCCTCGGGGAAGTGGTATTGTAACTAGACGTCCTCTTGTTTTACAGCTAATAAATGCAAATCAAGGTAATTTTAAAATATGCAATTTTACAAGTGTAGTTGAAATCATTTAAATTTTTTCTCTTTTAAATGATGTATAATATTCTTAGTTATAATCTTTTAAATTCTCAGAACATTTAAATTAGAATATATTTAAACTACAGTAATAAGTAATTTAACTTGTATCATTCATTAAAATTTTATAAATAAATGAAAGTGTTCCAGTAAATACTATATATACCACTTAAAAAATGTATACCTGTATTAAAAAATAATCAAGGCTAATGAAACTGATTAGAGTAAAATCTACTTTAAGTACATTCTGCATTATGTAAAAAGTTGTTGATAAATGAAAATAAATCAAAATTCCCAATTTTTGTATTTTGAAAGTAAAATTTGTTTAATGCTTTTAAACAGGTTGTGCTCACCACTGTGCCAAATTTATATTAATTATATTTTAATAAACAACTTCAGCTTTCTAAAAGTAAAAGTACAATTATTAAAAAAAAAAAAAAAAAAAGGAAGAGAGGGAGAAAAAATTGTAAACATTAATTGCTAAATTTATTAACAGAGTTCATATATCAATATTAGGAAAGCTAACAGTTCTATGAACTTTTACAAGTTACCTTTTACTCATGGCTAAAGAATTTAGGATTATATTTCATATTTTGTAATCATAAGATTTTCAGCATTGTTTGGGCCAATCAATTTCTGCTATCCATATGATAATCGTTGTGAATTACTGAACTCAATGGATGAGAAAAATATTTTATTACAAGAGGCTTCATTCTTGGAAATTCTTCACTATGATAGTTTCACCATTCAATTGGGTTGTCACTTTTTTTACCGAGAGGAAAGCTGAAATATTTTCTCAATTCTTCTCTTTTCACATTGCGTTCTGCTACTGTCATATTATTGTCACCTTCAATCGGGATTAATGCAGACAAAAATTGGGTCCGCTTTACGGCTCCTTCACAAAATTACAATAATTAAAATGGCCCCTTCACAAAATTGCAATTGATTAAAAAGTTCTCTTTCACAAAAATGCAGTTGATTAAAACAATCCTTCATTGGCATTTTATCCTATATTTTAATTTGTTTTGTAATTTATTCTATGAAAAAAAGTGACTTTCACAAAAATTGGTACAGGACACTCCCTCTAATCTGTACAGGTTGGGACTAAGGGTTGTGCAGATTATAGAATTTTGCTGATTAAATGTCATGGGAAAAAATATGTGTTTTACTAAAAAATATTGGCAACAGTATACATATAATTAGGCAGAACTGAAACCAAACTGGTTATCTGTTTCAGCAGAATACACAGTTACAGCATGGCTTTGTGTATGAATCCTTTGAAGCATGTAATCAGGGACGTAGCCAAGGGGGGAACCCCCCCCCCCAATGAGGAATTTTGTCCATACAAAATGTATATTTTTCACTCCTTTATCACACAAATGTATGCATATAAGTGAGTTGCAGTAGTTGTAACCCCCCCCCCCCATGAAAAATTTCTGGCTACGCCCCTGCATGTAATACATTGAACTCTGATGTGTTACTTAAAACATTTTGTATAAGTTTGTATATTAACAAAAAATATTCAAAAGGCATGGGTGTTTAAAATATAAAATGTTAAAGCTTTGTAAAATAACACACACTAAAGGTATCAAACCATACATGTGTTTCGATTGAAAAAATTTCAGTCTTCTTTTATTTACTATAATTAAGTATAAATTTTGTTCTTAAACTTTATTTATTTTATTGAAGTTAATCTTGTTTTATGAAATATTATAAGTTAATTTATTTTCTTTTTCAGAATATGGAGAATTTCTTCATGCAAGAGGAAAAAAGTTTACTGATTTTGATGCTATACGAAAGGAAATCGAAGAGGAAACTGATAGAATGACTGGATCCAATAAAGGGATCTCAAATGCACCTATTAATTTAAGAGTTTATTCTCCAAACGGTATGTATTACTGAACAGTACATTTAACATCGCTAGAAGTGTTTCTTTTATAATTAATTAATAATTTAACTGCACATATTATCATTCTTTGTATTTGTACATTTTATGCATTTTTTGTTGAGCTAAATTCACTCATAATATTTGAAAATACTCTAAAATGTGAGAATTTCTTACTTAAAAAAAAAAATAAAATAAAAAAAATAAAATAAAAATAAATAAATAAATTAAGTGTACCTTTAAAATCTGTTGTCTGTTTGATCTTGCATGTATAGAACTGTTCAGATTTTTTTTTTTTCTTTTAAGAGCTACTACTGCATTGAATCCTCATCTCAGAGATTTTGCCTTGAAATTTTCTTATTCAAGTATTTTCAGTCAGTTGCAAAAATGTGGAAACCATACTTGCCAACTGTCACATTTTTTAAAATGATTTTATGCAAAATTCCTCCTTTTTTTTTTACCACATTTTAATGAATTTAAAGTTTTTTTTTCCATTTAAATAAAATTTGGCAATTAAAATATCTTGCATAAAATTATGCCCCGTATTTTGTTTAAAAAAAATAATCTTTTAAAATTTATCATTCATAAGAGTTAAAACCACTAATTCCACTATTGTTCATTAAATTTTTTGGTAGGAAAAATTAGGGATTGTAGAGTATGCTCCAGCGTCCCACAACTTGAATTTTTTTTTTCTGTCTGTCTTGAGGACAAATACTTTCCCTTTATTATATTTTTATTTGAACCTCCAGTACCATAAAAGTAGAAATTGATTAATTTCAATATTAATTTTTTTAACCATTTTTTTTTTCTGTGTAAAATAGTAAAGAAAAAATTTCATTGAGTAGGCAGGCTTAAATATGAATGAAAATTACATGCAAAATAATAATAGTATTGAAATTGAAACAAAGAATGCTTTGATGAGAGAATATATATATATATATATAGGGTGTCCAGTGCTAATGCTCTCCAATGGCTATTTCCTAAACCGTTAGTCAGAGACACATACTTCCAATTGCCAAAATGCTTTAAATTGTATAATCTATTATATGTGAAACAATCAAAGTCTATAAATCAAATCCTATAAAAATTACGAAATTTAAATTTTTACACGGTCCCCCGGTCCTATCAGTTATATTTAGAAAAATTTTCTTCGTGCAATTTCATGCGCAATAAAAAAAAAAATTGTCTTTTTAAAAATACGACCAAAATTCACAGAGTACAGCTGCTTAAAGTTAGAGCACTTTTCCAGTTGCAAAATAGGGGTTGTATACAAAATGAATTTGAGAAAAATTAATGTGCATGGTTTTGAGCTTTGTAATATTTATTAGCAATTTCATTAATTATTTTATGAATATAGATTGCAGTAAAGAAGATTAGCGTTTAACTATGTGTATCCAATAAAGTAAAATAAAAATATAGCTTATGCTGAAAATAAAATTTTTTAAACAGTTTTTTAAATGAACTGGCATTAAATAACTTCCTTTGACTGCAATCTAAATATTGTTACAAATTTTCGAGGCAACCCACTGTTCTGGGGTTTAAAGTAGTTTAAAATTGGTATTCTACGCATCAAATAGTTAAATTTTGCCTTTTGTTGCATCAAAATCGGTCAACTAAAACCGGAGATACGGAGGTTTCGGTTTCCCCATTCACTTCTACTGCAGTTCCTAGAAATCTCCAGAAATATTCTTCCTAGGCCTTCGGTAACTTCACTTTTAGGGACTTACTGTTGGTGCCAAATTTGTCAATATTTCTTGGAATGTCGCCAAGCCTGGCGACATTTTGGTCATTTGGCACGATTTTCACTATGGGGCTTGTAAAGTTAGTTTTTCTGCATTAACGTGCATAATAACCTACAGGGTGGCCACGCGTCCTTGAAAACCTGGAATGTCCTTGAATTTACAAAAAAAAAAAAGTTCAAGGCCTGGAATGTGCTTAAATTTTGAATGGATGTCTGGAATGTCCTTAAATTTTGAAAGGAAGTCTGGAATATCCTTAAATTTTACTATCCAATTGCTTAATTTTTGTTGTTTTATCGGTTATTCCCAGCCCCTACAATAATAACACCACGTACCATGGAGCTGTTATGTACAAATGCACAGCAATCAGAAAGCAGAATCAATGATGGCTGAAGTATTTTGGGCATTGAAAGTGATGCAAAGCCACGTGTCCTACAGATCGTGCGATGGAATCGATGGCTTATTTCGATCCATGTTTCTGGACAGCCAAATCTTAGCTTTTGGAATGAAGGCAAAGTGATGTCACGCTATTTAACGAGTGTTTTTAGGGCACATAAATGCTGAAGTGTTGCTTGAAAGCATTAAGCAGTCTTTGAAAGATTTGCCATTAAAAAATGTCTTTCAGCTATCAATGGATGATGGAGTTATGAAATAGTATTAAGTGTTTTTGGGGAATTTTCAATATATGTGTGTTCATGAAACCATGAGATTAAATTAGGTTATAAGAAAATACAAATAATGACAAAAATATGTATGCTCATTGTGTCCTTAAATGTCCTTGAATTTTTTCTCGAATAATTTCTCCTGAATAATTTCCTCCTGAATAATTTTTTCTCCTAATCCCCTGAATAAGAAAGAGTGGCCACCCTGAGCCTAATATTTATCTTCTATGACTTAATCAAAAGTCCCGCTTTATGTGGAATGTTCGAGAGATACATTCTTCTAGAAGCTCCTTGTAGCTTCTGCGACATCTATAAATACAGGTATGACAGACAACCCTAGTCAGTATTCATCGAGCTCTCTTTGAGTGAGTTTGCTGTGCTACGCTTTGTATTGACGCTATAGAAACTGTATTTTAGCTTGCTTTTAGAAGCTAATTTTTAAGTGCTGTATGTAAATTTTTCATTGCTGAGTTTTGAGGGACTGTTAGTGTTATCCTTCATATATTTCCACTGAATTTTACCTGTGGAAGTGTTTTATTTTGTGTGAGAAATACAGCATTTGTGAAAGCTTCTGATCTAAGCTGTCTGTTAAAAGCACATTACTGTCTGATTGTGCTTGTGAATTTCGTACAGCTGATTGTTTGACGAAGTTCTAGAAGCAATAAAGCTTGTGTTCTATCCTGACAAGTGGACTTTTTACTAGGACTTTCTACACCAACTGGACTTTAGAACGATGAACCCAGCAACTAGCAGATTATTCTGCCACAATATGCACCAATGGAAGTGTAGAAAACTCTTCCTGTACTTTGCGTAGCACACTCATATATTACACATCTGCATGCTACACATATACGATTTAGTAATAGGGAATGCAATCCCGATTCTGCGGGAACGGGATCCTGCGGGATCCCGCACAAATGTTTGCGGGACTAGTCCCGCGGGATTAAGATCGTAATCCCGCGGGATTGACACTGAGAAACAAATTATTTTTTATTACAGTTTCACGCTGCTTTCTCAATCAATAGGCCGAAAATTTTTGCATATTTATGTCTCTCATCTAACAATATACGAATCAATAATTACAAATTTTAATTTAAAGTTTTATTTTTTAAATTATCTTCCAACGGGAGTCTGGATCGAACATCTAAATTTAAACATTTTAGTATAAATTTTTCGTAAAGTTCCCAATCCCCAAATGAACTGAAATATTTCATACTATTTATCTCTTAGCCAAAAGTCACGAATTAATTATAAAAAGTTTTCATTTTCATTTTTAATTTTTTTTTTTATAATTCGCACTTTTAATTATTTTACTAAAATTAAATCTAGATTAGGAAATGATTCATTGAATTTGTTTGATTTTTCACGCTACTTTTTCAGCAACTAAGAAATTAACATAAGTATGTTAACATATCTATGAATTGTATATTCCCCATTTTTAGCAACTAATATAAGGCATTACTTGGTATATTATTCTGAATATCATGATTATAATTTTCCTATTTCTAAGTTATTGTATTAATTATCTCATTAAGATTAATTATTATTATTAAAGTTAAACTTCATAGTGCTAAAAATCTTACTTTTTTTTAAACTTTTCTCTGTTGAAATGAAATCCTAACTAAATGAAATGTCAATCCCGCGGGGTTGCAGGATCCCGCGGGATCAATGAATCTCAATCCCAAAATCCTGCAGGACGAAAAACAGTGCGGGATTGCATTCCCTATTTAGTAAGTCTGACCTCAGATAGATTTTAATAGAGCTTCACTATAACCCTCTACTTGCAGGGTCCGATTATGACCAACAGGGGGCCAAACATTGATGGATTTGGGGGGCCCCCGATCTATGAATTTTTTAATTTTTAATAAAATTTTGATATAAAAAAGAATGTTTCAGAAGAACATTTGAAATTGGGGCTCCTTTCGAGCCTGGGACCCTGGGCAAAGTCCCGATTTGCCCACGCGGTAATAAGGCCCTGTCTGCTTGAAGATCAGTACTCTAAACTTAGTTTTGCTTCTTTTTCCGCATTATGGCAGAAAATGAAATTAAAACCTATAATTTAAAATTTCAGTATTTATATGGTCCCTTAATGGTTTACCATAACAGGACATTTTTAAACGTGGAAAAGTGATTTAAGTCACAATGTTTGCTGCTTCATAAATCGATGAATTTTGGTCCTATAAAGACGAATTTTTTTTTTTTTTTTTTTTTTTTTTTATTGTGCATGAAATTGTATAAAGAAAAAATTTCTAAATTTAACTGATAGGACCGGGGGACTGTATAAAAATTTAAATTTCGTAATTTTTATAGGTATTAAATTATTGACTTCGACTGCTTCTGATGTAATAGATTATACATTTTAAAGCATTTTTGCAATTGGAACTATGTGTCTCTGACTAACGGTTTAGGAAATAGCCATTGGACAGCATTAGCACTGGACACCCTGTATATTAATGACTATGTCATTTTATCTCTCACCCCCTTTATTGAAAATTGTCCGAAAAATGTGTCTAAAAAATGTGACATAAAAGTATGCGATATAATTTTACATATATTTAAATTCTATTAATTCACAACAGCTTTAATCTATTGTTACAATATTTCGTAAGTTGTAGAATATGCATCACATGTATTTTTCTATAAATAGGTTACAATCATGAAAATTTCAACATAGGGTTACCAGGCGAAATACACGAAAGATTAGAGATAAAATGACATAGTCAATTAATATCGTTTTAATATGGCAATAATGAAACTAAAAAATTAGGGGGTTTCAACTGGATCTCCCCCTGACGAGGCTCAAACAGCAGAGTTTTATATACACACACACATATACAGGATGATCAATTTAAATGAGTACTTGCTGATTTTTCTTAAAAAGTTAAACATTGGCATAACAGCCCACTGCAGGGCCAAGGCCTGCGCTGCCCAACCATGCCTTCCTGACCATGGGCTATGGCGTGCGGAAGCGTATGCCTCGGCTAGGTGGTCAGCCTGATGCAAAGACCCCCCCCATGTTCAATGCCCAAGCAAGCTTGGTCGTCATTTTATCATCCACTCAGGAGGTGAAAGGCTGATTTTTCTTATTACCTTTCAATCTAACGGATGTGGGAATTATTCAAACATTGAAGTATAATCGTTTGAACATTAAGTATAGAAAATATCCAACCTTGAGACAATATCCAACACTGGACTGTTATAACTTTATTTGTCAGATAAAACAGAAATGGAGACTAAGAATGTTTCTTAATCCTGTGATAAGTTTATTTTTGTAAAGCATAATTCAATTCAAATTTTTTACATTATCATTCCTTACAGAAAATGTTGAAAGTATTCACCACCATTTTGAATGCAAATATGAACATGTCTAGCAAAGTTTCCAGGGAAGTTCTGCAAGATCGATGAATTAAAACAAATCATAACTGAAGAAATCTCGTCAATATCACCAACAATGTTGTGAAGTGTGTCAAAAAACTTTGTCCGACGTCTTTGTGTTTGCATTCAAAATGGTGGCGAACATTTTCAACATTTGCTGTAAGGAATGATAAAGCAAAAAATTTATGTTTTTCAAAAATAAAACTATCACAGGATTAAGTAACATTGTGCATCTCCATTTCTGTTTTACCTGACAAATAAAGTTGTAAGTGTCCAACTGTCTTGGAAATTGTCAACAATTATAATTCAGTGTTAGAATAGTTGTCACATCCGTCAGATTTAAGGGTAATAAGAAAAACCAATCGGTACTCTTTTAAATTTATCACCCCGTGTATTTATGAAAATAAACAAAAAAAAGAAATTTGGTATACGTATTCTTTTTTTCTTTTCTTTTTTTTAAAATGTCATTAAGGTGTAATTTCACAATATTTTCTTATGTGCTACACTGATTTTTTCCTTTTTTAATGTGCGTAAAATTATATAAATGCTTTGTTTAGTGTGATTTAAAAAAAAATTATGTTAAACTCAAATTAATTTTCATTTTTGGAAATATATATTCAGTGTAATTTAAGTGTACATGTAATCAGTGATCATCTGCTGTGATAATGCATCTTGATGCACATTTCATGCCTTAGAAATTCCAAATACCTTAAGAAATTTGAAGTATATTTTGATGATAAATAATAATGATTTACTAATTTTAATTTTTAAAAATCCAGTTATTGTATTAATTTTGGCTTTTATTTATGTGTTAAATGCAATTTAATTATGTATTTGAAAATTTTGCATAATTGTTTGATTTTTCAATTACTCTTTTGGAGGATTGAAAGTACTTCTAAAAAGGCTAAGGAGTGTTTTTACTCTTCTAAAAAAATCCAATATCGACCACTGTATGTGATTTAAATAAATTTTTAATCTTTGATACAGTTTAAAATATTTAAATTAGTAAAACCTGAAAGTGTCATTAAAAATGTTGAAATCATAAAAAAATTATGTTTGCACACTGTTGGGGGGGGGAGTCATTCACATGCCATTTTAGACCTTGGGAATTTGAAAATTGTCAAGTATGAAATACTAAGTTACTTTTTCGTAATCAAATAATCATAAAAACAGACAACCTATTAAGAGCAGTAACATTTATTCTGACTTTATTTTGAGTGTATTTTGTTCTTAAAAGGTCAAGAAAACATTATTCAATACAATTTCTTTCAGTGTTTAAGATTCTTATAATCAATATTTTCCCCTTTATAAAAAGAGTGACTTTCAACACATCTTGGCAGCAAGATGCCATTTTGATTGAATTAGTAGAAATTGCTACCTTATTACTCAGTCTGTATGAATTATTTCCACACCAGGTTAACTTTCATCACTAACAGAAACAAGAATAATAATTTCAATTGCTCAAATAAAAGTTATGAACAAGTATCAAAAGAAATCAACTTAAATTTTAAGCAAATAATTCTACAGAATCAAAAATTTTACTTGGCAGTTTAAAAGGTTAAATTTTTTCCCTAATTAATGGAAACAATAGTTTGCAATTTTTTTTCTTTTTTAATTATAAGAAAAGTTAAAATTTGCAAAAAATGATCATAACCACCCCACCTGATGCCATAAACATATATATTAAAAAAAGTTCATCTGAAATCTAGGCTTTTCCTTAGAATGATCCAGTTATCTACGTAAGTGTAGCATGATCAAAACATTTGAGCTGGCACATAACATGTTCAACAGTTAAATTAATACTCTCTGGTTTTAAAACAAAACACCTTTTAAAACAAATGGTTCCTAAATAAATTTGAGAGTGTATTTGCTTCTCTCTCCTTCCCTTGACTTTGCCACTGGCTCTTTTCCGTAACTCGTTTATTTTTTTTTGGGAAATCTATCTCCCCCCCACCCCCTCAAAAAAAAAAAAAAACTGTTGTTACCATATATTTGATGTGTTTAAGTTTGTTTGATATAAAAATTTTGGCTATGCTATATTTTATCTTGGATTTAATTTTTCTTTCAGTTTTGAATCTGACATTAATTGATTTGCCGGGTATGACTCGAGTACCAGTTGGTGATCAGCCGGCCGACATTGAACAGCAGATCCGAGACATGCTTTTAACATACATTAAAAGAGAAACTTGTCTGATTCTGGCTGTAACTGCAGCCAACCAGGATTTAGCGACATCAGATGCTTTGAAACTTGCGAAGGAAGTTGATCCGGAAGGTGATTTTCCATTTAATAGACTGTAAAACACGTTGATATTGACATGGGGGACTTAGAATTTATGTTGCCGGAATGGTGGAATTTTTCATGTTAGAAAAGTACCAGGTTTATAGAACAAAAATGGCTCTAGATAAATTTCCTAGCTTTTTCTTTTGAATTAGACATCATCTTATTACAAATTTCAGAATGTAATAATTCCCTGAAACATACCTATTTTGTTGAGCTCTGCTGAAAAATTGAATTTTGGTCGATCTGAACCTGTATATTTTTGTTACGATTAGAGCATATGTTAATGATTGAGAACTGCCTAAAATGTTTTTATTAAAAAATATTTAGGAAAATACTAATATTTTATTCAATAAATAAATTTAAAATTTCTATTACAGTGATCTCTCACTTACATGCATCCTCTTTTATGCGCATTGTTCACTTGTGAGTGTCCAGGGACAGAAAAAAATAATGATAATTCTCATTCATTTATGTGCTGAACTAAGAAAACACCTCTCATTTATGCACATCAGAAAACAAATGTTCTCAGTTCGAAAATTAGATTTTTCTAATAGACTGGTGTTGTTAATTGCAAGAATTTTCTTCTTTTTATCAATATTCGATTTTGAATTATTTTGTGAGAAAGTAGTAATAGGATTAAACTAAATTTTAATATGTAACCATATTTCTATTTTCTTTGCTTTCATCAAATGTTGCCTAGTTCAATTAAAAATATATATATATATATATATATATATATATATTGAATTTTAAAATTTATCTTGTTTACACTTTTGTGTATATATAGTATTAATGAACAATAGAATATAGCTCAAGGTACTGATAGTTTATTTTTACGCTCCTTTTTGCTCATGTGCACCTCTTTTACGCACAGGAGTGTAGTGGGGCTGGAACACACCGGAATGACATTCCGGTACTTTTTTGTGTGCCGGAACTGCATTCCGGAACTCAAATGAGATTACTATTATTATAGATCTTAACTTATATACTGGAAAAGAAAAAAAGTTCATGTTTAGTCTGCTCGTACCAAAAATATTATTGATACCATTGTAGTTGAAATTCTCCTAGTGAGCTGATAGCTAAGTCTAATCGATTAGGAATTCAATTCTCTACTCCCTGCCCTTTCTGTACTCTCTGAGTCTATGAAGGAAAGAAGCATCACCATCATGGATGCAAATAAGAAAAGGTACATAGAACTGTTTGATTCTTAGAATCTGTTTCGATAGCAAAAGGAACACAGATGTTAAACACGGATGTGTCATTGCAGACTAAAAAATTTGTGACAGTCCACCTGACCAGCCAGTCACGGATCCAGGGGAGTTTCAGCCTCCCCAAGAGATTATTAAAGGGTAACATTCCGCTTTGTTATACACTTTGGATAGGTAAAATGAACTTTTTAAAAATAAATTATCCTCTCCCAAAAATTTTTACTTAGGCTTAGACTAAAATTTTGCTTTATTGTACATTTTGTTTGGGTCAGTTAAGCTTTATTCAATATTATACATAGCGGAGTCATGCATTCTGGGGAAAAAAATTTTACCACTCCAGCACTGCTTATGCACATTTTATTCGGGGCTTCTTGCACTTGCACATAAGTGAGAGATCACTGCAAGTTAGTACAGTGCCAACTTCACTATGTGCAGTTGGAATATCAATTCTTTATTAGAAGGAATTTGGTCATAGTTGAATTGATTACACTGTGGTTAGTGGTTATTTTGTTAAATGAATAACAATAGCTGTTTCTTATATTGTTACTCCAAAGCTAAATATAGCCACAAAAATTTTCTACTAAGATGGTTAATGCATTTCTCTAATTTTAGATTAATTTAAAAAAAAGCTAATTTAGTGTCCATTGTGCTTGCTTAAAATATCCATCTATTACTATTATGTGTGTTATTCTGCAAATAGTATGTTAATAACATGTACAGTAAGTTAATTATTCTGTTTTTTGTCCCCCCCCGTCCTTTTCTTTCTTTCTTTCTTTTTTTTTTTTGTTTGAAATTGTAAATTTGAATAGGAATTAAAATAGAAATATTTTAAGTAAATTTAGACTTATGTTTAAACAGAGACTATTCAATAAATAAAGTGGAAATTAATCTTCTTGTCAAAAGAAAAAAAATGCAGTTCTTTAAAAATGTCAGTGGTTGACCACAAGAGCATAGCAATTCAATAAATTTGTAGGGGGCCTCAGTATGTTTCTATTGATTCTGATAACTGAAAAAGACACACTATTGAACTGATCTGCAGCTGTGGGGCAGGGGCGGCAAGTCCCTTGAGCCTCCCCTCTCCTACGCCACTGGTTGACAACAGTGAGTTGAGAAATGACTCCAAACAACTTTAATATTATTTAATGCTTTTTATGTATTTGATTCTATTCCTCCACCCAAATAATTAAATTATGTAAACATGATTTTATTCCTTCAAGCCATTTCAACCTCCATTTTACATGAAAAATTACAAAAGAATGTGGTTGCTAATTTTCTAGGTCATCTTACATAAATTTTCTGTAATAAGAATTAACTAAAACAGAACACAAACACAAGACGAGGAACGGTCTCATTTTGCAAATAAATGCAAAGCGCGAGTGAGCACCATGGAGTTAGTAGGATGTTTTTTTAACTAAAAGGATGACGTTGCTATGACGTTATTTACAGTTGTTACATCCTCCCCTTCTGGTTCTGCTGGCGACTCGACAAAGAACCAGGAGGAATTCTAGGTGGTCTACCTCGTTTTCTTATTGGAGCTACTGGTGTAGAGTCCGAGTTATGACACAATTCTAATGCTGATGAATGATATGTTGTAAGAGGTTCATGTGGATTATCAATCATGTGGTTCCAGGCTTGCAATTTCAAATGTAGTAGGAGATCTTAGTCAGTATCACATACGGCCCATCATGCTTAGGCATTAACTTCGCAATTTTTGTGATTTGAGGCTCACAGGATGTAAGGTTACCCAGACTTTCTCCAGGTATAAAGTTAGGTCCTTGTTGCCTTTTACGATCAGCATATTTCTTTCTTTGGTCTTGTTTTATTTCCTATTTTTCCTTAATTTCCTTAGATATATTAGCAAATCTCTTCAAATATGGTGTAATTTCTAGCACAAAATTGTCGTTATAAATAACTGTAGGTATGTCATGTTGTACATCAACTGCCTGGAGTTCTCTGCCGAGCTGCAAATATGTGGCAGTTTGTCCAGTGGTATCACAGTTGGCTGTGTTCATAGCAAATCAAATTGTTGGAAGCTTTTCTTCCCAAGAGTTATGTTTATTACCGACAAGAATAGCCGATTTCGGTTTGAGATCACGATTATTTCTCTCTACAGGGTTAGCTTGAGGATGTGATAGAGAGAGAGAGAGAGAGAGAGAGAGAGAGAGGCAGGAGTCAAGCTTTGTTTTATATCCAAGAGGAAACAGAGTTGTTGCATTACATCACTGACAAATTGTGTTCCGTTATCACTAATTAGACATCTTGGTAGATCATGTCTCAGAATCACGTCTTCTAGCAACGTCGTTGCACTCCTTTGCTGTGGCTTGCGTTAAGGCAAACAATTTTACCCATCTAGTTGCACAGTTTTCAACAATAAATATCCACTTTTTACCTGTTTTACTTTCTGGTAAGAGACCAAAAAGATCAATAGATAGGACCAGTAGCGGATCCAGGGGAGGGGCTAGGGGGCTTCAGCCCCCCCAAAAGGTACTGCTCAAGGGTAACATTCTGCTTTATTATACACTTTAAATAGCTAAAATGATCATATTTTATTACTTAGCCCCTCCCAAAAGCCTAATACATTGGTTTAGACTAAAATTTAGATTTATAGTACATTTTAATTGGGTGAAATAAGCTTTTTAAAAAAGTTAGCCCCTCCCAAAAAAAATTCTGGATCCGCCACTGGATAGGACTTAAAATCTTTGAGAATATACAGGAGTTTGCAACAATCCTGATGGTTTTTGATTTGAAGGCTTGTACCTATTGCATTCAACACAGTTCTTCACATAGTTTGCAATATATGAATGCATTCTGGTACAATATTATCTTTTGGAAATTCTATCCAAAGTTCTTTCAATACCGTAATGACCAGCTGTAGGCGAATCAGGGTATACTTTCATAATCTTTTCTTTCTCGTGTGATGGTACAACGAGCTGTGCCTCTTCTGAATCTGAACTTGGGGAATATCTGTACAAAACACCTTGGTTCATAATGTAACTATATTCAGTCCAGTTATGGTAGTTAACACTTTTCTTATCACTTTCAAAGCTGTTAATGATCTTTTTCAATTCTTCATCTTTCATTTGTTCAAAACGTAAATCACTAGGTATACTTGCTGGTATATCCACAACGACCGAGAAGAGCTCTCGACAATCTTAAAGGATGTCCACAACTAGGCCAGGACAACATATCAGCTATAACATTCGCCTTTCCAGGAATGTATTCTATCTTCAGATTGAATTCCTGCAATTGCAAAGTGCATCTGACAAGTTGTACAGATGGAGACTTAAGACTCATGAGCCATCTTAAAGGCTGGTGGTCTGATTTCACAGTAACTTCACTTCCATTAGTGTACCCTTGGAACTTGTTAAGAACCCATATTACAGGAAGTGCCTCACGCTCAGTAGTTGAATAGTTACGTCCTGCAGAATTCAATAATTTACTGGCATACTCAATCACTCATTCTTCAGAACCCACCCCCTGGAGGAGCTCTGCTCCAAGAGCATAGCTCTTGCATCAGTTCGCACAATGAATGGTTTTGTTTCATCAGCCTGTTCCAGTATTGGTGCCAAAACCAAGCAGTGTTTTAAAGCTTGAAATGTATTTTCTTCATGGGTACTTCAAAACCACGTTGATTTCGTCTTAGATTGCTTAACGGTCGAGACAGTTCTGTAAATTTAGGTATGAAACATCGATACCACGAACAGGTTTGTAAGCAAAACTGCAGCTGTTTAACATTCTTGTGGCAGAATCCGAGTGATGCTTCAACCTTTTCAGAGTTCACTTCAATGCTATTAGCGGTAATCCAGTGACCTAAGTACTTATTTTGTTACATGCAAAATTCCATTTTTCTCTACTTACAAAAAGTTTCCATTATTCAAGTCTCTGAAAAATGGCTTCGAGATCTGATATGTGCTGCTCAAAAGTGGATGACAAAACGATAATATCATCCAAATAAGTAAATATATTTATTCCAGAAAGTCCCATCCACAAGTCTCTGAAAAGTTGCTGGTGCATTATGCAGAAAAAAAGGTATTCTGCGATAGCGAAATGTTCCTAGAGAACATACGAAAGCTGTTTTATTGCGATCAGGTGCATGTACATTTACCTGGTGGTAACCAGAATGTGAATCAAGCGTAGACGTGAATTCAGCACCTTTGGCTTCATGCAAAACATCGTCCATCCTCGGTAAAGGATAAAAATTGGGTATAGTCACAGAGTTTAGCTTTCTGCAATCTATACAAAGATATATGTCACCATTCGGTTTTGGTAGAAGGACAACTGGTGCTGAATACGGAAATTCACACTCCTCAATAATTCTTTTCACAAGAAGGTCATCTATTTGAGCTTTCAGCAACTCTCTTTTTGCTGGGGACAACCAATAAGGTGGAACTGACACTGGTGGATGATTTCCTGTATTAATATGATGTTCTACAAGTGGAGTGGTCTCTCCCCCTGCCTGAAAGATTATCTCATATTTGTAGAGCAAATCATTTAAAAAAATTTTTTCTTCTGAATCTAATGGTGTACCTTCACTTTCTCTCAAGAATAAGAATTTACTTGGGTATTTTTAACAGGATCTTCCTCTTTCGCAAATGGGAATTTGTGACGAGGTGTGCCATCAAAGTTCCATAAGCCGCTATTAATATCTAACACAATACCAGATTTTTGTAAAAAGTCTACACCCAACAGAGTGTGCTTTCCCTTAGCATGGGGCAAGAAAATAAGATTCGTAATAAATGTTCGCTTTTGAATCGTAATTGGCATGTCAGCACTCAACACTCTAGACGTAGTTCGTTGAACATCAGCTAACTGCATAGAAAGTTCTAGATTTGTGAATATTTGGCCTCTTTCCACCAGAAATTTATATATGGATTCTTTACCGATAGAATGGCTGGAGCCTGTGTCTGTGCAAACAGCTCCAGTTGCTTCAAATATGGATATGTCTAACAAGACAGTTGGAAGTAGTGAACTTAAACAAGTGTACATATGTACAGACTTAAACCTAGTTTGCTCTTCTCTATATTTAGAACAATTTAGGCATTTTGCTTTTATGTATCCAGGGTTACCACAACCGTAACATGTTAAAGGGTTTCTATCATCTGAGACTGATTTTACTTGTGTTTTTTCAGACCATTTAGACTGCTAGTATCGTTTTGGAGAATTAGCCTTATACCCACTAAATTTCTTCCTAAAATAGACAGTCTTTTTCTAAATTATTTCGAATATTTACTTAAGAGTCAAGCTTTTCAGATAATTCACTAGGAGAATTCCAGTCTACCCATTCATCCATAAAGTGATCTCTTATTTCTGAAGGGGTTTTCCTTTTTATTTGGTCGGCAATTATTAAATCTTTAAGGCTTTCTAAATCATTGATACCCAATTCTGAAATATGACCTTCAAAATATGTCCTTAATTCAAAATAGAAATCTCGCCAAGTACTGTCAGACATGCTGCTGACAGAATGACTGTGAATTTATTTGCATTAAGCTTAAACCTTTGCAACAAGTTTTTAATGTATTTATAATTTTGAGCCTCTTGATTTGGCTATCTAGCAATAAGTTGGCGATATCTGCTGCTAACACACCGATCAGATAAGCAACCCATTTTATTTAGAATCAGGTGCATTAAAAAAGTTTAACTGCCTTTCAAACAAATTCAAAAATAAACCCATATCATCTTCCTTTGGACAGAAAACTGGTAAAAGTTTTTGTATTTCCATAATAGACTGATTCATTTCTACACTAGCTCTATTAACTTCGGTTGGTAAGCCTACCCACCGAGCTTTGAGTTGGGACCTAAGCCTTTCAATTTCGTGATTCTTGTCATTAATTATTTCTTGTTCTTTTCATTTCCGAACTTTAATTATATTCAATAGGGCATCTTTTAGAAACTCTTCTTCATAATTCTTAGACTTCATAATTAAGTTTTTAAGATCTGTCACCTTTAAATCTGCATTAACCCCCTCACCAATTTCTTCGACAAGAAGGATTAAATCCTCTTTTTGTGCTTTGTTGTTTACCTAGATAAGCCATAGAGATTTTCCTGAATTTACAAAATAAACAGTAACTCACTTCCCAGGCAGCAAGAGAGCTCGGTAAAAAGTCGGTCGACTATCTATTTTTATCGGCTTGTAGTAGGCTGTTTTTCTCTAACTTTGGTAGAACGTCCACTGGAACTCGCCTCCCAACGTCTGATTCATCCATCGCATTCAAACGTTGGGAGATGATCCATGTGACCTCCCATGAGAAGTTCTTGGTCTGTCGTCCATTCCGCACGTCGTACCAAGGTCCATGGAAAACTATTGCAGGACTATTTGCAGATGGCGCTGACAGTTTACCTGCCAGTTCTATTGTTTAGCTTTTCCCCAGGACTGCTTCGTCATTCTGTGACGTAGTCGAGTCCCCGTTCGAATTTGTGTTTCTTCTTTTGTTGGCGTGTCAAGCTAGTCAAAGTTAATCCTGGTAAGTAAATATTTTTAAATTTATGTTCCTTGTTGTATTAGTTTTCATATTATAGGCCACGGATTAAACTTGATCTTTAAATAGCGTATTAAGTATTTAACTTTAATCAGCTCGATAAAAGTTATCTAAAGTTATGTTATGTTCTTGTGCAGCTGCACTTGCCTCCATTACTATGTTTCTTATTTTGGATTACTGTGTATATAGGTAGAATCGCGGTATGCGAACAAGTTGTCGGGAAATCGTCCGGAGACACGTAGAAACGCACGGGGAATCCTTGGGATATCGTCCAAGACGCGCAGAAACGCTCAGGGAATCCTCGGTAAATCGTCCGCAGAATCGCTCCGGAGGGAACAAGTCCAGGAACAGTTTCCTAACCTATAACGTAGGTCCTGCACCGAGGTCGGGCAGGTGAAATAGGGGTCGCGGGAAGACAGTTGGCCGAGATGCAGCCTGGGATTTCTTGCTGCTTGGGTTATCTGTTAGATCGTCCTAATTCAACTTAAATTTCCGGATGATAATGTTATGCAATTTACGTTGTGCACCACTTTTTAACACTGTGAACATGATTTTATTCCTTTAAACTATTACAACCCCCATTTTACATGGAAATATACAAAAGAATGGAGTTGCTAATTTTCTAGCTCATCTTACATAAATTATCTGCTGTAAGAATTAACTAAAATAGAACACATACACGAGACGAGCAGCGGTCTCATTTTGCAAATAAATGCAAAATGCGAGTGAGCACCATGGAGTTAGTAGGATGTTTTTTTAATAAAAAGATGACATTGCTATGATGTCATTTATGGTTTTTACAAACCAAAATAATGCAATTGTCACCAAAAATACAGACTTTTCGCATGGAAGAAAAACATTGCTGTCTGAGACTTACTTTTATTAAAAAAAAAGTTTGTTTTATGGCTTTCTATAAATGATAAAATATTTCATTCTTGTGGAAATGTATTTAAATAATTAAGATTTTTTTTATCCAAATAAATATATGGCATTCTTTGTAAATTAGAAAAACAGAAAACAAAAAAACTTGTTCTATGTATACCAATAACTACCACATTGTTAAAAATTATATGTACATTTGATTAATGAATATAGGATATATTTCTCTGTTACTTTGGTTTTGCTTTCTATGGTAGAATAACTTTTGTTTAACATTGCAGGATTACGTACAATTGGTGTGATAACAAAACTGGATCTGATGGATGAAGGAACTGATGCAAAGGATATTTTAGAGAACAAATTGTTACCTTTAAGAAGAGGTAATAAATATATCTCTGTGCTTTAATAAAATGCTTTTTTTTTGCTTTGTTTTATCTGGGGGTTTTTACAGATTTTGAGTCTGGGAAATGGATGGATGTTGGTTGAGCCTTTTTCACTGGATATGGTATATCAAGTAAGTATGGATGTGTGGATGTCTAGTTCTGCAGCAAATGTTGAAATAACTGTTTGACTGTTAGTTTCTGAAAATTGAATAAACAAGCCAAAAAAAAAAAAAAAAGTTTTAAAAGAAGACTACAGATAAGTTGGTTTGAGAAGAAAGGTCTTTAATTTTTAAGGGAGATGCTCTAACTTCTTTTTAATATACTAAAATTTTTAATTTGTAATTCTTCGTCAGAAAGGCAACCAAAAGGAACTTTTTGGACCTAAGTAGCTATTAAACTTAATGATGAATGCTTAATAACAATAACTATAAAATATCCTTAGAAATAGTTAGCATAGAATCCAGTGCTAATTAAAAAGAAATCTCAGTCATTTTGACAGTGGTAGATTTGTTTTAAAGGTACTATTGATCAAAATTTCATTGATTTGTAATCAAAGCTTGGTTAATTACCCCAAAGTAATAATTATCAATTAATAAATAATTAAAATTAATGGCTTAGTAGAATGAATAAAGAGATTGGAAGAACTGTCATTGACAAGGAGATTCAAGGGCTTGGGCAATAGCTCCCAAAGAGTTGAAAATTTAAGAGTGTACAAAATTTTAACTATAGTAAACAAAAAACAATGATTAACATTCTTCCAACAATATGAGATGATAGAAAATTTGTAAATTTCTTGCTTAGAAACATCTTTCTTGTGCTCTTTGAATGAAAATTTGAGAGCTTTTACTCTTGACTGTTGCAGCTCAAATCACATTGATGAGAAATACAACAGATACCCCAAGTGCTGTTAGGATCATTTTGTATGAAGATTTTCTTTATTTATTCAAATGACTGAACTTCACTACATTTCAGTAGGTTATAGTAAAAGTAATTTGCATGTATTCCAGACCTGGTTATGTAACAGATTTATACTATCTATGAAAGTCAGCTTAAGGCAGTTTAATTTGAAACTATCTTGTGTTATCTTATTTAACTCTTAAAACTAATAATGAATGAGACTATTTGTTTTTTAACAAACTTGTATTTCCAAAGACAAAAAGAAGCTGAAAGAAAAATATGATTAACAACACTAAGAAGAAATAGACTGAAACTGGCAAAATAGAAAGTCAGGGATAAATTAACAAAATATTAATAGAAGTCTTGTAAAATTCTTCTATTATTTTTCTAATTTTCAATTTACCTTAACTAGATGAGATAGAAGTTAAGCATGATTATGGAAATTAAAACTAAAGCATTTGTTTATGCCATATAGAATTTTTATTGACCTCAAAAGTCAGGAAAATAGTTTGGTGTGTGAAATAAAGAAAACAAATTTTTATTCTTGGCAATCTTTATTTTACCAACTTGTGATTATTTTATGCATGAAATTGTAAAAATAATATTAAACGAAACCCTAAATAAGTTCAGATTAGTTGGTTTGAAAAAATATTTAATCAGAAATAGTATTTTTCATTTTTAGCAATTACACTTAAAAGGAATAGGTAGAAATAACTTTGGCTTAGTTTGCTTGGTGTGCGAATCAAAAATAATGATTTTCAGATGTTTTAGAGTTGTGGTAACGGAGTTTATTTAATAAATGAAAAATTAACCATGATGGAAGAAAAAACTGTATGTTTTTTATCTTATTTATATTTACAAAAATTAGCAATAAAAAAAACAGTTCAATGTTATTTAAAAATTGTTGAATACTTGAAGAATATTGAAACAGGTTCAAACAGTTGTTTAACAGAGTTTTAGAAACAGATTTAGAATAAAAAATATCCTAAAATTGTAAAAGGTGCGTTACTGACTGATTTGTTTTTGGTATATTCAGGGTGTCTACCGCTCCGGGAAATCTGGAAAGTCTGGAAAAAGCCGGGAAATTGGATAATGGGTCCGGAAAATTCACCAATAGAATCATCCCCCCCCCCCTATGTCCTTTTTTTTTTTTTTTTTTTTTGGAACACTTTCTCTCTAATTGTCAGACTCAAAACGGAAAGCAACTGCAAAATGGGGCTCATCAATCGTGGCGGGGAGAGTAAAAGACAAATTAGCTTACTCGGTAACCTATGGCTTAGGACCATAGTTCCACGAACAGTTAGTTAATTCTATCAGGAAATGCGACTACTTCTGTTTCTCAATTGATGAAAGCTTAAACCTGTATACTTCAGTTAAAATTGATTTCAAGAAGTTGTACAAAATATGCAAATAAAAAGACAAGGGAGGGGGCACTGTGCAATTTCCCCAAGTAAAATGCATTGGTCAGGAATTTTTTTCTCGGGATCTCCCAAAAGTCAAGAAAAAGTCAGGAAATTGACTTTCAGAAATTTGGTAGACACCCTGATATTGTTACTGTGAGTCTTTGTATCCAACTGTTGACTAACGAATAAAGAATATCTCTAACTATGGATTAAAAGGCCTTGAATTATGTCTATAATAATGAAAACTGTACTCACCTCTTCCCGAATGATCAATTTGACTCAGACGAAAGGAAAACAGCCCTCATAATCTTTAAACCATTTAATTGGTGATGAATAAAGGATAGTGAATGACAGCTTTTTATAAAAATGAATATTGACTTGAGCGAATCACTTAGCAAAAAAACAGAATCAAGCTTTTGGAACTGCTCCAACACAAGACTAGAACGAATGCGAAATTCTCTTATGTTTTTTTAAATGTTAAAAAATTTTCTTTTGCAGGTTATATTGGTGTTGTGAATAGAAGTCAGAGAGATATAGAAGGTAGAAAAGATATCAAAGCTGCGATGGAAGCAGAGAGAAAATTTTTTCTAAGCCATCCTAGTTACAGGTACCTATAAAATTTTGTACTCTTATATTTTATCACTTAATATATAGCTTAAATTAAATAATAATATTATATAACTTAAATTTTAACATGTTAGTACATGCAAAATTGATTGAATTATTAAACCAATAACTATTTTACTAGAAGAACACAAAACGTATTTCTCCTACCTACTGAGAAAATGTAAAGTTTTAAATTAAGTTGTCACATTCTACTGTGACTATATAAAATTTTATTTGTTTTAAAAACCAAATGCACATAGAATAAAATTGTTGGTATGTAAATTGTTAAAAAAAAAAAAACAGAATTAAAAAAAAAAAAAATCTGTTATGAAGTATCGGGGGTCAATGTAGACGAAAGTTGGGTCTGTTTTGTGGGCCCTTCACAAAAATTCAATAAATTAAAATGGCCCCTTCACAAAAATACAATTAATTAAAACAGCCTTTCATTTTACCCTACATTTTAATCTGTTTCATCAATTATTTTAAACAAAATTTTCATATACATTTAACTTAGTTTGGTTACTATGACACTAACTAAATATTTATGTTAATTTTACTTGCCCTTTTGGATAGTGTGACGCAAAAGATAAATTATTGAAATAAATTCATTTGAATACATTATATAGACTCAGTGAAAGTGTGATATATTTGACACTTAATTTCATAATTAAAAGCCTTGCTTAAATGCGTAAATCTTCTTTAAAAAATAAAACAAAAGTAACTGTAATGGAATTTAAAAACAAATCTTTAAAAATCCCAGCAGGGCGTCACTCAAAATTTGATATCATTATTTTTAAGACCAATATTTAAAATTCATAAAGCTATAAAGTAAAATGCTGCGTCACAAATTTTTAACCCGTTAAGGGTTTTTGCTTGGGTATATGTTACAAACCACCGTTATTGATTTTCCTGTGTATAGGACTTATAGTTTTTCTACAGGGCTACGACAAAGATTTCTTTTACATTATGGCCTATGGGAAGAAATTTTTGAATGTGCACTAGCGTTTAAATGGTACATTCGATTGAGCTCCAACCAGGCATATATGTCATAAACCACTGTCCCAAGACCGGTATTGAATTTGGTGTGTATAGGTATTATAGTTTTTCTAAAGGGCTACGAGAAAGATTTCTTTTACATTATGGTGTATGGGGAGAAATTCTTGAAAGTGCGCTAGCATTTAAACGGCGCATTTGATTGAGCTTCAATTTGGTATATATATGTTTGAATTATTCATCGATTAAGATTTATTAAATGCTTGGTAATGATCTTAATCGTAAGTGTTCGGAAAGTCGAATGGAGTCACTCCAGATTTTTAATTATATATTCTATAAAGAAAGTACCGCTAGTATTAAATGTAACTTTGAAAGGATTAAGAACCAAACCAACTATGAAGCAAATGATGTTGCCATCCAGGGTGATCCTACTGTTCGTTGTCCCATTCTTTCTATATGTTGATATTGTGCCTCTCTCCCATCTCAGTCTGTCTATTTACAGTCCTATTCTTTTTAAGTTTCATCCTTTTGCCACTCCCTCTCTTTGTTTTTAGTTTGCCAGCTGAAATGGACCCACCCCTCTGTCTCTTCTTGCTACACCACTGAACAAACTTCACAAAAAAGTTAATTGGAATTTTTTAAAATTTATGTACACATGTTATGTTTCACATTTTTTTTAAATAATAGCTTTTAAAGTTTTTGATCATAGTTTTTCATAAATGTTGGCAATCATTTTTTGTGTGTGTGTGTGTGTGTGTGTGTGTGAAAATGGTTCATTAAAAAAAAATTAATGCTTTGTTATAGACACATGGCTGACCGCATGGGCACATCATATTTGCAGCAAGTATTGAATCAACAGCTCACCAATCATATAAGAGATACTCTTCCTGCCTTACGAGATAAGATGCAGCGGCAAATGTTGTCAATGGAGAAAGATGTGGAAGAGTATAAACATTTTCATCCTGATGATCCGTCTCGTAAAACCAAAGCTATGTTGCAGTAAGTTTTGATTTTAGTTAAAATAAATCATTGATTCCAGCTTTTAATATAATTTCATTTATTACTGTTTTTAAGGGTATACATCTAATTTTTTGAGCTGTTTTTAGAAAATTAAATTAACATTTCACTGAAATAAGATTGTTTTCAACTCAAATGAGGTAAACATATTTAAACTTGAATGAACATTAATGTATACTAGCTGTATGCCAGTGGTCGAAATTCGACCATAAAGCAATAATTTTTTTTTTATTTGAGCGTGAATAAAGTTCTTCTGTTAAAGAGTATGTCTCAAGATTCCATATACAATGGAACCTACTAAAGTGACCACCTTGGCTAAGAGGCCATCTGTATGTAGTGACCACTTTTGTACAATGTCACCTTACAACCACCACACTTTTCTGTGAAGACGGTGTTTTTGTAAAGACTATCATATTTTGCTAAATGCAAAGGCAGCTCCAGCAAGTGAGTCATAGGGGTCATCTCCCTTTACCGACCATGGATTTTACACGTTCCCGTACGATTTCGCACATTCAGTTTGCATTTTGAATAATTTAGGCTAATTATGTTCGGAGGCTCAATGAAGGCCCATTATGTTTAGAGTTATAAAATCTCAAACTGTCAAATGATTGAACTCTAGAGGCGTCAGGGTTGGCATGGTTTAAACCGACTGGTTTAAACCACGGTTTAAACCATGGTTTAAACCAAATGGTTTTTTTAAAAGAATAATTTAAAATTACAAATACTACAGATAGAATACGTTCTAATATATTTTTAATTTATCCTCATAAGTATCAAGAATAAGTTTATTATATCACTCTAGATACCTTATTGTTTTATAATTATTAAAAATTATTAATTAAACTTAAATTATAGGCTGCATTTTTTACTTGAATAATGCTTGATACTTGAACTTTTCCAAAATAGAGGTTTTGTGTTTTAACAACTTATTTCTAAACCTTAAAAATATTATTTTGAACTAAATATCACCATTATTACTGATGAGTCTAAGAGCAATATTCCATGTAAAATGTAGTAAACAATTACTATTGTATTATAATATACTAGCTGCCAAGGTGGCGAGCTTCGCCCCCCCCCCCATATCTAGGGTTGCCAGGTCCCCAAACCAAATAGCCGGACAGACCATCCAGTTTGGCCAAACATTTGGGTAAAAAGGCCGGACAGCCTACAATATTGAGGATTTTGTCTCAGTATTAATAGGTACGACAAAAAAATTGTATGTAAAATCAAGCTTTTTTATTATTACCACGAATCTTGTTCAATTCTAATGAAATATAAATAGCATCGAATGCCAAATCAGTTCAAGTACTTTATGACTCATCAGCCAAAGTCACCAGTCAAAAGCCGGACACCGTTCAGTTTGGCCGGACACGCAATCAAAAAGCCTAACTATGTCCGGCTTTATCCGGACGCCTGGCAACACTACCCATATCTTACCATATTTACTCAGTCAGTTTTGTCTAAATTATCGGAGTCCTTTCAACGAAAATCATATTTCATGGTTTTAACAGTATTTGTCATGAAATGTATTTAGGTTATGGTTGCTACAAATTTTGGGGGTATCATGACAAAAGCTGATGGTGACCATGGGACATGTGAATAGATCCGAAAGATTTTGGGGTCCTCATCATGGCACGGTGGTAATGTCACTGAAAATGGTAGATGGCCGAAGTGTGAGGGTCCCGGATTTGGGTCCCATCATGCGGCTGTCGATCTAACGGTCTGGAGTTTTGGTAGGTTTTCTCCAGATGTAACGTGGGTACGCGTTAAAACCCCTTAGAAAGTCCTCCTGCCAAGGCATCTCCTATCCTTGGCAGATCACTCAGAGTACTGTTGCCATTAATCAAATCAAAAAGAAACAATTTGCTTTTTCGTGTATGGAAACACGAAATGGCTAAAATATACTTCATTGCAAAGTAGTTTTTTTTTTTTTTTTTTAAATGTGCAATAAACGTGAAGTAAAAAAATCCGAAAGATTTTGCTTCTTTGCACATACATTGTTATTTTTTAATCTATCTACTGCGTGACACACGTAACCAGTAACAAATAGGCTTGCTTCACTTGATGTCATTGAACTGTTAATCTGGATTTTTGCACGTGTGTTATTGTTATTACGCTAATGTTTACATCTAGTTCTTGCCGCTCCCAGCATAAAAATATCGTCAATTTTGGTACCGCATACATTAGCGTATTATATAAGTAGATACTAAATATAAAAAAATATTATCTCTAAATAAAATATTAAAATTGAATGATTTCAATGTCCACATAAGTATAGCAACAATTTTTTATTTACTTTGTTTTAATTATTTTCAGAAGAAATATTAATTTTTATTTGAACATTTTACAAATAATTTTATTTATAAATATGTAACATGTAATTATAAAAGGATAAAAAAAAACAAAAAAAAACTGGTTTAAACCAAAAAAACCCGGTTTAAACCAAATAAACCCGGTTTTTTGGTTTTTTTCAAATAAACCGGGTTTTTTTCCAACCCTGCGTACCGCTGACTATATATAAAAACTTGCTGCCTCAATTAATTTGCCCTTTTTTCGAATGATTGTCCTTCAGATTTATTTAATGTCATTGCAAATGCAGACATATTTAGAAATTAAGTTTTTTGAAAGTATATTGTAAAATAGTACCAGCATATTTTATAAGTAGAATTAAAATTCTTTTATTGCTTGAGGTTCCAGTTCAAACTTTGCAATCAATAGCATTACATTATATAAACTTAATGGACATTCTTCTTCCATTGACTAATGCTTCCTTTGTATTTAAGTTTCTGATTAGTATAACGATGCAATTAACTTTACTTATGTGGTGGCAAAGTATGCTATTTTTCGGTTAGCCAGGTGCAAATCCTGCCAACTGTTTTTGTTAGAAATGTTTAAAGAATACTTCTGAAATACTGTCATTCCCCAGAACAAAGCCGGAAATTTTAATCCATATATAGTATTTGCGTTCATAATTCAATATAGACAAAAATATCAATGTACTAAAAAGAAATTTGTATGCTTATTGGTTACATAATGTGGAATTAAATTTAAATACAAAATTAAATTAAACTTACAAAATATGGAAAGGAATAAACAGCTATGTACTGGAAATTGCTTTAGGTTTTTAAACATTTGCTGCAGATCACAATTATTTAGCAATTTTTCACTTGCTCCCGGCTAATCGAAAAAAAGAAAAAAAACCTCATAGCCAAAAACTCTACTGGATAGTTATTGATTTCATTGTCTTCATTGTAAATTACTTCAACGTACCTATGGTGATATGTTCTCTATTCATCAGATATTCGATTAAGTCAGCATTAATAAAAGTTCAACCATCATTTTTAGGTTCTGTTATAACTGACTTCAATATGTTATCTCAGAAAATGTTTTCCCGAGATGTTTCCATACACTTCATTAATAATATTATATTCATTCCCTGTTAATTGCAGAGGTATTTCTTCGATAATATTTTTGGAGAAAATTTGCTTTAGCATACTGTGTGGCGAGAGATTGCGAAGAGATTGCCGAATTGGCATGTTTCTGCAGAGCAACTCTTGGACTCTTACCTGCTCTGTTCAGTTCGTTTTTCCACAGCTTTAAAACATGCAATTTACAACACTTTACGCACTTATCAACAGTCTAAAAAAGTCTCCAAACACAGGGCTAAAGCACATTTTAGTCATTGGCATTTCACCAAACTGGGGAATATTTTCACTTTTTGCAAACGTTGTTGGAATATTATAACCCTATTGGATCGTTGTAACTTATTGCTGTAATTTCAAAATGGACACAACAATAGAACCATCATCCGACTTGGTGCAAAATTTTGTTCAACCAATTTACTTCTCTAATTTTTTATGGTGCAAAAGCATATTACATCAAAATTTTAACATTCACACAGCCACCTCCATACGAACTTTAATTGTGCTGAATTTCGTGCTATTCCTTTCTCTCAATGTGCTGCAAAAGGGACACAAAGGTTTTCCTTAGTGTATTTATATATACATAGATTAGGGACAGACAGAGTGAGAAAAAAATTTTGGGCGGGTGGGTAAATGTCTCACAGCAAGCTTGATTATTAACTTCCAACCAAGAAAAATCCTTTTTTTTTTTTTTTTTTTAATTCTTTTTTTTCTTTGAGGGGGGAGGATTTTTTATGCCCCACCCTGTAGAAAGCCAAAAATGTGATATCAAAATTATGTTATTATTACATTATATTTTTCATGCTGTGCCAGTTTTAATGAACATGAGTTGTATGTTCTTGAAAAATATTTCAATAATAACTCAAATTAAAGCAAATATTTAAAAGAAGGTTCTGTGATTTTTATATTACAGTTTTGGGGATTTTAATTTTAGGATATCTTTTTACAAGCTGTAATAAACTACAAACCATTGTCAGTTTTAAAACTTTTCAAAATTTGAAACATTTTCAAAATATGCCACTGAAGAATTTTGTTGTGCAACTTCACATTTAAGAATTTTTCTGAAAGTTTCTTGGTAGGCATTGTCTTTTCATTAATTTAATGGTTACTGCAGCTTATAAAGAATCATCCTAATTCTTTTGAGGCTCTAGTGCAATTAGTTTAATTTGTGTACCAAAACAGCAAAGCAGGTTTTGCTTGTTTGCACTAGATCATTAAAAAAATACGTAGCAAAAAAGGTAATAAAAAGCGAAAAACAAACTATTATTTAAAATATTCCATTATTTGTACAAAAGATATACTTTCATAAATATGGTTTTTATGATTTTTTTTTTCAGAAGGACCCATAAACATTACTTACATTTTTTTTTTTTTTTTTTAAACACTAAGTAGGTATTTTTGAAATTTTTAGAATGATCCAGCAACTTCAAACAGATTTTGAGCGTAATATTGAAGGATCTGGTTCAGCCTCTATTAACACAAGTGAACTTTCTGGAGGTGCTAGGATTAACAGATTGTTCCATGAACGATTTCCTTTTGAAATTGTTAAGGTTTGTATTTATTTTGTGATAATTGAAGAGCTTTGTGAAATTCTTTTAAAAGCAAAATAGTTGAATGATAAAAATCAACTACCTTTAAAAAGATATGAGTTTAAAATTTTATGCAGAAGTTCATTTTGATCACCATCCGTGATCATAGTCATACTCTGTTCTGCCCCCTTGTTGTCTCCACTGTTTCATTGTTCAAGAACCATGTAGTACCATCTTTCATCAATTAAAGCGTGTGCTATGTCATTAGATGCTTTAAATATGGAAATAATTTCTACTGCCTCGCCATAAAAACTATATTTTGATAATTTGCTATATATATACTAGCTGAAGTACCCGTTCTTCGCACGGGAATGAATGGACTTTTTGATATTACGATTTGTTGTGATTACTATTTATTGTAATAAAGAGATATAGCAAAATGGATATCGCGTTATATTGTTTTCAATAATCATGCATACCGAATTTCAAGGCAATCGTTTGTACGGTACAGAAGGCCATGCGGCGTAGCGCAATTAGTGGCGAGTTTTAGCAAAATGGATACGGCGAAAATATTCTTCGCATTCAGAAATCGATGTATACGAATTTTCATGACGATCGGCTGGACAGTCCTGAAGTTCATGTATTGACGTGACACCTAGTGGCAAGTTATAGGAAAAATGATAGTGCCAAACCCTTCCCCTTTTTTAAATATCTATGTATACCTATTTTCATAGCGATCAGTTGCGCAGTCAAGATGTGATACACTGCAGCACCATCTAGTGGTTAATTAATGATTTGCTACAGTGCAGTCAAGTGGCGAATTATAGTAAAATGGATAAGGCCAAAATATTCTCATTGTTCAAATAGATTTTCATTGCGACCGTTTCAATGGTCAAGAATTTGGCCTGCTGCTGCGTCATCTAGTGGCGAGTTAAAATAATAATGCATTGCAGTGCCATCTAGTGGGGAGTAACATCAAAAGGAACACAGAATATATTCTTCGTGCTCAAATGTGTAAGTATTAAAAATTTTATGCCGATCGGTCGAACGGTATAGAAGTTGATGCGTTGCAGCACCATTTAGCGGCAAGTTACAGCAAAATGGATAATGAAAAATATTCTCCGTGTTCTAATATCCGCGTGTACCAAATTTCATCGAAATCGGTTGGACGATATTCGTATAGCAAACGGTTAAATGGAATAAAATTCGACATTCTGCTGTGCCACCTAGTGGCAAGTTAGAGGAAAACGAATAGCATAAAAACCTTCTCCATGATAAAAGACTTAGGTGAACCAAATTTCATGGTGATCGGTCAAACTGTGCTGGAGTTTTTCAACCTCTTACACACATACCAACATTGATTTTTATCTATAACCAGTGTTATTATATATACCAGTCTCAAATAAAATCCAGTTTCAAATCTAAGCCTGACCAAAGTGCCAACATATGCCATTTTGCAAGAGTTTTTTCAGGGAATCATTCGAAGCATTGACTTAGCAGCAATCAATATGGGAAATGGTTAAACTGCCAAAAAGTAAAGCACGCATTTATTTGAAAAGGGGAATCCCTTAATACAGCCGCATTTTTAAAATTATCAATCACTTGGCGAGAATTCTGAAGATAGATCGCTTGAAATCCCTTAATAACTGCATTATTTCTGCATGGATTGTTAAAATTTAATGCTGTATTCTAATAAAACCTATGCACTTGTTTTCAAACATCTATTTCCTTAAGCTCTCAGTAAAGTGCGCCAAGCCGAAAACTGTGCAAACTGTTAGAACTTGTAGCGGCATTTACGCTGCGTACATTGTTTTCTGGGCGTGGACCGGAAAGAGAACGGGTTAATTTCCAAACAACACAGACAACGATCAGCAGCCAGAAGAGCGTTTTATTAAAGTTCACACATATTTACATTATGTACAAAGTCACATGACCAAACGTCATGGCCAACGAGCTTTCTCATTGGTTGTGTCTATAGATAGTTGAATCTGTGGAAAACGATTCATGCAGGAAAGCCAACAAATCATTTTCCACAGATTCAACCATTTTCCACAGATTCATCAAATGTTTACGTTTCACAAAATATTCTTTTACAGAAATAATTCAATTTATCAAACGCCAGTGGTTTTGCCAATATATCAGCTATATTCTGTTCACCAGAATTATAATTTAAAAGAAAATTTCCTTTAGACAAATAATCTTTTACAGAGAAATATCTAGTATCGATATGCTTTGTTCTCTTATTCTCAACACAGTTCTTTGAGAAAAATATTGCACTGACTATCGCTATAAATCACTGGTTTTTGTACAACTGATATATTGAATTCATGTTGAATTCTAGATATCCAAATAATTTCTTTAACCAGTTCTGACAATGCAATAAATTCTGATTCCATACTGGATAATGCGACAATGTTGTTTTGAGGACAACCATGACATGGGCACATCACCCATCATTACAATAAAACCACTGACTGATGTTCTATCATCTCTGTCAGATGACCAACTAGCATCACTATAAGCTACAATGTCACTGCCTTTTGCATTGGATAGATTTATACAATAATGTGGAATATTCACAACATACTGATATACTTGACATAAGGTTCTCCAATGAATTTCTGATGGTTCATTACAATACTTTGATAACAAAGTTACATGAAATAATATATCTGGTCTGGTTCTTGAGGCAAGAAATAATAAACTACCTAACAATGATCTATATGGCACATCCTTAACAACTGAACTATTATCAGATACCCTTTCAATTATAGTGCCAGGACTTATTGGAACTTTACATTTAAGTTTTGGAATATCCTTAAAATTATTCATCATTCTCTTAATATAATTTTCCTGATGCATAACTAAACAATTATTTCTTGTCTCAAATTCTACACCCAAAAATTTTGATATAGGTCCCAAATCCTTGATATCAAACTTTGTTTTCAGCATGTTTACAGTGTCATTAAGATAGTTATCGTCAAAGGCAAACAATGCAAAATCATCAACATATACAAGAATAAGTACTTTCCAATTTAAAATATAAACATAATTACAATTTTTCATTTGCTGAAAACCTAATTCCAAAAGAGTTTCATTCAATTTGAAATACCATTCCCTCCCAGCCTGATGAAGGCCATATAAAGCCTTTTTTAATTTTAGAACATATTTTACACTGTTAATCTCTATGAAACCTTCAGGCTCTTCAAGAAAAGTTTCCTCGTTTATTTTACTATACAAATATGCATACTTAATATCCAAGTGTTTGTTTCCAATCCATCAAAACGACTAATAACATCATCAAATATCTAACTAAAGTAAAGTTTACTACAGGAGAAAATGTATCGTAAAAGTCAATACCTTCAGTTTGTCTAAAACCTTGGGCTACAAGCCGGGTCTTATACCTTTTGTATTTTTCCAGATGAATCTCTCTTCAGATTGTAAACCCATTTACATCCCAAAACTTTTCGATTTGTGGGCCTACGGACCAACTCATTTGTATTTCTGGATTTTAGGGTCTCAATCTCTTCTGTCATTGCTTTGTACCAGTGCTCCTTTTCTGGTACACTTTGTGATTCTTTAAATGAAAATGGGATTCTCACTTCAACAGAGTGAGCCTCAGCATCAGAATCACTCAAGATTCATCCCCTTCATATGAGTTATCTGTTGAAGAGAAATCAAAATTTTCTTCTTCAAAATCTATGCCCTCTTGTGCACAATATTTTTTGACATCGTTTTAAACTTCTCAGTCTAGTCCCAGGCTTAGGGTAATAATATAAATCCTTTCTCCCTGCAGATTTTCCAGTCTTTCTAGTTATAACTTTTCTTTCCCAATTTACTCCTTTTCCTTTATCCTCTAAAGGTTTAGATGTACCAAACAGGTCAAAATCTGAATTGGAAGCATCATTGTCATCACTAAGGGGAATGTCTAACCAAAATTCACTACTATTTACATTTCTAGAAATTGGCTTTGGTTTTTCCTTAAATTTAGACTCATCAAATTTTATATGTTTGGTCTCAATAATTTTGCATGCATTTGGTTTCCAAATTCAATATCCTTTTCTTTTAATTGCGTACCCCACCAAAATTCCTTTTTCAGCGTTTGGTTCTAATTTGTCTCTATGTTGCTTGGGGACATTTATGTAGACAATACTGCCAATTGGTTTCAAGTGTCTTACAGAGAATTTTCTCTCTGACCAAACATGTAGGGGTGTTTTTCCATCTAAACTTTTGTGGGGAGAAACAGTTTTTTAAGTAATTTTGGGTGTGTATCATTTCTGCCCATAATGTTTTAGGTAACTCTGCATGATACAATAGAGCTCTAGCTCCTTCAAGAATGGTCCTATTGTACCTTTCAGCCACACCATTCATTTGTGGAGAGTATGTGTTAGTTCTTTCTATTTTAACCCCACTATCTTTTAAATTTTCTTCAAAAACTTTTGAACAGAACTCCATGCCATTATCGGTATGAATTCTCTTAATTTGTTTCCCTGTCTGTCTTTCCATTTCGGAGAGTTTTCGCCCGACTTGGTGAAAGTCTTTCCATTTCGGGGAGTAACTCCCCAAACTAGTTACAAACATACTTACAAAGTTTGTAAGTATGTAACTTCCATACTTACAAACTATGGAAGTATGGAATGGCTTCCATAAACTTCCATAGTTTGTGGAAGCCATTAAACTATGTAGCTTCCATAGTTTAATTTTATGTTTATTTTGTAAATACCTGCAGTTTCTTCTTTACTAATTCTTTATCTGCTCTATCTTTTAAAAATATTCATATTTGGTTTTATTGGTATATTATTCCTTTTTTTTTCAGCTTGAGATTTTTTATGCTTGCCTCTGCAAAAAGGAATTAGCAAACCAATAAAACCAAATATGAATAACTTTAAAAGAATTAGAAAGGATAAAAAAGGAACTGCAGGTATTTACAAAATGAACACAAAGTTTAATGAATGAAATAAGAATGGGTACTACATTGATGTAACCAAAAGGAAAATTAAAGAAAGGGAAAAAGAACATGAAGCAGATTTAAAATTTGGAAAATTAAGCACAGGACTATCTTGCATCACTCAAAATGGTAAATGTAACAATAGATGTAAACACCAAAAAAATGCCAAATTATCAAAATAAAAGGTATGGTTTTAATTGCAACACAATAGAAATAATTTCCACATGTGAAGTAGTTAATGATGTAGCACATGCTTTAATAGCATAATGACTTGACAAAAGATGGTGCCACAAGGCACTTGAGAAGCATCGGAAACGACAAGAGGGCAGAACAGTTGATGACTACAGTCATAGATGGTTATCAAAAAGTGTTTCCATGCAAAATTTGAAACTTATGTCTAAGATAAATGTTTTTCATTATTATTAAGTATTTCAGACCTATATTCATTTATTATATGTAAAGTAGCTGACCTCTCTGAGTTCTGATGTTTTTTTAGTATGAGTTAATGTTTAGTTATCAGTTATCTTAAAATTCTTACTTTTTTTTTTGAGGAGGAAAAGGTTATTTTTTGAAAAGAGGAGTAGTTCAGTTTCAAAGCTTCATTAAAACTTGTATTTTAATGAAGTTTTTCTTTATGCAAGAAGTATTACCTATCTTCTGAAGAAACTCAGCATATAGGTAATACTTCTTGCTAGTCTATTTTATCATACATTAATTTCCAAATTTTGTTTCTTTTTTATGCTCTTAGATGGAGTTTGATGAAAAAGAATTGCGCCGGGAAATTGCTTTTGCCATTCGAAACATCCATGGTATCAGGTAAGCATTTTTTTTTGTTATAGTAAATATAAACACTGGAGCATAATAGTGATTGGTTTAAAAATATACTTTATCTGTAGATGCTCGACTAGCATATATATTTAATTAAATCTTTTGGAGTGAGGAATTACAAGCGTCCATTAATCACAGGCGAGTGGATTTTCCACTGTGGCGAGTAGATTTCCAAGATTTTTAGAGGTTAAAAATTGAAGCTTATAAAGTAATAATGTTCCAGGTTTGATTAAATAAAGACATGAGTAATGATTGTTTACCTTGTTTCTTAAGTCAGTTGGTGAAAGTCTAAACTAAGTTTGGGGAATTTTCTCAAAAGTTCTGGCAAAATCTGTCTTGTAAATTTTCTATCATTTTCCTTGCATCATTTGTGAAATGCTCAATGGTTAAGTAAACATTGCAAGTCTCTCTCTCTCTCTCTCTCTTTTTTTTTCTTTCTTTTTTAGTCATGCCAGATGTCCCTAGTCTTGGCGATTTTTTGGCAAAATGCTGACAAAATTGGTGTAAAAAATAAGCTCCCAAAACAACCCAGCCAAGTGATATCACCAATATTTAACAAGAAACTCCCAATTCTGATGCTATCCTATGTGAATATTAAATGTCCCTATCTTGCGTTCTAGTTAACCAATTTACATCCAACAAAATGCAAAACTTAATTTTAGTTTTGCAATTTTAATATTACCTTTTATTAGTGGCAATATATACTTCATGACAATTAATACACCTGCTGCTTGTTTTTAAACTGTAAATTTTTTTCCATTAAAAAAAATTTTTTTTTTTAAGTTTTTAAAGAATCATAAGTTTTTATTTCGAGTATTTAATTATTTTTTAATTCACGTAATTTAATAAAAAGTTATGTTAACAATGCCATGATCTAAAGTTCTATAATCTAAAATTTTATAATCTGCATGTTTATTGATTCTGGTGTATGTAGTTTTGAGAGTCTACCGTGTTTTGCATTTTATGTTTAACTTAAAATACTTGGAAAGGCACTGTATACTTTATAATGTTATCTTCAATGAACTTCTGCATCTAAGGAAACAGAACTAAACTGCAAGCATCATCTGCTACAGAGTATAATATATAATCAGTTTAATCTTCACAAATATTATTTAATCTTCTTTCAGAAAACAAAAATGTGTATTTAACATTTTTTAAACTTTGCTTAGAAGATTCCAGTCTGTTTAGATTGTTTAAAAGGATACTGTTTTTACCATAAAGGCTACTATTTTGTAACCTGAAGGCTACTATCAGGATACTATTTTGTACCCTGAAGGCTACTAAAGCAACTATTTCTGTGGCTGCGCAATGGTGGGCACCCTGTAAATTCATTTTCAAGTTCTTTAAGAAAGCCTGTATACTATGTCAAAGCCTCATATCTTAATTCCGATTAGTTTGCAAAAAAAATTGATTAATCAGTATAAACTGAAGCAATGAACCTTTGTAAGCATTTTTCTTTAACAAGGAAAATCCAGATTGAAGTCTTAGTGTAAAAGTGGCGATAGGGAGAACTATTTAATTAATGGTAACGTTAATGGGAAATGATAATTGATTATGCGCATGCACAAAGACCCCAAAATCAAGAGAGTATGAAAAGTCAGGAATATGAAATGAAAATCAAAAATAAATCACCTGAGGATTTATCACGTGCGAGAATGACATTGCAATCATGTGTACCACAAAGGTCCCATGTGCTTATAATATTCCCCAAGCAATGACTTAGTCTGACCAGTGGCCGAGCGCACAGTGCTCTGAACTGGGTGACGGAAGGTTTCTGGTTCAAAACAGGTCGTGTCCACTGACCTAACCACTCGGAGTTTTCCTGTATTTTGTTCGGAAAATAAAACTGTACTCGCAACATCCATATGTTAGGAAACATATATGGCTGGTTTCCTCCAAAACGTAGGGTAAATACGGATTAGAACCCCTTAGAAAGACCCCCACGGTGGACGCCCCCACCCCTTGACCTAGATCCCATGTGTGGAGACTAGAAGCAGGATAGTCTCCAGATTTGTAGAAAGTTCAATTTAATGCCTAGCGTCGTGTGCAACTTACCGTTCCACGATACTGGATCCATTGAGAAAAATCCTGGGCAAGGTCATCCAAGAGAAGTTGCTTCTTTTTTGATCCCCAGTGACACTGACATAGTTTTGTGCCATCATGTTGCAGTCATCTCAGATTTGCACTCATGACGTCAACATTTCATCACGATTTAAATAATTTTTCACTTTTTTAGATTTCGCATCACTGGGTTTAATTCGAATTATACGTGTAAGGAAATTTAAGGGTACTTTTCCTACTGTGCGGAGAACGGGCACACAGCTAGTATATGATAAAATGTGAGAGTAAACAAAGTTTGTAGCTGGCTGGCTGGCAATATATGTGGGTAGATGTGTGACCTCCGATCTTCTCATGCATCTGCCTTTCGATCGCATAGCGCCTAGACGGGTGGTTGCATACTTACCAAATTTTGTATACGGCTTCACTAGGACATGTCCTAACACACCTTGGAATAATTTTTCCGAAATTCGAATCAGAAAATATTTTATTTTATGTTTTATGCGATTTTTGGCATTTTTTATTGCATAATACATAATAATGCCGGTAATTACACTTGCAGTAAAACGATATTTGCCTCATCGGATAGAGGAGAAAATTTTCTTTTAGAAACAGTTTGTTCTGACTGTGTAACATACTTTGCAGATTTTTGGGAATTTTTTACAGGAAATTAATTCTGATAATTTTCATTAAATAATTTAAAAACTGTTGTATCTTGAACTCTATCCATCATAACTTTTTGATATTTTGTCAAATGACAGAGAATGCATTTCGCCCTCTTTTAAAAGAAAAACGGCAATTCGAAGATATAAATTAGGAGATTTTTTATGAATTTTTAAGTAAGAAGTATTTTGAATTCAGTAGTAGCTGCTTAAAAATTTCACTATCCTATCTTGCGGTTTGGTTGTCTTGGAAACAGTGACAATGAATAGAATTGCCTGTATAAAAAAAAATAAAACTACAATTAAACTAAACTCCAGAGTTTTCGTAAGAGTGTTATCCTCAGAGTAAGTTAAATCACCAAATTTAACCTTCTGCAATACTATTAGAATAATATTGAAGTCCTAATGCCTAATGCAGCCAGTAAAATACATACTGAAAATATCATTAAATCAATTTTCAATTCATAGATTCTAGCACTAGTTCTGTTTAAGAATAAAGACAGATTTAATTTTTGTTACTACATGTGCTTTTTGTTTTGTTCGGAAGCTTGCAAATACACCTTTTCCAGCAGTAATTAAAAATTTTTTTTTGTGGAAAAGTAAAATATGTAGTGTAGTATTCTACTTACTACTACTGCCGTGAAAATTTAGTTTAGTTAGGTAAAAATTTAGATTTTGTCCATTGCGTTGTGACTGTTAGTGTAGAAAATAACCCAATGATCTCAGCCTTGCCAGAAGTGTGTGTTAGAAATGTGGTAAAATAAACACAGAGACATTGCATTTGATCACCAAAAATATAAATTTTATTCAACAATAACAGAGGAAAACAACTTGTGGCCTCGCGACATCAGAAAAAAGAAATGAAAAGTAAGTAAACACAGTGCAGGGGTTTTACAGCGCGTGGTAGTAATGCTCAAGAACAAAAATACTAGAGTGCTTTAATTACCCAATTATTAGCCCTTGTAGATTAAACAAAAAAAAATATAAAAATAAAAGTGAATGCATAATTAAAATTGTCATGACAAAAGTAGCTAGATTGGATCCAAAAAATTAAGTTAAAAGGCTCTGCTGCAGCATAAAAAAAAATTTATCCTATCAAAAAAAGAAAAAAAAAGAAAATTGGGCAAACAAGTCCCCACCTTTCCCTAGCCTCACAAGGCATCTGATGAAAATCCCGCACTGAATCCCTAACTATTACTTGAAACCCCACCTTTACAATCCAACAGGTGAGTTTAAATAATTGCCAAAATAAAAATAAAAGGGGGAACTTTGCAATTTTTACACCAAAGGGTTCAGCAAAATACAATGATGAGCAGAACAACGCAAAGAATTACAGAGATTAGCATAGGCCAAACCAGCATTTAACATGGCATCCACATTTATCATATTAACAAAAGGAAATTAAACATTGTTACTGGAAGTTATACATCAGAATAGCACACCAAGTAGAAAAAAGAAAATTTAGCATTTGATATTAAATCCCCCCCCCCATTAAACGTTACAAGAACAAAAAAAAGATAGTTCTAGCACGGCTTGAAGCATGACTGTCACTGATCCAGCTTATGGTGGAGAAAAGGAAGCAAGGATGTTAGAAAAAGGTAAACGGTTCGATCTCACCCACGGATCCAATGGCAGGCCTGGTCTCTGTGTTTCAGGGAACTGACGGTCGGTCGCTGTTGGCTCCCGGAGCCGGCATCTTGGTCTCTCCTTGAAAGGGATTCCGGTCGGCACAATCAGGCGTCGGAGACTTCGCGATCCAGACGGGACATATGAAGAAGCACTAGCGGCTCCCGGTCTGGGAAAAAGGTGATCACAGCATTGTAGATCGTAGTACGAGACGTCGAATCTGGTAGCAGATTTTCATCGAAACCAAAGAAAAACACAGGGGGGTGGGGGCCTTACGCCCAATTCACATCAAAAGTGGCAGATGGTGACGCATCGGTATGGTGGCCGAATCGAGGCAGACGGCCAAAAAAAAGGAATAAATTTATATGGTGATCATCGAATTAAAAGGAAGTTGGCCCTCTGGCCGTGAATCTATTTTTTCACATCTTGCAACACTTCAAAAACCGTGCAGTTGGTCCGCCGAAGAGAAAAAAATCAAGAGGCCGGAGCTGATTTCCCTTTTTCTTTACACGTCCTCACAGCACGCACGTTGGCCTCCGAACTGACGCTTTCTGCCCTTTGCGCGAGGGGCTTCGCAGAGACGCCGACCGCGGGGACCAATCAGAGCGCGCCATCTCAGCCGGGAAACTTCGAGAACATTCGATCGACGGGGGAAGGAAGCGAGAAAAGAAGAAAATGGCGGTCAGCAACTACTACACGCGGGAAAGAAACGAACTTGGCCGAGAAGAAACGAAGACAAGAACGGCCATCTTGAAATGGGAAAAAAACTTAATTGATCATAAGGGCCTTAAAAACGTTATTAAATTTCCTAAAATTTTAGTGGGAGATAGCTAATCGTCCGAGACAACCCTGGGTAAAATTTGGAATAAAAAATAAATTAGAAGAGTAAAACTAATTAAAAACCGGACATGAACAAGAGATATTGCAAGAAATGAGTTAGGCTATTGAAGAGAGAAGGAAACGTAATAGTCAGCAGAAAATTGGCAGAATTTACCTGATACTTAAAATTACACCTCCGGAGACAGGGCAAACAAAGGCAGAATTAATGTAAAGAAAAGGTAATTATTTAAAAAAAAGTCCCAACAAAAAAGGATAATTAGTAGTAATTTAAAAAAGACTAGCAATTGAGTTATAGAAGAAGAGTCATCCAGACCATTATATCTCCTGACAAAAGGTATTTAAATTAAACATCCAAGTTAATTACAAGTATTAAGAAAATAAATAATTAATGGTTAAAACAATTAAAATAAAAATTACTGCTTTTGATTTGTAAAAACATTCTCCCAAAAACAATACAACAGTAGCTCATTTTCATAACTGTTTTTGGATATTCCACTGTGAAATATTTGTTGTAGGCAGATTTTTGTGTGTGTTGCCAATTGCAACAATAGGCTTATAAAGTTCCACTAAGCCTTTAGAACTATGAGAAGTTTTCGTTTTTGATTGTGAGGATTGACTGAATATGTTTGACTTACATTTGAAGGAAACTACTTATATTTTGCAGTTTATTTATTTTTTATTGCATACAAGATATTTTTCTACAAATAATTTTCTGCAAATTCCTAAACTGCAATTAATACACAGTAATTAAGTGTGAAAAATATGGTGAGACTGTGTTTTAATAATAACTGTTTCAAATATTTCCATACAATTTCTTAACTAAGTAGTTGGTTGGTAATGATGCTATCAAATATCATAAAAAAAAAAAACTTTTGCATTCCACATTGATTTTTGCAATGTTATGCAATAAATGTTTGAATTTTTAATAAGAATTATTTACTTTTAAAATACTTTGTAGAAATTCTTCATCATAGTTTTTAAAATCATGTATGTTTGATATAAAATTTTATTAAGGAAAATTATTTTTTCAAGTAAAGCCTAGTGTTGCTGATTAGCAAGAAACTGTTTTTTAGCCATAAACCATACCTAAAACAAAGTATAATTTTTAAAAGTATTTTTCCTGTGATTTACTTAAATGAAAGTTAAAAAAAAAAAAAAAAAAAAAACATCCACTTTTAAATTTATTTTCAAAATTTTTTGCCATTTAAGGGTTGAGATTATTAAGATCTTAAAATAGATTATCTTTAATTTTTAAATATTCTGTAGTGTTTATTAAATTTTTTGCATGTAACTGTAAATTTATTTAGGTAAGATATTTTTAAGCATAAATACTATAAATCCATTTGATAATATATTATTCTTGAATTAATAAATTAGCTATGTTGTATGCTTTGACTGTACTCAGTCTTTTAGCTTGTAATACTTTTTCTCTTGCATCTAAGTTTGACAGCAGTTAAGTCTGATGCTTAACATTAGTTTGATTTGGCTTATTTTTTGATTTCAACATAGGAAAGAGAAAATCCCCTATTTCTTGAAGCATTAATTGTCAAAATTTTACTCACTTGATGATATTTTAAAGTTTTTTTTTAAAAATTCAGTTTATAAAATAACTGTTTCAACTAATTTCAGAGTTGGTCTGTTTACACCTGATATGGCCTTTGAAGCAATTGTTAAGAAGCAAATTGCTAAATTAAAGGAACCTGCTTTAAAATGTGTGGATCTAGTCGTTGCTGAACTTGGAAATGTTGTCAGAAAATGTACTGACAAAGTAAGTGTGAAGATAGTTATGTTCTGTGTGCTTGGTTATAAGGACTTCCTATAACAAAAACAGTATTTCTATAAGCTTGAGAATAAAGCATAACTGAGATTTTATATTGTATACTGGATTCCAAGTATTGATGTTAGTATGGCCAGCAGCTTTGGACAGGTTTATCTGCCTGCTCTCCCCTGCCTTCCAAAATGAGCATACAATGCATTAACTATTAAAAACACTAATCAACTCACTTCATGAATGTATTCTAAAGTGAAAAAACTCTATAAATTAAATTAGACTTGCATGTTATACTGGAAACTAATAAGATATGTGCTTCTTGTGCCAGTAATATAGATGTAAACTCCCAGAAGGCTGTGTCATCATTGCAGCATTGTTTGTAGCGACTTTAAAAATCTTCACACAATACTTTTAACACTTTCTTTGGAGTTAACTGTTTTCAGGCCTAGTTGGGACTATGATGAACATAAAAAACACTCAAAATACTGGTGTTAAACGATAAAATAAATAAAAACTTTGCAAAAAAAAACACACATAAAATGTAACTTATAATACGTTACGATCATTTCGACCAAAAAATTCTTTCGGTCTTCAGGGCCTCACCCATGGCACAGTGGTTATATGCCACTGAAAATGGTAGATGGCTGAAGTGTGAAGGTCCCGGGTTCGGGTCCCATCGCGCGGCTGTCGTTCTAACGGTCTGGAGTTTTGGTAGGTTTTCTCCAGATGTAACGTGAATACGCATTAGAACCCCTTAGAAAGTCCTCCTACCAAGGCACCCCCCTTGGCAGATCGCCCTAGTGTAGCGTTGCCGTAATCACACACACTCACAATCTTTTGGTCTTCATCTGACAAAGCCCTTCGTCTCATTAAGTAAAGGTAACTGTATTATCTGTAAAGCCCTCTAAAGACAAAACGAAAAACAAACACAAAAAATTGCAATTAAATAAACCTTAATAATCTATTAGATCTACATTGCGTTGGCTCTGTAATCTTTACTACGAAAAAATGAAAAATAACTCAATTCTAGAAAATTTTAATAATTATACATGAAAACTAAAGATTGGGTTCATATTATGATGTAATTTAAAGCTTCTGCATTTATAGCGACAAAAGAAGAGTAAAAGAAGTGTTACTTATTTCAAATTCTATGAAGCACATAGCAGTCTATACTTAAAAATTTGTTGAGTTTCTCTCCTTACATTAATTATACAGTAAAACCTCGCTATATCGATACTCAATACGATGATAAATCTCAATAATGATCAAATTTTGTGGTCCCTCTGAATTTTCAAATATTATTATAATAATCATTCTTTGATTTAACAATATTCTCTACAGCAATAAACCTCTGTAGAATGATATTTTCCCCTGAATGTCTTTTTCTACCCTCTACAATGATATTTCAGTATTCAAATACTGCATGACATGACCAAGATGGGGGTTTCAGGAAATTTCTTGCGGATTCAATCTCTTAGTTGCTTGTTATATTTTCTGGATAATGTCTTTTTGTTGTAGATAAAAGTTTGTCATTCATCATTCATTTCTCCAACTGCAACTGACAAAAGCTCTTTAACTCTTTAGTTTGCAGCGCCTTGATAATCTTGTAGCTGTTAGGCCGAAACTTCTTTCCCCCATTGAAAGAAAGCGGGCTCTTTTAGTGAAGATTTTTGACAGTCTGGAGTTTCCCATTCTGAGTAGCTTTAGGGGCAAGAGGTCCCCTATTGTGCTTCTGGGGTGAAAGACCCGTTGTAACTGTTGATTGCATTGCAAGAAAGTAAGGTCTTTGCAAATAATCAGCATTCAAGAAAATTTAAGTACAGTCGAGGATTAGTTGGGATTGTATTTTTCTCTCACACTTTTCATGATCCTAAACCTCAAGGTATGAAAAAAGAACAATTATACTAACTTACTTGGTGGCTAGGAAATTGCCATGGCCGGACAAAGCCGTGGAAACTAATGAGTTAACCCCAATGTGGTGTTCTCAGGTGTTCTGTTGTTTTCTTTGGTTCTTTCTTTCTTGAAGAAATCAGTGATTGTTAGGAAGGCATGAAACAAAGTGATGCTGCCAAGAAATGTGGATTATCACAATCTGCCATTGCAACTTTTCTCAGATAGAGGAAGCAGCTGAAAGCTGCAACAAATGAAGACATCAACGCAGCAGTTTTGAAATGGTTGCAAGAGCAAAGAGCAGTAAATGTTCCTTTAAATGGACCTTTATGTGAAAAAGCTAAGAAATTTGCTGCAATGCTAGGAAATGAAAATTTCAAAGCTAGAAATGATTGGTTGATTCAATTTTGTGATTGGCACAGAATATCTTTCCAAGAAATTCATGGAGAATAAGTCAGCTCCAACAAGTGATGTCAATGAATGGCGACAGAACAAATTGAAAGAAAATTTTTAAAAGTATGCACCTGAAGACATTTATAATACTGATGAGACTGGACTTTTTTTCCAACTTTTACCCAGTAAAACACTTTTATTCAAAGGGGAAAAATGTTACGGAGATGAAAAATGAGAAGCGAGGTTGACAGTACTTTTGTGTACAAATAACACTGGTACACATAAAATTCAACCACTTGTTGCTGGGAAATCTGTGAAACCAAGATGTTTCGAAAATATGAAATGTCTTCCCGTAAAGTACAAGGCTAATAAAAAAGCCTGGATGACTTTGAAATTATTTTCTGAATGGTTAGAAAATTTAGATAAAGATACGGAGAAGGAAAAAGAAGAAGAATTGCTTTGTTGGTGGATAATTGCATCGCTCACTCGTCGGTTCTGTGAAGTTGTATCAAAATTCTTTTTTTCAAACTTTTCATCAAATTTCTTTTTTTCCCTGCTAACTGCACTTCAGTTTTGCAGCCCCTGGACATGGGCATCATTAAATGTTTTAAAGAATACTACTTAAAGAGATTGGTTGACTCTATACTTGTAAATATTGACAATAATGTTGAAGATCCTTTAAAAGTAGTAATGTCAAAGAAGCCTGTAATAATATTGCTGGAAGTTAGTGGAAAGTTACAGAAAAAAAAAACAATTAGTAATTGTTATAGAAAATCTGGTATTAGTTTTAATGAAGATGAGAAATATATTGAGGATAAGAGTATAAATGAAAATTCAGAAGAAAATGATGTTTCAGATAATGGACAGTGTTTTAAGAACCTTGAAAAGTCTGTGGCTCAACTTGAAGAACTACAAAAATAGGCAGAATTAGCATAGAGGATTATTAACAGTAGATGATGAAGTTATAGTTTTTTCTGGAGTTAGTGATGAAGACATATTGTCTGAAATAATAGATGAGAAGTACAGCGATAAGAAGAGGATGATGATGTTAAAGATGCAGTTTCATCTTACTCTTTATTAACAGCTTAAGAAGCGTCTCTTCAGACGTTTTTTTCAAGCCTTTCATCCACAAATTATGATCACTTCCCTGCTTTAGCCCCTGTGCAGATTTTTAGTTGATTTAACTGTGAAAAAAAAACATGTAAGCAAACAAAAATAATTGATTTCTTTCAATAAATTTCTCAGGGATGTGATTCTTTTTTTCTTTTTTGAAGCAACTTTCACAATGATGGTTTGATCCTTTATTATTGTGCACAAAACCAACCATAATTTAAGGCTTTAAAATTATTACTATCTCCCCTTGATATAATGATACATCCCTCTACAACAATAATTTTATTGGGTCCCTTGAGTATCATTGTATCGAGGTTTTACAGTGTTTATAAAAATAACCTGTTAGAACTGAACATTCTGTATAATCGTATCTTCATAGTTCTGCTTAAGCTTAAATCAACCAAAATCAAAAACTGAAACAATAATGAAAATAAATAAATAAACAAATGAAAATGAATAAACACTTAACTTGCACACCTTCATTTCAAAAAAAGACCTATGCTGCATACTGCAGTAACAACTATCTCTGATCTGAGCTCGAATCAAAATATTAAAAAATCAACAACTGGGAAGAGTAATTGAAAGTCTAAACCAAAACTTAAAAAAAATTGCAACAGTTGTACAGTATATTTTTTCCCAATAGATTCTTTCCCCCAGGATTTTCCCAACATCATTATTACTATTTTTGTTTCCCCTCAGCCTGCACAATAAAGGGACAACCATGCCAGAGATATTAGATTTCAGAGTTGATTCACCCTTTCATTTTACTCAATCACATTTCTTTTCTTACCTTGTTTGAAAACTCACTTTTTTCTAACTGTAAGAACTACATAAAGCTTCTTAGTACATTTTAAATATAATCAAGTTTTATTTATTGATTAAAACGTCTCTAAAATACCTGAAAACTAAACGACTAAAAGAAATCAGAAAATATGTGCCAGTGCCAAAGAAGTTTTAAAATTTACCGAAACTTTAACCATAGTATTATACAACATATTTTATCTTATCAAAAGTTTTTCATTTTTTTTTTCTCTCTTTCTTCTAAGTTTGTATTTTAATTTGCTGTTACTCATAAAATGAAATAGTTAATGTTTTAAATATTGTGTTTTTCTTTTTCATCTTAAAGTACAAAATTAGTTAATTTTGCTGGAGAAGTTTTATTTTCATACACATATATCATAGAATGTTTGCAAAACATCACTGAAAAATAAAGCAATAGTTCTTCTGAATTGTGATAGACACTCAAAAATTATAAGTAAAGAAAATAAATAAATACAGTAGAACCTCGATTCATTGTTTTTCATAGGGTACGTAGGAAAAAGCGATGAATGCGGGAAACCGACAAATGCGGGTCCAATTCAAAATATGAGAAAAGCAATCTTTATGCATACTCGCAATGTCTGTATACTAACAAATACTAATATGTGACAAAATCGTAAAACAAATAAATAGAAGATGGGAATTAAGTGATACTTATTTTAAAAAATCAGTAATTTTATGTTGGGTTTTTCATTATTGAAACAGTAAATTTTCAAGATTTACAATATTTTTCTGAATCTTTTATGTGATTTTATGTTTGCATAAAAAAGTTCATGCAGTTTCAAATACCGTTATTGCTTCAGATAAACTTTGTACTAGTGTAGGCTCAGCCTCATCGGGATGAACATTATCCTTTGCTTTGCCATTAATTCAATCTTGCATCATCACACGTTTCTTCCATGCTTAGGATACCGCATGCCTCACTGTCCTGATTAATTGAAATGTAATCATTAAATTTCACACTATACACATCCTCTTCAACACGCAACCAGTGTTCATCTGATCATCAAGAAATCAAGAAATCATACCACAGGGTGTCTACCATCATGCAAAGGTCACGAAAGTCACGGAAAAGTCAAGAATTGGAAAAAAGGTCAGGAAAGTCAAGAAAAGGTCAAGAAATGAAGCACTAGGTCACGATTATCGACTCTACTCCCTTTTTCCATTTCATTCAAATTCTTAGTTGACAATTATCGTAACTAAATTTCCTAAACTTTTATGCACTATTTTTACACTTTTGCTAATAAACGTACAGTTTACGCATAATTCTATCGATCTTTGTTGTAGAGATATTCAATTTTGAAATCAGGGCTTATTCGCTGATCACCCTGTATATTAATAGTGTTAAATTTAAAAGTATAATTTTTCTTCATTCTCTCAGTATGATGCAGGGGTGCAGAAACTGTTTTTACTCTAACATTTCCCTCAATCCATATGCAAATTTCCCCAAAATGTTATGATATGTTTATAGACTTGCATAAGTTCTGTATTACCATAAGTGTAAAAATATTTGCAATGTACAAGCTACATACATGTTTACTAAATAGCAATTGGTCCAAGTTAAGAGAAAGCAAACTGCTGATCGGTGAAAAAGTTGAAAAAAAAATCCCTTTAAAAATAGGAATGGGAAAGAATAACTCGAAGAATTTTGTAATTCATCGTTAAAATCGAAATCAGTTGTATATTTTCTGCAAAATTTCCCCCAGATGGCTAAAATTTCCCCTATCCTAGATTGCGGGATCGTACATATTCTGCATCCCTGGCACGAAAGTATGTTTGATATTAGTGTTTCGTATTTGTTATGGTCAAGAAAAGATCAAGAAAAAGTCAAGAAAAGGTCAAGAAATCAAGCTTACTTTATGTGGTAGACACCCTGTACCAAGAAGCAATTAAAGTTTGCATGCCATATGGATCCATTTAATGTTTAATTTCATTTTTGTAAGGAGAAAAATTTTACAATGTACATGGGAAAGACACTTTTTGGTGAATGATTCATGTGGGTTTCTTTAACATTATTCAAATACAATTTGTGCAGGGATCATAGAAATAAAACGATCAATACGAGAAAACGATGAATGTGGGAACGATAGATCGGAGTTCTACTGTATAATAAATACTGATAAATGATTATTTTGTAATGTTTAATGTTAAAAAAAATAGTTTTTAATCTCCCCCCCTCCACACCCTGAGCTTTATTATGCCTTCTTGTAAACTAGCTGAGTGCCCATTCTTTATACAGGGAAGATCTTTTATAAGCATAAGAAAAAAGCACAAAATAAGAAGGCATTCAGAAAAAAAAAATATTATGATGATCTTTTCAAGTTACATTTGTGCGATCTAGGTGGAAGGAAGAATCAGCATTAATGTACTTCTTCACTGAGAGTTGTACAGTTCTTGGCAACAAGGTTAGAAATTTTTGGAAAGATCTATTTTTAATCTTTCAATTTGCTAGAAATGAATCTCTACTCTCTTAAATAGTGAAAATTTAACTTTTCTTGAATGTAAATTGCTTCATTGAATAAATCACATTTTATTGATAATTCATTTTCCAGTGCTACATTTCCAATGATTTTAAGGGTGTTTCTCTTTAAAAGCAATATGTGTTACAGAACTTTAAACAGCTTTAAAAATAAACCAAAAACCCTCGATATTAAACCCTCAAAAAATTTAATATTGCTTCTTCATGTAATGCCCTTTAGATTAATATTAACAGACAACCTATATGTTTCTACAACTTTCAGAAAAAATTCATAAACACAAAAATTGCCTTCAAAAATGAGCTGAAGTGTTACTCGTTTTCTGCAATATAGCAAAATTCTATTTGTGTAGCATTTTTTCCTGAGTGTTTCGTAACTCTTACAGATTCATTGTTTCAAATCGTCTATATACAGGATTGGAAAAATCTGAAATTTTCAACATGTCCAATTGGGTATGCTGCTCAAGACAATGCATGTCCAGACTAAAAACAAATTTGCAAAGGAAAAATCAGACCAAGCCGAACTTACACTCTCACCTCCCAGAGGTTAAACATTAAACAAAATATCAGCTCTTTTGACTCTATAGAAAGTATTTTCATACAAACTCTTACCAGTTTTTAGTCTTAGATAAATATGATAGGTTTTTTTCTATACTGGTCGGGCATGCTATGTAGTCCAAAAAATACATCCCCAGTCACAATTTTTACATGCTCTGGGCATATTGGGTAGTAGATTTTCCCAACCCTGGTTCATAGTACAACTGGTAATGAGACATTTAAATTTTTTTTTGAGTCTCTATTGGAAATCTATCTTGGAAAAGCTGTTGAAAAGTCGTATGATTTCTTGAAAGAAAACTTTTAACTATGTAATATATTGCTGAAAATTACAAAAATTTAGTGGTACTAAATTTTACACATTTTTCTCACAAAATCACAAAATTTATTCAAAATCTTTAAAAATTATGTGTGTTGTTAAAATTATGTAACCATCTTTCATGTTACCAAGTTTATATAATTTCCTTGAGCTATTTATACATGATGCACAAAAAACTGCAGCAACAATAATGAAAATTATTCAAACTTTTGAGAAAAATGCTGCACCTGTCATTTAATTTCAATAATCACCTATCATGATTCCAATGGATTGTGAGATAGAGGTCCTAGAATGTACAAAACACTCAAGACCATCAAGGGTTTACCATATGAATGATGTTGCCAAATTTAATTTCAATTGTCTTGAGCAATTTTTATGTAGTGTGCTAACAAACAAAAAAAAACAATTTTAGCAAAATCTGAAAATTTGTTTAAATGTTATTAAAAAAATTTGATGCATATTAAGTTAAGTTTCAAAATTTCAGTCATTTAATTTGAACTGTTTTAAAGTGATGCACAAACAAAAATAAAGTGTCAAGTTCATGACAGACATAAAATTTTTTCTGAATAAAGTTTTGGCTTTTTTAGGCTTGGAATGTTAGAAATCCTGTATTTGAATTCCAAGAAGTGTACAATTGAGTGTTATTTTATTAATATAAACTAGCTGTGTACCTGTTCTTCGCACGGTAGGAAACAAAAATTTTCCTTACATGTGTAATTCCAATTAATTCCAGTGATGTGAAATCTAAAATAAAAGCAAAATTATTTGACTTATGATGTAAAGTTTGCGTCATGAGTACTAACCTGGCATCATTGCAATATAATGACTCAAAAAACTACGTCAGTGTCATTCGCGATCAGAAAAGTGAAAAGCTTAGCGGTTTGCAAAGAACTCCCGACTTTCAAAATGTGTCATTTCTACATCATACTGTTTTTTAGGTTCAAGTTGTAGCATTAAGGCTGTTCTTTGAAGAAAATGTTTTTAGTCTTGGTACACAAATTGAAATAAACTAATAGCACCATGGTCTCCAAAAAATTCCAAATGGTTCTTCATAAGCTGCTTTACACACTGCAATAAGTGATAAAGCTATGCCTTTTGTGAAATTTTCAGAAAAAATTCTTAAACATGGATCTGAGCTGCAGATCTTTTTCTAAGAGTGACACGTTTTGTGAAAATTTCCGAATCTTAAGAATTTTTTCTAAAAGGTTTGAAACGGATACAAATTTATCGTTTATTTCAGTATGTAGTACAGCTTGTAAAGAGACAGTTTCAAAATTTTGAAGTGCCTGACATAATTACTTTAATTCTACTTATGTACCAAAATCACATGATTTTTTTTAACTACACCGTTAAATACCTCTGACACTACATGAAATTGACAGCCGTTTATTTTAAAATAGCTGCGCACCTGCTCTTCATACGGGAAGAAGCAAATATTTTACTAAAATCATATCTGCATGTGACAAAACAGAATTTCATTTTTAAAAAAGTTCAAGTAATCTCCTTTGTTGAAATTACTCTGGGATATATCAACGCAAATTAGAATTACTTATCGTTCAGTTGGTTGCAAAGCAACCCTTGAAAAAGGATAAACAGAACACTTTTAATTTCATGAAATATTTATTAATGTGGTATATTGTGATTTATTCATATTATCCTTACAAATCTACTAATACTACCTATTACGCATATTAATACTATCTAGCTTCTCCCTCTTTAATGCTCAATCTAACGAAACAGCTTACATTATTTTTCACAAATTGGACCTTTTATTCTATGGCTATTCTTTGCAATTTACGCATTACCTTAAACATTATTCATTTCACATAATAGTTACTATTAAGGAAGCTCTCCATACATGTTTAATTTATGCATAGCTTTGTAAGATTGTCGTATTTAGCACCGCAAAACATTTAATCTCACTGTGGTGAAAAATATTCAAGCGGTGCCAACTTAAATATCCATGTATCCAATATAAAGATATCTTACAAATCCTCCATAGTTCTGTCTACTAAAAACATTCAACTTTGTAATCTCGAGGAGATATTTAGAATCGCTATAACTGTGACAGGACGTTAGAGATGCAGAGTTTACAAATTTCGTGCATTTTTAAAAAGTTATGACGTCACTGTTTAACTATCCTAAGAGATGCCCCGGTTGGTTGAGGGAGTTAATTTGGATATTTTGCTCAATGGCTTTCAAACGGTATTATATTAAAATTTACGACATTGAAAATTAGAATAGGACACTATGGAGGAAACGAACTTAATCCAACGTTAAAATAAAACTATACTCACAACATGCATATGTTAGGAAACATATATGCCTGCAACATAATTAACCCTCTCGTCACTGAATTATGAAAAATCAGAGAAAAAAAATCTGTCTAGCATTTAATGCATCTGAAATACTATTATAAATGATGCAAAAATATATTTTTCTAATATCAATTAATATTAGATTTTTCTAATATTAATTTCTGCATTTTCGAAGCATTTTGTTATGCTAAAATTAATTTAAAAAGATGCACATATTAGGTAAAGGTTGAGTAATAAGAAAAAAGCTATACTTACCTTAAAAAGAAGAAAAAACGGTAAAAAAAACAGCATAAATATTTTCTTAATTTTTCTCCTGAAACAATGAAGCGAAAACTTCAAAAAATGATCTAAATTGACTAGTACTGCAATCTAGGCATGATTTATGCATCTAGTTAAGAGCCTCATATACTTTCTACATGAATTAATGATATCGATATCACTGAAAGAAAAAAAATACTAAATTCAATTGTTTTCTCTCTAAATATTGCTATTTGAAGTAGGAGCCTCATATGAGGTTCAGGGTGACGAGAGGGTTAAAAGCAAAAAATAAAAAAGCAAATAGAAAATTTTTAATATTCCCTCTTTAAAATGAATTTTGTAGTTTTTAAAATGTAGAAAATTTTCAGCCGCGTTAAAATATTTCAGTTTTTAAGTAAGCAACTGATTAAAATACCACTTATAATAAAAATAATCATGCATTTCTCAGTTTATTTCTAAAGTAAGTTTTAATCAAAATAACGTATTCAGAACAAACTGTTTTTAAAGGAAAAATTTCCCCTCTCTCCGATGATACAACGGCATTTTGCTGCAAGCGTAATTTCTGCCGTTATTACGAATTAGGTGAGAAAAAATGCCAAAAATCGCATAAAACGTAAAATAAAAAAAATTCTAGGTCGAATTTTGAAAAAATCGCTTCGAGGTGCACAACTTCATGTTTAGATCTTCCCGAGTGCCAAATTTGGTGTTCCTAGGTGTAGCCATTTGTCTGTAATGCCGCCGACACACACACAGACATCTTCTTTTATAATAAGTAGAGATAAAGCTCTATTACTCTCAAAAATTAAAGTAAGCAGAGAGTCATTTTAAAATTGCCTGAAGCATGCTATATTTAATAAAATATTTTATGTTTATGTAAATGTTTTCAGTGTTTCTTACTATTCTTTAAAATGTATAAAAATTTGTTCAGGTCTGATTTTTTTTTGGTTATATATTTTTAGAACTTTTCATATTTTGCATTAATGTTTAAAAGGGCAGTCTTTTATAATAGATTATACAAAATTTTATTAGTATATTCAAGCAAGCATTATTTTTAAAGTTTTGTAGTCAAATGTTTAAACCTTAAAAAGAAGTAAAATTCACAAATTATTTCTTTCAGATGAGTCGTTATCCTCGTTTGAGAGAAGAAACTGAGCGGATTATCACAACTTTCATTAGAGAAAGAGAGCAAAAGACCAAAGAGCAATTGATACTTCTCGTTGAGGTTGAATTAGCCTATATGAACACTAATCATGAAGATTTCATTGGCTTTACAAAGTAAGTACTCTTCATTTTACTTTTTACATTATTAGAAGCAAGACATGTGTATATGAATATGATATATATGCTACCGGCATAGCTGAAATCCTGCATTGTATAGAATGCACCAAACTAGCCGACAGTGTATGAAATGATTAGTATTTCACACATTTCCTAGGCATTCTATAGAATGCCAAATGAGAAATTGACAAAGTATGAAATACATATCCGACTGTATGTAAAATGTAATGAAATGTAATTTAAAATGTCATTCAAGCCTTCTATGCTGCATATGTAGGCTAATTTTAATTTCTTATTTTTTGTATGAAAAATTTGTTTCCCTTAATAAGAAAGACTAAGTTTTGTTTTCTTCAACTTTCATTTTGCTTAACATATTATGAATAACTTTTTATAGCACCCTCATAATTTTTTTCAGAATAACATTTGCATTTTTGACTGAACCTAGTGATATATTTTGGGTCTCGCAAAGGGCCAGCAGCAACATATTTTCAAGGGGTAGTCATGCAGGGTTCTTTCTTTTTTAAGTCGTGAAATTGTGTTGTAGGTGGCTTGATTTAACACTCCTTTTAAAACACTAATGTAATTTATTTACAAGCATGTCAATATCATCCATAGTGTATGATCGAATTTAACGTATTGCCTAACATCGGCACCCGTGTGGTCCGACTTCCACCTTCTCTTCTCTTCTGAGCAGAATTTTAAAACATAAAGGAGGAAATGACGATCATCAACTTGCAAGAAATGGATAACTTCTTGCACTAAACAAAATATCACCTCTGAACTCAGTAGATGAAGATGCATAAAAATGCACTATTTCTTGAATCGCAGAAGAAAACAGATAATTGACGATAATGACCATTTTTTATTTTCACGATCACAATATAGGCTTCTTGGTTAAATTACACACAATCAATATTGAATTATGGAACAATTACATATTTTCACATAAAATTGGAATACATTATCGGCACGGACAGAGGCACAAGCCCCGAGGGCAAGTGCTTGTCCAAACTTCCAACGCAGCTCTACTCTGGTCGCTGACTTGTTACTGACTGCTAACATTGAAAGATGCACAGGGGGTATGTCACAAGGACAAATTTGGCTGTTAAGTTATTACGTATGTAAGAAGAGAGAAAAATGGAATTCGAAAGACACTTATAGAACATTCGATGAGTGCATCTGCACACATAAGCAAAAAGAAAAACAAAACACTGCGGTCTGAGAGCAGTGCAATACTGCAAGTTAGGGTTTCAAATGAATAAGTGCAAAAAGTGCATGGGAAGGAAAAAAATAAACAGACTGCAGCTACAAGTTTCATTAACATAGCTGAAGGCAGGAAATCGAAATGATTAAAAGTATGTTATTGCCTTACGAATGAAATGGCTGAAAGGAAACTTGAAAGTTTTAAAAACAGTTTCTTTTAAAAACTTATAATTAATTAAATTTAGAATAGATTATCAGTTTAAATTTAGACAAAAATAATTAGCATTTGTATTAATAATTTTTCATAAAAAATATGCTCATTGTGTCAATGTGACAAGGACCTTTTTTCGTACTTTGCCTAAAAAGCATTTGTCATTCTATAGAATGCCTAGGTACTATATACAATGCCTAGAGAAAGTATGTAATAATTCTCATATTTCATAATACCTTTACCTAAAAACGCATATAATACCCTTGCCTAAATCGTCCAGCATTGTATACAATACCTAGGGATTTTATAGAATGCCAGGGTTTTATTTTGCGAGTAACATATATATCTATATAAATAAATAAAACTTAAATAATTAAATTTATGTGATGTAACAATGCACTAATTTTTAAATATTTATTAAAAACTCTTTATAATGACAATTTTTTTTAGTGCCCAACAAACAGCAGAAGTTAATACTGGCGTAAAAAGTAAGCTTGGAAACCAGGTAATATATTATGTTCTATGTTCTTGTGTAATATCTAGGAAAATTAAATGCATAATTTATGGTCATCTTTTGTATAAAAAAAAGGGCATTTTAAACCTTTCAGAAAAAATTTCTGCACAAAGACAACCATTATTCTCATTCATTAGCCACATGATTTGTAGATGAAAAGAATTAAAATATAATATTTATAAAAAATTAAATAGCTTACCAGAAAATTCAGTTTAAAATTTTTTTTTTTCTTTTAAGGTTGGACTTTTTTTAAGTCCATACATATGCACTTATTGTTCAATAAAAGTATCATAATAAAGGAACGATTAAATAATTCTTAAATGTCTCTATTGGAAAAAATGTGTTTAATTTTATTTTGTTATTGTTTTTACAGGTTATACGGAAAGGATGGATGTGTATCCATAATTTAGGTATTATGAAAGGAGGTTCTCGAGATTACTGGTTTGTTCTTACATCTGAAACCCTATCATGGTATAAAGATGAAGAAGTAAGTTTCTTTTTTAAAGCCCTATCCTGTTTTTTCATAATTGGAATTGCATACATTTATATTAAACAAAATTAAGGTTTTTTGATGATTTATTTATATTAAAGGTTCTTAGTAAAATTTAAACTTCATGCATTTCAATTCAGTTTTCAATTTTCTTTGAAACTCTTGAGAGGACTACCGTAAATGTACAAACTATGGCATATTTTGCGATATTCAAAAAAGCCATAGGAAGAATGCATGGTTGTAAAATCAAAACTCAGTGAACATTGCACTAAATGCCTTTCCATATTTCCATGTTCTAGAATGTTTTTAACTCTAGTGGAAAATAATTTGTTAGAGGCTTCTGTGAGTCACTTACACTGAGTGCAAGTCTTTCCTCACTCTTCAAGATAGTAATGGGAAAATACAGTAAAACCTCAATACAACGATACTTATGCAACCTAATAAAATTATTGTTCTAGAGGGATGTATTGTTATATTAAGTGGAGATTATATTATATGGAAATTCTGTTGGACCACAAATTCGATTGTTATAGAGGGATTTATTGTTGGACCGAGTATCGTTTCTAGCAAGGTTATACTGTAACAAACATTGAAGACTTCAAAATTAAAATATCTCATTGTTTGGCTGGATCAAAAATGATATGGCATGTCCCAATAAAGCAATCTATTTGACAGTTTTTCACTCAAGTAGATTTAAAAAAAAAATTCTGCAGCACTTTACAACCAAGGTAGTTCCTAAAGATCTGAAATAATTTTACTGAGATGAATTTAGATGTGTAGTGTTTCTTAATTTATTAATGAAATTCTTTTTCATCTAGGAAAAAGAAAAGAAATATATGCTGCAGTTGGATGGATTGCAAGTCAAAGATATTGAATCTGGCTTTATGTCAAAACGCCACACTTTTGCCTTGTTCAATCCCGAAAATAGGTGATTTATTAATTGATTATTTAGCATAATTTTCGTAATATATTGAAAATCGCAGAAAGTATTTAAAAGCTGAAAATGACTGATATTGCAGTACATCACCATTGGTAATTTGCTAATACTTTAAATGTGTTACATATATATAGCTGCTTACATGTTGTTCGCACAAGAAAAAGCAAAGATTTTCTTAGCATTATGATTGAATTGTAACTACCTGTACAAAGGCGGCTCCAAGTTGAATTTTCAGCAGGGGGGCTTTGGATGTTTTAGTTAGGTCTGTAAATTGTTCAAAACACAGATTTGCGGCATAATTATATAAAAAAATAAATATGTAAATAGGAAAGTTTGAAAAATGTTAATATTGTGTTTTAGAATAGATTTTGTAACATTTAATGTTTAATGGGGATGTCTCCAAAATGAGAAAAATGTAATTACTTTTCAAATGATGTTAATTTAGGTTAACAGTCACTCGATAGATACAATTGACTCTTCAAATCCTAATTTAGCTAGAATTTTCCTGTGACACATATTTGGCAGTTTCTAGTGAAAGTTATATTTTGCTATTCTCTTTTACATTTTAAAATTTCTTCTCTAGAAGCATGATGTAATGAGTGGATAACACCCTAAAAGACTAAATTATCGCTAGTTTCATAAAGCAGTACCAATCATTTCAGGTGAAACTGTACTTGTTGATTTCACACATTTGAACGCGTTAAATTGTCAACAATGGGATCGCTATTCAACTTTTTTCAACTCATAGTTAGTCTCCCAAAGTAAAGATTTTTTCGCTTGAAAACCGACGTCAACGCAGCAGGTAAAGGGGTGTAAGTCATCATTTTTAAAAATAAATTTTTGCTAATTATTTCACGTAGAGACATGGGATTTGTTTTATTAATTTTCTTAGGCAAAGAGCAACATTCTTCTAAAAAAAAAGGGTAGGAAATTAAATTTCGTATTTTACTATGTATACAACCCCTAGTAAAAAAAATGCCATATCTGAAAGCTACTTTTAATTTGACAAACTTTTCTAATTGGAAGTATGTTTCGATCACTTACGGTTTAAAAAATAATCAATTTAGCATCTATTTTGAATCACCCGGTATATATATATATTTATAAACACTGGGTTAACCAGTTCCTGATATGCAATCTAATTATTTTTGGTAAAAAATCAATGAATGTGTTAAGCTTTGTGTGTGTATTATGCTATTATCTTTTGATTTAACTTTCTTTAAATTTAAAAGCATAGTTTTACTTAGTTGTATCAGCATCATGTATTATTTTTTACATGGGGATTTGCATAGATATATGATTTTAGAAAGGTCAATCAATAGTCAAGAAAAAGGCCAAGAAGTAAACTTTACTTTATGTGGTAAACACCCTGTACATGATTTTATTGATTTTCATAGTTAATCTTGTACATTTTATTCATTTCTAGAAATGTTTACAAGGATTACAAACAGTTAGAGTTGTCATGTGAAAGTTTAGAAGAAGTGGATAGTTGGAAAGCGTCCCTACTTCGAGCGGGGGTTTATCCAGAAAGGACTTCTTCTGAAGCAACCAATGGGGAAGAAAGTCAATCAGAAGGTTCCACTTCTATGGACCCTCAGCTTGAGCGCCAAGTTGAAACTATTCGCAACCTTGTGGATTCTTACATGAAAATTATTACTAAGACATTTCGAGATCTAGTCCCGAAGATTCTAATGCATTTAACGATCAACAGTGTTAGTATTTTGTATAAGACTTTTCCAGTAATCAAATTGCAATGTTTTGAGGTTGAAATTTTTTTTCTGTTTTTTAGTTGGTAACAGTGAGCAAGCACATGAATAAAATTCGTATAAAAACAGCACATAGACAGTCTTTCTGAAGTGCTTTAAGCCACAGTAATACCTTTAACTTATGCGATTGGTGGGATCAAGCGATAGCACTGCAAGTTGGGGATAATTTCGTATATAAATATGTGCATTGAAGTTATTTTTAAAAGTGACCAGAGACTAAAGGAAACAACAATTTAGAAAAACAGTGTTTAATAAAATCTTAATAAAAGATAATACAGTAGAAGATCTTTATAATGCAAACCTCGAAACGCAAGGTTTTGCATTATATAGAATTTTGCGTTATATGGATCATTCACTTATATCATTAAACTTCCCTAGTAAACATATTAAAATATAGCTAGAACACAGAACTATAATGCTTAAAACTTTTTTTAAATACAAATACTACTTTAAAAAACAAAAAAATGGAATTTATTTATTTACAGAAAAAATAAATAAATTGAAATTACCAAAAGCATTAAAGTTTATTTGTTAAACAATATATTAATTTTGATTTGTTTTAGAATTTGCAATCTCTCAACAAATAACTTTTCTTGCAGCCTTTGAACAGGTAATAATTTTACTTTGGTTACGCAGTCTTGTGTTTCTAGGAATTTAAAATATTGATCTCTTATGGAAATTTCTTCAGATTCTGAAAGTTTTTCAACTTTCTCTCCAGCATTTGATTCTGTTTCAGAATTGTTTTCCTCTTGTTTTGAAACAGAGGAAATTATTTCAGCACTGGTCAAATGATTAACAATTTGTGACTTATCATCCTTTACCAAATATTCAAAATGTTTTCTTCATGCAGGTTTGCAAACTGAGTACTTTCCATTTTGTGCACAATGCATTGGTTCAGCAGTTTTCATTTTAACTAAAGATGGCTTAAATCCAGTTCCAAAATTCAGTTTTAAAATAGTGTTACATTGAGAAAACTCCCCTACTTCTCATAGGCTTTTTAAAAATATTTTACTGTCAAACATTCCTTCCTCTTCGACCCAGCCGGCCAGCTGTTATGCTGATAATGCATAATGCATGCATGGGAGAATAATTGTTTATTTTAAGCTTGGCATGTTGTGAGATTTATCTAATGTCTCAAAATTAATTCCCTAGGAAAGCAATTAAAAAAAAAAAAAAGCAGATTGTAGAAATTTCTTAATTGTGATTTTCTCTGTTTACATCCGCAGTGTTAATGCGGTTTATGGAGAATTGCGGTTTATAGAATTGCGGTATATCGATCTTCTACTGTACATATGTATAACAAATAGATAATCTTTAATAAAAGATAATACAAATAGATAATCTTTAATAAAAGATAATACATATATATAACAAATTGTCTCTTCTATTCTAAAAAAAAGTAAAGGCCGCTGGCACTGTCAAAGCTTGTTGGCCTATCTCCTCCTAAACCGTGGGGATTTAAGTTTCGACTAAGGTGCCCACAGATTCGAAAAATTCCGAGGAACCTGATGAACGGACTTAAATTTCGAAAATCGAATTATTTTAGAAGATATTAATAAAAAAATGAAAAAATAAACAGAATTGTTGCCAGATTTGGCATAAGATCATTCATTCCTTTGCAACAAAGCGTTTCCAAGTATGTAGTATCACGTGAAATTGTCAAACATGAAGTAGAAATACACCCATTTTACGCCAAAATAAAAACTACCTGAAATAAGTAACTCAAAATGTGTTACACAAAGTTGACAATTTTCAAATAGTAAGTTCACTTAGACAACAGGAGTTTAGAATGAGCGATTATCCATTTTTCCAAAACAGAATAACTAATATCTTGAAAATGAAAAATAAGTAAAATGCAAATTATTTTAAAGCCGGTTCGGTCCAGCTGGATTATTTGCTACCAGTAGAAATATTTGGCAGCGTTAACTATGCCATTATAGCAGTTACAGTACACTTTGGATATTTGCTAGTGCGACGAGATGGTATAAGTTGTGGTGCTAAGTACGCCAATCTGCAAACGATTATGTAAATGAAAATATGGATAACGGTTTTCCGGTAACCTTAAACAGGGGCGGCCCTAGGGCCGGACAAACCGGACCCCTGACCGGGGCGGCAAATTTTAGGGGCGGCATTTTGGCTCGAATTTGAAAAATACATTTCGTATTAGTAAAAGAATTGTTAAAAAATATTCCGAAGAATATCATTCTATATAACTTTACTAGCTGATGTACCCATCCGTCATTGATGGGTTTTCACTAACTGCTCAAAATTTCGTTTGCATTGTAGTAGTACAAAAATTGGAATTAACATACTGGCAGAAATATAGAAAGAAAAGATATAATTCTTGTGTATTTTTCAAAGATTACAGGTTAGAGAGTAACAAATTACTGAGACAAACTGTCAATAGAGAAAATATTTTACATTCAAAATTAACGCTTTCTTTTAGTAGATGAGCTTTCTAGATCAAGAAGTTCTTTAAAGTTGCAAAAGAAGATGATAGTAATGAATATTAAACTGGAAAGAGAAAATCTGCAAAATTCTTTGTAATAGCAAGTAGCCGATATTTAACACTGCAACGTCTGATGAATTATATTTTGATGATTTTACTTGATGCCCGAAAAACTTTATCAAAGTTTACGTCATACCTCAGAAATAATTCAAATTTGTAGAAAATTAAAAACCTGAAATTTTAATTTTTCTAACCGCCTACTATTTAACAAAATTTCATTTCATTCCCTCTTGTCTGACCACTAGTTGTTTTCGCGAAGTGGTCACACAAAATTTTCTCAAAATAATATATATACATATCAATGTTATTTAACTCAATCTCATCGATAGTATCTGAATTTTGTTCTATTAACTTTAGAAATTTTAATATTATGCCTGTAAAATTTTCGCACAATTTTTCTCAAAACTAAAAAAAAGATAATAATAATAAAAAAAAAAAAAGAAATCGACGTAATTTGTTCGACACCTACTGTATTACCTCCAGACGCCTTAAAGTGATGCCCTCCCCCTCTCTCACCGCCCCCTAGAAAAGAAAAGAAAAATACAATGCAGCTTTTGCAAACCCTTTCAATTTATTCAAATCTTTTAAAAATTTCGATGGTACTTTGTTACCCATCATATGGCCTAATTTCATTCTGTTCTCTTAATCCATTTTTAATGGATGCCAAAACAACCTTTTAAAGCGATTTTTACAAAATCTCAAAGATTATGAATTATTTAAAACAATTTTGGTATCTATTGTTTCAATTAACTTACCGTTCAATATAATTCCAAATTTCAGTCTGTTCCATTGAGCCATTTTTTAACAATGGGCGAACATACATTTACACACAGTTTTCAAACAACAGTTTTAAATCTCAAAACTTTTAAACGAATTAGAAATATTTTAGCAACTGCAGTTTAAATTAAGTTGCCACTTTTGGTGTTGCTATAAATTTAATTTCATTCGCTTCAGTTGCATGGGCGTAGCCAGCGGGGGCAGCTGCCCCCCTAAAATGAGCTAGTCATAGGGTCTGATTATGACAAACCGGGGGAAAGAGCAGTTGGACTCCATGGTCTCCTTGTCTTGCTCACTCCCCCCCTAATGAAAATCCTGGCTACGCCCTAGTTCAGTTGTTTATCTGTGATATGCACACAAATATTTACACATTTTGCATAGATTTTTCACAAGATTTCCAGTTGGATTCAAATTACAGTTTGTTAATGAAATTCAACAAGCCAAATATTATCCTATATTTCTAGATTGCATTCCTGATGCCAAAAAAAATTGAACAGATCGCATTCTTTGTAAGGTATAAAGGTATTGACAAATCTAATTCCAATGAGGCTAGGATTATTTAACTCTCTCAAACAGTTCATGTTCCTATGCTCTATTATTATTTGGTACAAAATCTTCAATTGCGTGAATCCATTAAGAAAGCTATTTCAGTCAAAAGACAACGATTTACCACCTTCTCTAGAACTCTTAAGAAACTGTAAAGATTTTTTGAAAGGATCTTCGATTGGATCTGATTTTAAATGAAATGTTCTGTTATGATAGAGAACTGACCGACGAGATAGTATTCTGGCCAACACTGAGCTTAAGCAGCCACGTAACATATTAATTTTGATTGCGAATCACGAGGTGATCTGGTTAAAGATCCTAAATTAAAATTTAAGATAGTTTTATTTTTTTACAGTAAACAAAACGATTAATATCTTAGAGTGCAAATTTAATTTAATAAGTACCCAATGTAATTATTTTAAATTTTTGCACGGAATAAATGAGTTAAAAGACACTCCTAAAAAGTGCTAATTAAACGTTGTAACACATTGTTACAGTGTTAACACTGTTTATAGTGCAAAAATTGGGGTTAATACTGACCGATGGGGAATCGGGGAATATAAACGCACTTGATCTAGTCAATGAAACAGCGTCAGTTACGGCCTTATTAGGCAAAAAGGAAAGCCCAATTAAAATTTTAAAGCTAATTCCAACTATAGATTTTACACCACATCTTGCTATTGCTTCGAGAATTTCGCTTTCTTTGCCAATAATTGTGGCAAGTGCAGAGAAGAGTTTCTCAAAATTAAAGTTAACTGAAAATTTCTTAAATTCCACAACTCTTCCAGATAGGTTAAATAATTTATCTACATTGGCTATCGAAATGAATTAGTTGAAAAATTGATTTAAGAGAAAAAGTCAGGAATTTTGGGGAATTAAAAGTCAGAAAAAACTCGCTTATTTTTCTCTCTTTCTTTTGGTTCTTAGCTTAATGTGTGGTTTTTTAATAAATATGGTTTTTCTTATATGCTGTGTTATGTTTAAAGAGCTATTCCAGTTTCATAGGCATGAAAACAGTATCTATGAACAATTTATTTCTTTTAATAGTAATTTTACTGTGGGGGGGCTGCATTTTATATTTTTGTCCGGGGCGGCAAAACTGTAAGGGCCGGCCCTGCCTTAAATGAACAGTAATTATAGGTTGTGAGCATGTGTAAATCGCCAAATAATGAAAAGTCGTCATTGGTGGCAAGCTATCCTATCTGTTCCGTAGCGTTTATTAACTTTACATGTACGCAAGTCGCCAAATAATGAAAAATTGCCATGGGTGGCAAATTCGCAAGGTATCCAATAGGTTTTACATTATTAAAAATACAGCTGAAACAGATGTTCTCATTTTATTATGCTTTAGCTCCTAATTAATATAACTTTTGAATGGCAACATTAAATATCATTGTGTTTCTGAGGAGTGCAAATAATTTTTCCAGCGATTATAAGCTGAGTCCGCACCCCAGGTGGAGTATAGCTCAGGACCCGTACAACACGGATTCCCATAACAAAATATCTTCCGTGTTATGAGGGGGAGGAGGTCTACAGTAGTGTGAAGTTTAAATTTTTATGTACCAATGAACCTGCAAGAACCAAGCAATGTGTAGCTCAGTAACATTCTATCTGATCCAATCTTCGGGTTTTGTCTGTTGAAATTGTGTCTTTTTTACGAATAAGCCTTATTACGGGCCGAATGCCTCGTACGAAAAGCGAGCGTAGCGAGTCTGGGGGGCCTTGGCCCCTAGTATTATTAAAAATTGTAAACCAAAGTTATTTTGATATAGAAGGCTTCATAAAATCTAATAAAGTGGTTCTCTGACAGTGCAAAGATTTGAAAATTGCATAAGTTGCAGTAGTGTAATTTGAGAAATTATTGTGCTAAAATCAACGACAAGTGCTTAGAAATGCTTAGCTCTCCTATTATTTAGCTTATTTAAACACTTTCTTTTCCAAAAATTTTTATATTGTTTCATGTTTAATGAAACATTCACCCTAACAATTTTAAACTAAGCTAAAGTTGTTAGTATTGCTGGATTGTCTAGAAAATTACTGTTAAGGCTTTTAAAGTTTTTGTCCTGAAGATGCTGATGCATTCAGTAGCTGTTAGTACTAATACAATGTAACTAAAATTAGAGTTTTGGGTTTTCTGGAAAATTTTAAAACAGAAAAGGTTTTGGAAAATTCAAAATTTTCCAGAAATTTTTTTAAGCCACTGGTATTGCAAAACTGAGGTATTTAAGGTATAATTGTAAGCAATTATTGTAAAATTGAATTTGGAAGCAATTATTGTAAAATTGAACTCTAGCTCACGAGAGGCTAGAGAGGCTACAAGTAAGCAAAAGAGTACTTTCTTCAACTCTGGATGCGATTCCCATTTAAGTTTCCCCCCCCTCCTTTTTTTTTTTAAAGAGCGAAGCAAGTTGCTTATTAAGTAATAAGTAACTTATAAGTTGCTTATTTTGTATAAAGCTGAAAAGTTAAAATGTAATAATTCTTTAATTATTATTACGCAAAAAAAAAAATGTCTCTGTAATTAATTAAAAACTAACATATTGGACAAAAAAATTGGTCTATGAATATGTGAAATGAAAACAAAATATACCTAAAATAACTGCATATTTCTCAGTAAAAAATATAATTTTTTTTTATTAATTATGCTGATGCATTTCATGAAAAAGGTAAATTACTATAAAAATCTGTCAAATCAAAACAAAGATCAAACTTTATACAATCAAGAATTTGTGAAAAAAAATTGATATCATTTTGATTGCAATTTTTTCTATAAACACTTTTCTAACTGTAGAAACACCAAGATTCCATGACATTGATGTCTTAACTTATGGGTCACTCTCAGAACTGAAGAGCATAGGGTGCCCAAAATCAGATATTATAAAGGGAAGAGTTGTGTGTCTGTGTGTTCCTTTAATAGATCATACTTGGAAGCGGAAGCAGAATTTGAAAGTTTGACATGGTCATCAATCATCAAATGAAGATTTTGTAAAACTCATACCAGCTTCACAGTGTATTTATCTGTCAATCAATTTCTCTTTGTTTTTATGTTGTTAAACACCTTTCAATTGCTTTCACATGAAGTAGCTGTTGGGAGAATATTAAAAAAATTCTGACTGCAACCCTAGATAGTTTGCCAGTACTGCAATAACCTTTCTACCAAATCATTGGAGGTATCTTACTGGCAGCTTTCCAAACTACTCCAGAGCTTTTGTTTTGCCCAGTACTCTGCTATATCTGACTTTACTGTAAGTTCATTCATGGTAAAAAAATTGACAAATAAAAGTAAATATTCCTATGAAAAATTTACTAAAAAATTGATTTTTTGATGTTCAAAACTATCCAGGAAAACATAGTTGAAAATTTAAATCATCAGTATTACGTATGCAAAAATGTATTAAGAACAGTCTTATTCCTGTTTGAACAAAAAAGCTTAATTTTTTATAAACATATTAAGTAGTTTTAAAAGTAATGATTTTATTTGCATTATTTTTATAAAGTTGGAATTTTATTTAATTGTACTAAGACAATGAAGTGTCGTAAATTGTAGATTATTAATTTCCAAGCAGTTTCATTAAATAATTTATTAGTATGAAAGAATTTTTTAGTTTTCTTCTGAGATTAGCTCTATCTTTCTACATAGTACTTACTGCTTAATAAACTCACATTTATTCTGAACAGTCTTGATTTTACGGGGCAGCAGATTTTTATACGAGCAAGCATTCAAAATTGTTTGAACTTCAGAAAATAATATAGGTGCTAGATGAATTGATTTATACATTACTACTGCTCGCCCAAAGGTAAGAAGTTGGCTTTGGCACACTGCCAAAAAAAAAAAATGTATGCGAAGATGGGTTCAGGTGTGTTCAAGAAATTCTCTCTCTAGTATGTGCTGACAGTGTTGCCAATTTAGCCACTTTTTGGCTAGATTTTGGCCAGCTGGCAATACGGAAGTATTTTGTAAATCGGAAATGAAAGTCCAAATGTCTCAAAAAACACTACTACCGTATAGAATTTTAAGAGTCCTTGCACATTTGAACCCATCTTTCCTATGAAACAAGTCGCAGCATCCATTTTTTTGGCAGCTCGCCAAAGCCGACCTTTTACCTTTGGGCGAGCAGTAACCCATTATGCTTGTTGAATAATTGGTCAACAGTATTAAGTTTGATCAGGACAATTGACCTTCCATGTGTCTAATACTGATTAATACGGAATTACTATTGAATTTTATGTTGATTACTATTGAATTTGGATTACTACAGACTATGAAAAAGTGTATATTTTTACGGATTTTAAATATAAATTGACTTATTCTATAGCGTTTTAAGCTACCCCCCCCCCCAAAAAAAAAAATAAAATAAAAAAAATAAATAAATAAATAAATAAATAAATAAAAAAAATAAAAAACAACAACAGCAACAACAAAAACACCAAGAGTTACTGCACAACACCCAAAGCCTAAAACAAATAATTAACGGATGCAGTTGGAACTGAATTTGTAATCAGCTCCCACTGAAGAGAAAAAGTGTTGAGTCTGGACTTCTCTGAAACCTCTCTTCTCCTCTCCCCCTCTTTCTCAGGCTTTACACTTTTTTCTCATATTCTTTGTTTTAAAGCTGCACTAACAGCGAAGGCTCAGTGATAAATTCCATTCTTGTAAGTTTCTACTTTTAAGATCAATTTTTAATAGGGTATAATTAAACGTAAAAAAGGAACTTATAAAAAAACCCCTAAAATTTTGCCTATATGACTGACTACAGACAAACATAAAAAACTGCTGAAAATATTCACAATTATTACTGAAAAGTCAGATTGAGGGTTGGCATCTCTGCCAACAAGCCTAATTCTTATGGAACATTACCACACCATTTCTTACTAGCATCCTTATTATTAGAGAAAGAGTTGAAAGAGAATCTGATGCTTTTTATTTGCCAGGATATACATGTCATATGCGCATTTTTAAATCACCTTCAGGGGTTGCATTATAGTGCATAAAAAGAACCCAGAAAATTCAGGAAGTGAACACAAGTAGTTAAATGCAAATATCTGAGGCCCACAAATTCAAGAAGCAAGATCAAATCCTAACCCTAGGGAATAAGTCCCACACAAAAAGTACTTATATCCCATCAATCCTTTCTTTCCTTGTTTGTTTGTTTATTCTTAATTTTTTAGAAAACCTTTTTAATTGAAAGTTTATTAACCCCTTAGGTACATTTGACGACTACATTGTATCATGCACTTGTTTTTGCCTAAGTAACAGATGGCGACTATGTTGCATCATTCAAACTAGGACGAAATTATACATGCACATTCTTGTTCATGGCAAGAGATTTGTAACAGTTGTAAGACGTTTCTGCCATTAGGGTTGGAAATTTCCCATTTTGTGGATAGGTCTAATCCTTGATATCTGCTCCAAACGCAAGAATTTCTTCAAATAAATCTGTACACAAGGGGTTAATTAAATGGAGTTGCACATATTGTGTCAAACTAGGTCCTAAGGCTTGCCAGTCAAGTTAACTTATGCCACACTAAAACTTTGTTTAATATTGACTTCCACCTAGCAGCAGGGGTGGGAAGTAACGTGTTCCAAGTAGCCAAACTACAGTAGTTGCTACTTTTTTCTGTAGTTTGTAGTGCAGCTTGCTACTTTAAAAAAAAGTAGTCTAATATATGTAGTGCGATATGAAAAATCAGTAGTCTGTATAGCTTTTTTTTAAATACTTGACCTACTTGTACCTACTTGATATTTTTAACATTACTCTTGCTGCGAGATTGCTTCGGGTGATTGATCACGTGGTGCGATTGTTTTTTCTTCCAAGGATAGAATGTTTAAAAACTACTGAATAATCCAATTCGGACTTTAGATTTCATAGAGCTATTAAACTTAATTAGTTTCAGCATTACTGTAATAATTAGCAAAAGTTATTTATTAGAACAGCTGTTCCCAACCTTTTAACGTTGCGCCTCCCCTCCCCAAACAAAGGCTAACTTATGCTGGTGCTCCACCCCCCTCACATTTTTCAGCATATATTCAGTTTTTAATCCTCAACAGTGGACATTTAGTGGCCTGTTTTACAAAATAACATTATCAGTAAAGTTTGAATAAACATTTTAAGCAAAAATGGGTATGTTTTTGAGTAAAAATAAGAATAATTAAGATGACCTTTTAAAACATGCATTATCACTTGCTCTTTGTCTATTTTTCTTACAATGTGTAGTAATTAAAATGTAAGTATACATTATATATTTGACCTTTGTTTTTTTTTTTCATTTCAGACGAAAGATTTTATTTATTCTGAACTCTTAGCAAATCTTTACTCTGCCGGAGATCAGGTACTTTTTCCTCATATATTATGTGCAGTGTACAGTTTTAACTACTTGTTTTGTTAAAAAAATTCCTTTTGTTCCTTCTGCATAAATAGTGAAGCCTAATCCCTTAAATATATGGGAATACATTTGGGAATTGTCCCAGATTAGCTCAGTAGTAGAATACCCGCACGTTAAGTGGCAGGCCTGGGTTTGATTCCAAGCTCTGGAATTTTTTGCATCGTTCGTAAATTAATCAACCTAAACACTCCAACTTGCTGAATTTAATTTAGATCATTTTTCAATTTTAATGATATAAATTGCACTTATAAAATGCAATTTAAGTATATATTTTCTGTATTAGCCAACTCAATGATAAAAGCCTTGATTTTGTCACAAAAAATTATTTTATGTTACATATTTCATAACATGAAGGTCAAAGTAATGACTTTGACTAATGAAGGTCAAAGGTCAAAGTAATATTTTCAGTTTTTAAAACTTAAAAAAAAAAAAAAAAAAAAAAAAAATTCGAAATAATTCTGGAATGTTTTTTAATATATAATTTGTTTGAGTGCTTCTAACAACAGGATGTTAATGATTTTTATTTTAATTATTTTAAGCTGATTAAAAACATTTGATAGTTAAAATAAAATATTAATAGTATTTTCATTTTCAAAAGATTCAGAGACAAGAAATGAAGACAATTTTTTTAAAAGCATCCATTGATGGAGAAAACCTCCATCGATGTGATGCTTAAAAAAAAATTTTTGAATCTGTGCTTGCCACAAACTTTGCTTTGCTTGCAACAAATGCTTGTATTTTAAGTGCAAAATAAAACAAACAGTTGCGAAATCCTCAATTTTTGTACATTATTAAAACTTATTGCTCTTGTTGTTGGATTTAAGTCAGTTACAGCCGTTTAAAGTGGAAATCCTGTTAAAAGAAGGTTGGTTAAGAGGGAGGTTACTGTATCTGTTAATATCAAAGGAACTTGCATCAGTTGCATAAAAACCATTAACATTCTAAAGTTGGGATTCATCATTTCAATATAATTCTACATTAGAAGATCACAAAAATGTAAATTTCATAGTTACACGTTTTGTTTTCAAAATTTTGATCTTTAGTATTATCATTCTGGTATGATTTGGATTTAATCTTCTGGTGATATTGAAACCTCTGATAATTATTAATTTGAAAATATTGCTAAGTAAATCACTAATGCATTCTAATTTGGCAATTATTCTTAGGGTGCTTTGATGGAAGAGTCAGTGGAAGAGGCCCGTAAGAGAGAAGAATTGCTGAGACTGTATCATGCCTGTAAAGAGGCCTTGAACATTATAGGAGACGTGTCCATGCATACTTCCTATTCTCCCTTGCCACCTCCTGTCAAAAATGATTGGGGGTTGAAGCCTACACCAGATTCGCCTAGGTAATTATATTTGCATTGACAAAAAATAATAATGAGCATGAGTGCTCCCATGTGAGTGTGTTTCTTATATATAGACTTATCAGGGCCATGTTGATAAGACACTCAACGTGGTTTTTCTCAAATGTAATATGAATATGCATTAGAACCCCTTAAAGAATAGTCTGTGTAAGGCACTCCTCCCTCGGCAGATAGACCTTGTGAAGCTTTGCCTTAACGCAAAACTCATCTTGCATAAATATCCCATATGAGTATTTCACCCTCTTGAAATTATTAAAAGATGTTATGCTAATTTTATGTTTGGTTGCATATGATATTAAATATATAATATGGTAAGATCTTTGTATTATAAATCAGAAATAAAAAGTAATATTATAAATTGTACAATATAAAACACAATTATCCCAGGTGATCAGGATCAAGCACATCCTTTGATGGCACAGATAATCATTAATTACTGTATTTCATTAAAAAATATTGTGTATTTTCTGACAAATTAATGTATAATATACGTTTAACAATTATTTTAAAAAAAGATATATTTTTGATTAAATATTTTTAAGCATATTTGTAATTAAAAATCAAATTAGTGTAGATAATTCAATTTGGAACACAATAATAATGATTTGTTAGAATCTAACATATTTTGACTAGTTCAAACTGGTTTAAATTTGCATCTAAGTTCGGCATTAATTTAGGTATCACTTCAGTCAAAGTGCACACCTCAGTTGAGTTTAGTACTTGAGTTAACATATGAAATATAGGATAATCAGGGTTCTACTGTAATAAATTTTCCATTCTTATCCTTTTTGACTGGGCATCATAGGATTAAATACTTAAAACTTTCAAAAAAATTTGAAAAAAAAGATTTTCCGTTCATTATAAAATACTCCATGATAAGGGGCTTTTATCTTGTCCTCAAAAACAATATTTTTAAATTTCTGATGACACAGATTAAGATAACTACAGCAGAATTTTGTGTAAAACAATAACGAGAGACGATCAACTGTATAAAATAATCTGTGAATAGAAAAAACCTCTGTGCTCCTAGTAACGATTCCACAACAGAACACTTAGTCAATGTATGGTAATAGGTCAGATGGTTACCATCTATGACATTTCCCAGATTACAGAAAACTCCTAAGACAATGTATTTTTGATTATTCACTTTATTGTTCCAAAAGGGACATTGGAAGTAGACATTTTTAGATTCAAGGCACATTTTTGTTTTAGCCAATAAATTAGCTAGCTCACTTTAATGTTGTAAAATTAGGACATTTGAACAAGTAAACACTATGTTTCTCTGATACAGTCCAACATGAAACAAGCTGTATTTTAACAATATAATTTATGTGTAATTTAAATGAATCTAATGTTTAATTTGTAGACCATCTTCACCATCTCCTGGAAGTCGAGGGAGAAATACTGGAGGTAGCAGGGCTCCTCCCCCACCCCCTCTTACGAGTCGAGGACCTCCTGCCCCGCCAGCAGGTAGCAACCGCATGCCTCCCCCTGCAGCTCCATCACGACCCCTCAGTGGAACAGGACTGCCTCCACCTCTCCTACCATCGTAAGTTAAATAATCTTTATTTTATATTTTTTCTGAATTTCAGAATTAGTATGGATGAATTTGTTGAATAAAACCCCACATTCTCCAGTACTTTTCTGTTAATGGAATGTCATTTATTGCAAAGCTAAAATTTTTGTTTTGCTGCGAAGCACTATGTTGCCATTGGTTCTACATAACACACAAAATAAAGTAGTATATTAGCACATTATAGAAAATAGACACAATAGACTGTTAACCATGGCAGATTAGCATAAGATATTAAGTCGTTTATTAAAGTATGAATTTATATTTAATTAGCTTTCCTTTTTTTAAGTTAAACAATTAATCAGATATATTTTTATTTTCGATTTACTTGTACGTTAAAACTTTATACTTAGTTTCTGTCCAATCAGTATTATACATGCTACTGTTACACTTTGTAACATAAATGTATCCTAATTTCTAAAATGCATTTAACTGAACACATCACAGAAATATGCACAATTCTAAATGGATCATTTAGAATTTCTGCTTCATAACTACCTCCAATTTTTCACGTGCCTATTAAAGCTAGCAAGTGATTTGCCTGTAAATATTTCCTATACATGCAATCACTAATACATTGAATATGCACTTTTTAAAGTTTTATAAGTTTAATTTTAGTTGTAATATTTTTTCTCCTTTGACTTGCTTCTTTGGAAGCCTCTGAAATAAAGCCTACTTAGCCTAATGGATAATTCAGTCCTATCATCATTTCAGGTCAGAATACACATAATCCCCCAATCTAATTTTTCATGAGTTTCTTGATATTTATACTACTTTGAGTTAACCTTTCACGTAAATTAGGAAAAGAGCAGAATTGTAATAACCCAGTAATTTGATTAATTAGGATTCAAATCTATTTTGACTCTAAAATCACAACTCAAATGTTTTTCCTAGACAAACATACAACACTAACAAGGCTGTCAATCTTGAAGGAACATATTCAAAAAAATATATGGCAGTTTCGAGGAGCATTTTCAGTTTTTCTGGAACAATTTAATATTGCAATTAAAAATCACTAAAAGCTATAACTGCTCACATAAACTAAAAGTTTATAATTGCAATTAAACCTAAATGCAGGTTTAATTATATTTTACAAATAATCAAACATTAATCAAACTATAATGCACTTTATATATCTTAACATTTAATTTTCCTCTAAACTTAATATAAAATTCTCTTGAAGTCTTTGAACCTTTACACACATACTCTAAAATGTTATACATTGTAATTTATTGTTCTAAGGTGAAATGACGTATAAAGATCACCAGAACCAAAAGCATATCTAGTACTGGATATCGGTATCTGGTATTCAAAGGAGCTTTGAATATCTCATATCTGGTATCCAGTAAGATCAATATCTGGTGCATCCTTATCAATAACAAAAAATTCAGGTGTGAATTCATTAGCAGATCTTTGAGCTTGGGATTTCACTAATCCAGTATATGAAATCTATTCGGTTTGCATGAAATCAAGTGTTTGGATCAAAAAAGTCCCAGCCCCACCAGTGGCATAGTGCTCTGAACTGGGAGACAGAAGGTGACTGGTTCGAAACCAGATCACATCCAAGTCACAACCTAACCGTTCAGTAACCGTCCGCCAACCTAACCGTTCCAATGTTTTCCATGGTTTTCCCTGAAACTTAGCATAAATACAGGTTAGGAGCCTTTAGAAAGACCCCTATGGAGGGCACCCATCTCTCAGCATAGAGCCCATGCGTAGCTAATCGGCCGTAATCTAACAAACCAAAGAAATCCCAAGCAGGGCTACTTTGGTCCATAATTTATTGTATTGCAAAATAACAGAAATTATTATTCCGTACATTATGTAATAACAGAAATGTAATGAAAACATGGAAAAGTGGCCCAGAGTATCCCTGGCTGATGATACCTTTCAGTATTCACAATCAGCAGAATGCATTTTTTTAAAATACAAAATTATAGTTTTATTAAAGATAATCTATATATAATATTAAAATGCTAAGGCTGCTCGGGACAGATTCTTGAAGTCGTTTCTGAGGCAGTTTGACCATGCGCTTTGACCATAATACTCTCCTCGACCAGTCAGCAACCAGAATAAAAGCCTGTCACCATACATAAGTATGGCATTTCATTAGGTATTACGTCATTTTTACGTCATATTAAAAAGCATGATAAAGAATTAAGTCGAAATGTAATTCTTAAAGTTCATAAATTTTCAAATTGCTAATACGATCGCTTGGATAACAGGAGTTTAAGATTTCAGGTGATGCGTTTTTTTTGAAATGATATAAATAGCTGTATTCATTTGGCAGTTTTCTTCTGAAAGCGTCAATTTGATGATGTCAGATTTTGAATCAATGGAACACATTCACCAATCATTTTTGCCTCCACTTTCGCCAACCTAAAAAATCGCCGCACTTAGGCGAGTTCTACAGTCATGGGTTTGAGGAGGTATGCACGAGTTTCAACGCACCCAAAATAACTAGATGAAAATGAAGGGGGAACAAATTAGTGATAAACGCGACATTTAAAGAATTTGTAGAGACTTAATTATTAAAACTTCATTCATTGGCAACCCCCAACAAAAAAAAAAAGAATAATGTTATAATAAAAATACATATAAAGTAATGTACTTGCATGTTGTTTCAAACTGCTGTGTTAATCTAAGTTACAGTTGCCAGATAAATACAAAAAATCGTGATAGTAACCGCTTATGTAACGTTATCATCACCTTGGCGAAAGTGGGTGCATTTAAATAGGAATCAACTGGATTCCACTTGGAAGAATTTTAAAAATAACAGTTTTGGTAATTGGCCCCATCGCACGTCCAGGAGGGAGCTGCAATGTTCTCAAAGACACTACGGAAACTCTAAAACGGTTTTTAAAAATCTAATCGCTAAATTTTTTTATCCGAAATCATACCTTAATTATAGCGAGAATACTTAGTTTTATCCCGGCGGTCAGCCAAGACGAGCAATTTTTCGCCAAGATAAATGCCAGACGCATGAAATTATTGGTGGTTCCGAATACCATTGGCAACAGTTTGCCGGCGCATTTTCCAAAAAAAAAAAAAAAAAAAAAAAAAAGAAATTTACCGGGAATGACTGATTGGATAATATGTAAGTACCCTGGCAAGGGTAAAAGAAATCATTTGAATTCTGAAACTAACTTTTTAAAATCTGAATACTAGAATTTTCTTTCAGGCACTGTCATATACCCTAGTCATGGCTCCCTGAGATAAGTACAGGCTCTCCGAACAGCTCCGTTTTTGCGTACGAGGAAAGTTTTGCTCCTTCGTTGATTTGGCGCTATTACCTGAGCCTGTTGCCAACTCTGCCAGAGAAAAAGTGGCTCAAATCACAATTTAAAGTGTCCAGAAATGGCTATAATTTTTTTCAAGCTGAGAAAAGTAAAATTTCTTTGGCGTAGTACGAACGAGTTTTTAAGGTTCCTTTAAAAAAAAAAAGGCTAACCAATTTATGCGACTTAAACCTTTATTATTCTAACATAAAACATAAATTTCCAACGCCAACTTTATCAGGCGTCCAAACAAAAAACAGTCCCATAATCCATACATATAAAGGAAGATGTCCTGACTGACTGACTGATGATCATCACCCATCCGAATCTACCAGAGATACACACATGAAATTTCAGGAGATTATAGCTTTTGTGCCCAAGGCGTCATTTAAAAAGCGATTTTTGAAATTTCGAACCCAGACCGGGGTGGCGCCCAAAACGTTCTTTTCATGTTTTCCTCCATATCTCAGGGAGGAAAAGAAATAGCCTTAAAATTCTTGCTTTAAAATGTAACTAATACAAATACCTAAAAATCATTTTCAGGATTTTTTAAAAGTTCACACCCACACGGACGTAAAGGGTCAAAATGTTCTTTAACGTTTTTTTCACATTTATCTTCATATCTCAGAGGGAAAAAGAGATAGCCGTGAAATTCTTGGTTTAAAATGTAACTAACCTCAATACCTAAAAATCATTTTCGGGTTTTTTTAAGAATTCAGACCCAAACGGGGATAAGGTCCAAAGGGGGATATGAAAGAAACATTCTTTTCACGTTTTTTTCATATCTCAGAGGGAAAAATAGACAGTCATAAAAATTCTGCCTTGAAAAGTACATAACAGCAAAACCTAAAAATCGTTTTCAGCTTTTTTTAGAATTTGCACCCCAACGATGGTAAGCAGCTAAAACGTTCTTTTCACATTTCCCTTCATATATATATCCGAGGGCTACAGAGATAGGTGTAAAGTTCCTGCTTAAAAATGTAACTAACAGCAATAGCTAAAAATTATTTTCAGGCTTTTTTATAATTCACACCCAAAACGTTCTTTAATGTTCTTTTCAGATTTCCGTCATATCACAGGAGAAAAAAAGAGATAGTTTCATTTTAAAGCAAGAATTTTACTGCTAACACAAATACCTAAAAATCATTTTCGGAATTTTTTAGAATTCGGACACAAACAGGGGTAAGGGGCCTAAAAGTTCTTTTTGCGTCTCTTTCATGCATCATATAGCTCAGAGGAAAAAAATAGACAGTCATAAAATTTCTGCTTTAAAATGTAACTAACAGAAATATGGAAAAAAAATTCAGGGTTTTTTATAATACGCACCCTAACGGGTCTAAGGGGCCTAAAATGTTCTTTAACGTTTTTTTCACATTTCTCTTCATGTCTCAAAAGAAAAGAGATAGCCGTAAAATTCTTGCTTTAAAATGCAACTAACAGAAATACCTAAAATCGTTTTCAATGTTTTTTAGAATTTGCACCAGGGTGAGAAATTGGGAGCAAAAATCTAGGCGTCAATGGCACCTAACTTTTTTTCCCAGTTGCGAAAGCGTCTCGTTCAGGTGCAGTTTCGAAAACCTTTGTTTTGTTTACATGCATAAACTATAAACAGGTAGGCTTAATGATTATGTACAGTAATAATAAAGAAGATCAGAACTATTAAAATTAAGATAGTAATAAATAGTAAGTAAATATAAAATCAATTTTTATGGCTTTTCACCTATGCATCCAGAATAAAATATTGTGATACATTTTACAAGAACATGGTCTTTAGTTTTAGTTTAGAAGTATTTTATAAATTGTTGCTATATAACACCTGATCAACCACCACTGTAAGCAAACAGATAGTACATGTTAAAATTGTGGAAATATGTATTTGTATTCTCAGTGGGTTGAAAACTGAAGTTGGGAGAGGGTCTATGAAAGCTTTCAATGTCACCAAGAAGGATTTATTATTTTACATATTAGCTATTTTATGTTACTAAAAATTATTTTTAATTAAATTACTTAAAACATATTTTATTAAAAACTGAACTTTATCTTAATTATTAAAATTTTTATATTTAAATAAAAAGTTTTTTTTTAATGTTTTCAAATAACTAATTCAATTTATGTTTTTTTTATTTTAAATTTACATTATCTCATAAAGGAGTTTTATTTAAAAAAGATAAATTTTATTAAGTTTAAACCATCAAATAACATTTTTATTCAAATAATATTTTTTATTTGAATTATCGTAATTTAGGCCGGAAGTCCGAAATTTAGATTTTCCCCAAATCCAGACGTTTTGCTAATGTCACCCCCCCCTCCCCCCCACGCACACACTCAAATAAATAAATCTTCTTTTTCGAAATTGCATTAATTAATTGCAGTCAATCCATGTATTGTTTTCAGTCACGAACTGCTGCACTTAACCAGCCGTTATTGCGGCACTGCAACGCACCGCGACAAATAAAATCCAAGATGGCGTCCGGACCGTAACCCTGTACTCTCTTGTGATAAATAATTATATTCAATTAATGAATATTAACTACTAATCCAATTAACTTTTACACTGCCTTATTTAAAAGAATCTTGTGCATTAATCAATATTGATATCAAGTATTATCATCGCATCTTCCTACACCGCCGTGCCATACAAGCCGAGCTACCACTAAAACACTCATTTGCAGAAAGAATCCAATATGGCAAACGCAAGCTCGTAGTTTTCTCCCATCAACTTCATTAATATACATGGAGTTAAAAAATTATGGCTAAATTTCTTTAAGTTCCTTTATTTGTTTACATTGAAAAAGGTGCGATTTATATGATTACACATCTGCAGAAGACAAGAAAGTGGTCTTCCGCACGTTTTTCAACCACAGAAGACTGTCTGCAGAGGATCGATCTCTTTCTGCCACGGAGCGGTGCTTACGAAAGCAAAAGTTTTTTTCACGGAAATTTACATTTATATTTTTACAGCACATTTTGAAAAATAGTCGTCTAGACAGTAAAAAAGTCTCCATAATTCATAAAATATTCGTTTTCCGCAGTATTTTTGTTTAAAAAGTCTCCGGAGTCAGCCGATACCGAAATATTCACTTTTTAGTCATCTGTCTCGGGCAAAATGTTAGGCGTAAAAAATGATGACTGGTTCTTAAATCTCGGTCGTCAAAACAAAAATTACAGTTGCAAAATACAACTAACAACCGCTAATTTCGCGCCCTGATTTGCACCCCAACAGAGGTAAGGGGCCCAAAACGTTCTTTTTCACATTTCCCTTCATATCTCAGAGGGAAAAAGAAATAGGCGTAAAATTCCTGCATAAAAATGTAACTGACAGCAATACTTAAAATCATTTTCAAGGTTTTTTAGAATCCGAACCCCAATGGGGGTAAGGGGCCTAAAATGTTTTTTAATCTTTTCACATTTCGCTTCATATCTCAGAGGAAAAAAGAGATAGCTGTAATATTCCTGCTTTAAAATCTAACTAATACCAATACCTATTATTTGTATCCAGGGTTTTTTAGAATTCGCACCCAAACAGGGGTTAGGGCCTAAAATGTTTGTTTCACGTTTTTCTTCATATCGCAGAGGAAAAAAGAGATAGCCCTAAAATTCTTGCTTTAAAATGTAACTAACAGAAATACCTAAAATCATTTTCAGGGTTTTTTAGAATTTGTGTACAAACTGGGGTGAGAGGATAAAACGTTATTTTCATCTCATCTTATATCGAAGAAAATGAAGATAGCCTTAAAAATCTTGCATTAAAAAGTATCAAGCACAAATTCATAAAAATCTTTTTCAATGAAATAATTCAATTTTTTAGAAATTGCAAACCCTACTGTTTATTTAATTGGAGTATTGTTGTCTGTATTCGTGTAAATAAAAAAGGAGTATAGGCGAGGATATCAAAAAAGTTTTTTAGCAGACGATTTTAATGTAGACTCAATTTTGAAGAAGTATTTTATAGAACAAGGAAAACAAATACAGCACACTCGCATAGTGCACATTAGAATATGCCTAACGAATATTGTAAAACAGTTTTTGTAGGCAATTAAATCTATAACCAGAATATGTTTAGTATAATTTATCTATTTTCCATTTGTATTAGTGGGTTTAACAATATCCCTACCGTGCAAAGAACGGGTACTTCAGCTAGTTTTTATGTAAAAACTAGTTTGAAAACAAAGCAGATAAAATAGTGAACTTTGTCTTATTGTAAACAAAAAATAAAGGTAGCATTGGAAGCTGAAACGATTAAATATTTACTGTATAAAAATATACATTGAAAATTTCATTTAGAAATTTTCTTTTTGTAAATTTACTGTTCAGGAATCTTTAAAATCTCTTGGAATGTTTGTACGTTGATGAAATTAAAGAAACAGATTCATAATACAATATCTCAAATATTCTTAGCTTGGATTTCTGAGTTTAGTGTAGACATTAATAATATTTTTTAAATTAAAATTTATTCAAAATTGAATTTAGCAATTTTTTGACAGGAGAAAAAAAAAAGTTTGGTAATAACTAAAGTATTTCAGTGGAAATATATATTTTTTATTTTTTATAAAACATGCTATTTGGTGTTTAAAACTGTAAAAACTATTTTTGATGTTTTATAGTAAACTTACTAAAGTATAAAAAACATTAATAGATATAAAGATTTCTGATAATTTGGAAACGCGGTCATATCAGTAACAAATTTGGTATTTTTTTAATGTTACCGATCTGACGAACTGTTAAAGTATTGTTTATTTTGCATAGGCAATATCACTGATTCAAAACGAAAGCACGTTTTTTCTCTTGTAATCAAATACTGTATTTATGTATAAAATAACATTTAAAATAATTAAATTTGCGCATCTCAGTGTGCGTTTCTGATTTGATCAATCAAAATATACGCTTATTATAAAATTACTTTAGAAATCTTACCTGCAATTTCAGACACAGCAATTTGAAATTACAACCGCAACTTTGTTAAGCACCGTGCTCCCTGCTTCTTATCACGTGGTATCTCTGCCGGAAATGACGTTTTGAGTCTGAAACTAGTTCAGAAACTTGTACAGAAACTAGTTCTGAAAACTGAGTCTGAAACTAGTTCAGAAAAATGTTACTGATCTGAGAAAGAATTTCGGACACACTTGTTTTGCATCGGCTCGCAAATTATGGGCAAATTAAAATAAAATATAAATAGAATGTTAAAAGTAAAATCGAGTTTTGTTGGAACATTAAAAATGCACATCACTTATTTGCAGTTAAGTATCATTAGCTGGGACATGTTACAGATCTGATTTTTTAAAACTTAAAACTTGCGGGGGGGGGGGGGGAAATTGTATGTTATTTGATGAATAAATGTAATACAATGTTTTTTTTTTTTTTTTTAAGAAAAAATTTTGGAGGCTATTTTTTTAAAATAGTGAAATTTCATTTGGGACTCAAATTGGCACTTTTCCATAGAATAGCTCAAATGGCGTCATTTTCACTTGCGATATGTAACATGAATCAGTGAAAGAAAATTCACATTATTTCACTTTTCTACAGTATATGATAATCTAAGAGTTTATTATTTCGCTTGTGGTGTAATATTTTGTCAAAGTTTGGTAACCTAATTATGATTACTAATGCATTTTTAAACTCGTGACATCAAAATGACGTTGATTTAATTTATGATATCCCACTTTCTTTACAGTTATGTCTATCTCCAGCATATAGATGGTATGCCACATAATCACTGTTTCACTCAATATTAAAATTTCTAATGCATTTTTAAACTTGTGTTATCAAAATGACGTCATTTCATTTATAATATGCTACTTTTTTACAGTTATGACTGTCACCAGCATATTGACGGTATATCTCATGATCACTGTTTTAGACAATCAGAAACCGGAAACGCTTTCTGAAGCTGAAAATTATCAAAAAATCAGAAAAATTGTGGAATGATTGAGTTTTCAGTATTTTAAAGTTGATTACGGACTATTCTTTGTCGTTTTACGTGTATGTGCAAAATTTCAAGCCGATCAGTTGAACGGTATGGAAGGAGTTCCCAGACAAACAAACTTTCGCATTTACATAATGATAGATTATTTAAATTATATTATAAAGCCTGCTTCCATATTAGGAAAAAAAGTTTTGCAAAAGTAACTTAACTTTTTGAAAATTCAGTGTATAAGCAAGAATATAAAAGTATGTAAACTTACCCCCTTTCTTTATCTATTTCTGCTGGGAAAAAACCCCTCATTTGTATGTGTATTTTTTGGGGCTGTTTTTAGATGGTTAAAAGTGAGTTTCTTTGGGTAAATAAGGCAACCCTGGTGCTATATGCTCTAAGCATCTTTTGTTATTAAAATTTATGTGTATTGTGATTAGTTGTTTAGACTATAAAATTTTACTAACACTGCCTCCTATGTTTGCTTAGTATTTCAGGGTTTCTACAGTTCAGTAAAGAAAAGAAAGGAAAAAAAAAGACTTTGTTTAGAGAAATTAATAAATAAAGATCAAGGGGAAAGTCATTGGGTTATTCAGAGAGTGGGATTCTAAATACTATGTATCTGATTCTAATGAATAGTTTCTCATAATCTATAATGTGTTGGCTCATCTTATATGTTGTTGTTTTTAACTGCCTGATAGTAAGTACTGTTATCTTTACAGCATTAGATCGCATTAATTATAATTATATTATTATATAGCATTAAATATGTTTACAGCTTTAGAACTCAGGGGGACCTAGCTTCTACTTGTTTTGGCACATTAAAATTAATTTTCTTCCCCATCTGAGTTTTTTTCATTAGAGAAAGGAACTTGTACAGTTCCTTTCTCTAATGAAAAAAACATTTTTAGTCTTTTATGTTATAATTGTATATGTGAATGTAGGAATATTCTCTTGGCCAGTGATTTGGAAACTTTTTTGATCGCATACTCTTACGACAAAAGTAATCATAAATTGTATCTCCTAATTATGTATACAGTGGAACCACACCACTTTAATACCTACCAAGTGATCATCCTATAAGGTGACAGTTTTGTTCTTCCTGAGGGTGGTCACAATAGAAATGTTCCACTGTATGTTGTGCCCGAGAGAGGACATACAGTGTTTTGAAGAGGAATGTGCTATACCCCCTAGAATTTTCTGCATATCCCACTTTGGAGACCTTTACTCTAGGCTATTTAGTCAGCATGATTCACTTCCATCATAATGCAAGATTCTGAGGAGAAAAAACAGATTCTTGTGACAATCATGCTAAAGTCCAGTTACAGTTTTGTTTGCTTGCTGTGGTACTATTCTTATAGTAGTTAGTGTTAAAAGATTAACTCTTCTTTAAACATTCCTCCCGATTCCATTAGGGCTATTAGAATATGCCAAACTTACCCTATCAATGAAATATCATTGACAACAAATGTAATATTAACTGTATCTGTTAATAAAAGTTTGAAGGCAATTTAATGATAAATTATGTTCTGCATCATGATTTTATCACTTGTAATTAAAAATAAATGCAAATCTTTTCTGTAGTATTGACCTTCAGTTAAAAGTTTTAACATACAAAGTATAAATCAATTAATATTGGTTAGCTGGTGGAAAAAATCTGAACAAACTCTGTGTAAAAACTTTAGAAAATTAAAATTTGGATACCTTTATTGTAGAAACCCTGTATTTACTTTCTTCCTGTGTGTTATCTGTGCTTTTTCTCTTTGATATAATATTTTTCTTTTCACCTTCATGCATCTTGGGAATGTGCAGTCGTAGCCCAAGTGGAAATGCACCTTCCATTCCTCCTCGAGCCTAAATTCTGTGCCCTCTACAGATGCACCTGGTGGGATGAATCCTGCCAATGCCGACTTCTTCAGCACTTCCAGTAGCTTCTCTCTCTTTGTATGTGCGTGCGTGTGTTTTTGCTCGCTTGTGCTTGCCACACAGGATCAGGACTCTTTCCAAAATGCTTTTCTTCCTTTGTGTACTAACATTATTTGTTTCTTGAAAATATTGTATACAGCAAAACCTGCCGTGATTGAGGCAAGGAAACTTGTTTGAAACAAGTTTTTTCTGGTCTGTGGTCCTATTCCCTGGTTCCTAATACTCCTGGCCTGTAGTAGAAAAAAAATGTTTCCATTCCTTGCTATTCGTTTTAAGGCAGTTTTTACTGTATTTTAAGAACTATTATGTAATTACTCTTAAAATTGTGTTTCATGCTTTGTGCATTTGCTTTTGAAGTGTAATAGGGCAAAAGTGCTTTGTTCACTGTATATTTTTTTAATTAAAAATTCATAATTTTAATGGTAACATATAAAGTTGCTATTGGAATTCAAGAAATTTCAACACAAAAACTTGCATATTGCAAAATTGATTGTGCAAATAACAAATGTCGCATAATTGGAATTTTTTTTTTTTTAAAGCATAGTTCATTTAAAAAAATAATGAAAAACCTAAAAAACACTCAAATCTTCCTAAACTAACTAAAGGTTGATAAAATTTGTGAGGTTTCTCACGTTCGGAAAATATGTCTAATATCCGCGGCGTATTGGAGTTTTAGTTAAATAATGTTTCATCTGCTTAATCTATGGTTTGCGGAAGACGAAAAATGCCAACAGGTCTAATGCAAGAAATTTCATATGAGAATTGCCCCAGAGTAGCTCAGTTGTAGAGCACCCGCATGTTAAGTGGTAGTCCTGACTTCGGTCTCCAGCTCTGGAATTTTTCACATAGTTGGTAAAAAATTGATCAACCTAAAAAACACTCCAAATCTTCCTAAACTAAAGGTTGATAAAATTTGTGAAGTTTCCTACATTCTAAAAATATGTCTAACAAATGCCTTTTGAAAGTTTGATATTGTTGGTGTGTTGTTATCTACGTTGTTACCTCTGTTTTCAGTTATTTTTGAGTAACCCATAGTTTATCCTAAAACATAATTTGAACATTTAAATATAGCAGATGGCATTTAAATTGTTTTGAATAAACAAAAGTTAAGTCACCCTTAACAAAAAAAAAAAAAAAAAAAAAAAAAAAGCCACTAGCAATACTTCTTTCAAACAAGTTAATTAATTTTTGTTATGTTTACTTTTTAGTGATACTGAAAGTAAGCAGTTTATTTTTGCAAATTTGTATGCTAAAGCATAATTTGATCATTCAGATTTGTTGTAATATTTCAAAATTAGTAATTATGATTATATATATAAAAAAAAAAAGTCTGGTTATTGATACTTACATAAACACTAAACTTGTTTAAGAATTGAGTCTGAATTCTGTTACTAATCTAATTCCTTTAAAAATATTTTAATGTTGTAAAAATTTAATATGGTCATGTAATAAAAATTTATGTTAATGTTTCTTAAAAAACTCTTGGTTTAATCACAGTAATAAATCAGCTTGTCCAGTTATTTTATATCTTTATACTATTAATGTGAGTCTTACGTTTGTAAATTTTTTAGAAAAAATTATCAGGCGTGCCAAGTCTCAGGATTTTTGCCTGAATCTCAGGTTTTTGATTCTGTTTTGGGTCTCAAGTTTATTTTTTATTTTTTCAGGCTTTTTAAGAGTTTATTAAAAAAACAAAACTTTTCCCAATTATCTTCATCAGGTTCACAAAATCAATTTGTGTTTCTTTCGTATTGCTGCATGAAGCTCAACAACCCTAGGGCATTTGATTGGAAATAATGCATCTAATGTTCTAAAAAAATGCATAAATAAATTTTCATTATGCTATGCTCATTATTTATTATATACTAAAAGTAACTTTTAAAATATACTTAAATTTTCAAAGCTGTATGAGATTAAGAAAAGTTTTTTTAAATATAAAATTTGATATTGTTTCAAATTTTACTGTTATAAGTTATCTTTATATAATTTTAGTTATCAATATTTTATCACCTACCTATTTTGATTGATGTTTTTATTTTCCGACATATCCTTGTCAAATATTTGAAATTGAATCTACATTACATCACTTAGCACTATCTTGTTACTTAAGTTTATATGGAAGTACATGGCTTTTAAGAAAAGAAACTATGTCTGTATTGATTGCATATCTATTTTATGCTGAAAACAAATGCATAAAAAATCTTAGGCTCTTTGATATTAAAAAGCAGGAAAAGGCACTTTGATTTCGGAAAGTTGGCAATAATGTTAAATTACTAATAAAATAAAATTAGAACTTCTCACATTAATCAAATTTTGCATAAATTTATATATAGCTGTCATTATGGGTAACCTGCTGATATTTTTCTAATCAAGCATTATTGCTCTGTTATAGCATTGTCACTATTTTTAAGGTTATTGGAGCACTTTTGTTGTAGACATTTGAATTTGTTTGCTGTGTTTGTACTATTTGTCTGTTTAATTTTTTATTAATATATTAAGGTCAGTTTAAGCACCAGATGGGATTCAGTGTATAATAAAATATTCCTGCTTAATATAGTATGTTGAAAGTATCTTAGTACTACAAATTGTAATTTTGAAGTACATAGCTGTTTTGAGTATTTGATTATGCTATTGATGATAAATAGTCAAACTTATTAATTCAAATATGTGAATATTTCTCGTTTGAAATTCTTAAACACGTGACTAGAAGAATGAAATAAAGTCTGACTGCTTTACATATCCTTAAGCATGATAAGAAAATCAATTTGACTTAAATATATTTATTTTAAAGAATTAAGATTTCAGCTTACCCTCTACTATTATTATATTTATTTAAATTAAAAAATTTGTTGGGTATCAATCATAAAAAAAAAACATATGAAAGAGAGAGTTTGTTCATGAAACTTAATCAGGATATCATGACAGACCTCTTATATGCCACATTTATAAAAACTTTATAATTGTTGGTGGCTAAAACAGATAATCAAAATTCTGATATGTTTATTGTCTTGTAAATACATTAAGATATTGATTTCCTTCTCTTGTATCTTTTTTGGTTACTTGAGTAACAGCTTAGTCATGTTGTTCTGTACTAGTATTTCCAAATAATTGGAATTTGCTATGTATGTCCTGTTTTCAAAGTAAAAAGTGCATTCATAGAAGTGCATTTATTGTTGGTTTTAAACATTTTTAAAAATATTACACTCATACATCTAGTTTAAGTAACTAACTTACTCATTTAGGTAACAAAATGTGTGTCTGAAGTGTCATAAGCATAGGTGTCATTGCAGCATGTCAAAATATCACTTGAAAAGTGGTGGTATTGAACCATAAAATTGTAATAAAACGTTAATCACATTATGCTCTTATTTTTAACCTTAAACCATAGTTTGTGAAAAATAGACCAATGAGGTGAATTTTTCTTGCTATTTTTCATGATTCAAACTAATTTGCTTTTGAAGCTGTGATCTTGTTTTGCATGCAAAATTGTTTTTGTTTATTTTGTGGATAATCAGGATTCTTCTCTCTCTGGATATGTATGGAACATCGGAAAGTATCATTAATATATGAAGCCTTGTGGTAATTTTAATTGTTCAAAGTTTTCTTAATTATACATTAACTTTTTTTTAACTAAGTGTGTGTGTAAATACAGCTCTCATACCTTGTTTATGTTGCATGTGTGCAGAGAATATTGGATCAACACTCAGTTGAAATTAATCTTTGTTAATTAGTTTTTAAAATATAGTTTTACAGTTATTAAATTGCAGAACAGTGCTTTGTGTTCAGACAAATACTGGGTACAACTAAACTGGTGATTAAGAAAACTCTTTGAGAATACTGTACTTCTGTGATAGGAAGGGAAGGGAAAGGGGATTGTTGGAGCCCCATGAGCCTATGGAGAGAGCTATTAGGAATAGAAACAATGCCATACATAGTTCGGCTCTGAATTTATGGCTTCTGAAAAAGTTCCATTAAGAAGATTCAGTAGTAAGATTCTTCCTGGCATAGGAGGTAAACCATGATCAGATTCCATGAAGGTAAAGATACTATTCAGTAGGGGAAGGGTGATCCCTGATGACCACATAATTCCACCCACTTGGCAAATGGGATTTATTGCCAAAGCCTTAGCATATGGTAATCTTTACTCTGGAATCTCCCCCACCACTCCTCTTCTGAATGTAATCTTCCAAAGTCAAAAGCCATGAATTCAGAGACGGACTATATCTTAAAGGATTTATAATGAAGTTTGATTTCAAACCCACCATCTATAAAAAGAAGGATTTTCCAAATTCAGATAAATGCCTTTTATAAACTTAATTTTTTCCCCAATTATTTATTTAAAATAAAGGAGAAGTGTATGTTACACTGCATGCAAAGAGTCCTGATGTACTGTTAAAGTATATCTGAGTGTGTCAACCTAATTTTCAAACTATTTCTGTTAGTTGCTGTAGAGGCCATTGCTTGTAGGTATTTTGAGTGTGGATCTCCATGTATTGGTGGGATTAAATGAGCAGTTAACAGAAAACTACTAATACATATCGTTGATTTTGTATTTTTAGATGATTTAAAAGATGACTTTATAAATAAACATTGTCCTCGATTTTTATCAGTTTATTGAAATGTTCACTTGTAGGTACTTTTAAAAAAAATTTAACATACCTTGTTTTTATTAGGATATAATTATGTATATAGAGAGCAAATATATTAAGATACATGTAATGAACTTTGTTTTAAATGTGTCATGAATGGATCATTGAGGGATATTAGTTTTTTAATTTATATTTAGTGTATAGAAGCAACCTGCAAGTCTTTCATTTTTGCTTGTTTAATATAACATTTTGGTGTACTTGCACAAAACTTGGTGTCATTTGAAATGTGTGATATGAAATGATGTATCTTAGTATTTCATGTAGGTAAGTGTATATCTTAATGAAATATACAATTTGTTCATTAAAAAGAGTCTAGAAGAATTTTTCTGTATAGAAATATAAAGGTATAACATAGTTAATAGGTGTAAAATATTGAAAAATCTATATTTGTGAATTTGTGAGGCAGTAGCTTAAAATTAGCTCACTCGCTAAATGGATTTAGCTGTGTTAAAGGAGTATAAAATTAACAGCAAATACTTCTTTTAAAACCATTTATCACATTTCAAAAGCAATTTGTTTTTCCTTTAATCTTTTTTCAAAAAACTTAAAAGGGCTTAAAAATGTTAATTATTTTTTATATGAAAAGAAATATAAATAATTGATAAATATGTACACGATTCATAAAGTACTTATACCATTTTTGTTTATTTTCGATATTTTGAAAAATTCTCAATAGCTTTTTGGCTAAAACTGCTGACACCCATTACAAATGTTTATTTTTATTGATTATTGATTTTCTTGGGACCAACATGAATACCAGTAATCAAAGAAGATTATTTTCGAAAAGTAAATTCTTTTATATTCCTATAAGTATACTTAATTTTTATTCTTATATCATCATTTTGAATGATTTAACTTATGAAACAACCTTGTTTTCTCTCTGCAGAATGTTCTTCATAATGGTGCTAAAATATAAAAACTGATGTTACAGTAGTTAGCATGCTAGTTCTGTCGCACTGTTGTTATAAAAAATAGATAATTGTGTTTTAAGTTTTCAAGAAAATCGATGTTTTTAGTTTTTTAATCTTAAACCTCTGCAAAAATAAATATATAAAAAAAGTTGTTCCAAGTTTATTATTTGTATAGGTTTTCAAAGAACGTATGAGAAAGAATTTTATTATTTTAACTGCTTTGCTAGATATTGTTTTAAAATCATTTGTTACTATAGCTAATACAAAAAATATTTTTTGCTGAATGTACATGGCTTTGTTGATTTAATATAAAATGATTATATGTTGATAAATTTATTCACCCTATGCAGTAGTTCATTTATAAGAATTGGATAGCACATGAAAGTTTTTACTGAATGTGTTACTAACATAGTTATTTCTATACATTCTGATTAATCAGTTTTTATTTGTGACGATGAAAGGTTGAGATCAAGGTAAATAGAAATAAAATGTTAATTTATATTATACAAAATATTAGTACTCCTGAGATTTATTTTTCATCTAGATGGCGTTAATATATATATTAAATAATCTCGATAATTTATAGGTACGTTGTGTAAGATAAGTTCAAAGTTTTCAATTTTATTTATTTTTTGGCAAGATGTTTTAAGACTCAGGGGGAGAATGTATTTTAAAGAAATGTGGCTTATAAGTATTTGAAAGATTTTTTTTCTTATAGAAGATTAAAAATTAAATTTCAGCAATAATTTTAAAAGGTTTGAGACTGAAAAAATTTTCAATCCAAAATCTGAACCATCAATTCAACATTCAACTATACCAGGGATATAGTTAATCTCACAACACTGTATTTCTACAACAAATGTGACTCTGCCATTCTGTTTCTTTTCTTTATAGTTGAAATAAAACTAACATATTTTTCATTTATTGAGTAATGAAATAATTTGACGTTTGTGTTATTTGAATGTAATAATTAACATATCACGAAATTGAGACAGAAATCATCTGATCTGACCAACTTTTTCTGACTAATCATAGGCTTCATTAACTTAAAAAAACAATAATAAAAATATTTAGTATTGGTAGATTTTTTTACTTCCATACCTAAAAACAAACACTATAAAGGTACTTATTAGCATTTCTAGTGTCAGCTTGGATTTGTTCCAAGTATATTAAGTATTCAGATTAAATAAATAATTTTATGTTTTACTTTAAAACAAAAACAGTTCATTGCTTTTTATAAAAATTGTGATGCAGCATTAGCCAAAAATAAGTGTCAAAACATATTGTAGGAATCATCTTTGTTCCACCTCGGGTTACAACATTTATATAAAGAAAAACTTTTAAATTCTCTAATGATTGACTTATTATTTTCAGTCTAAAACAGTATTTATAGTAATAATATATTGGTATTAAAAATAATTGTGTTTTTGTACAGGCGGCCTGTTCCTCTCATTCCTCCTCGCATCCCCGATAGACCCCAGGTGCAAGCAAGACATAATTACTAAAAGTATTCATGCTGCTTGCTTCTCTTTTGTATGAATAGTGTTGTATTCACATCATGAGGTAATTGATAATTGTAGTGCTGCATGGAATGAACCATAAAGAAATTATGCTGCATTACATCATCATTTTTGATTCCTATGTACATATTATTATTATTATTATTATTATTTTTGTTTTTCACTTAAAAAAAAAAAAAAAAAAAACTATATTGACTCAAGCTTTGAAAATGACTGGTTTGTGTTAGTTATTCTATAAAGCAATTTTATTTTATTATCTGCAAGCAATGCTCAAAATGTTTTAAAAGCATGGCTCAAGTTCTCCAGTCTTTCATACGATTGATTTTTGTGTATTTTTTCAAAGGGGGAAAAATATATATGCATATATATTTGCAGTGATGTTATCACATAACTTCTCCCCCCCTGCCCCTTTCTGATCTAAATGTTATTTTTTACAGTTTACTCACCCAAAAAAAAAAAAAAAAAAAAAAAAAAAAAATTCTTTTTTGATATCAGTATAGTATTATTCCTTGTTTGTGCTGCTTTTTTTTTTTTGTCGTAATTTAATTTAATTTTTTTTTTTGTTGTTGTCTTTTTCTGTGCCAAAACTGCTATTATACTGACATTTTTATTGCAGTTTAAAAAATATATTCATTTCGGGTATTACAAATGAGATTTGAAAAGACTACAGTAATCAAAACTGAAAAGTATGTGCTATATTTCATATATCACATTCAGATAAATGTATCATTCATTTCAAAAGTTCATTCATTTGATTTTTGGACTAAAATTACAAATAATACCAGTTATGGATATTTTTCAGAATAATTTGTCCTGGTGATTGTTCAGAGATTAATTTTCTTTCTTCTACATAAATCTAAACTAGAAAGTATATGTAATATACATTCATCTGGGTTAGATACTTGCCATTAAACTGTTCATACTAAATAATTGTAATGATAAAACTTATTTGTTTACTTGCATAAAAAAAGAGTGGGGAAAGAGCAAATGTGAGAAAAGTTTTTTAGTTTAATTGTATTCCAATATATTGAACTTAAACCAGAAAAAAAAAAAAAAAAAAAACATAATCAAATACTTTGTGAACAAAACAGAATTGCTGGTCGTATCCGCAATCTATCTATCTATATTATATTTTATTACATATTTTTAAAAAAAATTTAAAAAAAAATTAGGTCTGTTCTTTTAAGCTAGAGATGTAAATTCTGGAAAATAGTGGAATCAAGAGTTCTAGACCGAATTGCTTATATTATAGTAATAATTCATCAATACTGTTTAGATATATTAAATTACTGCAAACTATCATCTTCAGTGAATTCTAACTTTACCAGTTTAATGGCAATATAACACTATCATTCCATGAAAAATTAATTCCAAAATAACAGATTTTAGAATTTTTATGGTATATGCTTATCTTTTGTAAGTGACTTTGGTTTTTAAAACATGTATATATTAAATCATTAAACTTTATAGGAGTAGTTATTTTTGTATATGTGATCTCAAAAAAGTGCTGATAAACATTCCTGTAAAACACTGCATTCATTTGTTCCTCATTACAATCAATATTTTGGACTGAAAGTGTGGTACATGACCTGTTTTGTTGATTAAAATGTTTGTTGTTCATAATTATTATTGTTGACTATATTTATTTTGAAATTTGTTACTACTGTTGTTGTTATGATTTAGAACAGTGTTTTCTAACTACTATCACCCATTTCTAAGTCAGGATTCTAAATAGACATGAAACTATATATCAGAGTAATCCAATGACATATTTGGTTTTATGATTTCATTTTAAAGTAAAACTAATTAGTATGATACATTATTGTGCTTAAATGTAATGTCATATCTTGTTAAATGATCGAATAAGTTTTTCCTAAACCAGGATTGCTTTGACTAGTGTATCTTGAGAATTAAGTTTCCTGATAAACATTAAATAATTTGGACCAAAATGTTTAATTAGGTCTAAAGGTTAAGTCGTACTTAAATTGAATTGATTCTTGATATCCATTTTTTTTTTGTTTTTTTGTACACAATTTTTATCCAAGTTAATTGAGGTAAGTTTCAAAATTTCTTATTATATGTATTCTTATTATATGTGCATTATTTTGTAACTGTCAGGAAGCTTACAACTCAGTTCTCCATGTCTTTCCCACCGAAAGTAAAGTAACACTTAACAATCATTGAAGCTATGAATTTGGCTGTACTGTCATCAATTGAGTTGTTGCAACACTGTTATATATGTGTCCATCCAGTTATGACTCATATTCATTTTAAGACATTTTAATTAAACTTGATCTCAATAATTTTTTAGCCATATCGATTGCTCGTCCCTGCATATGATTTATTATCTCATTTTTCTTTTTCAGTCTCTCATCTCACACTCTCTAGTCTCACCTCACATTCAAATTGTATTTTCATTTAATTTTCACACACAATAAATGAAAATAAAATTTCAATTAATCAATAAAATATTGCTTTAAGCTAACAAAGCAATTTGCATTATCTAAGCCTGTTTGTAGTTTATTGAATTTAAGTACGTATTGCATAGTGTTGAAGTTAAATTAATAAGACTAATATGTTTCTTAACATATAATTGAGCATTGTATTATTTAAGGAATTAATAACCTAACATAATAGTGTTTTTATTGTGAAGCAACAAAATTTTGATTTCACTCGCGGTTGTAAAGGGAACATAATTTTAGTAAATTATTTTAGTGTTGCTTTACTGATAACAAATTTGATTTTTGAAAAATGCTTAAAAGGGATAAGTAATATGTAAATCTTATAGTTTTTGAATTATTATTATTTTTTTTATTTATATGCTATACATTGTTCTTAAAATTGTTAGAATTTCTTTTAAGCATCTACACATATTTCCAATTACTAGAAGGTGTGGTAGAAATGATTTTAAAGAAACGACATGCATGATTAAGCAATATTATTGCAAAAAAGGAAAAAAAAAAGTAAGATATGTGCTCAATCCTGTTAACACAAAATAGTTATTTACAAATATTAAAGGATATGGGTTGCATAGGAGTTTGTTAGAAAACACTGATCTTATGTATAGTAAAACTGTGACATGTTTCCGTCTTTTTTCGTTAAGTATTTACTGCGCAAGTAATTTACAAGTTTATACTGGTGCTAAATTTCTTTACAGTTTAAATTTGATTATGACATTTTTAAAATTTAGTACTAAGTTTAGCATAATGTCAGAGTATCAATTTATAAAATCAAACTCAGGAAAAAAGAAAAAAAAATCAGTTTTATAATTTTTATCTGGTAATTTTGCAATATTGAATGATATATGAAACATTTGTATTCCATTATTTTGTAAGAAAATAATATATATATATATATATATATATATATATATGTATGTATGTATGTGTATATATATATATATTTAATACTTTATTTTGTTTCCATTTATAAGAATTATTTGATGTTAAATTTCAGGGATATCATTTATAAAAGTGATATCCGTATTGCATTTTGTGTAACCATGTAAGTACATCTGTTTGAAGTTTGTGGGTAAAAGTGTGTTGCTGTGAATAGTATTTAATTTTCCATCATAATTTGAAATTAACTTTGTAAATGATGAATTGAAATTAGTTACTTCCTCCCCATTCCTCGGGCTTGCTTTAAAAAGCATTGTTCTGTACAGAAATTTGTAAATGAAATAAATGAATATATTTAGCCAATATGTTAAATGTTATACCTAGTGCAATAAATTATTTTTAATTTTAATGTATGTTGCAAGTATATAATCTAAAGTTAAATTAAAATGTAAATATTATTAAGAGAGTGTTGTTCTTTTTACATATATGCATAGTTACACACACACACACATGATTCATTAAAATAGCATGAAAAACTAGCTTAGCCTATGCACAGGGTGTTCACCAATGTCAGGAGGCGAAAATAGTAAATTGCATCATTATACTAATAAGAAACTTAAATACAAAGGAAGCATTAGTCCATGGAACAGGAATACGCATCAAGTTTATATGGTAATGCTATTGATTGCGAAGTTTGAACTGGAACTGCATGCAATAAAAGAATTTTAATTCCACTTAGAAAATATTCTGGTACTATTTTACCATATCCTTACAAAAAACTCTTTCCAAATATACTTGCATTTGCGATGATAGTAAATAAATCTCAAGGACAATAATTGAAAACAGTGGCGGCTTGTGGGATACAGCAAGTACAGCCGGGCTGCACTTGAAATTATCAGCACATAAAATAATTTATTCTACTGATTTTCTTAAATTCAGATTAGAATTGTGGAATTCCTACAGTAAATTAAAAAAATCTCTGAAAAAAAACAAAACACAAAAAAACGTATTGTGGGGGCTGGTCGGCGAACTCGCCCCACATATTTTATTTTGCCATGCATTTTCCCCTCTATGCTGAAATTTCAATTTAATTTAATCTGTTTCCATCAAGCATCTGAGGCTAGAATAGAACCCAGAACCTTTGGGTTGGGAGGCCAGCGTCCTAACCGTTCGCCAATCTGAGTCGGGCTGATATGACTAAAGTTTGAAGTGACTGTTAGGGTTATCACGCCGTTGGCCGAAATTGAGACAAACGACTGATTTTGAAATTAATTTTGTAGTATAATTGTATTTTATTTTGAAGAATTTCCATGTTTGGAAATATAGAATCTTTTTTTTTTTTTTTTTAATTTATGGTCAAGTACATTTATGACTGATGATAAATTATTTTGAAGCGGCTGGATTGCGCCTCGTTCTACCACCCATAAAGTGAAGTATATTAACTAACTAAATTGTGTTAATTATATTAAAATTTATTTTTAGGGCTAATTAATTAGTTAATGGAATTACTAATGTTAATTAGATGTAAATAAAACTAAAACTTCCCTCGTGTTACACTTCAGAAGGGCTTATCCCATTCATTCCTTCCCCTTGCGTGTTCTAATGTCCAGGTTTTGTGCGATAATAAAATAAAACACAACTTTTACGAATTTTTCTTTATTTAATATGACCAATTTGAGAAAACACTAGACTTTTCAATGTCCATTCTCCTTCTCGCCTACAGCGACAGATGGCGACATTAGCACAATAGCAATAATCAAGCTGTATTCAAGTTTGACAGTTCAAAATGACTCCTGCAAGCTTAAAATGGATTGAACTGTCAAGCTTGTATTAATACTTCGAATTCAAAAAAATGTCAAGCTTGATTTAAGCTTATGTGCTGTCTGGGATTTATTTCAAATTTACGCACTTTCCTTTTGCAAGACCAAGAACTCTAGAAATGACTTCAATTTTCATTTGAATGTAGAATTTCTCATCTTAATTGATAACAATGGATTCTGTTACTATTGCGACTATTGCATGAAAAATAGAATATGAAATTAGTTATTTAAGTTCAAATTGCATATGAAATCGACGTCAATTTTATGTAAGGAATTTGAAATTGCTTTGGAAGCGCAGTAAGGGTATTAAGCCCTTTCGCAAAAGTTATGAGAACGTTGGTATTTACAAAAGCGGCATGATCATCATAATATCAGGGTGCAGGATGTGTTTGGAACCTAAACATACACACAGAATTGAATGTTTCAGGAAGGTTTTTCTATATTTAAACTATCAACAATGTTTTAAGATTTATTCGTAAGGTAAAATTTCAGTAAGGTCGTCTGCAGCATGACTGCACTAATGCATTGTTCATGCTTTATGAACAGCATGATAAAATAAAACACTTGTCTACATCATGTAAGGAATAACCTTACATGATGTAGACAAATAAGGAGGAAATAAGGCACTTCTAAAGTAAAGTTTCATCTGCATTTTTTTTTAAATTGTATTTATGACACAAACTTTGCATCACTAGGTAAACAATTTTGCCTTTTTTGGAGATTCCACAACACTGGAATTATTCAAATTACACAAGTAAACAAAAAAATGTGTTTCCTAATGTGCGATGAATGGGTACGCGACTAGTCCTACTACAGTCGAGTGCCAAAAATCCGCAAACGTCCGAAATCCGCACACCTTCTCTCATGTAAATAATGAAATTTGCAGTCATCCACTAGTGATGAAATTGTTGAAAAATATCTTGAATCTAGATAAATATGATTCTGATGATGATGAAAACTTATAATAATAAAAATAATAATTATATGATAATAATGATAATAAAATCCCTTTAATAAAAGTTTAAAGTTAGGAGAAGACTACCTTAAATTTTTAGGACAGCAAAGCCTGGTAACAAAACAAGAATTAATGATAATTTACCATTTGCAAAAATAAATTAACAAGAGAAAGAAAAAGAGAAGAAAGAAAGAAACTGAAAGTAGAAAAAAATAATACTTTAAAACAAATCACCATAGAACATGCTTTCAAAATTAGGAAAAGGAAATTTTGAAACCATTTGCTTTGCTAGTCTTCATGTAATTTTTTCTTTTTTCTCCTATGCTTTTGTATTTAATGTGAAAATATAAGTGAAATACTTTTGACTGTGTTTTTATTTCATTGTAATTGTATTCTACTTTTTTAAAATCAGAAATGTAGTGATTTATCTTTATGGCCCGAAATCCTAAAATCCGGTCCCAAGCTGTGCGGATTTCTGGCTCTCTACTGTATATAGTTACGCTGATCACTGACTCACTCTGTATCCACTCCGGGATAACCACTTTAATGTAAATATTTCACTGCCATTACTACCAGAAAATTAAAAAGCAGAAAAAGCGTAATAGCATCTGCACTGTTTATACGATCCGCTTGAAAATTTTCACAATTATGTATAAAAATATAAACAATCTGTGCTACTCTAAAAAGCTGAAAATCCACTGGTACTCTAATTTTTAAGCAATCTTTTACTATTTTCAGCTCCATTTTATTTCCGAGAGTCAAAAAAGTGAATCATTTGCGGGACAAAATGAGCTGTTGCAATCGATATGACGTCATATTCATCATGGTCATCAGGCTTTGAAAGGAAAGTGCGATTCCAATTCATTTAAAATAGTTTTTCCAGATTACAGAGTTCTTTTTTTTCCCACTAATAAATTGTCTGCATGGATATAAGAAAGGCTGTGTACACACAATGAAATCTTTCAAATGCCAAAAGTTTCTGTACATTTCCACAGAACTTGAACAGAAGTCATCTTAAGGCAGGCCTGTCCTAAGGCGTGTGTGGTCCCACATGTGCGATATTGAGAAGGGCGTAAAATGAAAAAAATTAGTGAAAACTAAGAATTTTATTTAATTTTAAATGTAATTTAGCTGTTATAATGTCTTCAAGTGCTCCGCTAAGTTGTTAAGGCCGAACTGAACAATTGTACATAGTGAATCACAATTACTTTCACGTGCTCATTTCATTTATTAATATATAAACTAGTGTGTGTCCCAGTCACCCCCGTACATTAGAGATGAGTTCGGGCTCATTTTTTGAAGCCCGAGCCCGAGCAATATTATTAAAGTCGGAGCCCGAGCCCGAAATTTCAGCTAAAGATAAAAAACAAAAAATTCAATTACTTCATTGATAGAATACAATAAATTTTTAGTTTGTGCAAATTAAAGACAAATAGTGTTGCAAACTCCCAATGCACTTTCTAATTCTTTGTATCCATCCTTTATCAAAAAATGTCGGATCTCTTGACTAACTAAGGAATATAAACCACCGTTCTAAAATACCCAAAGAGCTTCACGCACCTTCTAGGCGCCCGTACCGCTATTTTTATTGATTTATTTATTTTTTATAAGTACTTTTATTTTCCTCATGAATCACTTTTTAGAATCTGTTTCAAGCAGTATGTTCAATAAAAGAAAAATTTTTCACGAGCCCGAGCCCGAACACAATTGTGAATTTCAGAGCCTGAGCCCGTCTCATCTCTACCGTACATCAGTATACATGTGTACTGGCTAACAAAGAAGGTGAAAGTATGAATATTTTAAAAATAGACAAGCACTTGTAATAGCCTCTTTTTTATACTGTCAGTAAAATCATCCCTCTTCCCAGATAACAAATTTTCATATAGGTAATATTTCCCCCCCCCCCCCCCCCAACATTATGCCGAAAAAACATCATCTTTAGATTTGGCATGCATATTGATAAAACAGCTAAATAACACATAAAAAAAATAATAATAAAAAAATGCGACGACGACGTATTTAACGTGCCACAGTCGCCATTAGCAAACACGGCAGTCTTGTGTGGTCTCAGGATCGAACTTGCCACCTTTTGGCTGCGAGATCAAACCACTACCATCTGGGCTACCTCGGCACCATTCACATAGCTTTACATCGCCGAATACTGAATCTTGTGAAAAATTGCTTAAAAATCAGGGAACTACATTGAATTTTTTATTTTTATTATTTTTTTATTTGTAAAGTTGTGCACTTTTTTACTTTCCCAACATGTACCATGTAAGGAAAGTATTGTAATCATGAAAAAAATCGACATCGAGATTTTGGTGTATTTACACGTTTTGAGGTCTTCTGAATTCATTTATGCTATTTTTAAGAGATGTATGTGTGTGTGTGTATGTGAGTGAACACGATAGCTCCTAAACGGGGCGTTCGATTGAGCTCAAATTGGGTATATATGTCATAAATCACCGTCGCATGACCGTTATTGATTTTGATGTGTATACAGGTTTTCTACAGACCTGGAATATCAGGGAAATGGGATTTGGGAAAAAAGTCAGGGAAATTAGCAGAAATTGAAGAAAGGTCAGGGAAATGCAAGAAAAATTGAAATTTGCGGTAAAATCAAGAAAATATTTGCTGTTTGAACCTAAGTATAGAAATTGTTTTATTTTCATTTTCTCATTCAACCTTATAAATAATTTTAAAATGTGTTCTTTATGAGCAAATCTTGAATATGCAGTTGAAATATGCTTAGTTTTATCCTAAATTATTATCAAACATAATTTTTGTTAGAATCCAGTGATGTCAAATAAGATTCTTGTATATATTAATTTTATTATTATTATTTGTAAAAAAAAGGGGGCAAAATATATAAAAATTATTTATTAAAGGATGTAATGTTAAAAATAGAAACGCAAAATTCGGGAGAGCACGCTAGATAAAGTCAGGGAAGAGCATGATAGATGTCAGGGAAGCAAAAGCTGTGAAATCTGTAGAAACCCTAATATAGGACTTATAGTTTTTCTAGAGGGCTACGACAAAGATTTCTTTTACATTATGGTCTATGGGGGAAAATTCTTGAAAGTGCGCTTGCGTTTAAACGGTACATTCGATTGAGCTCAAATTGAAAAAAAAAACTAAGAATTTTTGCCGAATTATTTTGATTAACATTTATTTAAATGCTTGGTAATGATCTTAATCGTAAGTGTTCGGAAAGTCGAGAGGAGTCACTCCAGATTTTTTTCTCTAGTTTTCATTTTATTTTTTACATAATTATATAAATTTTCAAGACGATCGAACACATGGCGTGGATTTTATTACGTTTTTTGAGTATAGATATTGTTTTGAAATAATGGCATTTAAAATTTTGTTTTGGAGGAGTGCAACCAGGAATAGTTTCGCGTCTAGTTTTTTTACTTGTAAAATAATTCAAATGAATGTATGTTAAATTGTTTCATGTATCTACATATATAAAACAAAGAGTAAACTGGATTGAGCAACTGCAACTGGATTGCAAAGAGTAAACTTAGATGGTTGGTTAGTTTGTCTGCATCTCGCGTAGCTCCGAAACGGGTGATTGTAGACTTAACAAATTTTGTATAGAAATTCTCCAGGACTGGTCCCAACATACCTCGAAGCGATTTTTTCGAAATTCGAATTATTTTAGAAGATATCGATAAAAAACGTGTCCCAAAAGGCTCATTTTTTTGCTTCGCCATTTCGCAATTGTAACCCCGCAGTGGAATGAGTGAGAATTTAAGCATATCTAGGTTGCCATATTTGGCATGTTTATTAAATGATTCAGACTCTTGAAGTAAAAATAAAAGAATAACGATTTTTTTTTGTTGTTGTTCAGATTATTTGTAAGGTTGTTTTTTAATTAAAATATCGTGCGCATGGTAAATCAGAGCAGGAATGAAATGTTTTATACTCAAAAAGAAAAATAGGGTTTGGAAATTTTCCGTGACTAAAATGTGCAACTTTTTAATTTGGCGAAAAATAAAATGGTTGATGTGAGATTTTGAGGAGATGATTCTAACGCTTGGCGCAATTTATCGTAATTTTATCGTCTGCTGAATACACCTGAGAATAAGTTTTTGAAATTTTCATTCAGTTGGAGTTGTGCATTTGTCTGTGCAGCTTTTCTCCATCTATTTCTAATGTATTACATCCAGAAAAAGGATGTTAGAAATATCAATTTTAATTTGTGTGATCACACTCATGAATAATGATATACTTTCCAACTTAATGAAATAAGGAACGAAAATAGGGAAGACCCATGGATTATAATAAGCTTTTAATATATAGTACTGTAGTGCGTACTTAAAATCTGAAAGTGTTTCAGATTTTCTTACTTTTTTTTTTTTTCCCCTTTCCGTTTTTTGATAAAGGCCAGTATATCCAGAACCTTTTAAAAAAAATTATATAGGACGAAAATAATTTGTACTTTTTTGTAGGTTTTTATCATTTAACCATTTTATTTTTGCAACCAGGGGCGGCCCGAAACAGTAAGTATCGCATCTGGGCGCGGCTTCGAAGGGGCGTCATTTCGAACACAAAAACTAAGTAGGGCATAAAAAAGAGAGTCTTCTTTTAAATTAGCAGAGGCGCCACTTACCCTAGGGCCGTTCCTGTTTTAACCATCTTAATTTTAAATTCCATTCAGAATACGAGAGATTTCAGTGCCAAGGAAGCCGGTGAGGAACAGGATTCTCTCCGAACAAGATTTATTAAGATGGCGAACCAACTGGTCGCCGGAGGCGGCTAGTATTAAATCAAATAAAGCTTTGCTGTAGTTAAAAAATGTATTTGTTACCTTATACCTGACATAACGATAATCTGAATGAAAGACTGTTTTAGGAGTTTGCTTTTTACACAAGTACTGTACAGTACTCTTACTGAAGTTCGAAAAAAGCCAGTTTAAAGAATTGGTACTAGAAAAAAAATGATTTAAAAAATAATAAAAGAAAAGGTAGCAAATACTTTACTTTAGTATTACTGCTTATTAGTTATGGATTTTGTTTTTTAATCCCTTTAAAATGCGAGCTTCAAATATTAAGTTCTTGAAAAAAAAATTCAGTTCTAGAGCAATCATAACACTTTATGGAGGGTTTTCTATATTCATTTTCATTGTAAGGAGGCGCCAAAGCTCATTCTTGCACACACAACATTTTGCATTTATACCGGTCCCGTCTTCAGTGAATCTATTTTCCGGAGAGAATTTGGAAATAGTGGCATCACCACGAAAAGAGCAATTAATTTACCATTGTATTTTGCATTTTTTGTGAGTGCCTTGGTTTTCGCATAATCACATTATCAGTCTCCTATATGATACATATCCTAAATTTTCTGATTTATTTTTTACTAGCTGCTACCCGCGACTTCGTCCGCGTCTGCTTTAGAATTAGGTCCTAAGAGAAATGAAGCATGTGTGAATAAAAAATATGTTTGCGACAAAAGAAACTGCATTTAAATATTATTTGCTTTTTACTTATTATAATGAAGTATTGACATAGAAATACGTAATCGGAAAGGAGCATCTAATGGTGATGCTTTAACGATAAGGCCCTGCATAGAAAGTTGTCGCTTTTACTCCAGGACTGAGAAAAATTATCATCTGAAACCTCCCGTTGTCCGCCAAGTTACATCATCGGCACCATCTCAAGATCCCTGGAGTGACGGAAATGTTCGGACGGACCAATTAGCAGATAGCGACATTAAACCTATAATGGAGTTAATCGAAAAATCTAGCGCTAAGCCCAGCTGGCAAGAAATATCATCTTGCCGTCTGGCAACGAAACAATATTGGGCTTTGTGGGATTCGCTTCGCCTGAGAAATGGAGTCCTGTATCGTAAATGGGAGTCGGACGACGGGAAGATGCTCCGATGTTAGTTAGTACTCCCTCGTTCGAGGATTTCGAAGGTTCCAGAAGAGCTTCATAATGGCTTAGCTGGGGGCCATTTTGGCATAATGAAAACCCTGCAGAAAATTCGCGAGCGCTTCTACTGGGCTGGGGATCGAGACGATGTCGAAAAGTGGTGTCAACGGACGCCTGTGCCACCCGTAAAGGCCCGAAGAAACGAAGCCGTAGAAGACTACATCGTTACAATGTAGGAGCGCCTTTCGAGAGAATCGCCCTCGATATCTTGGGACCCCTTCCGCGAACTTCGGATGGTAACAAATACATCTTAGTTGTCATTGACTATTTCTCTAAATGGCCCGAAGCGTGTCCTATTCCCGATCAAGAAGCTACGACTGTAGCAGAGGTATTGGTGTAAGAATGGATTTCCAGGTATGGAACCCCTCTGCAACTTCATTCCGACCAAGGAACGAACTTTACCTCTGCAGTTTTTAAAGGACTATGTCAATTTCTCGGAATAGACAAAACCCAGACTACGCCTTTACACCCACAATCTGACGACATGGTCGAGAGGTTTAATCGCACTATTTTGAACAACCTCTCATTCCTGGTCTCTAGGAATCAAGAGGACTGGGACAAGGAACTCCCCTTCTTTCTGCTAGCCTATAGGAGTGCCGTCCACGAGACTACCGGCTTCACACCTTCCCAGATGCTATTCGGAAGAGATCTTCGTCTTCCCGCCGATCTAGAGTTTGGCCGCCCTCGAGATACGCTTCATCGCTAGAGGAGTACATAGAAAATCTTCGGGCACGGTTTGAAGACGTGCATCATTTTGCTCGGGAGCTGATCAACCTGAAAACGGAGAAGATGAAGACTCGCTACGACACGAAGGCTACTGGACACGAGTTCAACGTAGGTGACCAAGTTTGGCTACGGAATCCTACTCGACGGAAAGGCCTGTCTCCCAAGCTGCAATCACCGTGGGACGGTCCCAACACTGTTATAAACAGACTGGACGACGTCATCGTACGGATTCGTAAGTCAATATCACTGTGCCAAATTCGGTCGAGATAAAATGCGCGGTCATGGAGGAATCGGCGAACAAATTAAGTTTTTTTTTAAAAGTCATTACGCCTCAACGACGTGACCGATCAGTACCTTCTGCTTCATGAACCATCTATGATATGGCCGCTATCACTGTGCCAAATTTCGTCAAGATCTCTCGAGCTGTCTTGGAGAATCAAGCGGACAAAACTCGCAAGATTCAATCATAAAACCTCGCTTCACCTTCAGCCACGTTCAGCGTGGGAATTATAGACTAAACTGAACTTTTTCTCTCCCCCAGAGGATCAGATCAGCCCAAAAATTCGTTACAATATGTAGCACATGATAATACTGAAGACAAAAGGATAATTTTCTACGTAAGACACTACGTAGAACCTAAATCCTCCTTTTAATTCTTTTTTTAAAAAAGTTTTTAATAGGACTGTCAGATAGCGTGAGGGGGGGGATGATAAAATGTTGAAAGTCACCAAAGTTTGCAATTTTTGAGGATTTATCGCCAAGTTGGTCGCGGAAACGTAAGTCTCCAAAACTTAAACTTGCTTGGCGGTCTTTTCGACAATTGGCGAGAAACTTTCAAACACTACAGTTTATTTCAAAGGCGAAGTATAGTTAGAATATGCCTGACAAAGATTGTAAAACAGTTTTAGAAGGCGGTTTCAATATAGATTTCATTTCCAAAGAAGTGTTTCATGGAAAAGGAAGAAGAATACGGCAGTAGTAAGGAACTGGGAGTTCACCCCAGCCGGAGCCATGTTAATTCGCCGGAGCCTCCGGAGTCTCCGTTCGGATGCTTTCTCTAGGTCGAGAGAGAGAGAGAGGGGGGCGGGTCGGACCGGATGTTGAGAGAGGAAGTTGACCGGGTGTTCGAAGGATTGATAAGAATTTTTTTTTTCCTTTTTTTTCAAATAAGGGGACTTGTAATTTTTTCAGTCATCAAGATATTTTTCAAATAAAGGACTTGGAAAAAATTTTCAGATTTGAACAAATTTTTCAAATAAGGGTACTTGTAATTTTTTCAGAGTGATGTATTCTCTAATGAAAAATAAGGGACTTTAACATTTAGTATCAAAATAAGGGACTTTGTTATATTTTAAATAAGCTATACTTTATGAATTAAACCTGAAATAAAAAATATTGTTATAAAATGAGGACCCACCAGCCACCCGGTAGAACATCTACCGCCTCATTTCAAATAAAAATTTTTACTGTGCCTTTCCCCATCACGCAAACCTCGCATGAATGGAGACAGGGCGTAGCACAGAGGATGCGTTGTTGTTTTTGTTTCTTTAAATAATAATTAACTATGTGGAGCAAAGAAATGAACAACATCCCCAGGAGGCCTACAAACAAAAGAAATCTTCACACAGTATACTACCAGTATTAACGTGGTGCAATTTCTACCCTCCTTTTTTCTTTTACAAGCACTCATAATGGCCATGAGCGAGTGTATGCACTCCATCTTCTAAAATATAGCGTTTGTCATCAAAGGCGCTTAGAGCAACCTTATTTTGACAAATGCTGTGCAGCTTATGCTTCTCGCTTTGAATGCGGTAGTTTAATTCTCTTGTTGACTGTAAGGTTTGTAAGCAGTTATAATAGTGCTCGTGTGTTATACGCTTGCGTATAACATGACGTGCAACCCCCTTTGCAGTCTTCTTTTCACATTCTTTTGTTAAGATGGAGTACATCTTGGGCCTTAACCCTACAAATTCAAGGATGGGTTTTGAGTTAAGCTCATCCTTAAAACATCCTATCTTCTTTTTGTTGATGGTGCTGTACAATGGATGATCTTGCGGATAATCTGAAGTATCATATAGATGTTTATGCTGTAACATATCTTGATAAACATCCTCTGTGAAAATCTCATAAGTGAGGGAATCAGTATCCGTGAAGAGTAGTGTTGCATTGTGCCCATACTGTTTTTTTATAACATTATAATGAAACTCATACATTATTAATTTGCTGAGTTCTAAAATGCAGAACCCAGCATAGATGGGGCGATTTAATTTTAACGTTTTCTTGATTCTTTTTACAGCTACTAAGTTTTCATGTTGAATGATGCCTAAGACCTCGAAACCTTGAAACGACGGGGCAAGCTACTCGTTTTTCGGCAATTTTCTTGCTGTTGACGAGTTCTAGATTAATTCTCTTCCTTACATTCTCCATGGTCTTGCCGTACACAGCATTGTTCATAAGCTTGAAGAAGTCTTTCTCGAAGCTTGATTGTGCATTTTTTCGTTTTTCGGCGTTGAACTCAATATAATCTTTTAACCATGGAGATTGGTCAAATTGCAACACTCTGTGAATTTTAACTAGTTTTAAACCAAGCTGTAAGTATAACTGCAAGTTTCTGTAATGGGTGATATAATTTCGTTTATTTTTCAAATTGGGGACTAACTTGGTGCAATCACTATACTTGGCATCATTCAACATGAAAATGGATAACATTGAAAGGTCCTTAAGGGAGACACTCATTTTCTCGGCTGCTAGGGGGTAGTCGTTATGGAGTTGGTGTAGTTCTTGAGGGTACTCCAAGTCCACTTCAAAAATGTATCCTTGCGGCCCGTCTGCAGGTATCGATAAAATGGTGTTTATATCAATGTCTTCAGGTGATACCCACTTAAAATTACCGTGTGGTAAGCTCTGCACCATACTTGCGCCGTATAAATTGTTACAGTCAAGGTACATGATGTAAGAACTCGGCTTTGAAGGGTCATAACCCTTTTAAATATTTGTTATTGGCCTGCGCCCAGCGTTTGGTGATCATAGAAATGCCACCTCGAATGCCCCTCTCTATAAAGAGATGCATATCTATGTCCGTGAATAACTCTAGGGGTCGTTCCAACATTTTTAAAGAGCCTTGCCATGCGAGTCCAGGAGCTGTAAATAATTGGGCAGCATCCAAATCATAGTATTGTTTGCACAGCTTCCTAAAGTTTTGAAACACATCCGCTAACTGAAGGACATCACTTTTGACGTATAAGTCGTGATACTCTCCCAGATTCTGGATGTTGAAAGCTTGCCAAACAGTCTGTGCATGTGCATACTCTTCATCAGAAATAGTCTCCTGTGTTAAACTACTAAAAAATGCTTCTTGGGGAGGTAGGCACGTCTCATCAAATTTCTTGAAACAGGAAATATATTCATAGGTGTAGACGCCCTTTTTTAACAATAAATCTAAACTTGGATTTTGAATATTTTCCTTTAAAATGTTAAACTGGTCCTTTGGCAAATTCTTAACGAGTTTTTCTAAAGAAGCACTTAGAAACTGAAAACTATCTATGAACTGCAGTGTAATTTTACTCTTATTATGTTGCTTGGAAAGGGATAAAGAAATATATTTCTCCATGTTTGTAGGGATGACCTCGATTTTATGGTCTTTAATTTTACCCAATCCTTGCATTAACAGATGCCCATCGTATTGCTTCAAATTGTGAAATACAATGGGAATTTTCTTCTGCAAACGATACTTCAAATTACATTTATTGTGTAAAGCCCCACTGTAGCGACCGGTAAGGTGATCGTGATCCCTAACGCGATCCTTCCCTAAAAACTTCTTGCATAGGAAGCATCGTGTTGCTTGATTGAAATCAAATTCATTTTGAGGGGTCATACAAATGGGCACTATCTTTTAAAATCTCTGCCAGTTCCTCTTTTTCTTGAACCAATTTTGTTAAAAAGTGGTCGACAGCATTTTCCCCTCTATAATACAGTATGGGTTTGAAAGATTTGCCATCCGGGCCAACGATAATATATGCATATCCACAAGGAACGTGACAAGATGTTTTCTCTGTATAAGCGGTCTTTGGATTAGGCTGTGCTGTATCAAAGTGTGCGATTAATGACTCAAAATCTGCATAAACGATATAGGGTAGTTCGAGTTGATATTGCTGTTTTTTAAAATATAATAATTTGTCTTCTTCTGTGGGCATGTATATTTTCTGAGGCGCGTGCATGTTACATAATGGTGTATGCTCCTTTACATTTTTTTCCTCCGTAAATCGATGCATGCATCGATAACAATAATACATGCGACTATGATGTTTTGTGAGATCGCCCAATAATCTTGAAAAACTTCTAATTAAACAATAATGTTGGGTCTCTTCATTGGCAATGAGTAATAAATTGATACAGTCTTCATCTTCTCGGTTTGAAATAAACAATGGAAAGACTTCATTCTCATATCCAAACACATTAATTCTTAAGTTGTTCAGTTTTTCTATTATAGGTATTTTAGATATGGGTACCGGATACTGAATATCTCCCATCTTGATTTCCTCTTCGAAGGCTTCATAATGATACATTCGTTCAGGATAATCTTTTCGATCGATATTCATCATATGAGCTAAAAGACACCATACCAAACACTTGTTATCTTCATTTTTGATATTAACTATTGCCTTCTTGGCTGCAAGTTTAGAGGGAGAGGGATGTAACTGCTCGCCGCTAAAGGATGGTAGACTGCACAACAAAGTTCTAATTTTAAAATTTTGTGCAATAGCCAACCGGAACCTCTCTGTGTGAATTCTTCAAAAGATTTCTCGATTTTTTCCTGAGCCTCTTCGATATGCTTTTCGATTGTAAAGGTAGCAAGCTCAATTAGGCATTTGGACCGGAAATGGCAAGTGATTAGATTTTCCTCAACCTCTTGGCTTATGCGCGACATCTGCACTTTTAATACCGCGTACCACTTGATTGGATTATCTTCTAACTCCTCTTGCAAATACTGATTTACTTTTGGAGACGCTTCCTCAAAAAATAATTTTAAATCCGCTTCATTCTCTTCAGCTAGGCTCGATATCGTGGATGTAAAAAACATCCAAACACGATCATTATTTTTCTTCGCCCGCTTTGAATTGGAAGTGGATGGACCTGCCTTTCTTTTCTTATGCGATACACGAGCATGCTCCTGGAGTTCACTTTTCAGTGAAAATTGGAGGGGGCACTCATGGCATTGGAAGCCTCGACTATGCAACTGCATATGTTTTGTTAATTCATGTTTTCGGGTAAAACTTTTCTGGCACACTTCACAAGTAAAGGGCTTGATCCCAGCATGTATTTTCATATGGCGAGTCAGGTTTTTCTTTAGAGTGAAGGATTTTCCACATTGGTCGCAGATCTATAAAAGATCCAAAAAAATGCGACTTTAGAATACTTATTTAAACCCACATACAATAAACCTAGTAACTTGCTAAACATGCTTATTGCAAATAGTTTTAAATATCGATCTTAAAAAATATCAAAGTTGTAACTACTAAACAGAAATAAACAAATTAAACTATAATAAATTAAGTAGACACTGCGATTTTTAAGAACGGTATTTAAAAATATTTGCAAGAAGCATGTTTATCAAGTTACTAGCTTGCTATTTGTAAAAAATTCTAAGTCCGTTATCTTGAAAGAGTAACTGAAATGCACTAAGTTGAATAATTCGATGTCACTTCTATAAAATTTTCAAAGTATAGATCTGTTAGTTTATTTCAAGAACATATTCAACGACTTATCAGAACATAAAATATATACCAATGTGCAAAACTTCTAAAAGAAAAAAATTACAACTTACAATCTATTAATGCAGTTTACTAAGTATTTTGTAAAATCCTTTACTTGATAATTCTGAAAAATAGTCTAAGTCCCTCACTTTGTACAGACATAAATTATATTACTTTTAATTAGTTAAGGTTTACATAAAGATAAGTTTATACATCTATGCTAAAATAACTGATTATTTCTGTACCAAACATTGAAGAACATATCAAAAACATGTTAAGCATACTACTTCTACGAAATTTACAAAGTTCTAATAGCTAAGTTCCTTCCGATAAATAATTTCATAACTTATGAGAACTCATAAACGTATACAAATCAAAAGTATACTTAGTTTGAGCAAGTAACTTGTATAAAAGTAAGAGCATATTTATTTAAAATTTGTAAGCATAACCATCTCTATCAGTAAAATGTGTAACATGTGCACTTAGTTGATATTTCTCATAAAAATATTCAAGTCCATTACTTAATAAAAATTATGAAAATATGCTAATTTAATACTCTGATGTTTTAAAAACATAGTGTTTGATTTAAAATATTCTGTTACTTCAAGTAAAATGTGGTAAGATCTTTACATTAAAGAACACCTAAAAAATCTTAATTTTAAAATGCTAAGTTTCTTTATCTCACAACTTTATTTTGGAAAAACCTGTAAAATCGATTAAGTTATAAAATTATGGAAACTAACTTTTTTAGCTAAGTTCATTTTATAAAAAAATAGCACTTTGGGAATTCTCATGTAACACAATTTACCTATCACACTTAAGTTTATGATTTTAATCAGAAAATTTTATTTCAATGTAGTAGATAAATCTTTCTATAGTACATGCTTCAATAAATGTTGTTAAATTTGTAACTTTGTACCTTGTAGTGTATAAAAGATAAGTATAAAACACAACACGAGAACCTTAAATCTTGACCAAGTATGTTAACTTTACCACTTTTTGCTGCAGTAAAATTTCATAGATTTTTATTTTGCAAGTAATCAACACACACATACACATAAAGAAAACACAGAAAAGTTTTCGTATTTAAACTTATTTATTTACAAAAATATATTTTAAATTACACAAACTATTTACACAATTAAGAAAATAATAACTTTTCAATGAGTATTCTATAACTAAGCATGCATAAGTCCGTGAAAACTTATTGCAGTAGAAAACTTACAGCTCTACATAATTATGCACAACAGATATACATCATGCGATAGCACATTGGGTGTCATGTACATTAAAATAATCAGGAGGTTTTAATATATTTTTTTTTACAATCGCAATATTAGTTATACACCAATAACATCACATAATTACACATGTTTTGTCATCCTTGGAATTAGCAAAATCTGAAAACGGTTGAAAAAATGTATTAAATAGCTCATTTTGAAGATACTTCATATAGTCTTCAAAGAAAATGTTTGAAAAAAATTCTCCGTCATAAATGTATGTGCGTTTTTTCTCGCATATTTCTCTTGCAATATACAACATGTCGACCATAAACCATGCTTTACTACTTATAAGACCCTCTCTCTCATCAACATGTGTTCTATTCGAACAGGCATTTATCCTTTGCGAAGAATGATCCTGAACCCGGCCTATGTTTTTAAAAATTTCCTGATGTACTATATCCATTAATTGTTGTTTAGCCTCATCATAATTGCAATGGGGTTCATGGTTACATTTTTGCGGCTTTAATTTTAAAATCGAATGAGGTAGGGTCGTCGTATACCTCATTTCACAAAGTTTTTTTACTTGATCATTTAAAAGTATTAAAGAAATTGGATTTAACGTGAATGAATCTCCGGTTTTGTAAATTTGTTGTAAGATGCATTTTCCATCATCATTAAATACAGATAATTGATTATTACAAATAAAAGAGCTATTGCTATGACCTATATTAAAATCTAATAGTTTTACAATAAATTCGATCCATGTGGAAGGGTTCATCACGACTCCCTGACCGGTTGGTATATAGTCTAATTGGGCGTTCTGAATAAATTGTCTAATATGAATCTTCAAGTCAGTTCTTTCATCGTGAAGTGAAACGTAGATAAGTCTTTCCAAGTGCCATGTACCATTTACAGAAGCATATAAGCTATGGTAAAGATTGTCCATCCAATCGTCCAACTTTGCCCTTTTCGGGGAAGGCTCATAAATGTACATTTTGGCAAATGTTAGGTTAATGTGCGGGTCTGTCACATAAGGTTCAGAAGGAATACCATGCGTTAAAAGTTTGTTGGTTGGGGGATATATCTTACACATTGAACCATGTTCTAATTTAATGGTAGTGGTTTCACTGTTCGCTGGTTTAAAATCCAAAGTTCGTTTAGATCCAAAACTTAGAATGCATACACCTGATGATAGGTCTAGATTAAAATCTTCGTAGTTACCGTCTTCAATTTTAGGTTGTTCTTCAGAGCCTAAGTTCACTTGTACCATATTAAATTCATAATTTGTCACTTTCTGTAGATCTTCACGTATTTTTTGCAAAATGGGTATCCAAGAGTAAACAGAGACTGTTGCTCCAGGTAAACTGTAATTGATTCCTTCATCAGCAAAAGTAATTACTTTACGGGTCGAGGAAATTTTCTTTTCACTACTTTGCAGGGGTAATTGAAGCAATTCTTGCTGTAGCACATCAACATCACTTTCAGTATAAAATTCGGGGGAAATTTTCTTTTCAATACTTTGCTGAGGCTTTACATTTAAAGGCAATTGTATTATTTCTTGCAGCAACACATCAGCATCACTTTGAGGATAAAACTCTTGGGAGTGTATTCAATGTTAAAGTTATTTTCGATCGATTCAAGCAAAGACATTTTTGAAACTCGACGAAAAATCAATTAAAACACACGCCTTAAGTATAGGCGCACACAGTGTAAAGGGAGTCTCGCAACACACACCTGACCACTTTATCTAACTAAAATGTCTCTATACTGGTTCTTTAAAAAATCATGTGATTACCCAAGCGCCCTCTACCTTAAAACTTTCTCAACCCTGTAGATATTGCATCATCTAACTTGTCTTAGCCTGTTACATAGAGTTGCCACCGTTGTAAATAGTAGATCCTGCCAACAAACCTACCGGATATTGAATCATCACAGATTTGCACACGTTACTATCAGGTGTCTTCTGCGCATGTCACTTCCTTATCTCTTATCTGATCTGTGATACCTGATAAGAGAAAACCAGTTGCCGTTAAATTTGTAGAGTTTGTAGGTTGGGCGTAAGTAAGTTCTCTTGCAACGGGTACCTAAGAATTCTTTAGCCGAGCAAACAGATGTTTTGTCCGCATGTAACAAGAGTGTTGTCCGGTATTTTTCAGGTATTATAATTGCTTAGATTTTTTCTGATATATGTTGTGATTAGCGATTTTTAGAGTAATAAGTTTAATTCATTAGCAAGTTTTCATTAATAATTTTAGTTTATGACTTTATTAAATAAAAATTTAGTTTATTATTGTAAAAATTGTTTTAGTTTATGAATTTATTAAAAGGATGTCTACATCTTTGTAAAATTTAAGTATATAAAAAAAATGAGTGTAAAAATTTTGATATGTTTAATTTATTAACAAGTTTTAATTAATAATTTTAGTTTATGACTTTATTAAATAAAAATTTTAGTTTATGAATTTATTGTTGTAAAAATTGTTTTAAACAATAAGTTTAGTTTATGAATTTATTAAAAGGATGTCTATGTAAAATTTAAGTATATAAAAAATTGAGTGCCTTTCATCGCAAGTAAAGAATATTAACCCTGTTTTTCATATTAGAATAATCATAATGTATTTAATACGTGTTCAATAGATATCCTATACAAAATTACAATACATTTGTTAAAATTAGATCCTGTTTTTCAATAGTAAATACCTATTTTATACGTGAACACTCATTCATCTGCAATGCCTATAATTTATTACTGAAATTTTTTAAAACTTAACAAAAATAATTTGCTTTAGTATAATGATCTTTGCTAATTGTTTCACAGAAATTAATTTAATGATTCATTATTTTTCTAAACTACGTAAAATATATTAATCGTTGTAGCTTAACTTTGATATTTTAATTTAGGATATAATGCCGATGTTAACATGTAATCATCTTAATCCATAAGTCCCCATTTTTGAACGTAGAATGAAACACGTGTCCCCAATTGCATACCCCTAACAGCCTCCCTGGTTTTATCTTATCGGTAAACTGGCCCACTGTTATTTAACCGACTCTGTAGGGCCTAAAGGCACTTTCTTATCTCTCTCAATTTCTTATTAGCTGTACTAGGGATATCGCATGCACGTGGATTTTACTTCAATCATTCTTTTGTGAATTATGTGAGTATTTTTATTATTATTATTATTTCGCGTGTACAAGTACAGGGTAAGTGTAATATTTTCTATTATTTTAGTTACATAAAAGATGATTATCGCAATTAACTCTTACATTTTTTTTTCAAACTGCTTTAATTGAAAATAATTATGTGGTTCTTATAGTTAGCACTTTTGATGTGTTGTACTTTTAAGTGTGATTTTTTTGTTATTGTTAATGCATGTTTTTCTGTATTTTGGTGTTTTGCAAAATTTTAAGTGGGTAATCCAGTGTAATTAATATTAATAGCATTATCGGTAGAAGTACTTTAAGCAGTTTGTATACGAAAACTGGGGTTTGAGGGATTTCTCCTAATAGAAAATAAGGCATGCATGGTATCTGTATTTCAGTAAATTCTAACTAAGATTAAATTTTCGCTTGCTAACTAATTTTATCCTACATAAAATAGTATTGTGAATCTGGTAAATTGTTATAAGAAAAAAATTACTTTTAAAGCGTTTAATATCTTCAAATGTGTTATTTTGTTTTTAGTGTCAAAATAATATACCTATTTCAGCATATGATGGTATTAAGAATGTAATGAACATGTGCTAGTTGGACCGGGAATTAGGGATAATGTATTTTAAATCATTACTCTATTTTCCGGACTTGCTAGCCGTATAGATGTTGGTGCAAGCCGAGAGACTAGAAGATTTAGCAAGATGTGGCTTCACGTAAGTAAAAACCTTGTATTTTTTAGTTCAAGTAATGATGATTCTTTGCGATTAAAACTATCATTTTATCTAAGTAGTTGAAAGATATTTATGTACATGCGGTATAAAACTGTGCATGCAATTGTGCTAAAACGAATCTTCAATTTTTATTTCCAATAGTTCAACTTTCTAACAATAGTACTATCCACTCTAAAAGTTTGTGCTAGTTTAACTCGCCTTTCTATAAAATATGCTAAGTACATATCTCTAAAAATATTAATGCATGTAAATAATTATGCTTTCATAGTCAAACTGAAATTAGTGTTGCACATAAACAATCTAACTCGTATCGTATTGAAATTCTGTAAATCAAGTTACTCTACTTGTGATATACAGTAAAAAAGTTTTGTAGGATTACTAAAAATGTAATTTTTTCTCTAATTGATCTATAGAAAATATAAACTACTATAATCGCTTCCTAAAATTTATCAAAAATGTGTTGGTAATTAAAAATGTTTAGATAAATACTTTAAGTATTCATACATTTCGTATACAAAAACTTGAGTTTTCGGGATATATGGTTAAAGTGATTTTCTCGCAATAGAAAATAAGACTATATCATTATTTGTAAAAATCTTTCTATGGTATAATTTTCTCACTTTCCTAACCGTAGAAGAAATTTGTAGAAAATATATGGGTATCCTAAATCCTACTTTAATGTTAAACGGCTACGTAACAAAAATACGGTATACAAAAATTAGCTAAAAATTAAAACTCTTGATTAAAATTTTTTTCTTGATAAATTAAAAACATTTGATTAAAAAAGTATTTGTTGTAAAATTAATTATTAACTTAAAATTAAAACTCTTGATTAAAATTTTTTCTTGATAAATTAAAACTTGGTTATAAAAATAAAAATAAATTAATTCTTGATTAAAAAAATATTTGTTGTAAAATTAAGTATTAACTTAAAATTAAAACTTGGTTAAAAATTAATTTAGAAAAATATTTGTTGTAAAATTATTTAACTGAAAATTAAAACTTGGTTAAAAAATAAATTAACTCTTGATTAAAAAAATATTTGTTGTAAAATTAATTATTAACTTAAAATTAAAACTCATGTTAAAAAAAAATAAATATAAAAAAAAATTAACTCTTGATTAAAAAAAATATTTGTTGTAACATTATTTAACTTAAAATTAAAACTTGGGTAAAAATCTCTGAAGAAAAAAATGTTTAGATAAAAAAGGTTCATACACTATCTAAATCATTATTTGTAAAAACTATAGGTACTAAAATCTTTCTATGGTATAATTTTCTCACTTCCCTAACAGTAGAAGAAATTTGTAGAAAATGTTTGGGTATCCTAAACCCTACTTTAATATTCTAGTAAACTGTTACTTATTAAATATATGCTATAATCTTGAACAGTATACAAAAAATTAGCTAAACATTAGAAGTATGTATTAAGCAACATTTATTCAATTTGCAATGGTTCTATTACTAAAAGAAACTAAATCCTCCTGGGGATGTTGTTCATTTCTTTGCTCCACATACTTTATTATTATTTAAAGAAACAAAAACAACAACTCATCCTCTGTGCTACGCGCTGTCTCCATTCATGCGAGGCTAGCGTGATGGGGAAAGGCACAGTAAAATTTTTTATTTGAAATGAGGCGCTAGATGTTCTACCGGGTGGCTGGTGGGTCCTCATTTTATAATAATAATATTTTTTATTTCAGGTTTAATTCATAAAGTATAGCTTATTTAAAATATAACAAAGTCCCTTATTTTCATTAGCGAATATATCGCAATCCCAAAATTTTTTCCAAGTCCCTTATTTGAAATATCTTGATGTCTGAAAAAATTACAAGTCCCCTTATTTGAAAAAAAGGAAAAAAAAAAAATTCTTATCAATCCTTCGAACATCCGGTCAACTTCCTCTCTCAACATCCGGTCCGACCACGCCCCCCCCCTCTCTCTCTCTCGACCTAGGGAAAGCACTTTTGCGGCGTACCGCAGAATAAACATGGTACCGCATGGGCAGAACTGTCATTTCTTTACTACTTACGGCACATTGATGAATAATGATACGCTTTCTTACTTAATGGAATAAGAAAGGAAAATGGGGACGAGATGCGATGCATAGATTACGCTTTTAATATATAGCAGTTTATGCTTATTTAAAATATGAGTGTTTCAGATTTTTTCGTTTTTTTTTTTCCCTCGCAGTACATTTTGGGACTTCGATATTACTTTTAGAAACTCACACAAGTTTCAACCGATCGTAATTAGCAAACTTTCAATAACATTATTACGCAATATTCTCCAGCAAAAATGCGATGCCGTTTACAAAGACAGCGGCAAAAATCCCTTAGAGAACGTGTCAGTTGCTTTAACAAAACCAGTATAATTGAAATGATAAATATTCGGTTTTCTGATGTTCACTTTCAAAATACACCGTTTCCTGGGCAACAAGCGGAATCTGAAGAAAATTTATTTTAATAGAAGCTGTGTTTGAAAAGAATACATTATAGTTTCATGCGTCAGACTCGGGACGGTTCATGAATAAACATACAAATATACATTATTAAGCAAATAATTAATGTCTGCATGTTGCTTTGCTTAAATAGTGAAGATCAGTTTACTTTATGTGGGCTGATTTCGGAGTTATATTTTGCAGTTAATTTAATGTAAAGAGCTTTCACTGCTTTGTAAGGGTTAAGATAAGATTTTCTTATAAAAACAGGGATATGTTTAAAATATAATATGCTTCATTTTCTCATTACATTGTTAGATTATTTAAAACGCAAGGCATTGTAATCATATTTTATTTGCTCTTGTTGTTTGCTTTTCAATTTGAATAGTAAATACCAAGTACTAAGGGGATGTCTCAAAAGTGAGAAAAAATAAAATACTTTTCAACTCGCATTAAATTATGTTAGTATTTATTCGGCAACTACATTTGACTCCTGGAAAGCTCATTTTAGCTAGAATTTTCCTATAATGCATGTTTGGCAGTTTCTCCTGAAATTTAACCCACATCGTTACTTTGTCACTCTCTATTACACTTTCAAATTCCTTCTCTAGAGGCGTGACACAATTAGTGGATGATCCCCTAAGACACTAAATTATCGATAATTTCAAACGCAGTGCCTATCTCAGATAAAATAGCACCTGTTAATCTCACGCGTTTGAATGCTTTAAGTTCCATTTTCCAACAAAGGAATCATCATTTAACTTTTATCAACTCATAGTTAACCCCTAAAGAACAATTTTTTGGGGCCTGAGAACGGGCACCAACATAGCAGGTAAAGTGGTACAAGTCGTCATTTTTAACACAATATCTCGCTAACTATTTCTGTTAGAGGCGTAGGATTTAATTAATTTTCGTAGACACATAGCTACATATTTCTAAATATAAGTGTTAGGAAAATAGGAACCGTTTAAAAATTAAATTTCGTATTTTAATATGCCCCTAGTAAAGAATTGCCATATATGAGAACTAATCCTTATGTGGCAAACTTTTCTAATTGATAATATGTTTCCATCACGTACGGTTTAAAATATAATCTCTTTAATATCTTTTGAATCACCTGGTGTATAAAAACACCTCTACATGCGCTACAAACACACACGCAGCAGTTCTATGATCTGTGGTAACCAATCCCCCCAATTTTGGCCGTTCTTGACAGCGAGTTGCAATAGTAGGTCATCAGCATCTGCAGTGAAAAGAAAAAAAGAAAGAAATATGTCTGCATTAACCCTTTAACGTGCAGTGTTCCCGCTCTGGGAACACCAATCTGACGTTTTGACTGTTGCCAGTCACGAAGAATAGATTTAATTTCTATAAAAATAGTCGCGGGTGACATAGCTCCACACGAGAATGCTTAACTTTTTAGAATGTCGTTTCCCGTAAAAAAATTGTCACGATTAATTTTAACAGCACTGACACCTGCTGAAAAATGGAAGAATGCGAGAACAGCTGGATAGATTGCCCAATGCTGAAAAAAAGGTCATCCTTTGCCATCGCTCGACTTAACTACCAGCAAGATGGCGGACGATCGAAACGTTCATCGCGTGCCACAGATCTAGAGAGCCTTTTTTGACGACAGCTGGCTGTTTCAGCATTAGGAAAGGGTTGCGCTTCAAAGGGTTAACTGTCATTCATAAAGCACTTAATTTCGGTCTCTGTTAACCATTGCTGGTATCTGAAATTTGAAATAATAGTAACCACTTTTTGTTGGTTTTAAATAAAATCTACGATGGTTCCATTATAACCTTTTCTCTCTTGTAATCCATTTCTAAATAGTAATATGCTATACAGGGTGCCACAAAAAAGATGCTAATACGCATTAATTTTTATCCATTAAATGTAAACGAGCAATGTAAATTGAAAAAAAAAAGTTCAAAATAACGCAGGAAAAAAGACTACATTTAGGAAAGCTTCTTCGCTTTAATTTTCGAAAAGTGACACAATTTAAATTTGTGTACGAAGCCCGTACAAAAAATTTCCAGTAAGTAAAATGAGCCTCATATACTTAAGAGGCGATGTAAAATTTAAGAATTATACTATAAAGCGTGTTAGAGATAACACAATATAAACATGAATATGTACTGACTTAAACCACTTTTCAATGGCTATCAAAGAGAAAAATCAGAAAGTAAGACAACAATATAATTTTTTGCATTCTAGCAATATACGTTTACATTCAAATTCATAGCCCCTGATCATTGTTTAAAGGCATCTCATAGACGTTTTGTGATGAAAGACTGAAATCTTGTACATCACCACGCTAGTGTATGTGCCGCATTCTACTATGACTATCTGGGAGTTTTTTTTCACACAAGTTATATACAAATTTAAAAAGACTTACTTTTTAAAATGAACGAGAGGAATTTTTCTAAACATGATCATTTTCCCTACCTTATTTTGGACACTTTTTTTTTTTTTTTTTTTCAGTTTACATTCCCCACCTACTTCTAATGGATGAAGAATTAACCCTACAATGCATACTGTAGCCAATTGGTAACACTCTCATTTTACCGTAATAAAAAGAAAATTCTGTTGTTTTTGTATAAATATGCATTTAAAATGAATATAGGACAGTTATGAAAATAATTTTTAGTTTTTAAAAATGTGTATCCACATTATTTTTTGAGCAAGCAAGCGTAAATTCATAGCGTGGGCATCCAGTTCGCTGAACAAATGTTTGCCCGAATTTTTGATTGTTTCTTATTTTTACTGCTAAATGAAAATGAATACAAAACTATTAAAAAATGGTTGTGTTAGGACTCAATAAAGTAGAATTAGGCTGTATATTTTTCTTTTGTTTTACAAGAGACAAGAGTGGACATTCTAATAACTTGTTTGACAAGAGTGGACATTCTAATTTGAACATTTTTCATGGTCTTTCTGGGAAACTACATGTTGAATTTAAAAAAAATATATTTTTCCTAGCATGAGTAAGCTAAAGCCAGACAATTTATTTTCAGCCCATTTTTAAAAATTATGCATTTTAAGATTAAAGCGTATTAACGTCTTTCTGAGGATACGCTGTAGACTATTAGACTAAATATCTATAGCAATTCTTGTTAACCTTTTGAAGCGCAACCATTTCCCAATGCCGAAAAAGTGCAGCCGTTGCCATAGCTCGATTTAACTACCAGCAACATGGCGGGTCGATCGAATCCCCCATCGCGTGCCCCAGAGCTAAAATATTTTTGACACAGCTGGCTGTGCGGTGGCACTTTTTCAGCATTGGGCAGTCTATCGAATATTTCTTCTATATTGATGCCAATTTTAATCATATTCTCCTGTACTCAGCACATGCCGATACTGATAAAAATAATTCTGACATCAATTTTACAAATAATCGATCATTTTTACGAGAAATTCTATGATAAATAAAAAAAAAAAATTCTCGTATAACTATATCTTCCTTAAATATTTTATTGAAATAAAACTTTTTCTCCTTGAATTAAAACAGTCAAAATGTCCGAGTCGTATCCTCAAGTCGAGGACACGAAGCGTTAAAGGGCTAAAACTTTATAAAAGTAAAAAAAAAAAAAAAAAAAAAAAAAAAAAAAAAAACTCGAAGAAGTGGATCTTAAAATATCATCTCTTTCTGCTGTAGCAGCCAAGTTGAGAAAAGGAAACGTATAAAATAAAGAAAAAAAATAATGAAAATCTTTATAAGGATATTTGCAAAACCTTAACAGCGAAATGGTAATTTAACGTAAAATTAAAACAAGCTTTTCTTAAAAGGATTGTGCCGAAGGATTTTTTTCCTCCATTAATTGAACATCGTCATATTAAAAACGAAGTGTGTCAAAAGTGCTTTCTTAATTGAACACTGCGCAATTTTAAGATGATTTGAAAAACTCAACAATGTGGACAAATCAATTTCGTTCTCCATTTACTAACATCTCATTTCCAAAGTATGAGTTAATTAAGAGTTAGAACTACTAAACAGAAAATGAAATAGCGAGGTTTTACTGAGTTGAAAAGTAATTTTGTGACTGTATTTGCATAACAAATACGCACATGTTACTGTTACAGAAAAAAAAAAGACTTTTAATTAGAAAGGTATGGATTTTATTTAGTAAAATAATTATATAAAAATGTTGTATTTTTATTTTTCAAAATGTAATATATCACGTTCTGTAGCATACTGACACCAAAATATTTATTAAAATAATCAAATGTCCAGTTTCGTAGAAAGTAGACTGAACGTGTATTTTCATATATGAACCTGATCATTTTTTTACGTTTTTCTTGGAAAATAATTAAAGGTACAAGATAGAAAATGCTCCTTTATCTTTGTTTTTTAAATTGTTAATTTTTAAAATTAAAGTAAGGAAGGATAAAATCCCAAATTCATAGACTAAGCAATTTGTGCAGAAAAGTATTTCTTCATATATCTAGAATCCTTCTGCATCTAGAAAATAAAGCAAATGGGAACTTTATAAAAGCATTTTTATTAACTTAAGTTTACGATGGGGTCCACTCTAATTATACGACGGGGTCCAAGTAAGGGGCAGGTGGGGATTCGATCCGCCTCTTCCTGGCTATCCGTCTAGTGTTAATTTTAACAGTATACTGAAGTTTTTGCATTATTTTAGTATTAAAATTTTTGAAAACTTGAAACCAGTCCCTCTTTACAATTGAAAGAACTTCTCTCTAAAGTAAACTGGTGCACATGATTAATATGAATCCAGCTATGTGCCTTTGGAAAAGTTGAGCTTAGATAATACAAGAAAAAGTTTTGCACTGTTTTATTGTGATTCTACTGTCACGTAATGCTATAAAGTATTAAGAAATAAAGTTTGTATTGTTCAATGAGAGAAAAAAAAGGTTTCTAAGTATCGAGATTTTAATGTATTAAATGATGTGTACCTTTTATCCCGAAAAAAAAAATGGTATAATCCTCTTACAGCGGTAATATAAGAGCCTTCTTAAGCAAAATTTAAAGAAAAAAAGTAAACACAACGCTGGCTAAATTAAATTCAAATGTAGCATTTCTTTGCACCAAACATTAGAATCAGCTGTAAAACCCATTTGAAGGTTTAAAAACTTCTTTGTAATAAAGCATTTTTCCATTTTTCATTCTTTTTTTTTTAAAGCAAGCTCGTTACCAAGTGCTTATGTACAACTTGCAGATTCACATTTCTTCTTCTGAACTCGAGCTTAATTAAATAATATACGGCTCAGAGTATTTCGGAAAATATTGGGTTATAGGGTTCGTAGGCGTCTCTGTAACCCAATACTGTAACTCGGAACTTTTGAAATATTTTCCAAAAATGATATTCTAAAAGTGGTCATTTTTCTTTTTTTAATTTAATTTTATTATAACATACCGAAAAAAATGTCCTCGAGTATCTGAAATACTAAGACATTCCAGGAAAATTTTTCGAAAGTTCGGAATTTTACCAAATTCAGGACTCATACGAACCATGGGTTTTAGGAAGATTTCACTTAATATTCTAAATAAGACGTTTTAAAAATATCAGATTGCGCAATCAGATTTAATGAAATGATTCTTCTTCAGTGACTCAACATTCAAGGGTGAGCCCTGGCCTTCTCAAGAAATCTTCTCCAAGCCGATCTTGTCAGCAGTGGTGCTCCTGTATTTGATCTTCAAGATATTTTGATCTCTGTAGTGACTTGTTGGCTGTGAAGTGAGGACAGTGCGGTTTCTTACGGTATTCATATTACTACTGAGAAATCAGATTACCTTTGGGGAATAGTTGTCCTTAATGGATTTTGTAATTTCTTTATCGCCATATAATGAAATAACATAATCGTTTTTTTCTAAGATTTTAGTTAATATTTCTGTGCGATATTTGTGGTTTCATTCACTCCCTTCCCCGCGTTTGAAGTTCTTCCTTGGTTCCGCACTGTATAAGTACATCTCCTGTTCTTTTCTTTTCTTCTTATTTTTTTTTTTTACTATTTTAGTTTTTGATACGGATGTCACCTATCCTCCTTACACTGTATCTCTTATGTCTTGGGGGGTGCATACTTCGTTTTGATTTGATAAGCTGATAACTCTTTTGTTGGGTCGGTGTTGAAATAGTTTGTTATGCACAAGCAATTTCAACGGTTGGAAATTAGTAATTTGTAATGAAGCTTATTTTAAATTAATTTGAAATGTTCATCTCGGCTGGTTATGCTGTGACTTGGTTGGTAATAGTAGTATGGGTCTGTACATAACAAAAGACCGTAGACCCAAGTAGGTCGGTGGTCCATGCCCACAAAATATAGAAATGTAGAAATGTCTCGATAGAAAATAATCTAGTCTAAAATATAGAAATGTCTAGATTTTTTTTAATTTAATCCATCCATCTGAGTTTAGGTCCCTGGTTTAGGGGTACACCCTCTCTCCCACGTCAGTTTCATATTTAAGGGGTACCCTTTAAAAAGGTGAAAATTGAAAAAAAAATCTTTTACTTTTGTTCACATGATCCCGTATTTACAAAAATAAGTTATGTACATGCAAGAAATTTTGCATATCAGTACAGTGGCCTTGTATGTTTACATTAATGTCTTCAAAAGTTTTCTAAATTAACTACGAGTAATTAATTTATTCACTGATTGAAAGCAACTGTTTTTCATATTTGGTTCACTGCGCACAGCTTATCGTAACATAAAAATCATTTTACACACTCATTATTTTTTTCTGTATATACTATGACATTACATGATTAAAATGACCTTTATTATATCGATTTTACATACTTATCTACAGAAAAATAATAATTAATTATTTTTTCACTAATTAAGAAATTAAATCATTTGTAAATAAATAAATATATATATAATGTCGGGCAGTGGCGTAGCCAAAAATTTTCATGGGGGGGGGGGTTACGACTACTGCAACACACATATATGTATACGTGTGTGTGTGATGAAGGAGTGAAGACTATATTTTGTATGATAAAAAATTCCTTATAGGGAGTTGTGACCCCCTATCCCCCCCCTTGACTACGCTTCTAATGTCGGGTATAAAAATGGGTCATTTTAATTATGCATTATTATGCATTACTGAAGATATTAATGTAAACAGAAAAGGCGATTTTATCGATATGCAACATTTCTTACATAGAGATAAATTATGTATGTAAAAATGGAATCATATACAGGAAAACATTTGTTTTTTCAATTTTCATCACTCTTAAAGGGTACAAGACCCCTTAAAATATTGTTTTTCGTAAAATATATATCATGTCGTATATAATAGTAACGTCTCCCATTTCTTTCAAATTAATATTTTCCCAAAAATGAATTAGCTATTTACGAGACTAAAATAGAAAATTTACCCATTACTCGAATCCTTTTCTGAGCGGGTGCACATCTAGAGCCAGGGACCATGGGATTAGCTAGAAATATTCATTTTGTAAACCTCTGTTAGGCGCGAGGACTACGATAGTAGACCAGGTACACCCACCAAAAACGTATTCGATTATTAGCCAAATTTCCTATTTTAGTTTGGATAAAAACTAATTAATTCTTGAAAAAAAAAAACACAAAATTATATAGAAGTATGAGAAGTGATTATTATATTATATAAGACATCATTCACTTTTACGGACAAACAATATTTTAAATATGAAACTGACATAGGAAATTTACTTATACTCGAATACTATTTTGAGAGAGTGTGGTCTACGATTGTATAGTACATGGGCTTAACGGAGGGTTAATACTGTTTTCCTTCATTACGATCAGTTGATTATTTTGATTTTAATGGTTTCTGTGATATCTTTTAGAAATATGATAAAGTCATATTCGACCGAAAATACAAGTACGATCTAATACATCGGCAATTAGTCAAAGTAATTATTCAGCGAAAAAAATTTGCAAATCTGTAAAAGCAAAATTACAATCTACTGTAAATTAACGCACACACATTCAAAAATACCCAACACTCAAAATACTTTACAAGGACCGTAATAACTAAATGCATGCCACAAAACTTACTTTCTTACACCTTTATTCAGATAATTTGAAAAGCAGAATACTGAGGAAAAATTAATTTTGTTCCTAATTCAATTACATGCGAAAAGAAAGAATGTATCAAAAATAATTAGAACAGTTAAATGAAGAAGAATCCCTGACAAAGAGTCAGGAACAATTCTTAAGCAATTATTCATAATAAAAGCTTGCAAGTCTATTATTGGAAGTCAAAATGTCTTTTTAATTAAAATGTTAAAATTTTATTCAAAGTAGCTTTCGCAAAATTAAGCAGTGTTTGATTTAAGCTAGGCATAATTCGGTAGGGAATATTATACTTTGCGTTTTACATTCATTGAAGTCACAAGTGCAAAAACGGTGAGAAGGAAGAAAAATTCATTCTAAACCCATGGATTGCGGCTACTTTCTAACATAAGTGCTTCCATTTTTTCTTCCTTTTTTAAATAAACAAATAAATGACTCATATTATTCTGTCATTTCGTTAATGATGCTTAGAAAAAGTGTTCTCCACGCCTTGATTATCGAAAATAGTCAACACAAATGATAAAACACTACATTTGTAACTGCCTCACCATGGGACAGTGATTATGTTACTGAAAATAGCTGACAGCCGAAGTGTGAATGTTCCGGGTTCGGGTCCCATCGCGCGGCTGTCGGTTCAACGGTCTGGAGTTTTGGTAGGTTTTCTCGAGATGTAACGTGAATACGCGTTAGAACCCCTTAGAAAGTCCTTGTACCAAGGGACCCTCATCCTTGGCAGATCGCCCTAGCGTAGCGTTGCCATAATCACACAAGCATGTAACTACTTAGAGATAACTGAAGAGAAGAAAATATTACCACAGCAATTTACTTTTATCCTTAATTGCTACAGTTATCGTTTATCCACAAGCATGATTTTTAAAAAAATAAATTGTTAAAAGGGAAAAAACTTAAAATTCTTTGGCTATTAAATACATTATAAAACTCAAATACCTCTTTTGTGAATATATGTTAAAGTTAGAAAACAGCTAATATGCATCAGTCAACCTGCACATTAATTAATTTGTTCCCTTAAGTAAAGGGACCCATCTACACAAAAAGAGTTCTCCACTCTCTCTCAAGGTGTTGTTTCGAGATGCAATAAAAATAAAAATCTAATTCATAGCAACTCTAAAAGATTTGAACTATATTTATTATTATTATTATTGTTATTGTTAATATATTTACATCGTAACTCCGAGAACCGCTATTTATTTTATTAACAGTGTTAATTCAGTGTCTCAACTTTTTTCGAAATTTACAGTTCTTCTTTTCTCTGTTCCCTAATGTCATGGATAATTAGTCAAACCTAATTAAATGCATTCACGAATTAGTTTGCTTCTATCTTTTCTTACTTTTTCTAGAACTGTCTCAAGGTGAATACCTGCAAATTGCGACGTCCTGAATAATTTTTGCTTCCCATTTGGGTTAAGAGCAACTAAAAAAAATAAAAAAATAAATAAAGCATGCATTTATTATGGCAACTCAGGAAATTCTGAAAATGCTATAAAAAATTTCAGTATATGTTAGAAACAAGAATGATGAATTGGCTAAACGCTCCAATTATAAAACACTTTCCAACATAGTAGTAAGTTAAAGCTCTTTTACAGGGTTCCACTGGATTACATTATCTCCAAAATCTCGCCAAGTTTGACGACGGTACATCGCCGAAATTGACGCAAGAAATACAGTTGTGTTGGGAAGTGTTTCATAATGGATGCTTTTGCCACGATAAAAAAAAAAAAAAAAAAAAAAAAAAAAATGTAACAATGTTGTATAGCTTAGAAAAGCGTTGTTAGTCTGCATTAATCATTAGCTTACAGTAGTTATCCTAGTCTGCATTCTTCGAATCTCCATTATTTGCTCGATGGTCTAAAGAAGGGCATTAAAAGACCAGTGAAAAAAGCAAAGCTGATCATACACGGAGATCTTTGCCATTGCGTCTTTGCAGCGATTGAAATGTACAGGTTGTACTTGAGTTCAAGGGGTTTGACTCAATAACTTGATCTTGCGTATGCCATTACTTCAGACCCTCTCGACCGAATGTCTACCTCACACATGTTCGTGTTCTTAATAATATTTTTTAGAATATTGCGTGCCCCGCAGAGGTCTGGGTGCTAAACTCCGTTCCCATAAGAACACAGCAAATGAAGCTGCATCTGGCTTGACATGACCAATGCTTGGGAGGGTGAACTCCCTCTCGCCTCGACTGGTGTGGGACCGTGTACGCTAATGAGAGCTGGTGCAAGTAAATTTCGTCGTGGTTCCAATGTCCTCCAAGTTTAATGCTACCTCTGGGGGTGCCGATTTTAGGGGGCTTGTCCCTCCTCTGGAATTGGTTCAAAATTAAGGGACTCCCCACTAAGACGGTTTTCTTCCCACTGGGCACACTTTAATACAAGCTGCACCCTTCTCCGTCCCATATGGAGGATCTGGCACCTCTGTGGTTGCCAGAGGGCATTAGAAACAACAGAATCTTGCATGCAAAGTACAAAATTGATAGAGATTGTGTGAGATTACGGCAACGCTACACTAGGGCGATCTGCCAAGGGTGGAGGTGCCTTGGTAGGAGGACTTTCTAAGGGGTTCTAACGCGTATTCACGTTACATCTGAAGAAAACCTACCAAAACTCCAGACCGTTAGATCGACAGCCGCGCGATGGGACCCGAACCCGCGACCTTCACACTTCGGCCGTATACCATTTTCAGTGGCATAACCACTGTGCCGTGGTGAGGCTGATAATGATGAATTTAAAGCTGTAGTTTTGGAAGTTTGTTCGGCAATTTTGAGTTTCTTGAGATTATGATTATTTTTTAATGCAAGTATTTCTTGATTTGCTTCTTTAAATTCTTTAAAGTGGTTACTTCATTTATGTAGAATCTTCTGTGGTAGCCTTATTATTACAAGAACATTTTTCATGGCTCTCTAAAAAAATTAATTCATTGTTATGTTAAAATACCACGAAAGACAAAGGACTGCTTCTTAACTTGATATCTATGATGAAACATTAGTTTGAAACAGTATGATAACATTAGTATGAAACTTAGAAACACAAAAATGAAAAAGAAATGGATAAGTATTTTACACGCAACTATCATAAAAAGTTTTCTTTCATTTTTTAATTAGTTAGTACGTAAAATGGAACTTGAAGAATGAGATGGATGAAGAGAAAATATTTGCGTTCTATCCCGAATAGCATTTTATAAAAATGCACCTCTTAAAATATATTACCATTGTTATTATAAAGAATGCAATTTCATATTGAAATTTTATAAATACTTAGAAACATCAAACATAAAATGAATAGCTGAAGAAAAAATTAAAAAGAGAGTTTATCGAGAGAAATTGAGAAATTATGTTTCCTTATTTTTATCTTTTTTTTTTTTCAGTCTAGTTATAAAATTTATATTCAGTCATGGCTATTAATAATTAAACAATTTTCAAAATAAATTTGAGTCATATTTAACGAGCCGGAATTTTCTGTAGAAAACTGAAAACAAGACAAACATAAAAAAATTTAATGTCTTTCAATTATTGTCTTTCTAAATTACATATTTGAAAAAACTCTTTAAATACACTCACTGAATCTCTGTGTTTCGAATTTTCGATATGATTTGATTTGATTTTTTCTTCTTTTTTTTTTAGATTGCATGCTTGAGTCATTGTGTTTAATCAAATCACTCTTGTGGATATTAAAATAAGATTGCTTAAAATTAATATTATTCACCTAATCAAGAATATTATTCAATTAATTAAATTTGCGCGCTTAAAATTAGTATTTTATTTCTAGTTCTAGTTGTCAGTTTTAATATGTAAATCTCTTGATTCTTTATTATTTACATGTTTTAGTAGAATTCATTAGCACCATTCAGAGTTAAAAAGTATCACCAAATCTTAAGCATCCTTGACAATTAAACGGATTTCATTCTAAAGTATGAACATGGAGGACATTAATTTTATGTTTTGAAATAGTGACTAAAAGTTAACATCATTAAATATTACATCACAAGATAAATTGGGGATTTCTAGGAAATTCTAATAAAATAAAACATTTTAAAAGAAATAATGTAAAAATTTTAAATATGGAAAAATTGCCATGCATTTTTTGGGGTCATATTCATGCAGTTCGTGCATAATTTACTATTTAGTACTATCTCCAGTTTTGTTTCAACTGCATTCGAATATTTTTCTACATGACTTTCACAGAGCTCATACAACACAGAACCATTTTAATGTATCGAAGTTGATAGATTATGGTTGTACGGAATTTTACACTCATTTTATCGGTCCTGCTTTGCGTGGTTCACTAGCCGCTGTCAAAATCTCAAATAGCCTGGAGCACGTTTGACAAAACCTAACGGGGATTCAACTATTAAACAACCTGGCTTTGCATAAATTAGCACTTATTTGATTAGATAATGATGTGAGACAATATCAGACAGAGATCTACTGTTGTAGAGATTTTGCGAATTTAGAGAAAGCTTTCCTGTTATTTCGCGTTATTTTACACCCATTAATGACTTTAAGGTAAACAAGCCTAAACAAAAAATTACATACATTGAAAGAATTGGAGTCAATAAAACCTTTAATAGATTACAGTTGACTAGGTCTCGGCTTTTGGCTATGCTACTGAGTTTGCTTTGGACCGCGCCTGTTAAAAGGAACTAAAAGAAACCATTGGCAGCCAAGTAAAATCTGCCGTGGCTCCAATGTCCTCCATTCTCAAACGATATCACTGAGGGTATCATTCCAGGTGTTAGGTCTCTCATCTGAATTGGGTTCATAATTTGGAGGCTATGCGTAGGGGACACCGTCGGTCATCCTATTAGGCAACACCATCAAGAAATGGCCACTATATCCAGCCCTTGAAATGGTCAGTAACTGACCTGGGGCGGAAGAAAAAAATCAGAGTTATTAGAACTCAACATTAAAAAAAAAAATATGCATTAAAGTTGATACTTTCCTTTTGCATAGTTTTGAAAAAAATACAATGAGCTTTGCAGAAGATCATTTAGAATCGTCAAGCGAGAGGATAACGCTATCCTGAACTTTATTTCAGCCCTGTGGTTGCATATTTTCGTTCAAAAACGCCAGAAACATTTACCTATACATCGTCCGTTTGAATCGATTTTATGCAATCCTCTCCTACTAAAATTTTCGGTTAAGCTATTGCTAACTCGGTAACAACTTATTCGTGTGAAACTACGCGTACAAGTACAAAAAAGAAAAAAAAAGGGAAAAAGAAAAAAAAGTTTAGGTACATTCTAACGTTATGTACGTGAACAGAATTGCATTGTCAAATAATAACTTGCCATCTAGAATTTGATAGAAAAATCAGAAATCAAATTGGCTCCAAGGCTGAAAAAAGTGCGTATATTCTTCGTAGTTTCTAAAAAAGTGTATCGGTTCCTAAACACAACTCCTTTTTAGGTTTGTTCAATATCAGTACAGTTTTATTATCTTACACAAATTTCTTAGAAGCCCTTATATAGAAAAATAGATGTGCCTCAAGTGTACCTTGAGGCGGTGGCTTTCTTACAAACATCTTCCAGCAGTGCAATTTGCTGTCCACTCATCCATGTATCCGAAACAGATTCCTCCTGTTGTTGTAGAAGAAAATGAAATATCAAACGTTTGTGTAACAGAACTTAGACTCGAAACGGTCTTTGTAGATGAAATTCCTCCATTATTATCATCCATTGCTTTTTATATTTAAGATTAGATATCTAGAAAGAGTATGTCATAAAACAGTTGAATGATTTTTTACTTCAGCTTGGAATGTTCTTTAGTTGGTTGCTCCTTGACAAAAAAAAAAAAAAAAAAAAATCTTCTTACTTACTTGCACGAAGTTAAAGGAAGCATTCCGATCACGGGAATTTTTGGTTTAAAGGTTGTTCTTGTAGGAAATCATGCAATATTTGAACAGCTTTTCAAATAATTAGAGACTCGAGAAAATTTAGAATGTCTTTTTACAGGTTGTACTGTGAGTTCTCATAAACAATTAACCTATGTATAGGAGTTACCAAATGCTCAGAACAAAATGGATATACAAACACGCGGAATTTTGCAATACTTCACGGATATAACTTCAGCCGATTTTTGAAGGCAATATTTGTGCTTATGAATTCCTTTTGGAAGTTGCATGAAACGTATAGGTTGGACTGTTTATATTATTTCATAGTTCAGTTAGTAAAGAAGTATTATTAATTTTTTCGAGCGTTTATATTACACCATTAGTTTGTTCTGATGCTGTTCAAAAGTCCCGTGATGCTTACCGCTATTCAAAAGCAACACCACTAATATTTTGATGAAAAAATCGATTTGACCATTCCTAAACTTATTTCGACAATTTTCTGCGTGACGTCTCATATAATTATGCATGTGCGACTATTTTGACCGACTGTGAATTCATTTTGACTTGTTTTGTGGTGACGTGTGTAATGTATGAATATATCTGCATAATTCTCATAAGTCAAAATCGATTAGACGTAGAATGTTGAAATTTTGCACTTAGGATTGTTATAACACCTAGTTTCGCACATTTCTCTCTGATTGCAATCAACTGGGTTTATTGAGAGGGCACCCAAAAAGTTCTCAACACATTATGATTTATGGACATCTCCAACACATTGAAACCCATCCAATCATTGTTCGGGCCTTACCCGAAAATCTCGCTAACTCTCCCTAAGCTTGACGACTTTTGGTGAAACATCGCCAAATTCGGCAAAAAAAATAAGTTTCCAAAACTGAAGCCATCTTGATGATATCTCTTATAATAATTATATTAAGGTTTGGCGATAAATACCCAAACCTTAATATAATTGAAGTATCGTACCTCAGTTTTAAGTGAAAAAGTTCGAATGAAGTGCCTAATCCAGACAGCACATAAACTTAAATCAAGCTTGACATTTCTTTGAATTTGACGTATTAATGCAAGCTTGACAGTTCAATTCATTTTAAGCTTGCAGCAAGCTTGGAGATTAAAAAGAAATGAGTCAGCAAATATTTTTCCGCCAAATTTAAGTCATTTGAACTGTCAAGCTATTACACAACTTGATTGCTGCTTGATTTGGAAAGCCACATAACGAATATAATTTATCATAAATGTGCTTGACCACAGAATTAAAAAAAAGATTGTATATTTTTAAATATTGAAATTCTTCAAAATAACATACAAATGTACTACAAAATTGATTTCATAAGACAATTCTAAAATCCAGATTTGTTTTGGTGTGCATGAAAAAATAAAATTTTGAACATTTTTAGATGGCTTAGTAAGTTTGAATCAAGCTTGCTGTGTGAAGCGTAATGCAAGTGTGCAAGTGTAAACTTGAACACTTGATGTTGATTTGCATTAAGCTTACACGCTTGAAATATCAAGCTTAATGCAAGTTTATTGACTTGATAAATCAAGCTTACTGCAAGTTTGATGCAAATTTTCTGTGCTGTCTGGGAAGAAATTTGCACAATTTAACCGACGTACTAGGAAGTCATGTGTGGTGACTGCATATTTTTTTTTCTGGATTTAAGTTGTATCAAAGACTAAAAGAAGTTGCCCTAAAATTATCGCATGTTTTATGCGTTTACACTCATGCTACTTTTGAGTGATACGCTAAGTACTTATGCATGGTTATCAAGTAATGGTACACTAAGAACCAATATTTAGTTCTATTTTATAAGCAGAATATAAGTAACCTTCTACTTATAAAAACAGATTAAATAACCTCATAGGAACAAACATTAGACTAATAAAAACTTTATAGTTCTAAACAACATACCTAAAGTTATTATCTCGAAAACTTTTCGACATAACGGAAAAAAGTCAGCTACAATATTTTACAGCTGCCCCTATGTGGCAGGAAAATATATTTTGAACTTACGTAAGCTCTGAATAACTAATTATATGCTCCTTAGTTTGATTGTGTTTTTCAGAGCCACTACTACTCAAAATAGACTCATAAAACAAAACTTTATAAAAAATTATCTGTTTCTCTCTCTCATCAAATATATTTATTTTCGGTGTCCAAATCTCATCGGCCGACCAATGGCCTAGTGTATAAGATGCTGAACATGATGGCTGAAGTGTGAAGGTCCTGGGTTCTGGCCCACCGAGCAGCTGTAGATCGAATCGCTCACCGCGTGCCACAGATCAACAGACCATTTTCTGACACAGCCAGACTGTCAAAAAATGGATCTGTGGCACGCGATGAACGATTCAATCGACCGCCATGTTCCTAGTAGTTAAATCGAGCGATGGCAACGGCTGCCCTTTTTTCAGCATGGGGCAGTCTATCCAGTTGTTCTCCTATATCAATATATTTCCAACGTAGTTCTCCAGTTTTTAGCAGATACCAGTACTATTAAAAATAATTCTGAAATACATTTTATAAATATTCGACAAACTTTACGGGAAATTGCGTGCTAAAATTTAAAGGAATCTCGTGCAATTATATCACCTTCAAGTACTTTTATTGAAATCAAATTTATTCTTCGAGAATGCAAGTCAAAATGCCACAGTTTTTTGTCCTCACGGCGGGGACACCGCGCGTTAAAGGGTTAACGAACATCGACTCACAGCTGCAGTCCAGTTGAGAGAGTTCGTCACCCTCCAAAGCGCTGACTAAAATCGGCACTACTTTGCTTTCGGTGCTGTTACGAGAACAGAGTTTAATCGACTGGGCCACTGTCTCGGACACTATGAAAAGACACTATGCTAGATTATAGCTTTTTATTCTGGTGTAAATAGGATAATAAATGAATAAAAATAAATGTTTTTAAACATTATCTAGGGGCCTCATTATAAAACAACGAATGCAAAGAGAGCTACTGATCATCCACAGAAAAATATACTGTAATGCAGATTCACATACCAAACGGGCTTCTCGTCCAGGAATAACTGCTCTTCCTTAGTATAATTTCTGAAAAGTAATTCTACCTCAAATATATATATATTTTTTATGTGTCTCTGTTCAATATCAGTTCAATTTCTTCATGCACAAAATTCCTTTGAACAGTTTGATAGAAAATATATCGCTTAAGTGTACTTTGAGGGATGGGTTGCTTCAAAGATTCCTCCAACAACACAATTTACAGTTCATTCATGGAAGTATCCGAGAAGATTCCTCCCATTGTTAGAGAAGAAAATGAAATATCAAATCTTTGTTTGTTATAGAATGCTGCTTGAAACGTTTCCAGTAGATAAAATGCTTCTGTTATTATTTACCTTACCCTTTTCTTTAGATAACTGAAGATTTAGATACCATCGCAAATCAATGCAGAGACTTTTAACTTCAGGATGAAATAGCTGGATTGAAAAATTGCTTCACTTTTTGTAACTTATGAACGAAATAAAAATAAATAAAAGAAGATCGCAGAAATATGTGAGAATGTGTATTGGTTTGAGGTTTACAATAATAAATTTAAAAGACACCATTGCATTCCATTGTATTTGGTCGTCAAGAGACAACTTTGTGGAAAAAAAAATATTGCCCACTTTAACAGCTTATTATTCAACATTGGCTTTATTTATTTTTTGAAAGTTACATATCTTGCCTATTTAGAGAAATCATTGTAAATTCTAAAAAAAGAAACGAAAAATTCTTTTAAAATTACTTTTGTTGCAACTAGAACGGTCAGAAGCTAATACTATTATGATCTATGGCTTCTTTTATGGAAGATTGCATCGCAGACCACGCGAAACAATGATACTGCAGTTGGTTCCAGTGTTTACGTATTATACAGTATTCCAAATTTCTTAAAGGAAAAATTAACGTCACAATTGAGTAACATGGTCGCCCAGAATCAAAGGTCAGTAACGACGCACTAAAAGTCCCCGTGCACTCTGACCCATCTTAGAGTGCCTGTGAATTATTGGCTGGACAAAATGATTAAAAAACAACCCTGCTTAAACTAGTCAACAGATTGACTCGTGTCTTATTGTATGATAACGATAGCCCACAAACTGCTCAAATGACTGTGGCAAAACTATAGAAATTAGAATTTCTTCATCATCTTCCATACTCACCAGACCTAGCCCAACTAACTACTTCTCCCGCAAGTTGGACAACTTTTAAATAGGAAAACAATTGAATTCGGACAATGCTGTAAAAAATGGCATCCCAGGAATTCATTGATTTTTGTCCGCCTGGGTTGCAACCAACTGATCCTGCTAATTGGCCTGCTAAATGGCAGATATGTATAGACAATAAGGTTGCATATTTTGATGATTAAAATAATTCGTTACATTATTGTTATCAGCCAGCTTTGCCTTGTTTTTCGACAAATTTCTCCTTTGACGACCCAATATATTGTTTGAGGATAATTTTGTATCAAATGATGAAGATATTAGTAATAGGTAGGTTAGCAGCTGAAACTGTGGGCGCTGATATATGCATACATACGTATATATACATATATATATATATATGTATATATTAATCTTCTGCCATACAATAACTTATTATACATACTTTGTCAATAATAATAATCATTATATTTTTTAAACAATATGTTATATTTAATTTTGCTATACTATTTATTTTATTCAATCATTTTAATTTATTATTATTCAATATATATTTATTATATTAATATACCTGGATATCCTTAAAATTTAATAATATTACCTTTTAGTATTTGGCAACTCCTATGCTTTCTTCTTTCCACTTTTACACTTTTATTTAGTGGCAACACCATTTTTCACTTTTTACAATTCTTAGCATTGGCAACACATATCAATTGTTCAAATGAAATTTCCATGTGCTCAAGGTCTGGTATGTAAAATTATAATTCCTATTTCTAATTTTTGTTATCTTTTTGATTTCTTCTTTCCTTTATATAGTAGGGTAGGGCCCAGATGTGTGGAGTTAATATCTCTTCTGATATGCCACACAACCGAAACCTTACTATTTGGTTTGCTCTAAATTATAATCCACTGTTTGTGGCCCCTGACGATGGTGACAGTGGTTATAATTTCCGTTCCATTATATTATCACAATAATTCTTGCACTTTATTTGGCTTCAAAATCTGGTTTCTAATTCTTGCTAATAGCTGTTATATTTTTATGCGAGATATGTTTTATTTGCAGTATGTTTTGTGTTTTACTTGTTAGTTATATTCTATTCTGTTTGTCATAGCTGCAATTGCGCGTTACAAATAGGATATCTTCTAAATAATTAATTATGGATGTTTGATTTGACTTTATATGCCATTTTTGCATTGCTAATAATTTTATAAATCTTCTTACAAGCTATATTTTGCTGCAAGTGCGCATTTATAGTTTTGTAATTTTCCTAGTTACTACCTTCAGTTACTCCTTTTCAATCAGCATCTATGATTTATCTATATTCATTTTGAATACTTTGTAAAATACAGCTATCTATTTAGACTATCTCCTTTCTATTTTTATTTTAATTTAACAACATTTTCAACAATAATGTTCAAATTACTTCTGCCTAGTGTTATGGTGTTGCTGCTGCTGCTGTTTTTAATTTAATCAGTGTAAAAAACAACATCTTTTTTCTGTATATTTGGATTACTTAATTAATTACAATTAAGTAAAATTTGTACAGTTGCTAACTACTTTACTTTGCTTGCGATGCTTTTATTATAATGTGCTGCCCTCTATTGGCAATCTTACGAGTTATTTCCACTATTGGTTACCACACAGCGACGTTTTTAAATATAAAAATAATATAGTACTTAGACATTGATGTAATGTACAGCTAATAAGCCATCTTTATTAGAAGACCTTAATACTTATTTAGTTACTCCTTTTATTCTAGTTTCCGCTAGTAATATTTTTGCTCTTATTTTACTCAAGTTACTCTTCGCTGTATTTTTTTATTTATTTTTTTAAATTCATATTTCTACTTTACTGTCATGTGTATGTAATTTTCTATTTTTCTTTTTGTATATATATTATTCTACTCCAGACTTTCATACAATTTACTGTTATGTGTTTGTTTACATTTATAAGAAATTATTGCTAGCTTTGTTTTGTCACTTAAAATTTAGTATGTACCCCTCACTTTTTTATGAATGGTAGATTATAATAATTTAGCGCCTGGCAAACAAGGAAATAATACTTTTTCTTATGCTCGGTACAAGAAAATTAATGATGATAAGGATTATCTTGGATCGAAAGCCTGCGACTTATCATCACTTAATAATATACATCAATTGCCTACTCTTAAATTTATAAAATGTACATCTTCTCGCTGTAAAACTTGTACTTTTGCTGATACTACAAATATTTGTAATAGTGGGTCTAATTTAAGCACGTTTTGCAAAGTATACAACTGTATCTATATGTTTACCTGTAATCAATGTAAAATAGCTTATATTGGCCAAACTAGTAATCCTTTACACCTTCGTATTAATCTACATCGAAATCATGTTAAGAACTATCCTAGTAATCTTTCTGGTAATAACTTTGAGTATGAACATTTTCATATGCATGGGTTCAATAATATTAATATCACTATTCTATCTATAAAGAAGAACCATAATGGACGTTTATTTTTAGAAAACTACTTCATCCAATTTCATAATACTAGTTATCCGTATGGTCTAAACCAATTAGTTCATAACAAACAATTAATATATTATACTAGCACTACTAACATAAATAAATATTCTCCAATCTATAATACTTTAAACTTGTCTATATATAATAAAACACTTAGAACTTCTAGAGGTAAACGTAAAAAGAGTAATAGTCCTAAGTATTCTAATAGTTATATATTATCTGCCTTTTTAAAATTATATAATTACTATACCAGTACTTATAATTGGATTAATATACGTACTTTCATTTACTCCATTAAAAAGAAACTTTTAGTTAAGTATTTTTCTATTTTTTCAAATCTTAACATTTCTGGACATTTTTCTCACCTATTCTTCGATCTCATTGTTGCACGAGCCACTGCACTTTCCGTAAACCTAACCAATAACAGTAATAATGCACCTTCTAATTCTAACTTGTTAATTACTTTCACAAATCCTGCAATCAATAACTTAAACTTCAATACAATATTTTCTACTAATAACACTTACTTTCCCATCAAAAATGTCATTATTAAAAAGTCCTTTAAATATCTCCTACCCTTTGGTAGGAAACTATTTAACTATAACTCCTTTTCAAAAACATATAACCCTTCTGATACACCACCCTGTATATGCAATGACAATCACTATAGGAACTTCATTAATAGGGATTATGGACACCTCATTACTGGGGATCTAGCTATCATAAAAGATATTAGGTTAAAAAAACTCATGCAGAAGGGCTTTAAACACCGTATTCCTTCAAAACACTCTCTTAGTGGCATTGTAACACAATTCACATATGATTTAGATTTTTACATATATAATACTGCCTTAAAATACAGCACTCCTATTGAAGCCTTCACTACCTGGAAAGTAAAAGTACTTTCAATCTTTAAGCAAAATATTGCTAAATATGTAAAATATAGTTCTCCTGTCAATAGTCAATTTCATACTCAAATAGACTTTATAAAGCAGTATTTCATAATTACTTATGTAGATAAATCATCCCATAACTATGCTTTTATTTGTAAACAGTTATATCATAGCTTGTTAGCCTCTACAATTGTAAATAACAGTATCAATTCCTCTACTAATTTGTCTACTGTAGTTTGTAACAAAAAAATTCTGGCTTTCTATAAACTTCTTAACCTACAACATAATAATCTAAACTATCCTTATATTGTACTAATCCCTAAATTTCATAAATCGCCTTTAAAGTTTCGAACTGTTACAATAGGATGTAATACATATAGCAATGTAGCAAGTAAACTTCTATTAAAGATACTGTCTGTTATGCATGAGTATTATATGAAACGTAATGATTACTCTATCTCTATAGGAAATAGTTATGATCTACGCAATACAATATGTACTATTAGTAATATTACCTCTTTATATACCTATGATTTTAAAGATCTATTCAACAATATTCCTCTTGACGACCTTTACAATGTAACTAATGACTTATTTGAAACTTGTGTTAACAATATTCAGCTCCCTTCCCATGTTGATGTAACTTATTTCAGTTGTCTATCTAAATTTATTATCTATAATAATTTTATTCTACATAACAATAAAATATATCTACAAAATCATGGTATACCACAAGGTGGTTCAGCATCTAGTTACCTAGCAGATCTTTACTTATATTACTATGAAAAAGAATATACTAATACACACATCATTCTTAAACGATATATAGATGATATCTTACTTGTAAACACTGCTAATAATAATAACAATATCTTCCCCATAAAATATCCATCTGCTCTGGAATTAATTAAAAATGATATGCTTAACAATTCTGTTAGTTTTCTAGATCTAAGTATCTCCATCACTCCTAGAAATAGCCTTAGTTTCAATATATATGATAAGCGTAAAGATTTTAGCTTTAAAGTAAATAGCTTTACTCATTTTTCCTCCTGCTTACATAAATCTGTATTTCGCAATATCATCTATAATCACTGCTGTAGAATCAAGTTTCTATGTTCTGATGATTTTAAAGTCTCCAATTTTAAATCTCTATTTCTGTCAGCTAGACAATACAACTATCCCACTAAGTTCCTAAAATCTATTATATACAATTCTTGATAATGATGTGTCTAATGTCTTTGTTAATTTACTGGAAGTTGGGTGGGGTTTTGGTTTTAAGGTTGTAATTGGATGGTTGGGTCGGGCGGAGGAAGTTTTTCTCATTAAAAAAAAAAAAGTAATATGTTTAAAAACAATTTGGATGTGTATATGCATGGATATATATATCAAGAGGAATTAAAAAAAAAACAAAAACGGGGTTCCTATATTGTGATTATTCTGTCCTAAACATTATATATTTTTTTCTTATTTACTAGATTAATCTTCTGTCATACAATAACTTATTATACATACTTTGTCAATAATAATAATCATTATATTTTTTAAACAATATGTTATATTTAATTTTGCTATACTATTTATTTTATTCAATCATTTTAATTTATTATTATTCAATATACATTTATTATATTAATATACCTGGATATCCTTAAAATTTAATAATATTACCTTTTAGTATTTGGCAACTCCTATGCTTTCTTCTTTCCACTTTTACACTTTTATTTAGTGGCAACACCATTTTTCACTTTTTACAATTCTTAGCATTGGCAACACATATCAATTGTTCAAATGAAATTTCCATGTGCTCAAGGTCTGGTATGTAAAATTATAATTCCTATTTCTAATTTTTGTTATCTTTTTGATTTCTTCTTTCTTTTATATAGTAGGATAGGGCCGAGATGTGTGGAGTTAATATCTCTTCTGATATGCCACACAACCGAAACCTTACTATTTGGTTTGCTCTAAATTATAATCCACTGTTTGTGGCCCCTGACGATGGTGACAGTGGTTATAATTTCCGTTCCATTATATTATCAGAATAATTCTTGCACTTTATTTGGCTTCAAAATCTGGTTTCTAATTCTTGCTAATAGCTGTTATATTTTTATGCGAGATATGTCTTATTTGTAGTATGTTTTGTGTTTTACTTGTTAGTTATATATATATAAAAATTTAAGCTGCCACCCAGGTGGTGTAGTGGCTAGAGAACCATTCTATCACGCCGTGGGTCCGGGTTCGAATCCCGGCTTGGGCATGGATGTTAACTTGTCCGTCCCTTCATAGGGGGTAGTGCTGTCCGCCCACTGGGTGCTCCCATAATAAAATGGACAGTAACTAGGGCCGTTGATGGCAAAGGCTTGTGGCCAATGCCTGCCCATTAGAAAAAAAATATTTAAACTCGGCTGTTCAAGCCTCGTCAGGTGGAGACTCCCCTGAACCCCCTAATTTTTTAGTTTCATTATTGCCATATTAAAACGATATTAATTAATTATGTCATTTTATCTCTCACCCCTTTTTCTTTTTCTTTTATTCTTTATATCATTTATTTCATCGACTGGACGTAGGAGGTTTTCCTGATCTTTCCTTGCAATTGCAAACATGGGTCGATGATAACTGAAGTAACTTATATAATTTTTAGTATCTATCTTAACACACCAAAAATTTTGCTTTTTGTTATTTGATATTGTTGAGAGAGTTTTAGGCGAGTAGGGTTGCTGTATTTCTCCTGGTAACCATATTGGCGAGTCATTCAGAGTGGATAAGAATCCCAGTCTGTTAGGCTTATATTTAAAATTATTCCTTTTCCTATATTAGGCAAGTTGGAGTGTATAGGCTGATTATTTTACCAACTATGCGAAAAATTCCAGAGCTGGGGCTCGAACCCAGGACTACCGCTTAACGTGCGGGTGCTCTACCACTGAGCTACTCTGGGACGATTCCCAGATGAAATTTCTCGCTTTTGAACCGTTGGCATTTATCATCTTCCTCTGCAAACCACAGATGGAACAGATGAAACAATTAATTCGCGACAACTCCATTACGCCGCGGAAGTTTTATACATTTTTAGAAAGTGAATATATCAACCTTTCAAGTATATTAGGCAAGTTGGAGTGTATAGGCTGATTATTTTACCAACTATGCGAAAAATTCCAGAGCTGGGGCTCGAACCCAGGACTACCGCTTAACGTGCGGGTGCTCTACCACTGAGCTACTCTGGGACGATTCCCAGTTGAAATTTCTCGCTTTTGAACCGTTGGCATTTATCATCTTCCTCTGCAAACCACAGATGGAACAGATGAAACAATTAATTCGCGACAACTCCATTACGCCGCGGAAGTTTTATACATTTTTAGAAAGTGAATATATCAACCTTTCAAGTATATTAGGCAAGTTGGAGTGTATAGGCTGATTATTTTACCAACTATGCGAAAAATTCCAGAGCTGGAGCACCCGCACGTTAAGCGGTAGTCCTGGGTTCGAGCCCCAGCTCTGGAATTTTTCGCATAGTTGGTAAAATAATCAGCCTATACACTCCAACTTGCCTAATATACTTGAAAGGTTGATATATTCACTTTCTAAAAATGTATAAAACTTCCGCGGCGTAATGGAGTTGTCGCGAATTAATTGTTTCATCTGTGGTTTGCAGAGGAAGATGATAAATGCCAACGGTTCAAAAGCGAGAAATTTCATCTGGGAATCGTCCCAGAGTAGCTCAGTGGTAGAGCACCCGCACGTTAAGCGGTAGTCCTGGGTTCGAGCCCCAGCTCTGGAATTTTTCGCATAGTTGGTAAAATAATCAGCCTATACACTCCAACTTGCCTAATATACTTGAAAGGTTGATATATTCACTTTCTAAAAATGTATAAAACTTCCGCGGCGTAATGGAGTTGTCGCAAATTAATTGTTTCATCTGTTCCATCTGTGGTTTGCAGAGGAAGATGATAAATGCCAACGGTTCAAAAGCGAGAAATTTCATCTGGGAATCGTCCCAGAGTAGCTCAGTGGTAGAGCACCCGCACGTTAAGCGGTAGTCCTGGGTTCGAGCCCCAGCTCTGGAATTTTTCGCATAGTTGGTAAAATAATCAGCCTATACACTCCAACTTGCCTAATATACTTGAAAGGTTGATATATTCACTTTCTAAAAATGTATAAAACTTCCGCGGCGTAATGGAGTTGTCGCGAATTAATTGTTTCATCTGTTCCATCTGTGGTTTGCAGAGGAAGATGATAAATGCCAACGGTTCAAAAGCGAGAAATTTCATCTGGGAATCGTCCCAGAGTAGCTCAGTGGTAGAGCACCCGCACGTTAAGCGGTAGTCCTGGGTTCGAGCCCCAGCTCTGGAATTTTTCGCATAGTTGGTAAAATAATCAGCCTATACACTCCAACTTGCCTAATATACTTGAAAGGTGGATATATTCACTTTCTAAAAATGTATAAAACTTCCGCGGCGTAATGGAGTTGACGCGAATTAATTGTTTCATCTGTTCCATCTGTGGTTTGCAGAGGAAGATGATAAATGCCAACGGTTCAAAAGCGAGAAATTTCATCTGGGAATCGTCCCAGAGTAGCTCAGTGGTAGAGCACCCGCACGTTAAGCGGTAGTCCTGGGTTCGAGCCCCAGCTCTGGAATTTTTCGCATAGTTGGTAAAATAATCAGCCTATACACTCCAACTTGCCTAATATACTTGAAAGGTTGATATATTCACTTTCTAAAAATGTATATTCCTTTTCGACTTTCACATTCGCTAGCCCAGTGCCCGATGCGTTTACACCTTTTACAAGTTATTCTTGATGCATCCTTAATTTTATGAGTCGGCTGGCCCGAGTATTTTCCATAATTTTTATTTTTATTTTTGGGACAATTTTCAATAAAGGGGGTGAGAGATAAAATCACATAGTCATTAATATATATCAGAGGTTTCCAAACCGTGTGTCACGGCACTCTGGGGTGCCGCGATTGTGTAGCAGGGCTTCGTCTAGATAATCAAGAAAAATCTAACTTTTGGGGCAGTACAGTAAAAAAAAAATCCCTCTGAATCGGTATCCCACAAAAAAGTTAGCCAAGCCGATGATCAAGTGGCGAAAACGAAAATATTTCAGTCAAATTCGAGAGAGTTCAGTGTCCAGTCGCCTCTGTTTTATAGGAACTGCCTGAGATGGGGGCGGGGGGAGGCGAAAAATTCTATATTCCTTTCCCAGGAGAGTACTTTCTTGATATATAGCCCTACAAACATAAAAGAAATACTGAAAAATGCATCCTAACTACTACATTCTAACCTTTTTATTCAGCATGTTTTAAAGGTAACCTGTCGCGAAATTTCTTAGCCTGAGGAGAGTGCCGGAAATATTTTTAGACTGACAAAGAGTGCCGTGGAAAAAAAAGTTTTGGAACCCATGATATAGATAGATAAATTTTGCTAAAGTTATGCTGCTTGGGATTGCCAAGATTCGCCAATTTTGGCTACATTTTTCTCAATTTGGTAATAGCTACATTTCAGGGTGTAATTCAATGATAATTACTGATTCATAGAACGTGATTTTGTGAAGAAATTTACATGAAGCAAAATTCAAATTTTGACTGTTGTAAGCATAGAACATTGCTCTTGGCCTGAAATAAAGCTGAAAACCTCCCAGGTTTTTTAAAACTTTGCAACCTTGCTCCCTACCCAAAAAACTGCACCTCCAGGGTAGTTTATTTTTTGGCTAAGGCAAAGCTTCACTAAGGTTATCTGCCTTCGTAAAGGAAGGATGCCTTGGGCAGAGGACTTTTTCAGGGGTTATAACGCGCATTTACGTTACATCTGGTGATAACCACCCAAAACTCCACATCGTTAGATCGAAATCCCGAACCTGCACACTTCAGTCATCCCCCATTGTTCAGAGTTTTACCCTCTTAGCCATTGGTCACCGCATGTTTAGGATAGCAAGAAAGAGAATAGATAAATCTAATGAGTTCTTTTCAAACATGAAATGTGTACATTAAGACTTCTTTCTCTCTTCCTATTAGATTCTGCAGGTTTCAAACTTAAAATGTTATGCTTACGGTTCTCAGCTATTGAGATTTCATAAAACTTTTATTTCTTCTGAATTTTTCTTAAAAATGGTCTCGTACCTTTCACATATTTTTTAGAAGTTATTGTCTCGGTGAGTAGAACTAAGGAAGAGTTTATGAAAAAAGTTTGAAATTTTAAAAATGTTTTTGGCATGTAGCTCTTTTAATGTTCATTCATTCAAATTCGGGAGTTTGAAATAGGAAGAAATTAATATTTAAATAGACGAGAGCACTTATTAAGTGCATAAATTTCAACTTAATATGCGCAAAACATTTACATTTTACTTCTTATATAAAGTTTTAACCAACTTCATAAAACTATTTTCCTAGAAAAGTTACTATATCTTTAAGCTAAAAAGATATGGATTATTAAGGCGTGATCATCTGTCAGTTGTTTGCAAGAAGCAACAATATTTTTAGCACAAGTAATCTTCAACAGTTCTGAATGCCAATGCAATATTCTCTTGATTAAAACCGAACACTTCCATAAATAACGCGCAGGAATGGCCGATAATTGGTTACATACTTACCTAAATTACCTAGCCTTTTCTCAAATACAGCGCAATAATTAGCTTGCTAGAGCTGAATTAGTTTGACGGGTTGTGAATGTTACAAGTATCTGCTGTGACATTACACAAAAGCTTGTCATAATGAAGCTTTAGGAAATTAGACATTTGAATTTAATAATACTAGATATATTTTGTGTTCCAGCTGAAAATTCAACAGAAAATTATCGTATTTAGCTGTGTACTCTCTTTTGCTCTAAATCCCAGAAAAAATTTGCTTAACCTTTCTGTATGGGTTGATTCGACTCGGGCTGAAGGGGGAGAGAGAGGTTAAATTAGTAAAATATGCTTACATAACAGTAATAATTACTGATCATACAGGGTGTCTAGCAAATAAAATCTTGATTTCAAAAATCAAAATCTCAAAAACGACGGTCAATAGAAGAATGAAGCAAGGGGTATGTTTATTATGTAGCCTGTAAATATTTTATGCAGAAGTCCGAAATAGTAGTTACAATAGCTGTTAACATAGAGTGGTGTGCACAGATTTTCCTTAGCGTGCGAGGGCATTATGGACGTAATCTTAATGTTAAAAAATGCAATCTTTATGTTGAAAATTTAAAATGTATGGACTTTAAAAAATTTTCGGCAAGGAGGGGGGGGGGGTATGCCTCTTTGCGTACGCCACTGCTAACAGATGGAGCTACACGTCAAAATCGATCAACGATCATTATCTATGAGTACAAACTCATTCTCAGCAAGCAGTCAGAAGTTAATCTTTTCAGAATGTCCGTCGTTCGACATACAGACCATGGTGACCACGGTGAAAAATACAAATGAAAATTTTCTGAAATACTCATATTTTGTTGAGTTTATAAATGTGCATTTTGGAAAAAAATTAGGTTTACATTAAATGCGATAAAAACTGTACCATCAATTTTGGATAGAATTGCTCTAAGAGATCTTCTACAGAATATTAGAAGAATATTTTCTTTTTCCGTTTTATTAATAAAGTGTTGCTCCTGCGTGATTAATTGTGTAATAACTTCTAAGATTTCGTTCGAATTGCGTGTTTTTTCAAAAAAGAAAATTTTTTTACTTACATTATTACGAGAAAATTAGCTTTCACTTGAATACTTTTTAGAATGGGTATTCAGTGTAGGGTCCGAAACATTCACGATAGATTTGCAACCAATGTTATGTATCAATGTTGACGAAACTTGCTTAGCCTAGAGTATTGGTCTCAAACTGTGCTTCCCCAACCCCTAGAGGTACCCGAGGTGTATAAGGGGGTTCGAGAAAGTATTATTTTAGTACACAATGTCTATAATAGGGGTTCGCCGAATTCTTTCGAATACTGGAAGGTCGCAGAGGAAAAAAGATTGGGATCACTAGTCAAGAGAATAGGTTCCCAACTGATGGCTCGCGAGCCCCCAGGGGTACGCGAAGTGTATAAGAGGGTTCTCAACAATAAAATTATACTATACAACGATTACAAAAGAGTTTTGCCAAATTATTTCGGATTTTAGGAGGGGTTGGCAGCAAGAAAAGGTTGGAAATCACTGTTCTAGAGCCCCAAATATGTGATTTCAACAGTTCTACAGCAGCAGCAACTGAATATTTTATAAAAATTAGTATGGAGGAAAAATAAATAGTCTAAAAAATTAATATTAACCTTTAATTATTTACTTAATATAATGGTTGCTCAAATGAGAAGTGGACACATGCAATTGCGTTAGAAAGGTTGCAGCTACAACAGAGCCACCGAACAGGGATAGAAAGAGCCGCTGGAGAATCGCACCGCATACGTCGTTCCACAGTGAAACTCGTTGGCAGGAGAGGAACTGTTCGAAAGTAAAGTCTTGCTACATATGGATGCTTGCAAATCGGAACAATTCATTCCATGGATCGCTCTTGATTGTTTTTCTACTCAAAGGAAGCACTCTCAATTCAACACAACACTACAGTACTCTGGCGAAATTAGGGAAAGCAATCAAAAGAAAACGACTAGGCCTTCTCACACAACAAGTGATTCTTTTCTATGACAATGTCCGCTCACACATTCCTCTGAAACACAGGCGACCTTAAACAAATTCCGTTGGAAAGTGATGGAACACTCGCTGTGCAGTCCGGATTTGTCACTCTGTGACTTCCACATCTTTGAGCCATTTAACAGACATTACAGGGGAAACGTTTTCGTTCGGAAAATGAGTTGAAGGAAGCTTTGCATTACTTCTTCAAGAACCAACCTCAATCTTTTAAAAGCAAAGAAATATTCTTTTTCTTTTCAAAAAGGGCTAGGAAGATTTGATTTATATATATATACTAGCTGAAGTGCCCGTTCTTCGCACGGGAATGAATGGACTTTTTGATATTAATATTTGCTGTGATTACTATTTATTGTAATAAAGAGATATAGCAAAATGGATATCGCGTTATATTGTGTTCAATAATCATGCATTCTGAATTTCAAGGCAATCGTTTTTACGGTGCAGAAGGCGATGCGGCGTAGCACAATCTAGTGGCGAGTTTTAGCAAAACGGATACGGCAAAAATATTCTTCGCATTCAGATATCGATGTATACGAATTTTCATGACGATCGGCTGAATAGTCTTGAAGTTCATGTGTTGACGCGACATCTAGTGTAAAGTTATAGGAAAATGGATCGTGCCAAACTCTTCCCCGTGTTCAAATATCTATGTATACCTATTTTCATAGCGATCATTCGCACAGTCAAGAAGTGATACACTGCAGGGCCATCTAGTGGTTAATTAAAGTAATGATTTGCTACGGCGCCGTCATGTGGCGAGTTATAGCAAAATGGATAACGCCAAAATATTCTCATTGTTCAAATAGCTATGCATACTGATTTTCATAGCCACCGTTTGAATGGTCAAAAATTTGGCCTGCTGCAGCGTCATCTAGTGGCGAGTTAAATTAATAATGCATTGCAGTGCCATCTAGTGGTGAGTAACATCAAAAGTAACGCAGTTAGAATATATTCTTCGTTCTCAAATGTGTAAGTATAAAAAATTTTATACTTACATACTAAAATTTTATACGGTCGAACGGTATAGAAGTTGATGCGTTGCAGCGCTATTTAGCGGTAAGTTACAGCAAATGGATAGTGAAAAATATTCTCCGTGTTCTAATATTCGCGTGTACCAAATTTCATCGAAATTGGTTGGACGATATTCGCATAGCAAACGGCTAAACGGAATAGAATTCGACGTTCTGCTGCGCCACCTAGTGAAAAGTTAGAGGAAAACGGATAGCATAAAAACCTTCTCCATGATAAAAGACTTAGGTGAACCAAATTTCATGGTGATCGGTGAAACGGTGCTGGAGTTTTTCAACCTCCTACACACATACCAACATTCATTTTAATCTATAACCAGTCTTATTATACGTATATACCAGTCTCAAGTAAAATCCAGTTTCAAATCTAAGCCTCGCCAAAGTGCCAGCATGCGCCATTTTGCAAGAGTTTTTTCAGGGAATCATTCGAAGCATTGACTTAGCAGCAATCAAAATGGGAAATGGTTCGACCGCCAGGCATTTATTTGAAAAGTGGAATCCCTTAATACAGCCGCATTTTTTAAATTATCAACTATAACATGTTTTATTCATCGTTACCTCGATGTACTAAATGCGAAGATTTCAATTTTCTGAAATTTGGCGGATTTCCCCCAAGTTAAATCAATGTACTCAATTGGCGAGAATTCTGAAGCTACATCGCTTGAAATGCCCTAATAACTGCATCATTTCTGCACGGATAGTTAAAATTTAATGCTGTATTCTACGAAAACCTATACACTTGTTTTCAAAAATGCTATTCCCTTAAGCTCTCAGTAAATTGCGCCAAAAAGCCTAAAACTGTGCAAACCGCTAGAACTCACTCTCTAAAAATTGGCCTATCAGCCATTTTTTTTTCCGCCAAACTAAAAAAAATTACATATTATTCTCGGATATCTTCGATCCTCATCGTTTTGCGTATAAAAAATTTCATTCCTGCTCTCATTTCTTATGCGCACACGATATTATAATTAAAAAAATAACCTAAAAAAATAAACTAAAAAAATCATTATTATTCTTTTATTTTTACTTTAAGAATTTAAAACATTTTATTCGGCAAAATCGCCACACATGGCAACCAAGATGCTTATTTCACACACTTTTTTCACTACAGGGGTTAATATTACGTAAAGCTTTCTGCGTGGAGAACATAAAAAATCTCTTAAATTCCGGGAACGGAAATTAAGAGAACCACCATTCAGGAGGAAAACGTTTTTAAGTGGAGTTTCAAAGTTTTAAAGTGGACTATCATTTATTCTATATTATTTTACATATCTGTGTAAAATTTCAGACTGACAGGTCCATTTTTGTGGAATTGTATACTACCCAAATCAACAAATTGACAAACAGAATTTCATTTTTATTTATAAGATAACCTACGCTTGTTTTTAAAAATACCCTCTCATTAAATTGCGCCAAGCGCTAGAATCATAGAAAATCTGACACACTTTCAGATTTTTAAATACGCACTAAAGTGCTATATATAAAAAGAGTTATAATCCATGGGTCTTCCCTATTTTCGTTCATTCTTTCATTAAGTTGGAAAGTGTATCATTATTCATGTGTGTGATTAAACAAAATTAAAATTGATATTTCTAACATCCTTTCTTTCCAACTGAATGAAAATTTCAAAAACTTATACGCAGGTGTATTCATAACCCAAATAGCAGACGATTAAATTACGATAAATAGCGCCAAGCGTTAGAATCCTCCTCAAAATCGCGAGAATGCTGAAGATAGATCGCTTGAAATCCCTTAATAACTGCATTATTTTCGAACGGATCATTAAAATTTAACGCTGTATTCTAATAAAACCTTTGCACTTGTTTTCAAAAATCCGTTTCCTTAAGCTCTCAGTAAATTGCGCCAAGCCTGAAACTGTGCAAACCGCTAGAACTCACTTTCTCGGCATTTGAGCCATTTTATTTTTTCGCCAAACTAAAAAAATTTAACATATTAGCCTCGGAAATCTTCAATTCTTATTGTTTTGCGTATAAAACATTTCATTCCTGCTCCGATTTCCCATGCACACGATATTATAATTAAAAAAATATAACCTTACGAATATAAACTAACAAAAAAAAAATCATTATTATTCTTTTATTTTTCTTTGAGAATTTAAAACATCTTATTCGGCAAAATCGCCACACATGGCAACCACGATCCTTATTTCACACTTTTTTCACTACAGGGGTTACAATTACGGAAAGATTTTTGCGTGGAGAGCATAAAAAATCTCTTAAATTCCGGGAACGGGTGGACTTTCAAAGTTTTAAAGTGGACTATGATTTATTCTATATTATTTTACTTATCTGTGCAAAATTTCAGGCCGATAGGTCCATTTTTGTGGATTTGTATACAACTCAAATCCACAAACAAACAAACAAACAAACGAACAAACAAACAAACAAACAAACAAACAAACAGAATTTCATTTTTATTTATAAGAAGATGTTACAGTTAAAACCCGAAATCAGTCAAAACCCGAATTAACTAGGCAAAACGCGTTCTGACTGACTGCGCTAGGCAAAACCCGAATTAACTAGGGAAAACCCGATTTATTCGAGTAGCGGTAGCACGTTTTCGAGGGACCCCTACAGCGGAGGCATATTTTCCAGGGGGCCTCCTAAAGTGATGGCTAGACCCACTGATTTTTTTCGGGTCTCGCAAAGAGCCAGCGTTAGTATTTTTTCGAGGGGCGCCCCCAAACGGTGGTGGCAGGACCCCCATGTTTTCCCATGTGAATTCAGGTATGTTAATGTTTTATCCACTGAAAATTGGATTTTGCTCCCCCTTCGAAAATATGCTATTGCTGGCCCTTTGAGAGACCCCAAAAAAACATTCCTGTGTCCGGCAACCGCTGTAGGGGTCCCCCTTCGAAAATATGCCAACGCTGGCCCTCTGCGAGATCCCAATAAACATCAGTGGGTCCGGCCATCACTTCAGGGGGCCCCGTCGAAAATATGCTAACGCTGGCCCTTTGGGAGACCCAAAAAAATCAGTGGGTCCGGCCACCACTGTAGGGGCCCCGTCGAAAATATGCTAACGCTGGCCCTTTGGGAGACCCAAAGAAACATCAGTGGGTCCGGTCATCACTGTGGGGGCTCCCTGGAAAATATGCTAACTCTGGACCCCTGCGAGACCCAAAGAAACATCAATGGGTCCAGCCTTCGCTTTAGGGAGCCCCCTCGAAAATATACTAACGCTGGCCTTTGCGAGACCCAAAAAATATCACTGTGTCCGGCCATCACTTCAAGGGGCCACCTCGAAAATATGCTAACGCTGTCCCTTTGCGAGACCCAAAAAACATTACTGTGTCCGGCCATCACTTCAGGGGGCCCTCTCGAAAATATGCTAACGTTGGCCCTTTACGAGACCCCAAAAAACATCAGTGGGTCCGGCCATCACTTCAGGGGCCCCCCTGGAAAATATGCCTCCGCTGTAGGGGCCCCTCGAAACCGTGCTACCGCTACTCGAATAAAACGGGTTTTCCCTAGTTAATTCGGGTTTTGCCTAGCGCTGTCAGTCAGAACGCATTTTGACTAGTTAATTCGGGTTTTCCCTAACGCATTCAGTTAGAACCCGTTTTCCCTAGTTAATTCGGGTTTTGACTGATTTCGGGTTTTCACTGTAACATATATATATATATATATATATATATATATATATATATATATATATAGATATATATTAAAAAGGACAATTTCCCCGACATCCCGCTGAAATCTTTCTGTATGTGTGTTTTGTCTTATGCCCAGCGTACACGAGGGATATCTGCCTAGGGGAGGCTAGAACAGCCTTGGTCGGAGGACTTTTTAAGGGATTCCAACGCGTATTTATGTTACATCTGGAGAAAACTGTCCAAAACTCTAAACCGTTAGCGCGACAGCTATGCGGTAGGCCCGAAAGTGGGCCATTCACCCTTCAGCTGTCCACCATGTTCAGTGTTTTATCGACTTGGCCAGGGTGGGACAAATTCTTTTCCTGAACAGCTAATTTTCTTTTAAGAGGACACATTCTTTATTAAATAAGCGAGGAGGTAAAAGAGGTATCACTTACCTCCTTCAAAGGCGTAAGTCCGTTTAACTCCTCCGTCATCCCGCTAAATTAGCTGGAACGAAAACTGGAATACACGACATTATTAATTGTATATATTTTAGTTTCGTGCTCTTGAATGAGTACAATATATTTATTTTCCGTCTAGGTTATACAATATACATTTTAAGAGGAATATCATGTTTACAAAGATTGAATTTTGGCTGGTCGGGATGTCGACCGCTTAGCAGCAGCGCATGGAAGAGAGTGACTTGAAAGTACAGCATGCATGCGTTCTTGCCCCCACGGTTGCCAGGGGCCCCATAGCACGTGTAAAGTAAGGGGCCCTCGTTTGGGTAATTATCATATGCAGATCCATACATCTACATGTGCGGACATCGACGCGTGCAGGAGAAACTGGGTCAGGGAAAGAGTTCGAAAGTTTCATAGTTTTATATTTCCCAACATTCTTTAACTCCTACTATGTATTTCTTGCATTATATTATGTATGAAATTGTAGAACGTACAATTGAGTTGAAAATAAATTATATCGATCATTCAGCTTACTCCACGTTAAAAAACTAATGGATATATATATATATATATATATAAAAGAAATTTGCGTTATTTAAAATTTTGAAACTTCATAAGGAAATGCATTAAAAAGGGGCACGCTCTTTTGCAACCGATAGAAAGCAGTGCGCATAAGCACTCAATAAAAAAGAGCAAGGCTGTTAGTAGAAAAGAAAAATAGCTGGGCTCATGGACCATTTAAAAAAATACTGTCTGGGTGGAATACATTTTTATTCAAACAAATCTTAAGTCCAAATCGTCAGAGAACTACTGAATCATCTGCTATCATCCGCTATAAAAATTAATCCATTTATTTTTGCGCAATTTGTCATCGATAAAAATAATTAAATATCAGTACGAGTATCAGTAACGCATATATCAGTGGTAGATGTAATCTTTCAAATGTACTTCAACAGCTGCTTCATAACTCTCATATTTTGAACCAGGCATCTTTTTTTTTTTTTTAATTTTCGAACAGCTATTCAGCCCGTTTATTTTGCACATCTGTGTATCATATACGCTAAAATCACGAATTGAGATGTTTCTGTGATACTTTTCTTTTAAATCATAACATGTGGCATTTTAAAAGTAATTTGTAGTTTTATAAGCCTTGTTTTACATCTGGACACTTCCTTTCAATCGGACTTTATTTTAAGGAAAATTTGTACGAGTGTAAAAAATATTTCACGACATTTCGTTTTTTTTAAGAGAAACATTTATCTTGAGATATATTTTTACGATCAATGCCAATAAAAAAAGCAAAAAGCAGTGTCCTATCTTTTTGAAACATCCGGTGTTTTCAATTTCTTTTTATAGGTAAGAGCACTGAATCAAATTGTTTGAGTTCCAGAGAAACGAAATATCTGATTTAGTCCATATTTTTCTAACTGGTTAGATATCTTTGTAGTACAAAACAGCGTTTGGAACTGAACAGAAAATTTCCAGATTTCAAAATAAACAGCTAGTGCATAAAATGCGAGAGTTTGAATGTTTTAGCTCAGAAGTGTTTGTTCCAAAGTTATGCACCCTCATGCTTAAAAATGGTTAGCACATATTTGTTTAACGAAAGAAGTACTTGGGCTTTTGGAGTTTTTTCGCAGCAGATGCAGTCCGATTATGTTCTGTAGGTAAATTTTGTTTTGTACCTTAACTTATGAAAGTATTTTACAGATATGGGTTTAATTTTCGGTTTGCTTAAAAGGCGAACTCCTGTCATCATTAAATTTTCAGAACTGAAATAACATTTGCGATTTTAGAGTTGCAGATGTTTAAACCTACAGCAATTAAATTTTCCAAACGTTTAATAAAGAAAAATAAATCATGACAAACATTTTTATTAAGAAACATTTTTCAATAACAATATTTTTTTAACTGGCTTGACAATAAATTACTAAATGAAAAGAAAGAAGAACTTCTATCTCTTCTGCTCCATCCCCCCTGTCTCTTCAACAAGTGGCGTGTATGCATGTATGCATAAATATTCTGCCTACATTCACCATATTGATGGGGAATTTAAGCAAATTTTGGTTCAATTCTAATTTGTAGTTTTGAAAATACTCACTAATAATATAACTAAATGGAGGCTTAGAAAACTCTATGTTACACCTTAATATGTAGGGCTTTATCTGTCATGACTTATATACGACCTGAAAGATTCATATGCCTGTACCAGCTCTGTTGCATTCAGTTTTTAAATATCATATATGGATACTATTCTGCATCTTTATAGCACTCGATTTTTATGTTAGAAAAAGAGAATTGAAAATATGTCAAGAACAAAGCTTAAGAGTCATTGGTTAATTCACTTCAGATGTATGCTTTTATACTTGAGCGTCAATTCTAAAATGTTCTATAGTTTTCTTATTAGGCTCCTGCACGGAAGAATGATCTGTAGGTTTTTGGTCATCGTAATCTAGTAGAACAACTGCACTTGTGGTTTCATTTTTTTTTCCTCATGTAGACCGATTTCGATGATTCGATTTTAAATTCGAAAGCGGGTAGCTTAGAAGTCTTCCCATACTAATTTGGTCAAGTGCTGATTATATTCATTCAGAAAATCAGGAAAAACCATGTTTTAAATAATTGCCTAAAGGGTTACCGGTAGCGCCGTTTGTGAGTTGTATGTGAAAGTGGTCAAGATTAGCCACTTTTATTAAGAAACGCGATTTATCATTAAGTTTTGCGACAAAAGCATTTTAAGTTTTGCGACAAAAAATGAGCCTCCAAAATTGAACCCACCTAGCGATATATTCTATATTTGGTACGAAATCGCCAAACTTTGTTCAATAAGAATGTTAATCAGTTACTTTTTTAACCGACTTTTTTAATGTATGTTCAGTGGCAATTTTTTATTACCTTGACCGATTTCGAGGATTCTTTTTTTATTGAAAAGGATATACTTTAAAGGTGGTCCCATATACATTTTTACGAGTTCTGATTATATGAACAATGATAAAATAGCGAAACACTTCAATTTTTATGAGCACAGAGAGATTGTCAAAAACCTAATTTCTCGTAATTAACAATCACCGTGATGTCGTTTTGGTAAAGTAATTTTGAAGTATTTTTTTTCCTTTATGGGGGGGGGGGTTAAAAATCATACTTTTGGCTTCTATATTTATATAGGATGTCCCAAAATTTACGCACGATTTGAATTAAACAGAAAACACAGTTCCCTTTTTTAATTGTATTTTTTTAAAAATTAAAAATTAAGTACATAGGATAGGGTTATGTATGGAATAGCACATCGGGCAAATGACCGCAACGGCTCTTCTGGCACATACGCACTCTTTTGTGGAAATTTTCCAGGACCATTTCGAATAAATGTATCTGGATTTCGTTAATGCAGCGTTGAATCCTCCGCACATCCTTCCTCAATGCATGGATGGATGTAAGCTTGTTGGCATAGACCTTTGATTTCAAATGATCCTAAAGAAAGAACTTCAATGGTGTTAAATCCCATGATATTTCTCATTATTCATTATTAAAATTATCATGAATCCAACTCTTATTATTTTTGAAATGTTGTTTAACTATTAAACGAGTTGTTCTTTCGTATAGTGGTGCATTTTTACTAACCCTAAACTATCAGCTGTCATTTTGTTTTCTTTTTTGGTTGCCTCAACACTAAATTAATTAATTTTCTATTTAATTCAAATCTTCAATTAAGTAAATTTTGGGACCCCCTACAGTTCGCTGTCTCATCATCCTCAGAGTAAAAAAATTGTTACGTTAAAATATTTCTTCTACGGGGAAGAAAATTCTAAACTGCAAAATCGGTATTAATGCAGCACTGCAGGTAAACAACGCGATCAAAATGCTAAAGTTCAAATTGTTACCACACAAATGGAATTTATATTTTATCTTATTCAAAAATTGAAACGTGAGAGGAAATAATGTCCAATACAATTCCTTATTCACAAACTGTCAAGCGATATATCGATTTACTTCGAGAAAATTCGACGGGAGAACAAACGTTTTCTAAACGAAAAACGATAAATTTACTTAACGAGTTCAGGAAGGGAACCCTCGTCTAACGGAGTGTTGGTTAACTGGTTCAGTGTTTGAGAAAGATAATTAAAAATCTTTTGAATTGTATAGCGGTGTTTCAGATTTAACTTAAGAAAACTATCCCAAGAGGAAAAAATAAAGAAGCGTAGGTTTTAAGTTAGATAAATGTATTGTGGTGAGCGTAATGCCCTTATCAAATGTCAAACGGCGGTGCGTTGGTGTGAATGTGGATGATTATCATAAATTTGGTCTTAAGGTAGCGCTATGATTTTGCGGGAGAAGCAGATGTTCGAAAGGATAATGATAAATGGTATTTTAAGAATAATAATACAGCGCGTTTGCTTAGCAAGCACAAATACACATTTGTGTTCGCTAACATTTAACAATAGTTACTGCAAACCGCACGCAAGACGTGTAACTAGTTAGTAAAATGATAGACTGTATTTATAAACATAGTTACGCTGACTCACTGCTTCTGGAACTCTTCCAGTTTGAACCACTCCAAAACAAAACTTTTACCTCAATTACTACAAATAAATAAAAATCTGCTGTGGACAACTCATGATTTCCTTGCACGTCTATTAAATCAAAAATATTTTCGACGCACTTCATCTAAACTTATTTTATTTGAAAGAGATAAAATACTGCAGTGATGCTAAGGTTTAGCGATTTCTAGCCAAATACTTCGCTATCGCCAAGCTGAGTTCAATTCGAAAGATTTCCTTCTGACACTTTATTTGGCGGTATTTCACCAAAAGCCGACAAGTTTGGGATAGTTTGCGAGATTTTGGGGATAGCCAAAGTAGTCATTCACCACAGACTTTCAATGAATTCAATGCATTCATACTCCTTAATGTATTTAAAGTCATTTGGCTGACCCTGTAAATAAATTACCCAGTCGATTGCAGTCAAAAAAGATATTGAAAACAGTTAGATATTACAATAGTTCTAAATACAAAAGCTCAAAATTCTACGTGTTAAAGTTTTAGAGTTATGCAAAATACGAAATAATTTTTGGCGCCAAATTTAGCGATATTTCGGCGAAACTCGACAAGGTCAACGACATATGGCGAGATTTTAAGCATGGACAAAACAATGAGTGACTATTGCCAAATTTTGAGATATTTCTCCAAAACTCGCCAAGGACGATGGCAAATGGCGATATTTTGGACTTGGACAAAATGACTGACTATCGCCAAATTTGGCTATATTTCGGCAAAACTTGCTAAGGTTGACGACAGATGGCGAGATTTTAGGCATGGGCCAAACAAAGAGTGACAGCAGCTGTAATATATTGAAGATGTCCATACGCGTTAATGTATTGAAATTCTTTTGGGTGATCTTGTAAATAAACTGTCCAGTAGATTGGAACCAAAAATCGACATGCACATGTAGATATTATTTTAATGAGTTACATGTTTAACATACATTTATGATAGTTTACAACTATTATTGCAACGAAACATGCTCAACATGACGGCTATCACTGTCAGGTACCGTCTGGAATCGTAAGAGAGCATGTTTCATAGCTGAATGCAGTGTGTTCGGGGAAATATTACGAACATGTTGTGAAATGCTGTCTTTAAGATCAGGCAAAGTTCATGAATTAGCACGACTTACCGAATGTTTCAAACTCCCCCAAAGCCAAAAATCGCACGAACTGAGGTCTGGGGAAGCCCACGGAACGTCCCCTCGTGGCGAATATTTGAACTCTTTTTATTTATTTATTTTTTTTTTTTTGAAAATTTTCAGCTCTCAATGGAGGATATCTTATAAGTCCATCTCCTCGAACTTTTTCAGCTATCTCTATATGATATCTCTTTTCCACTTCCTCTCCTTCTCTACTGCGAAGCTTATTATTCTTTCTTAGTCACCTCACCATTTTGAGCTCGTTTTCTGGACGCTCCTCCTCTTCTTGCATAATTTTTCGTCTCTCTTCTGTACGATTAGCCTTCTCCATTTTGGGGAGGGTTTTTCAATTTATTTTTTTAATTCGCTCTTCAGATGGATACCATTAACCTGCGTACTTCTCACGGCCATCTATTAATAAATATTTGGAATTTATTGGAGCAATTTTGCCTGTCTGTTTTTTTTTTGTTTTTCTTCAATACTGTCACTATTGATGCCATGCCATCTGCGGCAGTATATCTTCTTTTTTTCTTATCACCCTTCTTGTCATCCTTCTTGTGAGGCCAGCGTCACACAACATAGTCCGTACTAATGAAAAAAAAATGGTTGGCATAGTTGTACTAACGTAATACTTACTATCAAAGTTTGCTGCATGTTTATCAAGTTGAAATTTTTTTAAATTTTATTTAAGAGTGTTTCGAAACACTTGCAAATCCAGCTACTCACAGTTTAAGATTTTATTTTATGTATATTAGAATAACGTATATCTATCTGAAGTTTAAAAATATATTTATAAGCTGTTTGGGCGTAGATATAGCTTAATGCTTAAAGATCCTTCTTAAATATATAAATGCTTATGGATAGGCTTAAACTACTTTTAATAACATTCTATAATAGAAGAGTTATTGAAATTTTATTGTCTTTAGTAATCGAAGAAATATGTATCTCTTAAAGCTGTAGTTCAGATTACTGCAGTTCAGATAATAAATATAATTCAAAACAATAGAATATCAAATTGGCTTTACAAATACTTAACTGAATTGATATGGAAAATGTTATATTTTATATTATAGTTTCAGGCTGTGAAATGCTAGAAAATGTATACCCAGTTATAAATTCATTTTGGAAGCATTTATTTATACAATTTCTATCATACCTTTTGAACTGAAAAACTTGCAAATATTATTAGATTTATGAAGAATTTTATATTGAATTATAAAGAAAAAAAACTCAGTGAATTCTTTTAAAATATCATAAAAGTTTATTTTAGTAGCATTTTGACATGATTTTTGTGACGTATATTTTCAGTACTTGAGTCTTGCATTCGTTTGGAAGTAATATTTTCAAAAGAAGTTGGAACAGAGGTGTATATCCAAAACTTTATATAAAACATGAAACTTGAAGAATTATTTATAGAGATAAATATATTATTACATTACATACATTGATCTTTACTATTTGGCGCATTGAATCGTAATTACTGTACTGTTATTACTTTATTTACAGCACAGTCTATTTAAAAATAAATTGATTTAAATATTGAAATAATACGTTTAAATAAGTATATATTGCATTTGTATACTATGTTAGACTAAAATAAGTCACAAAAAATGGCAGCAAAGTAGTTTTAAACCCTATACATGCTCTATAAAGTGCTTCAGAAGCAAATAGAAATCCACAGACATTATCTTGACTGTTCTATTTTGTTGAAATCATTAATGTCTGAAGTTAATCATTGGACTAAAACAAATTACTAAAATAAACTGGCTTGTCAGTTAAATGTTTCAGCATTGAAACTCTATGGATGATCTGTCAAAGGTATAATCGCAAACACAAGCGCGAATGTCAAAACTGTAAACTTCAAGGATAATAATGAATAGTGGCTCAATCAGTTCTATCAAAATAAGATGAAGGTTAAATGTCGAAAGTCGCCCGGAAAAAAAATGCACTAATAACACTGCACCTGCAGCATAACAAAATCAATTACGTAGAAAGCCACGTAACTAAATCTCCGATAGTGGACAAAGAGTAAAGAAAGGCTTTACATTACTTTGCAACGCTTGTTATTCTTTTGTATGGGAAAGAGCATTTACTTTTCAAAGAAAGGCTTTGAAACTTTGTTTATTTCACTGTACCTTTTAAATTCTGCCGGAACTGCGTATCTTGATATAATTAACCCTCTGAGTGGCTAAGATATGAAATTTCGTCCGTTAACTTTCAGTATTTCACAGCAATGCACTTAATATATTTTCGTTAGGAAAGTGCTCATGTAATTCATTTTTGTTATTTTTGGTTAATCTCATTTGATCGACATCAATATTTGGGGACCCATCTGTACACACATATGAACGTAATTACATGGCGCATAACTGAACAACGATCAGCCATCTGATGTTGAAAAATGCTATATTTAAGACTGTTGTACCGTTAAGTTGTGAACCTTCTTTTTTTATTAAAATAAATTGGATAGTCTTTTTATAGGGTCTCTCAAAAGACTTCCAATACATTAAGGCCTTCGACATCTTCAATACAGTAAAAATCAATGTTCAATCAATGTTTGAGCCATAACTAAAAGCTCGCCACTTGGCGAGTATTTGCACCAAGAATGAGTTTTCAAAACAGAACCCAGTATGTTAGCTCTTGTATCTAGGGAGAAACTGCTAAAAATTAATATTATTCAAGTATCGCACCTCAATTTCAAATTAAATAGGTTTAATGTGCATGAAAAATTTACATAATTTAACAGACGTACAACGAAGTCATGTGGTGCCCACATCAGTTTTTTTTTTCTGTTCCTGCGCAGTTTCAACTTTCCTGCTTGTGTAGATGGTAAAACATTTTCCAACTGATGAAGAGTTGAGCATTTGTATCACCTGACACGAGCGCTCTGTGGTATATTTTTATTTATGCATGTTATTTTGCTAGGTTCTTAGTTAATTTTAGTCTCTGAGTACCAGTTTTTGGGTGTTATTGACAATCCAAATTAGAAAGTAGTAACTTCGTTCAGTTTATACAGGGTGATGATTTAAACAAGCTCAAAAAGGGCCTTGAAACCTTGTATTTTAATATTTTAAAGAACCAAAACCTTTAAAACTATTATTTTTTACATCCTAAAGAATTACAAAAAATGATGTCTGTGTCCCTGCTAATAAAGATAGAAACAATCTAATTTGCATAAGCAGATCAATGGAATGCGAGTTTTGCGCATAAAAAGATTTGGGGCTGACTTGCAATCTCTCCTTTACAATGGATATTACATTACAATAATGTGCGTTATTCGATCTCTCTCTCTATCTGTGTTTATGTAAATTAGATTATTTTCTTCTTCACATGCAGTGCCCCACGTATGATTCTACGCAATCCTTCAAAATAAAAAATAAAAAAAAATGTTTAATGCTACAATGCCTTAAAATGTCAAAAATGAAACATTTTAAGGCCCTTTTTGCTAACCACAGTTATTTATTGCATGTCCCTTCAAGAATTTTGGCTGCAAAATTTTTTGAATTTTATTTATTTATTTTTTGGTGGGCGGGTATATTCCTTAAGCGAATTTTTTGAATCGTCTATCTACAAATTTTCGGTTCAATTCGCATCTTAATTACAGCTATAGAGTTCTCTGAACAGGCAGTTACAATCACCTTGTACGTGAAAAGACGTATTTCATTCATAAATCACCTATATATTAAAGTTTATTCAAAGAATACACACGATTTAATACAAGCGCAGGTTTCTTTTTAATTGGTACCAGTCAAGTGAAAACTTAACTTCCTAACTTAATTCAAAGCGATTCTGTTTGCCTTCTTCAGTAAACTAATTACTTTTGGTGCGAATGGGTGGAACAAGTGAGGCGAAAACTGGAGATGACAGGTGAAGATTTTCACGCATCTTCCCAGATTACGCACCAGACTCTATTGATACTTAAAATTCACGCACAGGTAAGTGAAAGATTGGCGAGGATTATGTAACTTGCAGAAAGTGAATAGTTTAACTTATTCAGTAACTATATGTGGCACATGACTTTACACGATGATTTAAAAATAACCGAATAAAAATAGTTAGAAAGTTATTTAACCATCTGAGCTATTAGAAAAAGGATAAAAAGTGTTGGTTCTTAATTACATTAAGTTCAGAAAGATGTGTACGCAAATGAAGGGGGAGAGGATTATCGAGTTTAAAATTTCCTAACCTTTTCACTCTCATCGTTGTAGAGACAAACTGGGAGGTTATCTCTCGTGCCCAGTGTTATTTCTCAGGATGGGTCTTAATGAGACGATAGTACGATGTAGTTCATAACATGTTTTTAATTAATTAGCATTTTAATGTAAAAGGGATTAACAAATTAAAGGAGATTTTTAAATTTCTTTGACGAGCGGTGGTTGCGACACAGCTGGCTGTGCGGCCGTGTAGCCAGCTGTGTCGGAAAACGTCTTTAGCGCCGTAAGACCAGATAGGGGATTCGATCGACCGCCATTTTGTTGGTAGTTAAATGGATCGACGGCAAAGGCTGCACTTATTCAGCGTTGGACAGTCTATCCAGTTGGTCTCCAGTTAAAGGGTTAACCATTTTAATTTCCATATCTCCCTTTCTCATGGTCTTTGCTTCCGTTTGAAAATAAGCTTCACTTTTAGCTATTGATATATTAATTCTTCGTCGTAAGTAGCCGCCACTAGGTCTGTAACTGTTTTAAAAATAGATCTCTCACCTCATCCCACGATTTGCTCTAAAGCAAATCTTTTGGAATTTACTTTTTCTTTCCCTATCATTTGGCATGAATGTTTTTCAAAATTATTAATAACTAGCTGCTACCCGCGATTTCGTCCGCGTCTGCTTTAGAATTAGGTCCCGAGAGAAATGTAGCATGTGTGAATAACAAATATTGTTGCGACAAAAGAAACTGCATTTAAATATTATTTGCTTTTTACTTGTTTCAAATGAAATATAATGCATGGTAGTATACTTCATTTAAAATAAGAGAATATGCAGAGTTACTAAATTTAGATTTTTTCAGGCATTTGGCGAATAGAGACAGTTACGACAGTATTTGCGAACTGTTTTGTAAAAGAAATATTTATGCTATATGCATGAATTTTAGCTTATGTTAATCAGGAATAGAGCAGCTTTCTATTAGTGAAAAAGTTTCAGAATCGGTTCTGTAGTTACAGAGATACCCAGAGAGCGTAATGTATTAGAATTATTTTGAGTGTTCCTGTAAAAGAACTATTTACTCTACATGCATGAATTTTATCCTATAATACTCAAGAATAGTGTAGCTTACTATCAGTAGAAAATGTTTAGGAATCGGTTCAGTACTTACAGAGATACACATAGAGCGTAATGTAATTCTTATTAGCATCTCTGTAAAAGAACTATCTGTGATCTATGCATCAAAGGTAGCCTATAACACTTAGGATGCCACCAGTGTCTAAGAAGTTCTGCTCTCAAAACTGCAAGGCGGGAGGTGCCAGGTTCAAACCCCGGTCGCGCCTGTCGACCTAGCCGCTCCCAGTTTTCCGTGGTTTTCTAAAAAACCTCCCGAAAATACGGGCTAGGATCCCTTAGAAAGTCCCCCACAGAGGAATTCCCCATATAGACCTAGGACCCTAGTGCAGTCAATCGGTCTTAATCCAAAAACAAACAATAATACTCAGGAATAATGTAACTTTCAATCAGTGAAAGAAGTTTTAGAATCGGTTTAGTAGCTACAAAATTTCCATAGAGCGCAATGCATGTGTGATTCAGTCAAAAACATCCAAACGCACAAACGTCCACATTTATATTATTGCTAGGATTTGGAAATTTATGAACTTTAAGAAACACATCTGGACTTTTCTTGGTACTTACGTATTATCCCGGCGGTCATTCCCGCCAAACTGCTTTTTCGTCAAATGAGTTGCCAAACTGTTGCCAATCGTATTCAAAACCATTAATATTTTCCCGGCATGTGCCCGGCATTTATATCGGCAAAAAATCGCTCGTCTTGGCGGACCGCCGGAATAATACGTATAAGTACCATTTTCTTTACTTATGCTTTTTAATTTGGGGTAAAATCAACATAATTTCCATACCAATTCATGTTTTTCAAATGCATATGATTTTGCAAATAGAATTTCTGCTTTATTTCAAAAGCATAAATCATTTTGTGCGGGTGATAGAACGGTTTTTAATTAATAGTTAGAAAAGTAGTTAAAATTTCAAAATTCTGAGCGTCAGGTACACTTTACCGAAGTTTATGGGCTCAGTCATGCTCAAATTTTCAAAGCTCTGCTTTCTGTAGATTTGTCTGGAGAACATTCATTTTTATTATTATAGATAGATAGGTTTGACATAAAACTGGCATTATTTCCGTGGTATTTAATGTTTTTCAGATGCACGTGATTCTTCATTGAAATAATAGCATTCCTGTTAGCTGAAAACATGAATCATTTGATACGGGCGAAACTCGCCAAGCATGGCAACGTAAAAACGGTTTTTAATTAATAATTAAAAAGTAATTAAAAATCTAAAATTCTAAGTAGCCTATAGCCTTCTAGGAGGATTGGAGAAGCTTATGGGAAACAACGGACAAGGGACGTCACACTTTCAGACTTCTCCCTAAACCTGGCTCCTATGGCTTTAAGCTGGAATCGTCAGCAACAGCTTTCCTCACTGGCCATGGTCCATTTCCGTCGTACCTACACAAGTTCCACCGACACCCAACGGGCAACTGTCCCTGTGGTGTAACAGGTATCAGCGACCATTACCTGTTCTCCTGCGAACTAACTAAAGAATATCACCTCACTCAACCAGCGGAAGAGTGTATGGCGGAATGGACCAAAAGCGGGCTGAGAAGCAGATCTGCAAGAAGAAAGCTCTGTGCAATTTTCAGCCAACTAATGGACATATCCACTTTGACTTAATCTCCCACGCAACCATGAACTCTATCCTCTGTGTGAGCCATGGCCTACGTGCTCACGCCACGAACTATTCTGCATTTGTGTTTTTTTGTGTGATTTTTTGTGTGATTTTTTTTTTTTTTCCCCTTCCAGCGAACCTCCACGCTTTCTGGAGTGTCCCCCGTAAAGGCTACCTGTAGCTTTAAAGCTGCTCAGCAGCTAAGCTGGCCTCACACGGTTATAAATAAATAAATAGCCTTCTCCGGAGTCCCATCTATATCTAAACCAAAATTCATCATAATCGATTCAGCGGTTTAGGCGTGAAAGCGTCATAAACAAACAAACTCACTTTCGCATTTATAATATTAGTTAGGATTCTTGTTCACAACTTTCTAAGCAATGCATGGAGCGAGCAATGTTCTTGGCGATTTATTTGGCGACCGTTTGGTTTATTTACCTCTATTTTCGTCAATTTTGCTCTGTGGGTTTTTGAGTTTTTTATAGGGCAAGTACTCGAGAAAATTTCTTAACTAAAACTCGTTAATTTTGTTTCCCACAAGCCACCGTAACTGTTAAAAATCTTCAAAATAATAGTTTATTTTTAACAAAAAGCTTTTAAAAGTTGTCCTCTTGTCATTTACGCCCTGAATCTGGTTTACCTGTGAAATGAATTCTACACCAATTCAATTTTACAATCACCTAGTTTGAATCGAAAGTTAATTGTTAGTTCAAGCTAACTTCTACAGTACATTGCTCAAAAAGTGGAGCCGTTTCCATTGTTCTATTTAAGCACGTACACTTACTTCGACGTGTCCTAATTTTAAACCAATTCCATATGAGAGACCAACTCCTGGATTGTAACCCCCATAGGTATCGTTTCAACATGAAGGGCACAGGAGCCACGACAGATTTTACCCGCATCAGCTTCATTAAGCGAACTCGCTCAAACTCAATTATAAATACTGCTTTTAAATTTTAAACTTCAAAGATAGGAAATATAATTTAGATACCAAGTTACTGGGGTTGAAAGCTGAAGGTCATTGAACAGAATTTTGCATCTCAAGCCTAAGAGTGAGATGAAAAATAATAAAAAATTAACTTTCTAAAATTTTTTATTTACGTAGCCAAAAGCAATATTTTTAAATTAAATTTTCCCCAATTTTTCCAGCGCATAGATGCATGAAATCTGTAGGTGTACTATCATACGACTGAAACGTATTTTCTGGTTTTGTCTTCATTTGTCCACGATCAGAGCGTTACTACAAAAAATAAAGTCGCGAACATCTGTACTTTTGGCAAATATTGATCGTCCTGTGAAAAACGTTTCAAAATAAGATAATCAATCTCTAAGTATGTACGCAAAAGTATCAAAATTGTATGAGAGAAAAAATATGGAAAATGAGTACATTTCACGCTTAAATCTATTGAGTAAAATAATAATCAAACGGAGTATATTTTTACTCAATTTTTGACTTCAAACAGCCATTCTCCCGATTGAGTAAAATTTGCTCAATTCATCGACAAAAATCAATGGAGCGAAAATTTCTCAATTTTTGAGCATTCTACAACAGCTCCATTTAGGCTAAATGATAATCAAAAATGAGGAGTGTCTGTCCGTTTTAGATTAATATAACTGTACTCAGTTATGATTATTATTTAAGCTATAGAATGAGCGTATTTGCAAAATCAGCCCTTTTTTAATTAACATATCTGTACTCAATTAAGATTATTATTTCAAGCTATAGAAAAAGGGTGTTTTATTAAAATTTGCTGTTTTTGATTAATATATTGAATGATTCGTTTTCTTCATTTTTTATTATCAGAGCTGTAATCTATGATTATTATAAGCCCGAGAAAATAAATTTTAAATCAAGGCAAATACATTATATATATCTTAATACACTATAAAAAAGAATTTTTTTAATAAATAGAATATAATTTCACTATAGTCTCTAGTTATAAAACGAATTCACAGTATAGTCAGAATACACAAATGCAATCATGGTTAAACCAGCTGTGAGATTTAATTAAAGCAGCAACCCAATTTATTGACATGAAAAAGGTAAAATTCTACTTACTCACTTTGGGTGGAGATATCCTAACTTCATTTGCTTTACAACAGCTTTTTATAATCCAATCGTAAGAAACTATGTCATTAAAGCGAAATCTTTACCTAAAGCATCTCCATATCTAGGCTGAATTTATTTCACAACTCTGAATATGAAAAAGATGCATTTGGTATTCGGAAATAACATAAAACTATCAAAAGCGAATACACACACAACTATGCTCGCGTTTTTTTACTATGAACCGTTATCCGTTTAGAGCGTTGGTCACGTGATAGTAATAGGATAGGGTCGTGGGGGAGAAAGACAGAATACTCAAATGGACAGTATTTTTGCGGAAAATGAGTTAAATAGAATATAGCGGATGGGAAGTGCTGGGGCGACTTGAGGCATTCACAAATTATTGTCTTGAATGAGTATTTTTTGGCGTAAAAGGATTTAAATCGGCCGATAAGAAATTTAATCAATAAATGAGTGTTAGTTTTAATCAATAGATTTAAGCGTGTTGCCCCCTTCAAATTACGCATTTACGCAATTCTTTTATAACTCACCGTTTTTAAGGTTAATGCTCATAAAGTTTTACGTCATGCGTATAAGATTACTATCATGTCACTAAATGTATAGCCATTTTTCATGGAATAAATTTTCAGATTTTTCAAGTAAAAGCTCTAAATTGAGAAAAAAAATAAAAAAATGAATTAAATAGAGGGATTTTTTTTTTGTTTATTGAATTACAGACAACATGAACAAAGTATTATTGATGATACAATTGTAGTGTCATATTGTTGTGTATTTTCAATAATGAAAGAACGCAGAGTTTCATTAAAACTGTCCGAAAACTAAGCCTGTTTCAAACTGCCTGAAGTACTACGAACATTCAAACCACATGCTAATATCAATTACCCACATATATTGAACAATACACAAGGACGGAAAAACTATAAAAATTGTCCGCAAAATTCTATAACTCAAAAAATGCGAGAAAGCGAAGTTTTCAGCATTAATGAAATCTTATAAATACACCGAACAATTCCCATTACACCGAGAACTGTAATCTCAATTTATGAGGGTGGCATTATTGACTTTGGTTGGTCTCATAAGTGAATTTATTTCTTGCCGTACTTTTGTGTATTTAAGCAGGGAGTAATCACACTCGCTGCAAAACTCTTGGTTATCTGATTTATAAAAGCAGCATTAAACGAGTTTGACGTTAACGCAAATAACAAATCGAGGAATTAATTTGTTACGGAACTTTTTAAAGCGGCTTTTTGATATGTCTGATAAAAATGAACTTCGTGAAGTTTCAATGAAATATTATATTCAGCAACAGCTTGCTTATTAGAAACAAAAGTTTTTGTAAATTCTTAAAAAAAATATCTCACATCTTAGATAATGCTTTAATTTTAAGGGTACAGTCAAAGCAGCAGTGTATTAGTGAAATAACAATTATGATTAAAAAAGAGAAAAGTAGGGAGGATGCTCAAGTTATATACTCCATAAATAACTTTCATTAAGTTTTGAGAGTTTAAGTCTTAATGAAAGTTATTTATGGAGTATCTGAAGATCTTGTCTTTAGCTATACTATATATATATATATATATATATATATATATATATATATATATACTTGGGGGAAGGGTTTATTTCGTATTATATATCTGATACATTCAATTTTGAAATCGAAATCTTAACATTTTGAATGAATTATCTTGTTTATCATACTCTTTTCAGAAGAACATCAGCTATCTACCAATATTCACTGCCTTATCTCCTCGGCCATTGGGGGTCCATGAAGGTTGCTTGAACCCATTGTTGGCCATTGTTCTATAATACAAATATATAATAATATAGTCATGATTTGACATTACCATAATGCATTGATTTGTCTTGGTCCATTGTTTGGCAAAGTTTAAAAACTTGATCTATGCAAAGTGATCAGAACTAAAATACCCCTACCCTGGGATGGTTTATCCACTCGAGAGCATGCCAAACATAATTGCCGTGTGAAAAACATGGTGTGCTCAAATATAAGCTACAAACAGACATAGTTTGGCCCAAGACTTATTGACAGTCATCCTATAAAAAATTTTGTCCAAAAAAATAAAAAAATAAAAAAAGGATGAAAATCCGAAACAGTTTCACATTTTAAATACGCACTATGTGCTATATATTAAAATCGTATCATAATTTATGCGTCGTCTCTATTTTTCTTCCTTATTCGATTAAGTTGGAAAGTGTATCATTATTGATGACTGTGCTGTATTTTTCTTTCTTGTTTCGTAAAAACCATCTTTGGAATCGAAATCTATCTTAAAATCGCCTACTAAAACTATTTTACAATCTTCGCCAAGTATATTGCAACTATACTTCATCGTTTTATATATTGTTTCGAATGTGCATCATAATCCATCAGTGTAGAGTGTTTGTCTTTCTTGGGTTGATTCCTACTTTAACGCTTCGACTCTCGCCAAGGTGGCGATCATTAAACATATGCAGTTACCATGACGATTTTTTGCATTTATGGGGCAATCGTAATTTACAATTAAAATGGCAATTTGGAACAACATGTAAGTACAGCATACTGTTACATTTTTATTTATTTTGGATTGCCAATTAATGTAGTTTTAATAATTAAACGTCTTCAAAATCATTAACTTGTGCGTTTATCTCTAATTTTTTTTACTTTAGTTTTCATCTAGTTCTTTTGGGAGCGTTGAAACGGTACGTATTATCCCGGCGGTCAATTCCGCCAAACTACTTTTTCGTCAAATTTGCTGGCAAACTGTTGTCAATCGTATTCCAAACCATCAACAATTTCATGTGTCCGGCATTTATCTTGGTGAAAAACTGCTTGTCTTGGCGGACCGCCGGGATAATACGTAAGTACCGTTGAAACTTGTGCATAAGTACCAGAGACCCATGACTGCAAAGCTCTCCTAAGTACAGTGATTTTTTAGGATGGCGAGAGTGGGGGGTGTTAAAATAGGAATCAACTCTTTCTTGTACCATAAAACACATTTTTGGAATCGAAATCTATCTTAAAATTGCATACTAAAACTGTTTTACAATCTTCGCCAGGCATATTCGTCCTATAAGCATATTCCAATTATACCGCAAAGACAATTTAAGTACTGTTTGGAATGGGCATCCTAATCCATGAGTGTATCGTGTTTTCCGTTCTTGTTCCACAAAGCACTTCTTCGGAATAGAAATCTATATTAAAATCGCCTAATAAAACTGTTTTACAATATACACCAGGCGTTTTCTAACTATACTCGAAATATATTTATAATAAATTGTCACGTTTTGGCACCAAATTTAGCGATCAATTATCAAAAATTGCAAACCTTGTGCGACTTTCAACATTTTATTAACACCTTCCCTCTCCACGTTATCTGGCAAACACATTTGAAAAGTGACTGGACGCGCTAATGACTACACAAAAAACCCTATTGAAATTAATTGCACTCTGGTGCTAAAAATTTTGGGGTGGACCGCCCTTATGACTTAGGGGTATGAGACGTAGTTAAAAACCTATTCTCAGACCTAACGAATATACATATAAAACTTCATTAAAATCGGTCGAGCCGTTTCGGAGGAGTATGGTAACTAACATTGTGACACGAGAATTTTATATATTAGATATATATATATACATATATATAAATGGGCTGTTCGAGCCTCGTAGTTGAAATACACTCGCAACTTTTGAAATTTGTGAAAAAGTTTTACTTAAAAAATGTAATAAAAATCACACCATTATATTGATTAGCTTGCTAATTTGTAGAAATTCGCAAAAAATATAATGGGGAAAATGTGCTCCTTCAAAACTCTGAAAATCCACATGTTTTTAAAATTTTTTCAACTTTAGAAATTTGTTCTAAAATATAAAACAGTTCTTCTGATAAAACTTCTAGAAATTATGCAGATTTTTGTATGCATGAAATCTTGAATTTAGCATTATTTTAACAAATTAAGTGGCAATAATGTTGTTTTGGTAACTACAACAATAAAAATAGGATATGAAGTTATTTATTTTAAGTAGACAAAGATTAAATGTATTGAGTATAGACTTTTTTTAAAAATGTCAAATGGGTTTTCTAGGTCCCTTTGAAACTGCCTCCAAAACTGGCTTCATTTTTTAGTTCATTGAAATAACAATCTAAAGATCTTAAAGATTGGCTCTCTTAACAAAACCTTGTTTTGATAAATTGGACAAAAATAACTAGTTACTGTTATTTTCTATTATATTTTATTATAGCAGTCTTCCGATTTTAACTATACTAAAAGTAAGTCGCCAATGCAAATGGCACCAAATAACCCTTTTAGGAGATGTTATCGACTTGCAAGTTTTGTCGTTCTCAAGAAAAAAAAAAAAAGCCTCAGAATTTGAAATAATAAAACCACACCAACTGAAATATCAGCATTTTATGCATGCCTCATGTTCAAAAAAGAAGACTTGTTTCTTGAAAAAGAATATAAAACCCTAGGGTATGACTTTTTACTTTATAAAATCAGACAACGTGGCATGTGCTTGAAATTTCCGCATATTTCTGATTTTCTTTTGTGAATAGCACGTAAAATATTTCTTTTCGGTATTTCACTCAAAGGATCAAACGCACGCATGATAAATTTGAATACATATATTTCTATCTCTCCCCAACTCTCCCTCTCTCTTTTTCGCTTTTTGAGAGAGGCATATTTTTATACCTCTCAAAGTACACATTTTATTAAATATTGAAATAATAAGAAAAACTCAAGATCTTAAAAACATTTATGAAAAAAAAAAAGCCGGCGTTGAAAACAAAATAAAAATATATAACTTTGTTAAAACACCCATTACCGAAACAAATCTATTGAACATGTTTTATGAACTGGAACTTGTCGCTACTAGTAAAATTACATTTTCTTAATTAAAAAAAATACCTCCCTAGAATATAAATTGTGCTTACTGTTTTAGAAATGATTAAAAATTACTATTTAGGTTCCTAAATATAGGTAAAAACTTCGTTTTTGGACTGTCTTTTGCAGTTTAGTGTAAATACTACCTTATATACTTTTTATTTTAGTCCCAAAGATGAATCACAAATTTATAATTAATAATCGTATTTGAAAATTCCGATCACCCTCATATCATTTTAACTTTCATTGCCTGTAAAACTAGTTTTTCTGTCTGAAGTGTTACAATGTTGTGAAATGTAAACAACCCGTGTTTTCAAAAAAGTGACATCCAACCGAGCTTATCAGCGAAGCTAAATTTAAGTCATGAACATGTATTTTGTTGTTTGTATGTTGACGTAATGGTACTAAATGATTCTTTTACGTTGTAGTTAGACCTAGATTTTTATAAACATTTATTTGCAATCTTAGTAAAAATAGTTTTAATCACGTTTCATTTCTAACTGATGTTCAATTTCTAATTATACATATCCTTCGAAGATCCTGCATGTTCTCTCTGCCTGTAAAACTACTTTTTCTGTCTGAAGTGTCTTAATGCAGTGAAATGTAAACATCGCCTGTTTTCCAAAGAAGTTACATCCAATTAAGATTACAAGCCGAGCTAGCTTATGAGTCATAAACATATATGTTGCTGCTTGTACCTACGTTTACATCGTGGTACTTAAATGGTACTTTTATGTTAGATAGGCAGGGTATAATTAAACTGCTCCTATAAACAGCATTTTGCACCAGAAATGGGGGATCAGATTGCCACATAATTTGACATATGAAGTGCATACGAAATGCTCTCGAGAAAGTTCTTTGTTGCTGAGTTCAAAAAAGGTCCATTAGATAGGACTTTTTATGGTGATATAAGTTCAATAAATGACCCAAATAATTCATGCTCAAAAACAATTGAGTAAATGTTAAAATTGTTTGTAGATTTCGATTGTTAAAATTCCTGGTTTTTCATACAAAGCGCCACATAGTCAACATTTTTTCAACTATTTTTTTTTTCCGAGATACCTTGAGCGCATCTCATGTATAGTTTACATTCCAAATATGGTCACTATTCCTTCGCCGTCTTACCTGAAGAGCCTTGTTTATAGGGGAAGTTTAATCATAATCACTTTGTAGAGTTAGATCTAGATGTTTATAAAAATTTACTGGTAATCTCAATAACAATAGTTTTATATAATCAATAATCATACTTCGATTTCCAAATACACACATCCTTCAAAGATATTGCATAAACAGCAGCTTTTCTTTTCCTGTAAAACTACTTTCTTGGCATAAAGAGGGATAATGCAGTGAAACGTAAGCAATATCCTTTTCTTTCAAATGATATTGATTGCTTTTGGAGTGTTGAGGTGAAAAGAGAAAGCTACCTTTTCAATTTCGTTTAAACTGAGGCATTCAAAGACTCAGCCAGGGATGTTCGGGCAGAGAATAAAAGTGCCTTTGAATAATGGATATGGAGGGATTGTTTACTTTTGTAGTCCCAATAAAAATAGTTTGATAATCAATATATTTCAATTTCTAATTACACATAACCTGCGAAGATATATTTCATGAACAGCAGCTTTTCTTTGCTTCTAATACTACTTTCTCGGCATAAAGAGTTATAATGCACTAAAATGCGAACAATACATTTTTTTTTCGAATGCTGTTGTTGTTTGTTAAGGCTAAGAACACTAGGGCTACCTGCCAAAGGGACCAAATATCATGCGCGGGGGACAGTTTAGGGGGTCCTAACGCGTATTTATGTTACATCTGGAGAATATCGTTCGAAATACACCGTTACAGCTACAGCAGCGTGGTAAGACAGAGCCTTTGACCTTCACATAGCTACCAACCTTCCCGATTTCTTCGGATGATTTCCCACCACAATTTTTAAACAGCTTTATCTTGTATTAAATTTTTGGCGTTTTATTAAGCATGAATAGATAGGTAAAAATTAGTGGTGGGAAATCTCCCGAAGAAATCGGGAAGGTTGGCAGCTATGCTTTCAGATTTCAGGCGACAATAATGTTCAGTGTCTTACGCATTCTGCCATGGGCCAGCTTTTCGTTCAAATGATAACGATAGCCTTTTGGAGACGGTGAAAAAAAGACATGAAGATGAGAGAGACAAGAAAAAGAATTATCTGCCTTTTAAATTTTTATTAAACTGCAGATTTCAAAGACTCATAGTCCAAGGACATCTTTACAAATTACTAAGCGGCACCTTTGAATAATGATAAAAAAAAGAAATTAGATTACATTTCTTCCAGAGTGTTATATATTTATTTTCCATACCTGTTTTTCCTAACTCCCAGAAATAACTGGAAGATTAGTTTTCAGAGATAATAGTGAGGAAAACGTAGTCATTATTGGATGTCTACACTGCAAAAAAAAAAGTCTGTCAAATTTACAGAAAAAAAACTGTCAGCCAGGACGCCAGTTTATTTCCGTATATTTAACAGAAATGTTCTTTAATTTTTTACAGATTATCCGTTTATTTTACAGAAATCTTCTGTATGTTTTACAGAAGTCTTCCATAATTTTTACAGATTCCCTGTTTATTTTACAGGAAACTTCTGTGTGTTTTACAGAAGTCTTCCGTAATTTTTTAAAGATTCTCCGTTTATTTTACAGAAATCTTCTGTATGTTTTACAGAAGTCTTCCGTAATTTTTTACATAAGTCTTCCGTAATTTTTTACAGATTCTTTGTTTCTTTTACAGAAATCTTCTGTGTGTTTTACAGAAGTCTTCCGTAATTTTTTACAGATTCTCCGTTTATTTTACAGAAATCTTCTGTATGTTTTACAGAAGTCTTCCGTACTTTTTTACAGATTCTCCATCTATCTTACAGAAATCTTCTGTGTGTTTTACAGAAGACCTCTGTAATTTTTTACAGATTCTTCATCAATTTTACAGAAATATTTTGTGTGTTTTACAGAAGTCTAACGTAATTTTTTACAGAGTCTCTGTTTCTTTTACAGAAATCTATGCGTCTTACTGAATTCTTCTGTATTTTTTAAAATTTTTACAGATTCTCCGTTTATTTTATAGAAATGTTTTGTATTTTTTTTTTAGATACTCAAGAAATCTGTAATTTTTCCAGATTCCCAGTGTTTTGTCGACGGTATATTTCTGTCAATGTAGCAGACTTTAACCATTTTTTTACAGCTTGATTTAAGGAATTTACAGAAAAAACCAGTTTATTTATGAAATATATTTTGTATTTATAACAACTTTCTTTTGTTTTTAATAATTCAATACCTTACTTAAAATTACTTAAAAAAATTACTTACTTACAATTACTTAAAAAATTCAGTAATTTTATGATATAGTACTAGCTTCTTTCGACGACTTTGGCCCTGTTAAGTGGTAAAAAAATTCTGCTACGAAATGTTAATGAAAATAAATTCTTGAGTATGTTTTGAAATCATGGTGACATTAATTATTTTCAATCAATTACATCCAAGGGCATACTTTAAAATTAAGTAACTGTACAAAATAAAATATTAATGCTGAAAAAGAAAGATTTATAAGAACGATTGCTATCAATCAAGTAAAACAGTAATCAAAGAAGCTGATTTCAAATGAATCAATGCATTTCAAAGCACGAAAATTTATACACAAATGAATGGATCAGGGGTGGGAGTGTAGATGTTCCAAGCATATAGTTTAAAGTTTATTTTTTAATGCTTTCAAAATTATTTCTTGATATTATCTATCAAGTATCCATCCATTTCCATGTTCATGGGTAGGGAAGCGTATCAGTTTGTCATGTCAATTGTCCCTAAATAAATGGTTGGGGTATTTGTAGTAAATGAAGTTAGTGGAAGTATTTACTGTAACGTTTATTTTTTAGGTGATTGTAGCGCGTCATTGTAGTTAAAAGAATATATATGTTTGCTTCTAAACTATTGATTAATGTAGTGATGGCGTCGTTCAAGTAAATACTACATATATAGAGTGAAAACTCTGAAAAACAGCTACGTTTGGTCCCATAAAATAATGGCCATTATTTGAGACAACCGTTCTTTGGAGGTTCACAATAATGTTAATTCAATAGTCTCAATTCAATTCTGTAAACTTCTAACAGTGTCTGTTTTAAGAGATGACCAGTCTTCGGAGGTGACCGTTGGTAGAGGTTTTAATGTATATACATACATGCATCTTATTTTTCAGAAATAGTTTTTAGGAGTTTAAAATTATTCTTGCATGATATATCTATGCTTAGATTTTTGTAATATCCATTAATAATCAAAGAAATACGTCAAGAAAAATTGTGAAAAATTAGATTTATTTTAAGAAAAAAATACAGTATTTATGAAGTACAAACAAAGGAATATTTACAAAGTTTATTGTTTATAATTTTATAGATTTGCTTCCCAGTATTCATGGGTATTTCTTAATATATAATTAGTGGTCAATTAGCTCATATGCCGAAATTTTATTAAATAAATTGAGAATTTTCATATTAACGGCCTCGCGTTTTTTCACATCAGGATTCTTCTTGCATCCTCTGTTAGGATTTATTCCAAGCAAAAACCTAGAAACAAAATAATTTACTTCAGTGAATTAAACACATTTAAAAAAATCACATTTTACTTTTGACTCATCTATAAACTGAAATTTGTTAGCACAAGCTAGGAGCATAATAATTTTACTTTTCAGCAGCACTTGCTGTAATTCCCAAATCCCTAGATTCCAAGTTCCCTGAATTCCAAGTCGCCCCTGAATATACAAGAAGAAAATACCCACTGTAAAATTACTTCAAATCAAAATCTAACTGTTTATCTCATACAAATGAAAAATTACTTTTAAAACTGAAGAAAATGATTATTGTTTTTGATAATGACATAATTTCTAGAAAAAAGAAAATCACAATGTTATGAAGCTAGAAATATTTCTTTGACAAGATATACTACTCGACATTAAAATTGCTGCACTGTGTGTAGCATGTCACCTTGGTCAACATTCTTGGTGTTGCTATTTTAATTACCAGTTGTAGATTAATAAAATAAAATAAAACAGTTACTTGCCATATACATGTAAATTTCATACTTTTTAAAATATTGCTATGGTTTGATTTATTTATATGTTTACAAAATTGTAGTTAAAAGTGTTTCATTAACTTTGAAAAAAAAGTGTATAACTATGCTTCTTTGATTCATTTTTACTAGGATTAAGAAATAATAGTATGCAATATGCAAAAAGAATTGCAAAGTGTGTACATATTTAAAACTACGTAACAAATATTACAAGGAAATTATAAATAATTTGAAGATACAATTCTTCTGTTCTTTTATAGGTTAAAAGGTGAAATATATCATTTCTTTAATTTGGTTTACCTCATAAAATTGATTAAGATATATCCATTGATTTAAATTATTGACGGCAATTACGCGTTAGGAAACTTTAAGATACTCCTAGAAAATCAGAATTCTTATTGTAAGTATAGAAGATAGAAATTTATAAGTCTGGGAAGTGTATATATTATATTTTATGTGAAATCCCCCAGAGCACACATGCACACTGAAAACATCATAAATTGTTCGATGTTAGACGACTATTCAAGTACAAACACTGAAAATAAACAATATATTTATCACAGTGCCACGATGTTTAAGTTCAGCGATGTTCTTTCACTTACTGGAGCACTGCAAACAAAATGATTGCGAACAAAAACACTCATTCCAAAATATTTAACATATCGATAACTATATAATAAGAAATGCTAACTACAGTTCTGGGACGAATTAGCAAGTGCAATGAATATAAACAAACACTATAATAAGGAAATAACTTATGAGAAACAGTTTATGAGTAGTACTTAACTTGTTACATGAAGTTGCTATTGTTCATTTCCCCCAAAACCAAGAACAATTGCGGTACGTAGTTGTTGTGAACAAGTATATCGGATTTGTGTGGTTGGCTCGAAGCCAGCTTATAAATCCTCGTCAGAAGGACAACACAAACAAGGAAACCTCCCCGAAGCTCACTTACCAAACGTGACGAATTTAATCCAGTCATAAGTACACACTTAAAGAAACCTAATGTGTAAAAATTAGTTGCTATCTCCTCAAATTAAAGCTAAAATTAATTAATAAAAAATGAGTATGAGCCGACAGAATAGAGCCTCTATAGGCGCTTTCTATTTTCTTTTATAAATGCTTTTACAAAAAGATGCTTATTTAATAAGCATTTATATAAGCACAGGTCAGGATTCATCTACAGCAATGATTCAATGGATATCCCGCAGAACATATGGTGGGAAAAAAATCAGGCCGGTAACTGGTTCCGTTTTGGAGAGGGGGGGGATGGCGGAAATTGGCCAAAAATATTTTTTAAACATAAAATCTATCCATGCATAGGAGATTAAACGGAGCTTTTTAGAAGAAGCTTGGCTTTTTAGCGAAATAAGAATTGAAATAAACAATGGTATTAAAAAAATAATTTTTAAAAATTGTAAGGTAATTTTTTGGAGGGGAGGGGTTCACCCTATAATTCCCTCCCCCACCCCTTTGATTTGACCCTGAAAGAAGTATATTATTAAGTTGTTTCATTAACACAATGTCAGAAAACTGCTGCACTCAATTTTTTCCGAATTTCCCAGTTTTTTCGGGATGTTCAATATGTAATGGCTATAACAATCCATTGTTTTTACTTAAAATCGGCATTGTAGTGTAGGGATGTGTCACTGCATTTTGTGATTGAATCTCACTTTCTACTTGCTTCGATCCTCTATGTTCCAGGGTTCGTCTAGAAGGATTTCTAAATTAAAACCTGAATGATCAGCATAAAAATGTGATCGTCTTTTAACAACGAATCCTTTATAAAGACATCTGCATCATTTACGAACGCCTGCGTTAATTTCTTAATGATTTCCTTTGACCGAGAGTTTTTCAGCAAAACAAATTTTATAACTTTCCTGCTCACAATCTTATTCTTTTTTAAAAATCTGTACTGCCATCCTTTAGATCCGCGGAATTTCAGTCCTAATTCGAATGCCTTTTCTGAAGCCCAAGTTTGTAAATCACAATCATGTACATTTTTCTGTAATTTTCTTGCGTGTTAGAAGTGTTAAAACGTATATTTTTAAATTTGATTTAGTTTATATTTATAATCGCCATTGTTCTGAATTTACTTTTCCCCCAGATATAACTGAGTTTTATTTGTAACAAATTTAAAATAATTTTGAACACTCTGTAAACTGCCGGATTTTGCCACTATTGTATCCCGCCAGTATTTTACTGCAGTCTCCTTATCTTTTCAAGAAATAAATTGCTTATTTAGCACGATGTCCTCACTGGACATGAAGTCAATGCTTTCGTTTACTAAACTAGAAAATATAGGATCTTCCGGGGTATCGAGTAATAAGCATTGCTCATTTGCTACCAAATCTGTTGCATTTACTTTCTGATAATTTTGCAAGCTTTCAACAATTTGATTTTGCAGACTTTTTCTTCGTCTGTGCATGGATACAATGTAATATTTTTCGAAGAAAATTCCGCGTAAAGCATAAAAACAACATTAAGTATATTTGCTCCATAGTATCATCATGTGGATAAAAAGAATAGAATTAAAATAAATGCCTCACTTATGCATAAACTGAATTTGCAGCTTGCAATGTGTTAATACAAATAAAAAGAAATTACTTTCTTCGGGGACTTTTAGAACTATAATAAAAAAGATTATAGGAATTCAGTTTAACTAGTAGAAAACGAGATTAAGCTACTTAAAAACCCAGTACACTGTGAAAAAAAATACTGTTAGATTACGGGCAATTCTCGGCAGCAAAAAATTCCAAGAGAATCTCGTCAAACTACGTGTGCCCGCAAAATCACAATACCCATAAGTTATCGAGTGTTGACCGTAATTTGATTGTGTCAGACATTCATAGGTTATCGAGATTTGACCATAATTTGATGATGCATTACAACATAGGTTGTCGAGTATTGACCGTAATTTGACAATGGATTACTATATAGGTTGTCGAGTATTGACCGTAATTTTATGAATGTCTCACACTATAGTTTGTCGAGATTTGATCGTAATTTGACAAAGGATTATGACATAGGTCGTCGAGTATTGACCATAATTTTATGAATGTCTCACACTAGTTTGTCGAGTACTGACCGTAATTTTATGATTGCCTTACACTATATGTTGTTGAGGATTTACCGTAAATTTATGAAGGTTTCACAGTATAGGCTGTGGGGCATTTATTATAAAAATACACTCCAGCTACAGCCAAGAAAATATTATATCATTTAATGATAAAAACTACCTTCTAAGTTCTATGGGCAGGAGACAACTATGATCACATATGATTGAAAAGCACTTCTGCACAATATTTTAACCTTATAGGTGTTTAGGTAGTTTTTTTTATTATTAAGTATTTAGACCTTATTCTTTAATTATTATTCAATGTTAAATTGACTGTCTATTCGTAAAATTGCTATTATGATGATCAGTTCATATTTGGGCATAATCTGTTCGAGGCAAAATTTTTCGTACAACAAAGGCATTGCATACGAAAAGCCCTCAATACAAAATAGTACAAAACTTATGTTTCAGGTCATACAAAAGGTTTACCCTTATTACCTGCCAAATACATCAACCGACACACAAACAGAAAATTTGATTATGTTTCTGCAAACTAAGAAAGGCAAACTTTTTGGATGACCTGCAACATACATTTTTTACTAACCTTTATTGAGGACTGCCTTTTGGTCTGGACCAGGATTAACCCAAATACAAGTGATTATTAGTTTTTTTTTGTTTGTGTGTATTATTTCAAACTTTACAAGTTTTTTTTTTTTTTTTTTTTTTTTTTTTTTAAATATGTAATCCTCAATAGTTAATTGTGGCATGGCAAGACTGAAATTCTTCATAAATTTCACTGAAGATTGAGGCTTTTAATAAAAAATGGGGATTGAACAGGCAATTAAACTAGAATTTTTTATGTTAAATACATAACCACTCAATTTTACTCGTTAATAAGTGTCTTGATAAATACTTTGACAGACCTTTTCTTCAAGATTTAAAATGTAAACAATTATTATTTACCAAATACAGACCCTTGAAATTTCTGTGACAGGCACTGACTATCCTCTAAGAAAGGTTGTACATCCTTTGGCTAGTGTAACTTGGTTTTTGGTACCGAGTCTCTTTTTAATATAATTTCACTGCTGCATGGACTGCAGTGAAACCTGTGTATAATGATCTATGTGTATAACAATAAACCTGCATATAGCAGTACAGTAGAGTCCCGCAATTCTGAACAAATTGAGACAAACACTTCGTTTTAGTGGGAATTCAGAATAGGCAATTTCATAAATATCAATAAGTTGACTTGTTAAGGCATAAATTAAGTGCAGGGATTGTACAAATGGAGCCGGCCTGTACTCTTAAGTAACCAGCTTTCATTTTAATCTGCCTTCAGGACAGGTTTTCCCCACAAACGTCTTTTTAATTGCTCCTGTGTTTTCAGGTTTAAAAAATCCTTATTTTTTCTGAACTCTGTTTGGAAAAGCAGTACTCCACTTTTTAACTTTTTTTTTTTTTGTGTGTGTCCAAAGAGTATTTTGTTTAATCAATGCATTTTGAAGAAGTCAACAGCATAAATCACTTTTTAAACTGACAGTCTATAACAATGTTAACTCTAATAAAGCGAATGGTAGTACAGAGGTTAAAATGTATAAATGCAAATATTATTTGCAAATAAAACAAGCAAAATTTTATCTAAAACTAAACTATTCACTTCTTCAAAATCAGAAAAGACATACCCACATTACTGATAAAAGCATGGCCTCATATTATTTAATTGAAGAGGAGTACCGTGTTTACTTGCATAATAGTCACACCTTCTGTTCTCTTAATTTTTCATGGTGAAAGTCTAGGTGTGACTATTATGCAGGGAAATCCACAACACAATAGTTGTACACTCCAATGCTAAAACATTAATAGTATATTCCAATAGAAGGGGAAAAAAAATGAAGGAATTTTGAAAATTGAGATGAAAACTGTAAAAACTAAGAAATAAAACAATAATAAGCTTAGATTTTTATAATCAAATTTAAAAAAATATGTATTTTCTATTTATGAAGGGGGAAAAAATTATTTCAACAAAGTATTGATATGAGGCAATCTATAACTTCTTATCATTACGCTTCCTTTTAAACACAATATAAAAGTAATGTATATAAATAAGTGGATTTTTGCTTTCAATTCTTAAAATTGATTCATTGTTATTTATTTTATTGCATTGAATACAATAACAGTAATGAGAAAAAAAACTTAAATTTTACAATGAATTAATTTCTAATCAAGTGCTTACACATACACACACAGCAATAAAAGCACATACACAATATATACTGAATGCAAAATTTTAATTTCTATAACATATATTCAACATCAAAATGCATATTTACTTAAAAAAAATTACAAAATGATTTATTTGCCAATGTCATGGTTTACATATAAATATTTCTTTGATTTGGTCCCTTTCTCAAGATTTATTCCAAGGAACATCCTGTTAAAAAAAAAAAAAAATAAAATAAACAATAATTATACAAAGTATTATGAATGCTCACAAGAAATTTATATATGGATTTTAGTCATCCTCTGCTAACCCTGCAACTATGATAAATATTAATATTCAGCTCATACTGGGCCCAGCTTTGTTTGGTATGCTTTATATCGCAAAAAAAAAAAAAAAAAAAAAAAAAAAAAAAAAAAAAAACAATTCAAGCTCTTTCCATCAACATAAATTTTTCAAGAACATTTGAAAATCCTTTAACAATAACATCAAAAAGCAGTCATATTTTTCTTTTAAAATAGGAAAATGTAGAATGAGTGCTCATAATTAAAATTATATTTTAAAAATTATTTTCGTAATTACTCTATTAGTATTACAGCACAGTATATGACACAGCAAACATATCTAATTTTATTAGTATCACGGGCATAACAGTTTTGAGAATTTATTAACCATATAATTTATTTGAGAGATTGTCCCACAGGAATTTCAGTGTTGGAGTCAGAAAATGCATCTGCAGTTTCTGAAAGTTTTGCTAACAACATTTCAGTGCTTCTACAGATTTCACAGCTTTTGCTTCCCCGACTTTTCCTGGCATTTATCATGATCTTCCCTGACTTTTTATCTAGTGTGCTTTCACAAATTTCACATTCCTATTTTTAATATTACTTCCTTTTTTTAATAACTTTATATATATTTTGCATTTTTTTCTACAAATAATAATAATAATAATAAAACTAATATATACAAGAATTTTATTTGACATTCCTGGATTCTAACAAAAACCATGTTTGATAATAATTCAGTATAACCTATGCATATTTCAACTAAAATATGTTCATAAAGGATACATTTTAAAATTTATAACATACCTGCCAACATCACATGAAGAAAATCCAGTAGATTTATGTGGTATCACTATCTTAAAGTTATAATTACTTATCTGCACTACAAAACATGCTTCGACATTTTTTCACCCAGTAAATTTCACCATCTATTTTATGCATCATTTTTTAAATGTAAGTTGACTTGACACACTGCTATGGTGTTTAAAATTAACACTTTACTTTTTTTAAAAATAAACATTTATGTTTGAAATTTTAGTATCACATAAGGTCATTATGTTAAAAATAGAATTAGTAAAAGAGCTCAGAAATAATTCTTTTTACATGAAATAAACAAAACTTCAATGTTTTTTTAGGTCCCCACAAAAGTATTTTCTTAAATGTACAAAATTTTTTTAAAAAGTTGTAAAATTTTGGGGCTTTGAACTCACAAATGTTACAACTAAAAGATCTCTCATCTAATTTTGAAATTTCCAAGAATTCTTCACAAATGAGTGAGTACACTCATTTGTGCTCACTCATTTGTGGGCACAATTGAGTCTGGACCTCTCTTTATTACTGGACCAAAATACCATGGTACATTGAATGAATATACCCTGAAAGCGGTAATCTTTCAGAACTGCTAAGGAAATAAATGTGCCGATTATTAAAAGCTTCAAAACGTCAAAAAACCAGGATATTTTAATGTAAAATCAGGAGACCAGTAGAAACCCCCCAAATTCAGTAGAGTCGGCAAGTATGTTATAAGGTTAAATAAGTAAATGAAAATAAAACAATTTTTAGAATTAGGTTCAAATGGTAAATATTTTCTTGATTTTGACACAAAATTCAATTTTTCTTGTATTTCCTTGACCCTTCTTCAATTTATTTGAATTTCCCCGACTTTTTCCCCCAAATCCCTGACCAAAACTCATTTTCCTGACTTTCCAGATCTTTAGAAACCCTGCATTTGTTACCCCACTATGGTCAAGTCAATAACCACTGATTATAGCAGATGGCTGAAGCATGAAGGTCCCAGCTTCCGACATACTGTCCAGCTACCAGAGTTTGGGCGGATTATGCTTTTAGTGTATTTTTGTCCAGAAAAATTACACCAAGTTTTATTAGTCTCTTGTCTTTCTATTTAAGGGGGATGCCTTTCATGGTTTTCACATCTATTCTACAAAAAGGTTCCACACCAATAGGATTAAAAGACGACTTTCTTTAGCCAGTTCATCTTTTTTCATTACAGTCAACTTCGGATATAGTGAATGCATCTTATTAGTCCCGATTAACGTACTTAGGAAATGCACATAGCATTTTTCGGTTTTATTGAACTTAAAAATTTCTGGACGGCAGAGGTGATTCCTATAAAAAGTGTCTCTTGTGTTCGAGTAGAGAGAAAGATTATCAACAACCTGTCCCAAAATGCAGGCGAATTGCCCGTGTCTGGTCCAACATACTTATACTAAACAAGAGGAAGGAGCAAGAGGGGGGGAGGGGTCATATTTTTTTTCATTCCTGTAAGGCATTCTAGTCTTTAAACATATTAAGAAAAGCAGAGTAGTTTTGAAAGGGAACCAAAAGACGAAATTTCACTCGATCTTGGAAGCTGTCATTTTCCATTCTCAATGCAATACCACAGATTAAAAGTGACAGCACTTTTTGCCAACTGAATGGAATGACCATTATTAAATATAATTAATTGTGCTCATTTTACTTAACAATAGTTGTAGAACCATAAATGTGATCCACTGTGTTTGATTTACTTAATAAACATTTAGTATTTGTATAAAGTACTATTTTTTAGTTAAGGTGCCTTGTTCAGCATGGGAAAACATTGGTTTTAGTGAATGAAATTTTCCGGTGTCCAGAGATTCACTATAACCGGAGTTGATTGTATCTTCAATTCTCTTACGTCCTTGTACCTATAAAAGAGTTACTTTATTTCTAGTTCTCTTAGAGGGTTTTGTACATTCCAGACCAAGTCTTAATTTAACTTGAAAAGAGGTAAGAGCCTTTAAGGCTCCTTGACAGTCACTAAAAATCAGTTGTTTTAAATTTTTACATTTGTTCTCAGAAATTTTATCTTGAAAACTGAGCAAAAATGCAATTTCTTGTTCGGAAATAAGATTTTTTTGAAAGAAAACTAATGTAATTCTCCCCAATTTTAAAACCCTTCGTCAAGGAATATTTTTTCTTAGATTCTGTTTCAGAATCACTTTGGGATGGGTTGTATCATTATTGTATAATGCTAAATTTTCAACAAATGGATATTTTAATTAAGATTATAGCATTAGCTGATAGCATTACAGAGAATTTTTTGGCAACAACTGTTGTGGCAACCAAATTGCTGTTAATAATTGAATTAAAAAATACCTTTGTATAATTTCAGCAGTCGATGTAGATCCATTTGAATTAATCATTCAGTCGACTCTCCACAACTCCTAAAAATGCGACCATAGGAATGTCAGTCGATAACACACCAGTCCCTGCATGATTATAATGAAGATCAGGAATAAGAATCAAAAATTGTTTCAACTTTTTTATGTTAAATTTAACAATCTTATAAATAAAAATGAAATTCTGTTTGTTTGTTTGTTTGTTTGTTTGTTTATTTGTTTGTTTGTGGATTTGAGTTGTATACAAATCCACAAAAATGGACCTATCAGCCTGAAATTTTGCACAGATATGTAAAATAATATAGAATAAATGATAGTCCACTTTAAAACTTTGAAAGTCCACCCGTTCCCGGAATTTAAGAGATTTTTTATGTTCTCCACGCAAAAAGCTTTCCGTAATTGTAACCCCTGTAGTGAAAAAAGTGTGAAATAAGGATCGTGGTTGCCATATGTGGCGATTTTGCCGAATAAGATGTTTTAAATTCTCAAAGTAAAAATAAAAGAATAATAATGTTTTTTTTTGTTAGTTTATATTCGTAAGGTTATATTTTTTTTAATTATAATATCGTGTGCATGGGAAATCGGAGCAGGAATGAAATGTTTTATACGCAAAACAATAAGAATTGAAGATTTCCGAGGCTACTATGTTAAAATTTTTTAGTTTGGCGAAAAAATAAAATGGCTCAAATGCCGAGAAAGTGAGTTCTAGCGGTTTGCACAGTTTCCGGCTTGGCGAATTTACTGAGAGCTTAAGGAAACGGATTTTTGAAAACAAGTACAAAGGTTTTATTAGAATACAGCGTTAAATTTTAATGATCCCTGCGAAAATAATGCAGTTATTAAGGGATTTCAAGCGATCTATCTTCAGCATTCTCGCGATTTTGAGGAGGATTCTAACGCTTGGCGCTATTTATCGTAATTTAATCGTCTGCTATTTGGGTTATGAATACACCTGCGTATAAGTTTTTGAAATTTTCATTCAGTTGGAATTGTGCATTTTTCAGAGCAGCTTTTCTGCATCTAATGTATTACATCCAGAAAAAAGGATGTTAGAAATATCAATTTTAATTTTGTTTAATCACACTCATGAGTAATGATACACTTTCCAACTTAATGAAAGAAGGAACGAAAATAGGGAAGACCCATGGATTATAACTCTTTTTATATATAGCACTTTAGTGCGTATTTAAAAATCTGAAAGTGTGTCAGATTTTCTATGATTCTAGCGCTTGGCGCAATTTAATGAGAGGGTATTTTTAAAAACAAGCGTAGGTTATCTTATAAATAAAAATGAAATTCTGTTTGTCAATTTGTTGATTTGGGTAGTATACAATTCCACAAAAATGGACCTGTCAGCCTGAAATTTTACACAGATATGTAAAATAATATAGAATAAATGATAGTCCACTTTAAAACTTTGAAACTCCACTTAAAAACGTTTTCCTCCTGAAGGGTTCCCTTAATTTCCGTTCCGGAATTTAAGAGATTTTTTATGTTCTTCACACAGAAAGCTTTACGTAATATTAACCCCTGTAGTGAAAAAAGTGTGTGAAATAAGCATCTTGGTTGCCATGTGTGGCGATTTTGCCGAATAAAATGTTTTAAATTCTTAAAGTAAAAATAAAAGAATAATAATGATTTTTTTAGTTTATTTTTTAGGTTATTTTTTTTAATTATAATATCGTGTGCGCATAAGAAATGAGAGCAGGAATGAAATGTTTTATACGCAAAACAATGAGGATCGAAGATATCCGAGACTAATATGTAATTTTTTTTAGTTGGGCGAAAAATAAAATGGCTGATAGGCCGATTTTTAGAGTGTGAGTTCTAGCGGTTTGCACAGTTTTAGGCTTTTTGGCTCAATTTACTGAGAGCTTAAGGAAATAGATTTTTGAAAACAAGTGCAAAGGTTTTATTAGAATACAGCGTTAAAGTTTAATGATCCGTGAAGAAATAATGCAGTTATTAAGGGATTTCAAGCGATCTAACTTCAGAATTCTCGCCAATTGAATACATTGATTTAAGTTGGGGGAATTCCGCCAAATTTCAGAAAATTGAAGTCTTCGCATTTAGTACATCGAGGTAACGATGAATAAAACATGTTATAGTTGATAATTTAAAAAATGCGGCTGTATTAAGGGATTCCACTTTTCAAATAAATGCCTGGCGGTCGAACCATTTCCCATTTTGATTGCTGCTAAGTCAATGCTTCGAATGACTCCCTGAAAAAACTCTTGCAAAATGGCGTATGCTGGGACTTTGGCGAGGCTTAGATTTGAAACTGGATTTTACTTGAGACTGGTATATACGTATAATAAGACTGGTTATAGATAAAAATGAATGTTGGTATGTGTGTAGGAGGTTGAAAAACTCCAGCACCGTTTCACCGATCACCATGAAATTTGGTTCACCTAAGTCTTTTATCATGGAGAAGGTTTTTATGCTATCCGTTTTCCTCTAACTTTTCACTAGGTGGCGCAGCAGAACGTCGAATTCTATTCCGTTTAGCCGTTTGCTATGCGAATATCGTCCAACAAATTTTGATGAAATTTGGTACACGCGAATATTAGAACACGGAGAATATTTTTCACTATCCATTTGCTGTAACTTACCTTTAAATAGCGCTGCAACGCATCAACTTCTATACCGTTCGATGATCGGCATAAATTTTTTTATACTTACACATTTGAGAACGAAGAATATATTCTAACTGCGTTACTTTTGATGTTACTCACCACTAGATGGCACTGCAATGCATTATTATTTTAACTCGCCACTAGATGACGCTGCAGCAGGCCAAATTTTTGACCATTCAAACGGTGGCTATGAAAATCAGTATACATAGCTATTTGAACAATGAGAATATTTTGGCGTTATCCATTTTGCTATAACTCGCCACATGACGGCGCTGTAGCAAATCATTACTTTAATTAACCACTAGATGGCCCTGCAGTGTATCACTTCTTGACTGTGCGAATAATCGCTATGAAAATAGGTATACATAGATATTTGAACACGGGGAAGAGTTTGGCACGATCCATTTTCCTATAACTTGACACTAGATGTCGCGTCAACACATGAACTTCAAGACTATTCAGCCGATCGTCATAAAATTCGTATACATCGATATCTGAATGCGAAGAATATTTTTGCCGTATCCGTTTTGCTAAAACTCGCCACTAGATTGTGCTACGCCGCATCGCCTTCTGCACCGTAAAAACGATTGCCTTGAAATTCAGTATGCATGATTATTGAACACAATATAACGCGATATCCATTTTGCTATATCTCTTTATTACAATAAATAGTAATCACAACAAATATTAATATCAAAAAGTCCATTCATTCCCGTGCGAAGAACGGGTACTTCAGCTAGTAATAAATAAATTGCAAAGTTGGCAATGTTAATGTAAACCGAAACGGGATTATTAATCTTAATTTACTTTCAGATTGATAAATGCCTGGTTTTTCTTAAACTCGCTAGATTTTTTTGGGGGGGAGGGAGGGAGGGGGGGCTGGGGGCCTATTCTTAAAAGAAATGAGTTATGTGCTAAATTTTTAACAGTAATGAACACAGATAAAGAGATCATTTGACATTTTGGCAACATATTCTGCTGAGCAAAAGGATTTTGTTTACACTATATTCAGGGATAAAGCAAATATCATGTTTGCTTTATCCCTTATAGCTATTCGGCAACCCTTTGGCGGGGTTGTATAGTTTTATGATGTCATGAGAAAATATGCTTTTTGAAGGAATTATGTGATTGTTTGAACGAATTTTAAGGAATTTAACTGGCAAAGTAACTGAACTTGAATTCGCCGTGAATAGAAGTCGTGTTGTCTGGTCGTCTGCTTGTATGAGCTCTAATGAAATCGGTTCATTTTACGATGAGTTGTTTCTTAATTCTTTATCAAGTGATTTTCGACAAAAGTTTGTTGCGAGTTGTACAGAAGATGTATCTAGCGTGTGTTGAGCTACAGTTATTATGCTTATTTGAATGCTTGTGATGGATTCATTTGTGATAAACCCCCACTGTTAATGAATAAAATTTGAGGTATGTGGAGCTTTTATTTATTGAAATGTTTATGCTTTGCTTTACGGTACACTGGTGTATAGTTAAGAATATTTATAGTCTTGTGTTTTCATAATTATGTAAGGTTTTTAATATGTTGTGTTATTTTTTATGAATTGGGATGAAAAAATAAAAAAATTTAAGGTTTTAAGAAGGATGTTTAATTTTATTTTTTATATGGGTTTGCTCCTGATTTATAGAATTCCCATACAATTTTTAGTTTTAATATGAATAAATATGTAAGGATTTTTGAATTGTTTCATCAGATCTGATTCTATACTGAATAATAGTGTAAATTTTGTGTGTTTTGAAGGTATTAAATCCAAAAATCACAGTGGGAGGAGGTAGTCTGTTTATTATAGTGGTTTTCTATTATTTATAAAGAGTGTTTTTAACACTTTATGAAAATATTTGCAGTATATTTCACGTGCACTATTCAGATTAAATATGATTGAAAATATAAGTATTTTTGAGTTATTTGTGGAGAGTTTTTTTGGGGGTAATCGGTTTATTTGTGTTTGGGGGGTATCGGTTATTAATGTTTTTCCAAAAATTGTAAACTGATTTTAACATTTTAACGGAAATTTCTCTGTATAAGTATGTGCAGAAACATATTTTAGTATTTTGCATATTTTGAATGTTATGGTTTATTTATTTTTTAACGTACCCAGAGCTAGTGCTTTGTTTATGTACATTTTGTTTATAATTGCATTTGAAATGTCTACAAATGTTTTAATGTGTTTAGATAAGTGCCTTGTAGTTCTGGGCTTATTTTGTTGCTTATGTGTCTATGCATGTTTATGTTTTGTTTGGCACGGAAGACAAGTTGCCAAGGTTAGACGTTGGCGACAAAAAGAAGTTGCCAACTCAACCGACACCTGCTTATGGTATTATTCACAAGCATGTTTACCTTTTTTACTTGTTTTTTATGACAGTGAATTTATAACTTAAAATAGAGACAGAACTGTTTCGAAAATTACAAATGCTCAGATGAAGAACATCATTTTTAAGATATTGTATTAAAATTATGCAAAAAGATTTCCATAGTTTAATATAACCACATAGTAACACAGTATACATATAAGCCTGTTATATAATCAGATAGAAAGACACTGTTTATATGAGCTTTAAAAAATAAATGCTTGTATACCTGTACATAAATAGTTCAAATTTTTTTTCTATGATTAACATTTCAATTAATGTCTCAGCTTCTTTTAAGATCAGGAAATTGTAGAAAGTAAACAAACTATCAACCGAACTCCAAACTTAGCGACAGATCGGCACTGGCGAGGACACCTGCTAACGAAATTTCCCCCATTTCTTCTTTCTTATTAAATAATGTAAAATACAATGTGAATGTTTGTTCAGAATAAAATGTAAGTGGTCTGCGGTTTACATTTATTTCTCGGGCCGTTGTAATCAGTTGTATCCGGCCTCGTTCGATATCATGTTGTTGTTCGCAGAACGACCGGGTAGGCTTACGCTTAGGATTTCATTCAATGTTTGGGAAAAAAGTATGCTAACTTCCTTAAAGCATTTAATACATTTACAACATTGAAATAATGAAACAAGTCACTTACCTCATTACAATCGGAAAATTATACAGTTTTGGCTCGTCTTGCATCTTGCATCGAAATCAAATCCAAATCATGTTGTCTTTCACTTCATCCCAATCGCGCGCGCTTTGATGACTCGCACACGACTCGATTAACAAGTCATAATCGCTTCGCTTCGCTTCGATTGTGCGCATCTTCGGTCGGGAAATTTCCGGTCCTACGTCACATTTGGGCACGGACGTCATAGATTAGCGAGACTCTACCGTAATTTAAAGGTGCAGTCGCGATTTCAGTAAGAAAAGGGCTTCTTCATATTCAAAATGTAGATTTACGAGGGTTTCTCCTTCATATACGAAAACGAGATTTCCCCTTAAAAATGAGCGGTAAATTCTCGTAAATTAATTTTTATTTTTTACAGTGTACGTTGAAATATAACACGGTATAGCAAACACTGATTTATAAATATTTCGAGTACGTACTCGCGTGAGCGTTTCAACTTTTCGACCAATTATGCCTGTCGCCAAATACTAGCTAAAGTGTTACAATTGGCGCGATTTTAACTAATTTATAACCTTTAATTTTCAACCTAAATTCTATGAGGAGATAGCAGCTAATTTTCACACAGTACGTTCCGTTTAGTGTGTACTTGTGATTGTGTGAAATTCGTTCCATTTGGTGAGTGAGCTTTGGGGAGGTTTCCTTGAAAAAGGGGAGCTCCCCGTGGGGGTCTTTCGAAGGGGTCCTAATCCGTATTTACGCTAACTTCCGGAGAAAACCACGGAAAACTCTGAACGGTTACCCGTATACCATTTCCAGTGACATAAACGCTGTGCCATGGTGAGGTGAACGGTACGTATCGTTCGTTAGCCGACCCAGAGCGTCACCTCCGATCATTGTTGCCAGAAACTTTTGCACATAAATCGCAAGTAGCGGAAGAAAGAGTCGGTAAGGTGACGTCATAGTATGACGTCAGATCAAGTGATGCCCTGCACTGCTTAAAATCATTATTCCGATTTGTCTGGTTGGTCGATTGGTTTCGATGCGTAGTTTTATACATAAAAGTCCCACACCCCTCCCCCAAAAGTCTAAAATAAATATATCAAATTCACAGGTGATTTTTTTCGTTTCTTTTTGTAGGTAAAAAGTCTCGAATTCACAATCAAGTTCCATAACTGTTCTATTTCCCATCATTCAATGCCAAGGACGGATTAAAAGGGAAGACGGAGGGGTAACGCCCCCCCCCCCAAAAAAAAAGAATTCAACCTTTTTGGAAATATTTTCTACAAAAGAAACCATTTCCCCCCTCCCCTCAATGTTACATGCCAATTTTTACCAAAGAAGGCCGATATTGTTGCTTACAATGAGAGTAAATGCCCCGCTCTGGCACAGCATCTTGTAGCCAACACTGAGGAGACTCAGTCACTATGATTCCTCTTCTGAGTCCGGTGTTGCTACTCACAATAAGTGTAAATGCCTCGCTGCGGTCCAGCATCTAGCAGTCAACAATGAGGAGACACAACAGTGACTGAGATTCCTCTTCTGTGTCCAGTGTTACTAAATATGTGTCACCATTTAGTTTTCAAACGTGATATCTTCATGTTTATTCAAGTTAAAAAAAGGTGATTAGTTAAAAAATATATTAATTATACATTGTAATTAAATCATTAATTTTGTTTTTATTGAATGACTACTGGAGATCAACAAAACATTAATATATTTAGTTAATTTACTACAATGTTTTTTGATAGAAATTATTAAATTTTTACTATTAAGTATTCATCTCTTTTGCAAGTCCATTTAATAACATTATGTATATTCAGGGTGTTTTCTGAATTTTTAACTAACTTAAATAAATCAATTAATAATCAATTAATCTGTCTAATTACTTATTGCTTTAACATTAATTATCCTAATTAATCACGTGGCGTGAACATTATTCACAAACACTAAAGGCCTTAAAAATTTTCTAAGTTATTTTAAATGTCCATTTTATGGAAATAAAATAAGAATTCTTACATTTTTTATGTAACTCCTTTCCTTTTATTCTTGGGGTGGGAGTTTCCCCCTGAATTAAATATTACTGTATTAATAATTAATTAATAGTAATCAATCTAATTAATTAACGTATTGTTTTATATCTCGGTAATTACTTATTGATTTAACAGTAATTACGCCAATTAATTAATCTAATTAATTAAGCGGCGTCAACATTATCTACAAACACTAAAGTACTTAAAAATGTTCTAGTCCAAACGAGCCCGGTTACGCCAACACGCCCAGTGAACAAAATCCCTACATAACATCAAACACTCACCTGAACCTACGTATGCAGTTGTAACTAAATATACCGTCCCTTTTCTCCAGCTCCAGCTAACGACACGTAGTACAATGTCTTGCCGTTTTAATTGCGCCGGAGGCAAAATGAGCCTCAAGGTTGAGCAATGACGTCTTCGTCTAGTACACATGCGCGAATGAAGATAAAACAGAAAATAACTGTTTTTTCTTACGAACAGACTTATTCTGTAAATAATAAGAGTAATTTCTGTACGTTTTACAGACTTTTTTTGCAGTGTATTGATTTTACGCTTACACACATCACTTTTTGGAAATTAGGAACGAAATCTGGACGATATAAGGGGATGGAGCACAAATCTGCCAAATCAACATTACATCCCATAGGAAAAATTATTTCATCCTTAATTATTAATAATTTGTTTTGGTTTCTTCGGCTCCATATAACTACTTATGTGATGCGTAATTCAGCTTTTCCTAAAATGTCGATATTTTTTCTTCTACCAATATTTTAAGCATTGCGTTAGGACTGTAACACCTGTTTTGCAAAAAAGTTAATAATTAAAAATATTCCCCGAAAAATTTTACAAATTTTTGGAAAGGTTTTATTATGCATCATGTCAGTACCCTCACAAGTGTATCCCAATCTCTGACCCACGAGAATTTACAGCTGGTCCGTTTAGATCAAATTTATTATGATATAATCAGCAACAAGGGTCGTTCTAACTAAAACTCATATCTGTAAAACACTTTATTTAATGAATAAAATACATGTTTATATAATATCTATTTTTTTCGGTGAACGACGGTGATCCGCAAAATATGTGTCATATTTTTGCCGATCCACAGATGTTTAAAACTTAGGAAACACTGACCTAGATGGTACAGAATAAACTGAGATAAAATGTTTTAGAGCCACTGAAATTTTTTTTTTAACATCCAGTGCTTTGTATTACATTGCATTAACTTACATACTTAAGGAAATGTTTACTTTTCTGTCAGATATTCAGAAAATGAATAGGTACCCCCCCCACCCCCCTCCATCTCCAAAGAAAAAGAAAAACAGTTTTATTGCCATTTTTAGGAAAAAAAGCGGAAGTAATAATAAAGCTTGGTAAACATTTTCGCTTTTCAATAAGCACGGAATATTTATAAATAAGTTTTTCACTAAGGACTGAATATTTATCTTAAGTTTACTTAAGAGGAAAAGTTCAGCTGTGTTTATCAGGCGTTGTTTCTGAGATCACACTCATTACAAATGCAACTGTTTGGTAAGTCTGAAAGATCTTTAGCAAACATGATTAAATGTGCTATAAAGAACTAAGAGACTGCACATGACTTTAATAAGCACTATACTGAATGAGATTATTTTGTTGTTAGGCAAGCATTTACTTCATTACTTACTTAAAAGTGAAACTGAGACATTGTTGTAAACGGAGTTAAATTGTAAAGAGGATCGATAAAATTCCATGTAAACGCAATTTAATCCCGTGAATAAAGGAATAAAATGTTTTTACTCGTGTTTTCTTTTTTCCTCTTTGCTATACTATCATATTTCTCTTGTGTACTGTCGTAGACGAAAATACAGGGTGATTAAAAATGTATATATCCCACATTTGAAAGGCTCTATCTTCTAAACCAGCGTTTTCCAACCTTTTGCACCCCCTCTCTCTCACACATTCCTCAACATAATACAGCTTTTTTATTCTTCCACAATGAACATTCAGTTGCCTTTTACACAAAATAATGTTATCAGTAAAGTTTGAATAAACATTTAAAGCGAAAATAGATATGTTTTGGAGTAAAAAGAAGAAGAAATATGAGGATCGTTTAAACTTGCACTACCAGTTGTTCTTTGCCAGATTTTATCACGATCCACCCCCCCTGCAAATGCTATGCGCTTCCAAAAGGGACCAATAAATCGTCTATAATAAAATCAGAGACCTCGGCTTCTAACAACATATCCACAAGTACTTTCAAATAAACTTACTCAGATAAAGCTGCGAGTGAGCTCTCTCTTTTTTTACAGTTTTCTGTGCAAGACATGACGTCCCATAGAAATTTCTGGAAGATGCCTCTCAACTTCCTTACTAAAAGAGGTCGACAGAAAATTCCAGAAATTTTGAGAAACTTCATTTTTGTCGCCAAGTAGACAGATTTGTCGCCAAGTTCCCAAACCGTCACAGAGTATAGCCTTTCAAAAACCACACAATGACTGTAAAACTCATTTCTCCACAATAACTCCCGTATGACGGGAAAGCGATATTACAGTTCTGTTTCAATATCATTAGTATTATTATTATTTGGCGTGAAATTTCGACGATGCTCTTCCTCAGTAGTCCGCAATAAGCGTTGACTGAATTCCTTGCGACTATTTCTTTTAGTGCTACATGAAATATAAAGTCCTTTTTCAGGCTTCATCAGCTGACATCGATGAACTGAAAATGGAGATAACTGCAGTTGTCTAAACTGTAATACCAGACATGCTGAAAAAAGTATGGGACGAATTGTGCTACAGAATGGATATCATTGGTGTTTCTGATGTTGTTTACATTGTACATTTATAACTTTATGTCTTAGTGACTTTACAGAATGTTATTTATTATTTCTTTCTTCCAAAAATGCGTGCGTCTTCGGTAGATTTATAAATGCAGGCCTTTAAAAAATGAGATATAGGGATAGGGGTTTCAGATCATGCATTACATATGCATATTTTATATAACTTCTCTCCTACAAGCTGATGTCTGCATGTGACATATCGCCCTCCACCTCTGTTTTCCTGCATCTTGCTGTTTCGCATTGTATGCGCCCGGACGTTCCTCAAAGTGAATTCATTACTGATAACGGATTTCATATTGCACAAGAGCTTGCGCTAAAACTCAACCTTCGCTTGTGCAATGGTTATTCGTTTTGTCCTGAGTCTGCTTTTTTTTCCCTTCCCCCGAAAATATCACGGGCTTTCAAAAGCTTCATCCTTTGGCTTTGAATTCTCATGGTTTTAGGGCTGCCCGTTGTTTTGAAATTTGTAAAACTCTAAATGTTTCAGGCGAGGCGCTTCTGCTTCAATGCATGCGCGTGTAGAGCTAACGCGGCCGGTTTCTTGATTTCTTCCGATCGACAACTTTTTCATTTTTAGACTCGGGTAATACACAAGAACACTATTTATTTTTGCACTCCCCCTCCTCTCCCTCACCGACCCAGCTCTTCATGCAGTGTTTTATTTTATGAAGAATAAAGTTAATGTATCTCTTATTCTTTGCATAACTCTCTTTGGGAAGAGGGTACTAGGTTTTGCATTGCATCAACGCAAGATATGCGGTACGGCTGTTTTTCAAGACTTTTGTTTTATTAATTCACGCCCTAAACTTTTCTCTGTGAATTGCAAGTGAAGCTTGAACTGTCACTCCAGCCTGATAACTTACTATAAATTGATTGCTTGTAAAAGTGCAAAGCACAGTTTGTCAACCCGGAGATTCCAACTTTTTTTAGAGACTCCAGTATCATTGGTTTTAGAGACTACCCTAAGTTGAATCACTTTTTAAAAGAGCAGCCTTAGTACCTTAAACTACGATTCAAATATGTTGGGGCCGTCAATCTAACGATCTAAAGTTTTGATCTGTTTTCTCCAGATGTAACGCGAATACGCGTCAAAGCCCCTTAAAAAGTCCGCTGACCAAGGCATCCCCCTCCCTTGTAGGCAGATGCCTCTCTTGTAGGCTTGCCATAACACAAAAATAAAATTCTCTATGAACTATTAAATAAATTATATAAATTATGAAATATTTTGGAAGCTATAGAAAACTCAACATATTACATCTTCACATCTAACGATAAAACTTTTTTATTATTTTTGGACAAAAGCTGATTGTCAATCGATTTTCGATTTCACGTAGAACATAAATAAATTCTAGATAATCGTGCTGAACATTCATAACTACACAAAGCTATGTCAAACAAACAGTTTTATATCTTTTTCAATACACGCACAATAAGCCCAATATAGAGATCATCGACTGACGTAGGCACCTGCGAGTTTACAGCCTTTTTGGCATCTTCTTTTGTAATGAATTAAAACATCCTGACGATAAAGCTTGAAGGAATATTATTTTTTAACAAGAACTTCATATGTATTGCAGGTTTACTCGAGATTATAAGTGCCATTGTGTTTATTAGGCTTTGTTTCTGGAATCAAACTCAGTCTTGTATCAGACTGCATGCAGCAGGCCCATAACTAGGAGCTGTGGTGTTGGTTGGATCAGCCCTAACAATTTGTTAAGCCTTACCTTATTCTTAGGTGTCTTTTATATAAAGTTAATGAATGCTATGTAATATCCTAAAGTTACTCGATTCCTTAAAATATCATTCAAACATTTTGGAATCTGACAGCACCACAATGGGTAGCCCGGTCAGTTGAAGCTCGGCTTCCATAGGAACATAGAAAGAGAAATGTGCCGACCTAGGTTATCACTTGTAAGGGTAATAACCTCTCTAGACGGGACTTTTGTGGGATCGTGTACGCTAAAGGAAGAAATTGAGCGTAAAATCTGTTGCGCATCCAATGTCCGCAATGTTGAGCCGGTGTCTCTGGGGGTGCCAGTCCATGTACTGATCCATCATCTGAAATTGGCTCATAAGTAAGAGACTTCCTTCTGCTAGGCGCAACAAATGGAAACCACTGAATTTCAAATATCACAGTCCGATAGGGTGGATCTGCCTCTGCTGTGTAGTTAGCCGGATCGCTTTAGAAACTACAGCAGCAACAAGACCCTTTGAAAACGGAAAATTGCATCTATTTCCCCTGGTAACTTACTGAAGTCTATATTTATTTTTGACCAACTATGGATCCTTCAAACAATACTTCGCAAAATTCGGAAAATCACTATCAGCACATTGTGTTTGCAGTATTCCCCATCATTACTCTATATCACTGACAGCCCCTTAACTAAAATTTACGAGATAAAGAGAGATACGGGTCAGATACATTCTAATTGGGCACAATTCCACATTTTAAATAAAAATTCATTAAGTTGGAATTTAATAAATTGTATTACATATATAGGAAGTAACCAATTGTTCTTTCAAAATCCTATTTCAATTGATTGAAGCCCTTTTTTAAATCTTTTCTCTTATTTAATTTTAATTAATTGCCTTCATATTAATTTTTAAAATATAACATTTTGAACCATTTTGAATAATTGTGTTTAAACTCTGTTTAGAGCGAACAAAATTTTATTAAATCTATCTACTTTTTCGAGAACTGTAAATGTTAGCAAAAAAGACAAAATCTGAGCATGTTAAACTCTGACCTCTATATAGGGTCTTCTTTTGGAGCTAGAGCTGGTTCCTTCAGCCTCAGAAGGAAAAGAATAGGAGGCTTAAATGTCGTAAAGAACAAGGAAGGCAGTTAGCTCTACGTGAACCTATGAATGCATGGCAACTCCCATCCGAGCATAAAAATTTTTATTTTTGTTCAAATGTTGTTTGATAAACGATTTCCAATGCTAGTAAAAAATCCTACAGAACTATGTTGAACATTTATAACTAAAGAAAATAATAAGCAGCAAGTATTATATATTTTTACGATATCCACAATTAGACATCAACTCCATTAAAAAAAATATTGCAGATATAATTTTCCACGGTGTCGGTTTTGTTCCTTTCTTCATTATAAAGGAATGATAAAACGTGGATAATTTTTATTTCACTAAGTACTCGATATTTGTTATAGGTTTACTCAACAGTGTGGAAGTTCGGCCTTGTTATGAAGACGTTCTTCTTGGAATCAAACTTATTGGATGCACGGTTGTTTGCAGAGTAAACAATGAAATATCTGAAAAATTGTCTTAAAATTTTTCAGCAAACTTAATTAACTACGCTTAATCCTTTTAAAAACAGATTAACACACATGACATTAATCTATGTTTTACTAAATGCTGTTTCTCGTGTGTTAAGTAAATATTTCATTATTTTAGCTATTTAAAAGTAAAATTTATTTGATATTATTTAATATTAAAGTAGCCCAGGGATTCAAAATTGAAAGTAGGAATATCCAATTATTAATTTGTTTTGAGAAGAAATATCCTTGTTGATCTTAAGCATTAGGTTTTAAGAAAAAAAACGATGAGATAGTATGAGCAATATCCTCCTGAATGTGTCTTTTTCAGGAACTTTTTTTTTTTTTTTGCTGTTATGGGCAGGCATTTAATTTTTAATTTTATAAATGAAGCAGAATGCTACACACCGATTTTCATTTGAAATTTAAATGAACAAGCCTTTTTTTTTGGGGGGGGGGTTAAAGTATTTATTTATTTATTTGTGATTTGCAAAAAGAAACAGCTTCATTATTTATATCAATAAAGTATTTGATACGTGATGAAATATTCTTTAAACACAGCATTTGAGAATTTTCCTAATTAATGCCTGCAATATCTAATATTTTCATAGCACAATAGTTTTCGTAGAAGCAACCAGTTCTTTTCATCGACTTTTCGGCCGATTTTATACCTGTTTGATTCTTTATGGTTGTAAAAATAATAAAAAAAGAACCTGTGTACAGAGTAGACGTGTCAGAAGTGAAACTTCTTTGGCGAGATTGATTAAAATCTGTTCGATTGTCAAATAAGTAGTCAGAGATAAAAATTAATGAATAAAATTAAAGATAACATTTGAAAACAGATCAAAAGTGAGATGTTGTAGGTAGTCAAAGGATTGGGGCATAGTATTAAAAAATTTTTAAAAAATTAATGTAAAAATATTTTACAAGTTCGCTTGGTTAATTTTTCAGTATTAAAATAAAATTTGAAAATAGTAATTAAAATAATAAATATACTAAGCACACTAAGTCATTAGACAAACATAAAAATCAATTAATATACATGGATTTTAAATTTTAAATTACAATGAGGATATATACGAAAAGAATATATAAAATATTACTTACTTGGATATCGGTTTTTGTGAATAGTAGTTTGTTAATAACAATAAATATAAATCAGTTCCAAAATACAGGAGATTCTGATCAAAATATAACACTGATAATTGTCTTTACCAACTGTAAGTCAGCGTTCCAGCAATTTCGTCTCCGAGTGCACAATGCGTTTACATTCAGCGCATGCGTACACTTTCTTAAGAACAAATGTAGCACAAAGAGGAGAAAGAAAACTCTCTGCAGCAATAGAGTATAGCATGCTTACTATTTTTGTCTCTTTCTCTCTGGCGATCTATCCGGTAGCTCTCTCCGTCTGTTAAAATCCAAAACCGTCCCAGCCTCATCATGACGCTATTGCCGTGACGCGACCTTAAAATTTCACTCTCAACGCCCATAAAGAAGTTTCACTACAAAAAACAAACTTGGGGGTGATGCAGCATTAAGCAGCATTGATGCAGCAAGTAAAATCATTGATGCAACAAGTAAAATCAATTTTACTTGTGAAATGAGAATTTTATAATAAAGGTAACGACTGATGAATCAGTCCTGAAAGTCGGGCGACTTTTAAAGCTGTGCCTAATGAGGGTAGAGTGCGATATCTTTATTGAATTACTCATCTTTCACTACCTTAATGCTTTTTGGAAGACAACTAGAAGCAAAATTGAAGATTGTATTTTTCCATCTAACTCAAACAGACATTTATGAATTTGTTTGCCCTTAAAGAAAAAAAAATATATAATTACTAACAACATAATATTTCATACTTTAAATTTGAAACGTTTTTTCAGAGATGACACCTACAGATGTTGCTCGTTAATGCCATTGGGCATTTTATTTTCAGGAATATGTCATCTCAGGTTTCAATCTGTCATCTTCGAACAGCGTCTACGCGAAAGCCCACGCAGTTTCGCTTGAATGAAATTTTATCTTCTTTTCTACTTCCTGTCGCTCCGGGTACATCGGAAACGTACATTTCAATTCTTCCTAGATACAAAGTACTTCTGAAAATTTTCCCAGTGTTGTTGCAAAAGAACCGTAAAATAAACAATGCTTCAGTTTCCTGTTTGGATAAACTCAAACGGAAAAGAAGCGGATAAAATGTGAAAGCGTCAGCGTTTATAAACGTCTAAATGCATTTATTGGTTTAAAATAAATGAAAAATATACATCATTCTAAAGCAGTATGGGAAAATTTCTCAAATCCTGATTCGATGGGCATTTACCGATTCCAGATTACAGAAATTCCTAAATATCAGGCAACATTCTGAAAAAAAATGGACTTACCTTTCTTGAATAGAAAAAAAGATATAAATAAAAATAAAACACATTTATAGAGGAATTAAATGCAACAGAAACATTTTATTTTTAAATTAAATATATCTAACTAAGTCTTAAAAAACATGTTAGGTTGAATACCCATTTATTATAATTATTAATGTTATTTTAAGGCCTAATCGTCCGGATTATAGAATTTATCGATTGGAGAAGTTCTACTGTATAAACTAATCTCTTTTTAAATAAATGAACTTGTAAGTTTTCGAATCGAATTCAGTAAGAATTTCCCGTTTCCTCATTTTATGCCTGTGTGGAGGTTAGAACTTGACGAGTGGATTTCGTATGCCATCCAAAACGTTTGCAATGAACTGTTTTTTATTTGCGTGTGTTATTTAATTTTTTTTTTCCAATTTTGATGAACTATTTCATTTGCGGATAATTTCTGAATAATATTCTGTTCAAGGCAGTTTTTTGAGACATGAATGAGACACATTTAATGAAGTTTTGATATATTGAGTAAAATAACATAAAATTGAAAGGCATTTGGCTTTTTATTTAATTTAATTCATCTGAGTCACTTTAAATAAGTTCAGCACATGTATGGTAGGTTTTCAGAGATGCTCCAAGCTTATTAGCAAAGAACCGACCTTGTCACCATTTTTTACACCACTTTAAAAAAAATGTGAGTCCAACTTTTACAGCCCCCCCTCCCCTGTATAGGTTTGCAATATGTTGCAAAACTGTTCTTCTAAGACCTTTCCAATGACGTGCTTGGATAGAAAAAATCCTGCCTTAAATTAAAGTTACGGATTCAATCAAAATGTGGTCAACCTTGATGATCTTTCCCTGCATATAAAACATTTTTCAGAAGGATTTATTTAACAAATTTCTTTTTAATAATAAAGAATTCCTCTCACGTAATTATCCACTATCAATTTTTTTTTTTTTGATAGTAATTTTTTCAGAAAGTTTGATTACTTTTTTTTACCCGCATTTTTTTCCTCTGTAAACTGTTTTTTACGTTCTTAAGAGTTTTTTACCATGTCTCTTTGACATGCTACTCAAAATAAATAAAGAAAAAAAAATAAAATATTAAGAAGAAAAAAATTGTTGAAAAATGTTTCTAACAAGACTTCATTTACTCGATTTTTTTCCCCTGCGTACTCACCCTTTAAGTATTTAATAAAAACCATTAAATTGTTATATTGAAGCATAATTTTATAGATTAAATAACACTTCTTTTATTTATTAATAGGCAAAATTTTATTGCTACGACATTGTGATGGGTTATTTCATTCGAAGATTTGAGAAATTATTTTCAAATAACTCTTAACTATCTGCTCTTCGAACAATCGCTTTTCAAATTTTCGAAAACTGAATTTTCCAAAGCATTTACCTTTCGCTAAACATATTATATATAAATATTTTTATTGTCTAAAAGACGATATACTACTCTATAGTAAAATACTCTATAGTAAAATAATTTATTTGATCGTTGTCCCTAAAAAATTTAATTGTCCTTAAAATTCTGCTATTTTGCCAAGGATTGAACTGTTTTCTTACAGAGTAGTGTAAGTCCATATTATATTACATGGAAATATTCAAGAGTTTATATTTGATTATGGTTTAAATTTCATGAGCTACCTAAACTTATCTTGACAAAATGATGAAAGTTTTAAAATTATTTTGGGGAACCGTTTATAGATAAAAAGCAAGCGCTGTTTCCTCAAGCTCTTCGTCACTCACTCAAGATTTCCTCTCAAAAATTTCTTTACATTTGTAAAAAGATATCAATCACTGGAAGCGAGATACGGGTTGTAGTGTTGATGTTCATGAACTTCCCACCTCAAAGATGAACAAGTGTTTTTTCCCCCCCTGCGCTGTGTGAACGTGCAAAGTATCCCACTTTTTTATGACATGCCCCTCCAGCGATTTTGAGTAGCCCGGCGTAATTTATTTAGTATTTCACAACGTGCACTAGCATTAAGTAAACATAGTTTAAATTTCTGAATGCAGTGGCATCGGAGGTGTACGATGAAGTGATGCAATATAGTGTTTTACGGTATGTTTGTTGTTGTTATATATGGCTAAAAAGGAACTAAATCCAAAAACACCTGGCCACTCGCATAAACATTAAAAATGCAAATACATTTAAAATACAGATAATTTAAAAGATAATCATTAAAATCGGACAATATTCAAACACCAGAATCTATAAAATTACAAGTAAAACTGCTAAAAAACCAATTTAAAAGTCCAGAGGAGGAGCTTTCAACTGTTCAGGACATGAGATCCCTGGCGATCCAACAAAGCAGGCAAACATCACCTTACAGTTGAAATGTCGGGTCAAGGCCGGGCAGACGAGCAAGTGTTCTCTATTCATAGTGTCTATTTTACAGATAGGAGATAGACTATTGGTCAATGTGCCATTCTCTTTAGGTGTTCGGCTAGGAAGTCATGTCCAGTTCTCAATCTAAAATTGGCCCCAGCCTCTTTACGTGGTCTGTGGCAGAATTCTTTCCAGTTATTTTTAATATTCTAACATCGTTTATTTCTGGATTTATTAGATAGATCCGTGTTATAGTTGATAAGGATTTTCTCTCGTATATATATTTTAAGGGAATCCAATGGAATAGCAACCTCTTCAATATCTGACTCTGTACCTTCTTTAGCCAATTGGCCCGCTCTTTCGTTACCATCTATGTCCACATGAGATGGTATCCATTGGAATTCTATAGTTTTGCCGTTCATATTTCGTCCCCATATAAATCGTTTTATTTTACTCACGAGTGAAGATTCTGAATGGTGTTCGAGTGCAAGTGTCTCTATGGCTGATCTTGAAATGACCAGAATGACAGCGTTTTCAAAAGATCCAATTCTGGCTTGCAGATTGGTCATAGCCAAAAAAATCATGTGGATTTCGGCATCAAAGCTAGTTAAGTATTTACATAGAGTTGGACATACTGTAAGAACAATCTGCTTTACACACCTGCATCCATGACATCATTCATCTTAGATCCACCACTACAGATTCGGATCCATTCTGGTTCGGGATAGTTATTATCCTACAACGATAAGGCATTTATTTCTAGAATAGCATCTATTGTGTCTTTTTTTCTATTTCCGTCCAATTTTAAATTGTAAGGTTTTTTCATAAAATTATACGGGTTAACTAGTATATTAGAATTTTCAATAGGAATATTTAGATCCAGGTCGTTCAAAATTCCCTCACATATCTGGACTGGGAACTTCTGAATTTTAAGGACACTCATTTGCCAGTTATTCACACAGTTCGTTTGATGAAATACTTTAATCCTAATGAGAGTATTAACCGATTGTTTCTTTCTCTCAACTACAATGGGAGGATTTGAAGTATAGGACTGAAGAGCTGCTATCACGCTGGTGTTGACACGACTGCACCTGTGATTATACGAAGGGCCATATTTTGAGTTATTCCAAGACATCCAGCTTATTTTATGGGCCGAAATCAATGCTTCACTGCCATATTTAAGAACTGGTTTTATATATGTATTGCAAGTTAGGATTAGAGTATCCTGGATACATCCCTATTTTGCGCTAGCAAGCCTTTTTAAATAAGTAATCTAACTCTAGTCACAGTGTGCCCGATATGCTTCGAAAAATTTAACTTACTGTCCATTGTAAAGCTAAGGTATTTTGTCTCATAACTTCCTTTTAATTTGGAGCCATCAATATACAAATAAAATTCTGCTAATACATGTCTCAAGATAAAAAACTGATATGTGGTTTTTGATTTATTAATGATCATGTGATCATTCATAGTCCATAATTGGAGGATTTCCAAAGCTTCGTTCATAGCGTTCTCAAGTTGTTGTCTCTATTTCTGAAAGTTTCGGTGGTTACTTTTTTCCGTCCATATAACTAAATCATCAGAAACATGCTCACCTGGATATTCCCAGTCTCTTCCAATCTTCTATATTATAGAATCTATAAGATCATTAATATACAAGCGGAAGAGTATGGGACTTAGCACTGATCCCTGTAGTAGGCTGATATTAGACTGCCTGTATTTGGATTCTGCATTATTCCAACTAGTCTTGACCCATCTCTGCGTTAGAAATTTTGAAATCCAGCTGAGCATCCTTTCTTCTATTCCCCGACTTCTTAATTTACTTATGAGTTTTTCCCTACAAATAGTATCAAAAACTCTCCGAAAATCCATAAATACTGCTAAGGAGCTCCTCTTATAATTGAAACCTGATTTAACGGCATGAACAAATTTCATGATGAGTTAGAAGTAGACATATACCATTTCCAAAACCAGCTTGCTTCTCTTCAATGATTTCGCCAGATTCCAAGAAAAACTTTAGTCTATTAGTCAACATTCGTCCAATTGTCTTTACCAACACTGAAGTCACAGAAGTGTTTTATGGTATAATGAGAGGGTAAGTGTACAAAAAGACTATGTGTGAAAAGTAGCTTAACGTATATGCATGTAAAAATAAAACGCTTGTTACGAAATCTTAACTGGTTATTGCTTAATTATCAAACGGGTGCTACTTTTGCTTATTTATCTTCTTTATCTTTCGTATGAACGAATGTAAAACCCCTTTATTGTTTTAGGGTTCTAGTGTTTTGGTGTTATGAACATTTACTTGTCTTGCCACCTTCCATATGCATGTTTGGTTAAGTGTTCTTGGCATAGGAAATAAATTGTATGTAACAGCATTTTTTTGTACCACATGGCTTGGAAACACCCTGTATCTTACAGAAAACTACACCCAAGGAATTTACCCAATGTTCTCTATTTCATTATAACTATCACATTCAAGCAATTAAAAAAAAATTTCTAAAATTAAACAATTGCCGCAGTAAAATATCAAAGTTTCCGACGCCTTTCTCCCATCGTAAATTTTTAAATAAGTATGTTTGATTTAATAGTTTAACTCATTTAATATTTATTCTTTAATTAAATATTTAATTTTCTAGATAAACGTTTAATTTAGATTTTTTTTACCTTGTTTGAACTGGGAATTTTATTTTACGAGGATTAAACTATTTTTTTTTCGGGTGGTACATTTTGATGAATTCGTATTTAATAAAATTATTGAGTAATGATATTTAGATAAAAAGCATAGGCATTTATTATCTTTTGAGTTGCAATAGCCATTTTTTTTACTGCGAAATAACCTGTAATTAAATAAAAAGTAAAATAATTTAGAAATTGATTTTATTAAGCTTATTAAAAAACACATGTAATAGAATTCGTTAATGATTTGGAAAATGATACATTAGTATCGCAACAAGCATTTAAAAAAATGTTATTTCAATTAAGAATTATTTGGTCATTAATGAAATAAATTATAATTAATAAAGGTCTGTAATTAAAATTTGATGGGTTCATTAAACTAATCACTAGTAAGAATTTTTGTAACAATAAATAAATTTAAATATGCATTAAATGTTTTTTCTTGTAATAGTTAATTCCATAGAAAAAATAAGTTTCATATTAACTTGATTTATCTTTTATAACATTTTTATACACTCAGTATAATACTAACGTACAATGGCTACTACATAAAAAAATCATAAAGCAATTTAAAGCTAAAACATTGCTGCACAGAGGATAACTTTTGCTGAATTAAAATATTTTATCACTTAAGAATAAATACTGATTTTTTAGCAGATTAAAAAAAGAGCACGAAAACAAAATATAATAATGATAATAATATGCTACGCAATAATTAAATAATATTTTTTGTGAGCAATCATAAGAAAATCTCCAAAAAACTAAAAATTTTATCATTAAACAGAAAATGCTTAGAAAATATTTATTTTAAGGCTAGTTTTTATTAAAATACTTTGAATCAGTGAAATCGCTGTTAGTCTGATAGAAAAGCACAAAAAAGCGAAACTTAAGCGTGTTTCACTTGTTTCAATAAATTTTACGCAAAAAGTAACCAGAATTAAAGCTACACCCCCGCTTCTGCAATAACACATATACTTTCTATTCTTGAAATCTGTTACTTCAATTGCCACCCCCCCCCCCCATTTTCTAATCCATTTATGCAAATGAATGGCTCGAATTTAAATTAATTGCTGATGTTGTGGGACAAACTACTTCAATGTGGGCGCTTGTTATATCATTATGAGGGGGGTGGGCGAAACTTTTTCCACCCAGTGTACTATAATTACACTGAAGAGCCAAAAAAACTGGTACACCTGCCTAATATCGTGTAGGGCCCCCACGAGCACGCAGAAGTGCCACAAGATGACGTGACAGGGATTCGATTAATGTCTGAAGTAGTGGTGGAGGTAATTGACACCATGAATCCTGCAGGGCTGTCCATAAATCAGTAGGAGTAAGAGGGGTTGGAGATCTCTTCTGAGCAATACGTTGCAAGGCATCCCAGATGTGTACAATAATGTTCATGTCTGGGGATTTTGGTGGCTAGCGGAAGTGTCTAAATTCAGAAGAGTGCTCCTTGAGCAACTCTGTAGCAATTCTGGACATGTGGGGTGTCGCATGTCCTTCTGAAATTTCCCAAGTCCATCGGAATGCACAATGGACATGAATGGGTGCAGGTGATCAGACAGGATGCTTACGTACCTGTCACCTGTCAGAGTCGTATCTAGGCGTATCAGGGACCCATATCACGCCAACTGCACACGCCCTATACCACCACAGAGCCTCCACCAGCTTGAACAGTCACCTGTTGACATGTAGGGTCCATGGATTCATGAGGTTGTCTTCATATGCGTACACGTCCATCAGCTCGATTCAATTGGAACCGAGACTCATCAGACCAGGCAACGTGTTTCCAGTCATCAACAGTCCAATGTCGGTGTTGACGGGTCCAGGCGAGCCTTAAAGCTTTGTGTCGTGCAGTCAACAAGGGTACACGTGTGGGCCTTCGGCTCCGAAAGCCCATATCGATGATGTTTCGTTGAATGGTTCGCACGGTGACACTTGTTGATGGCCCAGCATTAAAATCTGCAACAATTTGCCGAAGGGTTGCACGTCTGTCACGCTTAATGATTCTCGTCAGTCGTCGTTGGTCACGTTCTTGCATAATATTTTTCCGGATGCAGCGATGTTGTAGATTTGATGTTTTATCGGATTCCCGATATTCACGGTACACTCGTGAAATGATCGTACCTGAAAATCCAAATTTCAACGCTACCTCGGAGATGCTATGTCCCACCACTCGAGCGCCGACTACAACGCCACGTTCAAACTCGCTTAAATCTTGATACCCTGCATTTTAGCAGCAGTAACCGATCTAACAACTGTACCAGATACTTGTTGTCTCATATAGGCGTTGCCGACCACAGCACCGTATTCTGATTGGTTCCATATCTCTTTATTTGCATATCCATGCCTGTACCAGTTTTTTTGGCTCTTCAGTGTAGTTCGCAAAAAATATGTAATTATAGGGTGTCTCTCAGGCATGCTAATTTCTCCAAGAGAAGGTAGTACTGTAAATAAATTTATTACAGCTATTTATCGAAGAAATAGAGGTCCATTCTACCAAACCACGGGTCCGGGTTCGTTTTCTAGCACAGGGTTGGGTGTTATTTCGTCCGTAGGAGGCAAAGCTGGTCCACCTATTGTGTGTCTCCATAATAAAGAGACCAATAACGCCGGCCTTGGTAGTGACCAATGCTTTTAAACGGTAAGTGCCGGCCATTAAAAAAATTTATTTTTGAGATTCTTTGCTTACAGATAGCCCATAGATTCTCAATATGCTTCAGGTCCGGGAAATTTCCTGGGCAATCTAAAACAACCACTTAATTTTTGGCAAAGTATTACTTCTCTCCCCCCCCCCCCTCCTCTTCCCACACTTTTAAAAAATATGGTAAAGAGATAAATCTGATGAAATATCCCATTTTTGGTCGGAAAACTCATATTTCACTCCGATTTTATGTTTCCCATCACTATCTTTTTACATTGGTCGCTTTTCATCAGGGCGTTATCCCCTCATATGTAAAACGAACTTCTTTTTAGGGTGTGTATCTAGAGTTGGAAAATCCAAAAACTTGCCCTTTATTAAATTAATTTGCAGTGTACTGTATGTTGGCGAAAAATTGACATTCGAAAAAAAAAACATAAAATAAGACATTGTTTTCCGATTTTAACAAATCAAGTTTACACTGCACATACTCATAATTCTTCAATGGGTGTCTTGCAACTAACTAGTTTTATTCGCGATTCCAAATTCAAATTCTACGTATTCTGCATGAATAAAATGTTCGGAAATCCATTATGGTTTTAACAAATCCGGTTTATACTGCGCAGTTAAAATAAAACATTCGCGTGATTTCATGTACTGCGCCTTGCTATGCGTTTCATCTCAATTTACTATTCGTCTGAAGTCGATCCGCCCTTACACGGCCGTAAATCTTCTCCATAAACTCAGTAATGGTCATTGAGGATTAGAGTTGCTTCTGAGGTCGTTTGTATCCCAACTGTAAAATTTTACGAACCTGGCGAGAGACGAACTCGAAACTCGTAAATTTTGGCTGTTTGGAACTTAAGTCCCGAGACGATCCAGTTTTAGAGTCATATAATGCGTTTTATGGATTACCTGGAAATGAATATGAATCATTTAAGGTGCGGTGCGTTTATATCAACTGTATACAGAAACAAGTTCGATGGAGTATATGGAATGGTAGTAGATTAGCTAACAGAAACAATAATAATACAACAAACAAAAAAATAAATACAACAAACAAAAGCTCTTCATTGTATGACATATCTCAACGTTTTGGGGTTAAACAAGTCTGAGACATGACTGCTATATAAAAGGGTGAAAAGTCTGGGGCTTAAAAGGTAAAATTAATAAAAATATTTTAAAACTCACGCATAAGTAAATAAAAACAATTATTTATATATAATTTGTGAGATCAGGTGGTGTAGTGGCTAAAGAACCATTCTGTCAGACCTTGGGTCCGGGTTCGATTTCCGGCATGGGCTTGGATGTTTACTTGTCCATCCCTTCATAGGGGTTAACGCTGGCTACCCACTGGGTGCTCCTCATAATAAAATGGCCAAATGCTTGATGAGCAAGTGCCGGCCAGTGGAAAGTAATAATAATTTTAAAAAAAATTCTTAATTAAATCAAATGTCGCCAAAGGACCACTATAAGCCACAAACACAAAAAAAAGTGATTTGCCGGTGCTTCCCTCTCATACGTGCAAGGAAATATTTTCTTTGAGGTATATTTGGGCAAATATTGGCTTTAAGGAATACTAGAGCAAACATTCTCTATAATATATGAGTAATAAACTTTGATCTAAGCTAATGACAGTAAATGAGATGAAATAAGTGAAAACCATAAAATTATTACGATTTTTCAAAAGATCTAAAATTCACATTTAACACGTCTTGGTTTTCCCTTTCCATTATTTCAGTTTTATAGTTTCTTAAAAGTCTTTTCCACTCTCGTGATCTCGAATGTTCCTTTCCACAGCAGATGTCAATTCGATTTGCTTTCCTGTCGTTCTTGTATTTTTCGATTTTTTAAAATTCTATTTCCTTTTTTGTCTACATTTGGTATGAAATGTTAGAAGCAGCAACAGAAATAAATACAACAAACAAAAGCTCTTCATTGTATGACATATCTCGACGTTTTGGGGTTAAACAAGAAGGTTTACATGACTTTTGCATGTAAGACATGTTAAGACATGTTTCGAGTGTCTTAATTAACTGAGCTCTGTAATGAATGCTTGTCAAATAGTAATGTAAGGAAGCTCTTGAGCGCGCATAGCCTCAGCTTGCTATTCAAAGACACATTATAGGGAACAACGGTGTGTACAGAAGGGGAAACACTGCTGTGACATCTTTTTAAGCTTGGAAGTAAAAAACAAATAACGTTTAAACAACGGCACTAAGGTATCTTTTTATCCCAATTCCTTTGAGTCCAATTCAATTAATAGTTAATTTGTGTATCCCTGTAAAAACCTATCAATGCTACATACACTATTTTTTTTTTACCGTAGAGTATTTCTTTGCGAATTTCAATAATATATATTAATTTTGTTTTCTACACTTCGACAATTCTATATAAAATACAAGGTTATCAGGAAAGAATCGTATGATAAAAAAATTCAATATTTTCCGTAATTAAAGAAGAGAATTATAATTAATTTGTCAGCTTATAGGTAGACTGTTAAATTTTTAGTTTTGAAATACTTCCAGCAACGTCTAAACAGAGAAATACCACATTATTGGATGGATCGCAGTGCAACCGACGATTTGGTCCAACACAGCTACCCTCCTGACTTAACCCCATGGACTTCTGACTTCCGAGGATAGGTCCAATATTAATGACTATGTCATTTTATCTCTCACCTCCTTTATTGAAAATTGTCCAAAAATGTGTCCCAAAAATACGACGTAAAAATGCGACCTAAAAGTTGTTGAGTATTTTACATATATTTAAATACTATTAGTTCACAACAGCTTTTATCTATTGTTACAATCTTCAGTAAGCTGTAGAATATGCATCACATGTATTTTTCTATAAATAGGTTACAATCATAAAAATTTCAATAGCTTAAGAAAATTGTTGAGTATTGAATTGTTTATTTTTTTTATTGTGGAATGAATCCTCCTGAATTCTGTATCCCTCAATAAACATTTATCTTTTTAACTGTAACTGTGCTCGCGCACACAATCTTTTTACTTCTTCTATACTTTTTACCTTCTTGATGTTACCTTGTTATGTGATGTGCCTGTTCCGTTCTAATTTAATAAAGTAAATGTTATGTTAAAATCCCACGCTTACTATGTTTGTGCCATAACCTTGCTAACACTTCTAAAACCAGGTGGATTAATTTATCTATCTGCTGATTTTTAACGTTCGTTTCAAGGTTGCATCATTAATCCTCAAAATGGTGACTGGAACTTGGCGAATTGAAATGCCGAATAAAGATAATTACGAACCATAGAAACATAAAACATGGACTCATAAAATTAAGGATGCATCAAGAAAGGTGTAAACGCATCGGGCACTGGGCTAGCGAATGTGAAAGTGGAAAAAAGAATAATTTTAAACATAAGACTAACAGCTTGGGATTCTAATCCATTCTGGATGACTCTCCAATAGGATTACCAGGTGAAATACATCAACCCTACTCGCCTAAAGCTCTCTCAACAATATCAAATAACAAAAAGCAAAATTTTTGGTGTGTTAAGATAGATACTAAAAATTATATAAGTTACTTCAGTTATCATCGACCCATGTTTGCAATTGCAAGGAAAGATCAGGAAACCCTCCTACTTCCAGTCGATGAAATAAATGTAAAGAAAGAATAAAAGAAAAAGAAAAAGGGGTGAGAGATAAAATAACATAGTCAATTAATATCCTTTTAATATGACAATAATGAAACAAAAAATTAGGGGGCTTCAGGGGGGTCTCCCCCTGACGAGGCTCGAACTGCCGAGTTATCTTATATTCATGTCACTATTGCCTACAAATTTGTTTGAGTTGAAACAGCATATTTATTATCGTTTAGAAACAGTTAATAGTGAAAAATTATGGCGTGTTTGGCAAGAAATGACAAATCTTAATGCTATTATACGGGTGAGTAGAGGAAGCTACCTGCATATTCGATACTTCTTAAAAAAATTAACATTTTCCCTTTATCCGCTCTTATATTAAACGAGGAATGTGTGTGTGTATGTCCGAACGATCTCGAAAACTGCTCTAAGGATTCTTTTTTAATTTCGTACCTGGGGGTTTTTTGGTCTCCTGAAACGATTGAGCTAGGTCACGTGATTGAGAAAACTCTAAAACGCTCAAAATTTAAAATTTAAAATTTTTGGATGGTAGCGTCATCTATTGAGCGTTTGAAAAGCACACTTGATGCAATCTTCCTAAAAGGGACGCTCAAATAAGTTTGGGGCGGATTAAAAAATACACGTCATCGATATATAATAGTAAAAATTAATTTCGCAAAGAAACAAAATAAATAGAACTTGATATCCAGTACACAGGCAAATAAATATTTTAGTAACTAGATATATTACACCTTTCAGCTACATAAATTTGTTTAGAATTAAAAAGTTATTTTTATTTCAAAATATCGTCCTGGCAACCAGCGAAAGAAAAAGAGAAAAGAATCTTCGTTGCCATCCCCGCAAGCACCTTGATGGAATATACCTAAATAATTTAATTATTTTTAATTCATAGTTATTAATACAAAAATATTCGTAAATCTTATGTGAAAATTGCCTGAATTTATTCAATTATCCTTTTGTAACTAATGTAAAGCTAAATGTATTTTCGCGTATATGCTAAGACAATAAAGATTTTTCATGTATTTTATTTATCCATATGATGCGAATTTCAAAAGAGCATAAAAGTTTCAGCTTAGCCGAATGATTTAAATGAAAATGACACACTTTTCACTCATTCACAGTAAGAAAAAAGATCCTGTGACGTAACACGAAAATTCAATTTCTTTTCTTTTTTTTTTAATAACGGCAGTAGGTTGAATTTTACTTTAACTGCTTTATTCCGCCAAGTTGACGATAAATATTTAAATGTAGTTACCCTGACGATTTTTTTTTAAAGGGACAACCGTTTATAATGAAACGATCTTTGAAACTCCGATGAAAAAATTTATAATGATACAATCGATTCCTAAATTGCGCTTGCAGCCGATATTCAAATTAATTTTGCAGGTGATCAGCCATCAGTTTAGTTTTCATTCACTGCAGTTGATGATTTCAACTCATTTATTTTATCATGGTATGGACAACCTTTGATAAGTTGCGGGCAGAACTTTACGATATTAGCAAACTCCTGGGCCTGACTTCAGGATGTTAGCGAAATCGCGGGCCGTATAATTCGGATTTATATGGATGTTTGAAAGTTTTATATAGCTTCTATACAGGGTTTTGACTTGTTCTGCACGCTGGTCCAAAAGCCATGGCGGGCCCCACCCGGCCGCAGGCTGGAAGTTGCCCATATGTGGAAGCAGTAAATTGGGAGGCTGAAATCTGGTTACTAAGATTTTTTCTAATAAATTTTCAATTAAAATTTAGACGTGGATTAGACTGTGTTGTTTTGTGTTGTGTACTATCATTAAACTAAAGGATAAAGCCTTTGTGGAGACAATTACAGCGGGTGATAGAATGTCTACACTCAGAATATTTAATATTTACCCACTTAAAATCAAATAACTTCATATTCAATTTTTATTATATATCGAAATTCGAATTGTATAATCTGCAGAAACATTTCGTATTCGAAACATTTCGTAAGAAGATTATTGATACGTGCCAAGGCATTTACGTACTCATTATTTTACACTCAAGGAGCCTTTAGATTCTGAGCATGGCTCGGTAACCTGGTACTTATAAGTAAAAGTTTGAAAAACAGGCGAGACTCATTCACTGTTAACTGTGAAAAGTTATAAGCGAATAGGTAGCGAATAATCTAAGGTAAGAAGCTATACATGCCTTCAGTTACAGGATTTGCAATAATAGTCATTTCAGCCATAAAACTGATATACTCAGAAATTTCAAAGTATAAAATTTTTTAAAAATCAGCAAATGATAGCTAAATTTACCCCTTAAGACAATTAGATATGAAAGACAGAACTTATTACATAATTGGGATTCAAAGAAAATTGAAAATGTTAAATATGGAATTTTTATGACGAAGACGGTAAAACGAATTGAAAATTAAACAAACGCTTACAATAACAACAGCAACAACAACAACAGAAACACAACAACAAAGTGAAATCTTATCTCAAAGAGAGTTGCCAATTTCTAAAAAACAATTCCTACAAATTGGTGTGCAAACAAAATTTTACACATTCTGAATAAATTTTCCCAAATCTATGAAAATTTTTCAGTTAATTAGAACTTAAATATAAACAAAACTGCCCTTGCATTGTTTGTCACGCAGAAGGAGTATTTCCGCAATTCTCTTTGACGTCATCTAATCGATCTAGGCGAGAGATTATGTTCCGTGACTTTTGTCAAAGAATCAAAGAATGAATCGTGTCGGTTCTGTTTACTTTTTCAAGACGTGATATCTCGCTAGATATTTAGAGTTGAAAGTAGCTGAAAGTTAAGAAAAAGGTTAATTTTTTTAGAGATCTTTCGAACTGTATAAAATTTTTTTGCTTTTAGTTAGAGATAAAAATGTCGTTTTTCAAAATTTCAAAATGGCCGCAGATGCACCGTGAGCGATGGGTGGATCCCGGAATTGTGATACACACGGCTTCTCTTATTTAGATAACCCAGGACCCAGCAACTACCAACATGAAATTGTTGAAGTAACTAGGCGTCTACACTTAATCATTGACGATACAATAGTCATCAGTGGTTACGACGACTGGATCCTCAAAAAGGTCAATAAATATTTATTTATCCTAATAGAACTCGGAGAATGGCCTCCCGAAAGATCAGTGGCAAAAAAAAAAAAAAAAAAAAAAAAAAAAAAAAAGTGGCATCCACAACCAACACCATTCATCAACAGAAGAGGAAGAAAACCCAGACATATCCTTGAAATAGTCTGTCATACCAATAATGAATTTGCATCCATAGCCGATATAATAACCCAGCAGCATGAACTAGAAAAATACATAGCAAACCATGTCCACTCTTCAGATATAGAACTTGTTCCGGAAGCACCAATCTCTCCAAATGCAATTGCCATAGACATTCCACTAAAAAAGAGATTCAGAGAAATTCGAAAATTCGATTCACTCGCCTGTCTAATGCCAGGCAAAATCGAGATTTGTTCAATAGAATTAATCTCGATTGATTGTCAAAATATATTTCTGTATTTGTATTCTAAAAGCACTCAAATATTTCAAGTTCTATTTAACATATTTCAGTATTTATGATTTGGATTTATAATGCCGTTCATCCTTAAATTAATAGAATTGCATAAATAACCTAAAAAGTTAAGTATTCACATGTACCGCATTGTGCTTATTCTGAGGTCGGCAGTCAGAGTTAAACTCTAAAAATAATACATAGGGTATATAGACAATTTACACCGGATTCACATTTCACCGAATAATGGAATCCGTATAACCAAAAATTTCCATAACCACTTTTATTTCCGGCAAATATCAAGAAATAACTTTTCGGTAGAAGAATTTCAAAAGACAAAATCTTTGTAAGAGAAGCAAGATCAATTTTTTGTGAAAACTAAATCTCTTTCTGTTTTTAAGCAATCAAAGTTTTCAAGGAAGAGTAAGACGATATCTTGATTCGCGCAACTGTATGATTCGCATGTGCTAATGCATGAAATCTGGAGGTAGATATTATTTTATTGAAAAATAGTTTAGGTACAATGCAACCTCGATATCTCGAAAATCTTGATAGCTCGAATAGATGTGTTTTCCCTTACAAACTGAACCCCTCTTTGTTCGCCTCGCTATCTCGAATTTTTCCAGTGTCCCTTCAACTTCGAGATATCGAGTTCTAAAGTAGTTTTTTCGGTTGAAACTACGCTGGAATATATTAGCGTATTATTGCTTATCATTAAGTTAACTGTAAGGGACACCCGTTTAAAAGTGAGGAATATGACAATTATTCTTAAAGAAGTATTTATTAACAATACTTAGTATCGCTTAGTTAGGTTTTAGTACCACTTTTGTAACAGAACAGCATAACTTATGACGACGTTGAAATGATATTAATCATAAAAAATATTCTTTTATAGGACAGTTATGGAGGAACGTAATCCTACGTTAAAACTTAATGTGACAACAAGTACTGAAAGACTGTTTTGTAGAGTTAAATAGCCAGAAGGTTTAGCCAAGGGAGAAAGTGTATCAAAGCAACAGTGCAGGGTTTTTATCTTTCGAATCACAATTTTTATACTTTCCCTAAAAAAGACCTTACTAACTCCTTTCTGTAAGCTGGTACGAGAAATTCTAAGCCTGCAGCGCATTGTAAATAACTTCTTTACTAGGGAATATTTAAATTCGTAGGTATTACATGATGCTTAAGTGAAACTATTTGGCTGTTTTTTTTTAATGCATGGTGTCCCATAAATGTTGCGACAAACATCTAGGTATGGTGGGGCACATTATAAGGTATTAGAATAGCATAGCAATGTGGAGTCGGAAACGTCGTCTTCATGTATCTGCTGATAATCACTTTGGTTCAAAACCAGCCTCACCTTGATTCACACCTGGTTCAAAACCAGCTTGCCTCCGCGGACCTTACGGTTCGGATTTTTCCATGGTTTTCTCCGAAACTTCGCGTAAATATGGGTTAGGATCCCTTAGAAAGCTCTCCACGCAGGGCAATCCCCTCCTTGGCCTAGATCTCTTGCGCAGATAATTCGCCGTAACACCACATTTCAATTTCTATACATGAAGACAGATTTGAAGAAAGAAAAAAAAACATGTATGCTAAAGTAAGTTGTTTCACGTAAAATCTGCCATGGCTTCAATGTCCTCCATGTTGAAGCGATATGTTTGGGATGCGATTGCTAGGCCTCTCATTTGGAATTGGTTCAAAAATAGCAGACCACTCATAAGGTAAAACGTTGGCCTGCCTACTAGGGGCCTCTATGCATATCCCGATAAAAACCCAACATCAGGCCTCGGGCAGACATAACTCATAGGGAGCCCTCTTCCATACTCATATAAGGATACATTTTCACACGTACATAAAACATAGTTTATTGTGTGTACTGATCATACGTATAAGCAAGGAAAAAACAAGTCAAAATGGACATGCGATTCGTCAAAATGTATATAGTACATGCATACAGGGTGGTCCTAAACTATATGTCAAAAATGTAAAGTCTGGTAGAGGCGACCAAGACGGTCAAGAATCCCACAGCAATGGGGAGTCGGTAATACCGTCTTCATGTACCTGTTAATAATCACGTTGAAGGACCGTTGGTCTACACCATGGTTCTTCACCATGTTTCATAAACAAAGAGCTTTTCTCCGAAACTTTCATCAATGGAACGAAATAGAATTTCTAAACTATCAGTTTTAGTCGCTTAACCCTTTAACGCGCAGTGTTCCCGCTCTGGGAACACCAAACTCTGACCTTTTGACTGTTGCCAGTCACGAAGAATAGATTTTATTTCTATAAAATAGTTGCGGGTTACATAGCTCCACGAGAATCCTTTACTTTTTAAGCACGTCATTTCCCGTAAAAAATTGTCACGATTATTTTTAACAGCACTGACATCTGCTGAAAAATGGAAGAATGCGAGAACAGCTGGATAGATTCCCAATGCTGAAAAAAGAGCAGCCGTTTCCATCGCTAGACTTAACTACCAGCAAGATGGCGGACGATCGAAACGTTCATCGCGTGCCACAGATTTAAAGACCCCTTTTTTGGCGATGGCAACGGCAGCCCTTTTTTCAGCATTGGGAAAGGGTTGCGCCTTAAAAGGTTAAGTGCTTTCCGTAAAAAATGTGTTCGCCTTTGACAAAGGATGGTCAGAAAGTTGGTACTTCAACACTTCTTCCAAGGTGATTATTAACAGGTACACGATGACGACATTTCCGAACCCACAGTGCCATGTGATTCTGAACCGTCTTAGTCCCTTCTACCTGCTTTTGCATTTTTGACATATACACTACTGGCCATTAAAATTGCTACAACAAGAAGGCGGCATGCTGCAGACGTGAAATTGAAACGACTGGAAGAAGACGCTGTGATATGCAAATGATCAGCTTTCCAGCGCATTCAGACAAAGCAGGCGCCGGAAGTTTAAATGAGTTGTGTTTAAATGAGGAAATTGTACAGCCGGTTTCTCATACACAAATGGAATTTGAACGTTGTTGCCTGGTGAAAAGTTGTTTTGATCCCTCGGGTAAGAAGGATATATGCGTACCAGCACGTTTCTGACTTGATAAAGGTCGAATTGTAGCCTACAGAGATTGCAGTTTATCCAATCGCAGTATTGCTGCTCGCGTTGGTCGAGATCCAATGACTGTTAGCAGAATATGGAATCCATGTGTTCAGGGCTGTAATATGGAACGCCGTGCTGGATCTCATCGGCCCGCTACCACTAGCAGCCGAGAAGACAGGCATGTTACTTGCATGGCTTTGATGGATCGTGCAGCCAACCCAGCAAACACACACCTGCTGGCGGAGTACCTAGCCAGTGCCTTTCTGCCTTTACGTCCAGCACCGGCCCGGCACTGCAAAAAGTAACTGAATCGTACCAAAAGTGGTCGCCCGAGAACTGCCTTGCCAGAAGCCTGGGAAGGCAACGGCACTCTGCTGGCATACTGCATGTGCCGGCCGTTACTCACAATAAAGGCACTGGCCCATTAAGTTTATAATGCCCAAAATGAAACGGCCGGGTGCCGGCTATTATTAAAAATAAAGGCACTGGCCTGGTACCTTAACAGTGAGTACAATGTAATGGCACGGTACCGGATTAGTGCCTATTTACAGTAATGTTGCCATAATTAAAATACGAGCCAGTGGCGGATGCGGGGTAGAGGGCTTGTTCATCAACCCCCACCCCCACCCCGAAAAAAAAAAATCCTTAAGGGTAACATTTTGAAAGATAAAAAATAGCAAAATCTGTTGGTCAATCGCTTGCAAAATTATGTGCGTCTATCATTAGTGAATAGTGTGCAGTTTTCATAAACTGCAATTTTCTTACAAATTTGCAGTCACAAAAGATTTTTTTTTGTGAGAGAGGCGTTAACACATTTCAGAACCAACATAAAATCATTTATAAGCAGTTTAATTTCAATATTTCAGAGTTAGAGATTATATAAATGAGTTATAATACTTTATGGTTGATATATATATATATGTGTGTGTGTGTGTGTATGTACTAATCAAAATCTTAGAGGAAGTAATAATAAATAAAATTGTACTATGATTACACACATAACTTTCGGGTAACATTTTGCTTAATTGTACATTTTGTTTAGATCAAATTATTTTTTAAATCTTAGCTATTCTGAAAAGAAATTTTCTGTATCTATATCTGTTGTATACTGCATGATTCAAATTTTATGGGGGAAAGTACTTTTATACACTAAAATAAGTATCATTAGTAACATCACCGACTTAAAAAAAGTCACCAGTTTAGTAGCTATTTTCTCAATTTTAGTTCCCAAAATAGTAACATTTTTGAATGATTTTGTAGTTAAGAAATAAACATGCTTAATTTAGCTTCATTTAAGAAGGATTGAATAAAATGATAAATTTAAAAACTTCATATATATATAACAGAACATATAATATCAGGTTGTAACGAAAGTTTTCCGCCAAATCTGCTTGAAAAAATAAGTTCTAACTCCTTAGATAACTGACGTGTTATCTAAGGAGTTAGAACTGGTTATCAGTGGTTAATTGCTGATCAGTGGTTAATTACTGATCTTCCACAAGTTCTCGCAGGCTGGCCTCATCCATATCAATAGACCAGCCAGAGCTCTCTGTTTCTTGAATGTCATAGTCCTTGTTTCTAAACTTTCGGTAGCAAACCTGCACGTGCACAGTGTCACATGATACAGCAATAGTACTTATAGCTGTACATATAATTCGTTGATATTCTGTATCTGACTTTTTGCAACAAAACTGGAAGTAAATGATGGTTCTAATCCGCTAGAGTGATAGTTTCGTTTGAGGCACGTTGTACTTAATGATAGCTATATTTTTTTTTACAGATTTCACAACACAAGATTTCGAGTACCTTTCTTTCGTTTGACGAAATATGAGCAAATACGCCAAAGCGAAATATGTGCTGAAGATTTTTGCGGTGGCGGGAAACTTTCGTTACAACCTAATACATTTATTTTTATAGCACGATTAAAAAACAGATTAGAATGTTTGCTGAAAGCTCAGTAGCAGCTTTAAAAAAAAGGGGAGTTGATAAAAACCAACACCAGATTTTCAAAAGAGTCGCCTGGAGTATGGGTACAAGTAGCCAAAACTTGAAAATAGTATGAAAATGCGTTTTTTGGTTGAAAAAGTCGCCTAATCTTTAAATTAGTTGCTAAATTTACCGGTGGATACCGTGTGTACATAAAAACAGTAAAAGTAAATATTTACCTGTAATATTTTCCAGACTGTTTAAAAAATGTAAAATCCAATGAAATCCACTGTAAAATCCAATGAAATGTAAAACTTCCACTTTCTGTATCCATAACCAGCAAGATATTACTGCAGAAGCAAATCTTATTATAATTATTATTGCTCCTAACAGAGATATCTTACTAGTCTAGCAATAACCTTCTCGAAAGTCTGCAAAAACTGTATCCTAAAAAGCATATTTCATAACTGGCTTCCCGCTCAACGTTTCAAGATTTGTAAAACGAAATGAAACATCAAGACTGCCGATTTTATGTGACCTACCAAAAATAAGCACTGGAGCTAAAGTGATGTTCTCACGGAGTGAAACAAAAAGCCTTAACTTACAAACTTGGCAGTGCAGCGCTAACAAAAATATGCCAATATACAAAAATAGGCGAACGCAACCATAGCGGTTAAGAATAAATCAATGTATTTAATTTAGTAAACAAAAACAATTAGGCGTAGAAATTTAAAAGGGTTACCAAAACGTGTCCGTGAAGAACAACTCGATCATGACATCTCTGGGAGACGTCTGAACAAGCAAAAATTAACAGCCTCGCCCAAAGAGAGCAGCTGCAAAAGAAGTTAGCTAAAGTTTATTTTTAGCAACTGCTAAAAATTCTTTTTAATGTACAGAATAAGAATTAGCAAAGCTGCGGTCATAAATAACGTGACCATTTATTTTTTCCTTCAAAACGGGACATCTACTTCTCTTTTTTTTTTTTTTTTTTTTTTTTTTTTTTGGCAATAGCGTATTTATTTTTTCCTCAAAACGGGACATCTATTGTTTTTAAGGTATTAGTGTAGGGAGACTGAATTTACAGGTCTGGGTATCTTTTAGTTGTTAAGTAAACGCACAAAAAAGCTTGTGTTAATGTTTTAAAAAAAATCTTTGCTAAAACACATACTATAAAAAATAGTGCAAGACGGACGCTTCGGGTGGTAGAAGGGCTAGGCCTTTCTTCGACTTCAAAAACATCCTCCGACACGAGGCAGGAAGGTAGGAAAGTGACAAATGTAAACAAAAGGAAACACAGAAAAAAGGAAATTGTCATTCGCAATGAAAAGAAATTCTTTAAAAACCAGAGTGAAATGGGAAAATTCGGGGGAGGGGGAGGAATAAGCAAAAGAGAAACATGACTAAAAAAAATAAAATGAAATAAATTGAAATAGTTAACAAAAAAGGAACTTATTAAAAGAACAAAAACAATACATTCCCCCGGCGTTTTCTTTGCGTCTCGAGAGGGGAGGGAGATCAGGTTCCTTTTTTAGAGACATTGCCGTTGAATGATTTTAGATTTTTAGCGGCCTTTATTGAAATCGTTACCGTGGGTTGCTCTCTTTCTAAAAACGGGACACTGCGGGGGACATTTTCTAAAAACGGGACATTACAGTGTCCCGAAGCTGTGCTTGGGGACAACGGGACAAGTCACCTAAAAATGGGACTGTCCCGTTCAAAACGGGACGTATGGTCTCCTTAGTCATAAACCACAAAAAGCGAAACAGATTGAAAGAAATAATATGTAAATACTGGTTCATTGCTTGCTGAATTTCTAACAAAATAGCTGCAGGAGCTCTAATTTGTTTTATTAAGTTAATTTGTTAAATTTAATTAATTTAAATATTAATTTAATTTGTTAAATTAATTACCTAATTTATATTTAAAAATTAAGTAATCTTTTGTTTTACCACTGCTATATTTAATTTAATAAAAAATGTCAATAGAAGCAATTATGTAGGCTGTTAAAATTTTTAATTTAATCTAAAATTCTCTGAAGAAAAAAAGACTACAGGAGCTGAGCTCTCATGCAAAACCCTGACTGGTCTTCGTGTAATACTCTCTAACATATTTCTGCACCCTAATTCGGTAGATTTTAAAAGGGGCTTAACGTAGAAAAAAGTCTCCAAATATGTTTTTCAGGAAAAGTTTAGCAAAATTGTAAAAAATTAATATAAATTATAAAAATGTTAAGATTAAAATTCATAATTCTGTACAAAGTGGGGGTTATATACTGTCATATACAGAGTGGAGGTTCCACTGTCTGTGTAGTAAACATTTTTATAGCATACTGAACTCGTTTCTATTATTTAATTTTTAGTACTAAAATATTTGAAGGCACAATATGAACTTCTCCCCTTACATCCCCCCCCCTCAAAAAAAAAAAAATCTTTGCAGTGACCCTGCCTTTGTGTGCCCGGAACTTATATCCCCTATAACACTTCTACACAGTATGTATGTGAAACAATATTATTTAATTAAAATAACGAAATTTTATGCCAACACTGCGAAATATATACTGGCCCATTACTGCCAAATAGTGCTTGCCCGGTACATTTTAAGCAGTACCACGCCGTTAACTTTTTTGTGCATGTCATAGACACATGGCAGTTCGCCGTTACTAGTTATGTACCGGCGCATATGCACTTTTCAGGCACTGGTACTCTAGTGACTTCCAGACGATGGCAATCTACCTTGCTTCCGGTATACGGCACTTCGCCAGCACGACGGGTACCCGGCCGGCATTTTGCGGGCAGTTGTGTGTTTGCTGGGAAGAGCCCCGAGTTAAGTGTCTGCACGAACAATTCGACGACGTTTGCAGCAGCACGGACTTTCAGCTCGGAGACCATGACTGCGGCTACCTTTGACGTTGTATCACAGACAGGAGCGCCTTCAGTGGCGTGATCAACGACAAACCTGGGCGCAAGAATGGCGAAACGTCATTTTTAAAAATAAATCCAGGTTCTGTTTACAGCATCTGGTCGCATCCGTGTTTGGCGGCATCGTGGTGAACGCACATTGGCAGCGTGCATTCGTCATCACCATACTGGCCAATCACCTGGCTGGTATCGGGGTGCTATTGGATATGCGTTTCGGTAACCTCTTTTTCGCATTGCCCGCTTTTTGACCATTGGACGTTTCCTTTCTGATGTGTTACGACCCGTGGCTCTACCCTTTATTCGAGCCCTGAGAAACCTTATGTTTCAGCAGGATAATGCACGACCGCATGTTGCCAATATAGTATGGAACTTCCTTGATACGGAAAATGTTCGGCTTCTGTCCAGGCAGCACGTTCCTCTGATATCTCACCAATAGAAAACATCTGGTCAATGGTTGCCGAGACTTGATCGTCACTATACGCCCGCCACTAGGGTGGATGAACTGTAGCATCCTGTTGAAGCCGCATGGGCATCTGTACCTGAACATGCCATCCAATCTCTGTTCGACTCTATGTCCAGGCGTATAAGTGCTGTTATTACTGCCAGATGTGGATGTTCAGTGTACTGATTTCTCAAGATCTATGCACCCAAATTTCTTGAAAATTTAATCACTTGTTATTTCCAATATAACATATTTTTCCAATAAATATCATTTTGTAATCTTCCTGGTGTAGCAATATTAATGGACAGTAGTGTACTTTAGAGCCACTCTGCATACCAATACACATACATGCGTACGCTGAGGCGTCTCGGAAAAACTCTTCAAAGTAAATTTAAAAATAGTGAAATTCGATTTTTCCATTGAAATCTGTTTACCGAAAATTTTCGCCATCACACTACACTTCCTTCATTGTACAAGGAAGTAACAAGACAATATAAGGAGGTGATTTCCACTGTTTAAATCATTTAACGAATTCGATGGCGAAAGCGATAGATGCATGATTTGTAACTTCTATTTTATCAAATCTAGAACTAAATGTTTCATGAAATAAACTTTTATATCGCAAGAAGAATTCTGATATGAAGAAGGAGATTGACAAGAGCGCATCCACAGAGAACAATTTTATCTTTCAAACGGAGTTACATGCTTTTATTCTTCCCTCTTCGAGATTTCATAAATATTTTATACAAGCTTGATAAGTAAAACTGAAAAAGCTACAACGCATTTTAAATTGCTTTTTATCGAAAGGAACAAAATATTTTCCATTGTTTATGTAGAATCATATTCCGAGCGCTTTTCTAATAACTTGGATAAAACGGTTCGTCTGTTTATTTATCCATGTCTAGCGTTCCGGAATTTTTATAAATCCTTTATGTAAACTCGATAAGTAAAATTACCAAGTAGGACGACATTTAAAATTGATTTTATTGTGGGACGCATGTAAAGGGAAAGACATGTTTCGACATTTATTTTGAAGCTGGTATTTTCTAGTAGTTTAGAGAAAGATACTTGATTTATTTACCTAAACGACTCGTCTAACATTATGCCTAAAAAATGTGTATATTTTTAATGGTAGGCGGACACTTGCCGATTAGGCATTCGCCACTACAACGGCCCCAAGGGTCCCGTGGTGGCTGTGTCCCGCAATCTCTAAAGATAAGGCTGACAGAAGAGCATAAATTCTCCGTAATTGGAATTGTCGCGTTTAAGGGGTCAGTTAGAAATGCAAAAGACACCCCACTCTCCAAAATAAGCGATTTCCTCACCCACAAGTCCAAAAGAGCATTGACCCCTCATCCCGCACCTTTCGAATGGGGAAGCTGAATTGAGGGGTTAACAAAAAAAAGTAATGGTCATTCCTGGACAAATGAAAGTAAGCTTTATAAGCTGTTATTTGGTCTTAAAAACAGTTGACCGTACGAAAAGATATAACGTGCAAGAAAAAATCTCAAACATATGCTTTTTGATAGATATCTTTTGAGTTTTACTCTTTCCAAAATAAAATCCTGCGTGTGACCCTGCGCTTATGAAATTACAAACGAAATCGGCCTTTTATAATCTAAAAAAGCAATTTCTGGGGGGGGGGGGTTATCGTTTAAGGATACGGATTTTTCAGTTACCTCATAATTTCGAAGCATATGTTAATGTTTCTGATATATATTATTTGTTTCTATAATTTCCAGGGCTGGGGAGTAGCGCGCTACTTGTAGCGAAACTACAGTAGCCGCTACTTTTTTTTTGTAGTTTGTAGTGTAGCGCGCTACTTTTTTTAAAAAGTAGTGTAGCGTGTAGCGCGCTACAAAAAAACAGTAGTTTGTAGCGAATTTTGGAAGCTACTTTTGCCGTGTCATCATTTCCGGCGATTGATCCCGTGGTGCAATTTCTCTCTCTTCTGACTCCAAGCATAACTGAAACTGATGCTTGAAAGACACCCAATCACTCCCCCGCCCCCCCCCTCCCAGGGGACACACGCACACGAGGGGGGGTGAGGGGGTTTGCTTTGCCTGAAGCGGAAGCCTGACATTGTGCATCTTTTTTCTTTTTTTCGTTCTCAGTATTATTTGTAGAATCACCAATCTGCCATAAAGAGGAAAAAAAAGGAAGGTAAGAGAGGTCCAAAGTTGAACAGAGGTTATTTTGATGGGGCCTCGAGAGTCTCATTATCACACGGGCGTGTGGGCCCGTGAGCCCCTGAAAAATAAAGGCCTCGCAAATCTCTCCATTTATTGTATATTAAATTTATATATGCTGCAATAATAATTTTTATTAAGCTAAATTTCCTTTATCTATATCATAATTGTGTAACAATAAAAAGGCTTCGAGACTTATTTTCTGTTCTTCTTTCTAACACAATGATAATGGTTTCTAAGACTAGATCAATAAAATAGAAATTAAAGGCGTTATTGAAAATTTATGGCCATATGTACTTATCACAAAATATCCATTAGTTAGCATTTTTTAAAATATTATGATGAAGAAAAGAAAATTTTCTGGCAGGTGGAACTCAGCGCACACATACGCTAATAATACAAATGGATTAAAAAAATATTAAAATCAATTTTAAATGCACATTCTTGTTCTAAATGAGTATAAATACATGGGTAATTTTTAATTTAATTTTAGAATTATTTTGAAATGTTTTATTTTTATGCTGGGAAAATAGAAAACAATCACAAATAAGTTAAAATGTCTGTAATAGTATAGGGACCCAAAACAACCTTTTTTTTTGCCCCGGGGCCCCTTCTATGTCTGATCAGGGTCTGCATATTTTTGACTGCTATTGCATGTTTGCAACATAAATCAACATAAAAATGAGTATTTTTTGCTTTCGAAAAGGAATTTTACATATCTGTAAATTGTATGCTTTTGTAACATCATTAATTTTCTTTGATCTTTTTTTTTTATTGCACCCATAAATACAGTGTAGTGTCCACTTGCCAGGATGATTGCCAATCATTCAGAATCCAGTATTCCGTGAACTTCCTTTTAGGCGATATCCTTTCAAATCTGACATGATATATAGTCAGTCCTCGCAATTAGCGATCCCCCCCCCCATCCTCTCACTCACCATCTACGAAAAACTACGAAGCGTGAGAAAAACTTACGGTTTTCTCACAGAAATTTTCTTGAAAGCATCGAGACCGCTTCTGGAAGAGTCACCAACATTTTTAATTTTCTCTTTGCCTCCTCCTTATGATCGATGCATTGAACAACAATTTTATTTATGCTTAGTTTTACTAAGTTTATTTATATTAAGGTTTGGTCATTTTTCGACGTTACAGTGCACTTTTTTGAGTTTGGGCACTCTTTATTAACCCTGTGTCCTGGTGGTGTGTTCAACTTCCACAAGAGTAATGACAGTTCTGCAGTATTGTAGATTTTCAAACATTAATTAATCACGTGATTATGTTCTACAACTCGGAATGTTTTTTGTCTCAAAGAAGTGTAAAAACGGATTAGTACATTTTTCGTGGAACCTGAAATTGAAAAAAAGAAAGTAAATACGTAGAAATTGTACACATTTTTTTTTTTTACGAGTTGATAACCTTATCTTTTTTGAGTTTGTTGAAAAGGGACAAAAGGTATAAGCATATGCATCCAAGATATTATTTCAGGGGCTAAAAATATTGCTGACCTCGGTTACAGTGTTCTTCGTTTGTAGTGACAGTTTTCAGATTCGGTCCTAAGGTAGAGCGAACGGTGCGACCGCACCGGGCGCCATCTCTACCAAGGCTGTTCAGAATAATATAGCACTGTGGATGTCGGAAATGGTTTCATTTACCTGTTAATAATTGTTTAATAATAAATCTTTTAGTCAATGTACAGTAGTAATCAATCATGTTAATAGTGAATTTTAGTGAACTTTCTGTGAAAAAATAAATTATTAACAGGTACTCGAGGACGACTTATCAAACCCTACATTGTTACGTGATTCATAACCGTCTTATTTACCTTTGCCACTCTTTAACTTTTTGCCAATGAGTTTCAGAGCACCATGCATATTTGACAGTCCGTATATTATTGAAGTTGAAAGCCTCATTTTAACCCCTGAAAGCTTTTATAGCTAAATGTGTGGCGTAGCTAGGTGCAAGAGCTGATCTAGGGTACGTGGAGCCTCCCTGCAAACGTAAAGAAGCCCCGTGTTATGCTCCAGATTAAGTTTTCCTTAGTTTTTTAGTTCGAATATGGCGCTCCGATGCCTTGCTTACCGTGTCGGGCCGTCCCTGGCTACGGGGGAGCAAGGAAGGTCAACTGTACCTGGGCGCAGCATCGGCCAAGGGGCGCTAAATGGTATATGAAAGCTACGTAGTTGCATTTTTAAAAAATAGGAGGGGGCGCAAAATCTTCAGTTGTCAGGTGGAAACGAGATTTAGTCATTTGCTGTGGGACAGAGAAACTGTTCTCTCAGCTTGTTTCCATCCCAGATTCAAACTATTCTGGATTGAGGAGGAGAGGAAGACCGAAGCCAAAAAAATGGATGGAGGAATACCTCCAGAATATGTTTCCGACAACTTCAGATATCAGTATCGAGGATCAGCCCATGGATGATGACTTTTCTGGTTTTTTTTAATTTCTCTTTCGCATGCACTCGAAATAGTTACGAGGAAGAACTTACAAGGTTCTTGTCAGAGCCAATTAAACCCCTATCTTCGCTTTCGGCGTACACGTATATGAAAGAAGCCTTCAAAAAAACTAACACTGGCGTGCCGTGCCGTCCAGTGCATCTGTACAAAGATTGTTTTCGATTGCATTGGACGCATTTTCTCCTCGACGATCATGTTTGGCGGATAACAATTTTGAGATCCAGCTCTTGTTAAAATTTAATAAACATGTTTTTGAATAAATTTATGTGGTTTTTATTTTATACTAGAGGCATGGCAGTCTTCCATGAATATGTTGAAATTCTGCTTTCTTTCGTTAAAATTTTAAAGTGTCTATTATATTTAAATTATTAGGTTTTTTGTGTAATAATTTTCAGAATTTAATACGAAAATATGAGAATTTCTATTAATAATTAATAGTTTGTAAAATCCTTAGAGACTTATCTCTCTCTTAGCCTTAAAACAACAATATAATTCTATAAAATTCTTTTATACCTAACACAAAGTTGTGTTGATGATAATAACTTTTAAAATTTCTTTAACATAGAGGATTTTTTTAATGCAATGTTTTAAATAGATATATCATGAATTTAATTAGTAATTGTTTTCATTATTTTATAATATGCATATCATATGTGATGTTTTCAATTAAAACAATTATACAATATTACATGGTTCACACGGGTCATTCGTCATAAATCACTAATTTGGTAAGTCATGAAAAAAGGCCTTTATACTCATTAATTTTGATTTGTGCTCAAGAAACTAGAATGTTTGTACAACATGAAAGGGGTCTCAAAACGGGCCTTTTTTTCCCGTTCAGACATCCATTTTATTATTATATTTTTAAAAACTTTTTTAGTTCTCATGATCTTTCTCATGCTTTCAGAGCTCACTTTCCCAATTTACTTTTATCATAGAGGTATTAAAACTTAATTAGTTTCAGCAATACTTCAATAATTAGCAGTAGTTGCCAGTAGCGTATATATAGGCTTCCATTTCGGGGGGAGGGGGACGATTCGGTATTTTAAACTTTATTGTTAAAGTTAAAAGAAATGTTTCAAAATAGCTCCTTTTTAATAATTGCTTTACATTTTCGGAGGGGGCCCGCCTCCCCCTGCTCAAATACTCGCCTGGTAGTTGTTTATTAGAGCAATAGTTTTTTTCTAATTAAAGGCGAAAAGGTGCCCGGGGTCTTCCGTGCGTCCACCAAATCTGCGGCGCTCAACGCTACAAGGAAACCACCTTTCGTTCTTTGGACGCGAGAGACACCCGCTGAGGTCATTAATCACGCTGGACGCGAGTAGAAAACCAAGGCTTTAGATATCGATAGTTTTCTCTAATTAGGATATAAATATCCTTAAATATGAATGTAATGCAAATTGAATCTGTTAGCAAAATTTGTCTCCTAAAAGTAGCGAAAAAGTAGCGAAGTAGCGACTACATTTCAAAAGTAGTGTAGCTAACTACATTTGTCAAAAAGTAGTTGTAGTTGTAGTTAACTACATTTTTCGAAAAGTAGCGGTAGTTGTAGCGCGCTACAAAAAAAAAGTAGTTTTTCCCACCACTGATAATTTCATAGAAATTTTGCACTTTATGAGATAAATATTGAAACTCAATGCAATCTCTCTGGTCAGTACCTTGAAAAACTTAATTAAAAGCCAAGTGTATAGAAGTGCGAGTATAAAAAATGAATTAAATTGATAAAGATTTAAATGGTGTCAGTAAATTAATATTTATAAATCATTTTCAGTAGACCTGATCTGTGTTTAATGCGAATTAAAATGATGATTAAAATTCTGAATTTTTATCAACATTTTTTTATCAACATTTATTTGTATTTGGATCTTATTTGTATTGAAACCAAGTTTCTGTAATGCAATAATAATTATTTATGTGTCAATTAATCGATTAAATGGTTCGAATATTCGATTAATTTTTTTCCTGGCTATTTCTATTCGGCTAATTCGATCACATTGCTGTGAAAAATATATTTATTCACTATTCAAGTTTGATTAAAATCATATTTTCTTCTATAAGATTCGGCCTTCCTAGAGTGTAAATCTTCGTTGAAACAGCGTAACTTGCTGAGTGTAATTCTTTGTTATTATTGGTTATGAAATTTATATTGTTACTCTAAAAACCTCTATGATGATTTCAAAAAGTTTGATTTGTGTTTTGAACGTAAAGAGAAAACGTTGTGAATAAGATCTAATTTCACATAAAAATCATTATAAATTTTGATCTCATATATAGGTAAATAGCTATGGTACTTAAGTTATCAGTAACTGCCTAGGTATCATAATTGAGCATCTGAAGGTTTAACCAATTTATACATTATTTTACTTTGTAAAAATCAAAAAATGCTTCCACCGCCAAAATTCGGTGAGCTAGGATGATTTTTATTTTGCAATACCTGCTTAAGCAAGACTTTTCACATAAAAAAAATATATATACATATGCATTATTATTGTACATTTTAGTCCTTTTTAAAATAAGATTTATTGATTTATTTTATTTTATCCACAATTACTATTAAACACATTGGGCGAGGAGAGAACTAATTGAATCGGTGAGTGCCGATACCACCTCAGTCACAAAAAGGAAATTTTTCAGGAGAGAGAAAAAACTTCATAACTCCTCCAAATTTGAGATTATTTTATGTGGCAAGTTTATCTGTGAACTATAGATGCCAAAGTTGTTTCAAATATTTCAAATATTTTGAGATTTTGTAAAAATCGTGTAAATGTTTGTTCTCGTATCCCTCAAAAACAGCTTTAGGGAGTAGAATGAAATTTAGTAACATTATGATCAGTAACAACTAAAACAATAAATGCCTGATTTTATTTTATCTTAAGTTTGAATAAATTTTAAAACTTTGCAAAATTGTATTTAAAAAAAAAGAGAAATCACTATAAGGCGTCCGGAGTTAATATATTAGCTAGCTATTTAATTTTTAAAAAACTGATGGATTTTTTAGATATTTATTTGCCGTTTTAGGTTTTTTGAAACTTTTGAGTTTTCTGGAGGCATAATATTTAAATTCTGTAAGGAATCAAACAAAATTTAGTTATATGAGAGGAATGACCTCTTGACATTAAAACTTTTCCACTAAAACAAAACGTTAAGTTTGAATACAAATACCTTCTCTACTGAGAATTTCACTCAGCACTTACTTACAATCTAACATGGAATCATTTAACAATAGACAGAAGTTATATCGTTGCTTTCAATAATTTTGCCTGTAATCTACTTCCATTTTTTGTACTCCTATAATGCTAAGTCAGGCTTTTTTGAAATCTGCATTACATACTAATCTAAGACAGGTAACTTCATCTAATTATTTGAGACAATTCAATTTAAAGTAATTTAAAAAAATATATGCTTTAAATAAAAACAGGTTGATAATGAATTTATCCTAATTTCAGCATTAAGCTAGCTTCTGATAATCACAATATTTTTAGCACTATGTTTAAAATTTCAAATTTTGATACCTACAACCTCTGGTGATAAAAAAAAAGTTGCAAAAAATGAAGATAAATGCCTAAATTGTTATTAGATAGCAACATTTGATAAAAGGTTCTATTATATAAAGAATTAAAGCGTGACCTGTTTGGGATACCCTGTATATTAAAACTTATCTAAAGATAACCATCTCAATAGCTATTTTCTGCATTTACTAGAAATTGTATGCAATTGTATGCACTTGGCTAAAATAACTAACATAAGAGTCAATTACTGGTGAAATCCATTTTTTCTTACCCAATAATTGATATATAGGTCATCTTAGATAAATAAATAATTTTGTTTATTAAAAAAATCTCTACGTATTTACTTTATGAACTATTATCTAATACGAATGTAGGAAAAAAAGGCACCAGGAAAAAATGCCCCCCCCTCCACAGCAGAGCCTGTTTATCGGCAGGGCAACCGGGGCACTTGCCCTGGGCCCACCAATTTCAAGGGCCCAAAATTTTTGTACTTTTCAACACAGATTGTTATTTATTAATTCATAAAAAACTTTGTATAAAAATTTGGATTGTCATTATCTTGAGTCGTAAGCTGATTCTCTGACATTTTACTGTACTAAGGGTCCTCTAAAACCCACGAGCATTCGATCAAAATCCGTGAGCCAGTGTTTGAGCCTCTTTTTGCAAATTTTATTATAAGAAAGTCTCATCAGTTTTAAGATTCGTACTGTAAGTTTTTCGATTCTTTTCATTTATATTTTAAAGGAGTTTAGTATAGAAGTGTACGTATATGTACTATAGTATGTGTCTAGATATTCATTTGTGAAAATAAATTTTATCCATGTATGCAAAATCATTTAATATTCGTTACTGCAATGTATGCATATATTTAGTATCTAAACTTGATATATATTTCTGCAGATAAATATGTGCCCAGAACAACTTAAATGCGGACTATGTAATTTCTCGTAAATGCAAAGGCCCAAAAATTTGTATTTGCCCAGGGCCCAATATCGTGATGATCGGGCCCTGCTCCACAGAATTATAATTTTCATAGGGGCATGGGGGGTACGTGCACTCACATGACAAATCAAATGTAGGCTATAAAAGATTCTTTTGTAAATTGAAATGCATTTATTAGAGAAAAGACTAAAAACAATTGTGACCCCTCCTCTCTGCAGAATTTTTTTGGGTCCGCCCCTGATTTTTTTAAATAGTGGACAAAAACTTACTTTGATTTGCTTTTAACGAGGCTCTTGAATTTGCAAAGTGGGGGGGGGGTCGTCAAGCACCCACCTGCCCCTATATGGGCTCAGAGTAAGTGTGAAGATACTATTTAAAATGCTATTGTAAAATTCTGTTGTATTTTGATATCAATAGAAATAATTATAACAATACTATAGTTCAAAATAGGCTTTTTTGAACTCTTTTAATTTTAATTAATTTATTTATTTAGGTTTTTTGTGCGTGTGTGTGAGGGGAGTTATGCAAAAAACGGATAAGAAGTATGATGATAACTTATCTGGAAGCATTTAAAATGTATTAAAATAAATAAAATAAAATGCATCAGATATTTAAAAAGGCGCTTAAAGTGATACACATCACTAAAAATAAAATAATTTTCAGATTTAATTTTACAGCTAAGTCAAAGTAATATTAGAAAAACCAAACAGATAGCTAAAAGATTAGTTTTTTTTTTATATTTTTTTTTTTAAACTTGTCATGGTTACTGTGAAAGTGAATAAAGCGTGAATGTGACACAATTTATTTAAGGTGATTTGATCATTAAAAACTGCCGGTTTGTAGATATATTTCTCATTAATTAATACATATTTAATCATGTCCTTTTGCTATGAGCCTTGATTTCCCTTTTTTATTTCGTTTGAAGAGGGGTACGCCTGACCAGGAAAGACAAGTCAATTATCTTTTAGACGGTCCCTCTTTTGAACCCCAACACCCCGGCTAAGGCATAAATCCCGTAAATCGTTTTTCGATGTAATGGGATACCACGCCCGTGGCTGCCTAGTCACTAAACTCCGTTCCCGTAAAAACACGGAAAGTGAAGCAGCACCCGTCTTGGCTAGTGCTTGGGAGGGTGACTCTTCTCGCAGCTGGGCTGCTGTGGGACCGTGGACGCTAATGGGAGCTGGTGAACGTAAAATCCATCATGGCTACAGTGTCTTCCATGTTTAACGCTATCTCAGGGGGTGTCGATTTCAGATGGTTGGTCCCTCATTTGAAATTGGTTCAAAATTAGGGAACCACCGGGCTAAAGTCGGACTTCCTCTCACTGGGGCCCACTAAAAATGGAAGGTGCCACCCATCGCCTCCCTATCTGGGGGATCTGACCCCGCTTGCAGGATCAACAACAGCAATAGTTTTAGACTTTAAATTTTAAAAGCTTATTTCTTTTGTGGCCAATTTGTTATAAGATGCAAATTTTAAAAATTCGCTGGTAAACGGGATGCTGGGTGAAAATGGTTTTTTTCCCCACATTTGAATGAGCAAAAATGATCGCTAACTGTTAAGTATTCTACAGTAGATATTAAAGTTTTGACGGATAAGTATTCCATTTCACAATAAACCAGATGCTGGTTTATTGAGAAATGGTTTGACTACATTTTTTCCCGAACCTGGATGCATTTCCACGTACGATTTACGAGAATTACATGTGCGTCGCACCTGTTTTGTGCGTGAACTTGAAAAGTCCTTCGCCCGAGACATCTCTTCCCTTTTAGTCATATAGCCCTCGGGAACCGCCTAGGTGTTTTTTCTACACCCCGACGGGAAACAAGGGCTTGATGCAATTTAGATATTAAAGTGAATTTTGAAATTTGATTGGAATAGAAAATTTCGAGAATGCTTATTTCGAGGTTTCTCCAAAATTGACTTTTTCGATTTTTTCATAGATCTAAATTGTTTGAGCGAGAAAGACTGATATCAAGTTTCCATACTGGTGAAAAAGACCCATAGTAGTGCAACTAGTTCGAAAGGCGTTCAAAAAGCATTCAAAAGGCATCTTTTAAACATTATGGGGGGGGGGGGTTGTATTTTTGTATGACAATTTAATCACAAGGAATAACAATATAGCGAAAAAACGTTTGTATTTTTTTTAAAGCATGCGTTTAAAATAATGCTGCTTCAGTACTGAAACTACCCAAATCCTCCGATGAATTTAGAGAAGGACTCACCTCAAAAAACTGTAACGGTCATTTTCTCCCCCAAATTTTCGTTCAAGGACATTATTTTGCGTTGTTATTATGTAAACAGTTTTACACACACACACAAACACCTTGTTCTAATCACTCAAATGGTTCAAGAGAAAATCAGTTTTCTGTCTCCTGTAAAAGTTTTTAATTTTCAGACATGAACCCTTTTCAGAATTTTCAATTCTTTCATTTCAATCACTGCCCTTATAATCTATAAGGGTGTTAATTTCTTCGTCCTTTTAAAATATCTATAAATGCTACTTACGCTTGTACAATTTTTATTACTTTGGTTTGAATATTTCCGAAATGCATTTTAAACAGTGACTACGTCTCTTAAGGAACTTAATGCACTGAAACAGCTTCGAGTTTCCCCGAAAAAAAAAAAAACATTTAATGGGGTATATGGTATTGTTCATAATAATAACATGCACCAATTATGTAGTGATTGATCCTTGTTACAGCAGTTAGAGAACGGGCGGACAGACAAACAGGAATCATTACCATTTTTCAACTTCCTTGAGTCAGGTTCTAAAGTCAAACGAAATGCTTCGAATCTTAAGTTTTGTAGAGTGATTGAAATCATTAACGTGCAGATATAACACTAATGTCCCAAATGTACAGAATGTCCCAAAAAGACGGTAATAAGCTTTCATTCTTTATCCATTGGAGTTACCGTTAATTTTCAAAAAGTGACACTTTTTAAATTCTTATACGATTCCCCCAACAAAAGAAATCCCTAGTTAGTAAAATGTACCCCATACACTAATGGGGTTATGCACAGAATGCCAGTCTTTCATTAGCAAGCATTTCAGAGATATCTTTTAACATAGATGGTCTGGAGCTATGCATGAATTCGAATGTAAAAGTTTATTGCTAGAGAGGACAAAATTAGTTACTTTCGTAATTTCTCTGTTCGATCCATATAACACGATCTTCCCAAGTGATTTTTTTTTCTTTGAGACTCATGAAAAGTGGTTTATGTCAAAATATATTTATCTTCATATCACTTACACTATTTAGAATATATTTCTCAAAATCTGCGAATCACCTTATTAGTGCATAGGTCACAATTTACTAATTAGGAATTTACGGGGTTCATATAAAAATGTCAATTTTTAAAAATTAATGAGAAGATTTTTTTCTTAATGTACTCTTCATTAGAAAAACTTTAGTTTTATAATTTAAAATTAAAAAAGTAAGAAACTTTTTTTCCCTCGTTAAATGTGCTCATAATAAAAACGTATTTGCTATGTGCTATGAGTTTCGAATTTCATTCATCCAACTTCCAACTTACATAAAAGCTTGAAATTGATATAATGATCTCTTTCTTCACAAAAGTAAATAACTTCATTCGGAAGATGATAGCGCACATTGTTGCTATGCCTTTACGTTGTCTTAATGCACTGTTGTCTATTTCTCTGCTCGAAATGGGGTTTTTTGTGATTCCTGTCACGTAAACAAATTTTTTTCTTCTTTCTTCTTTCTTCTTAAAACATCCAGTCTGAAGTTTTATATATCTTTGTAGATACGCATGATGCATTATTTTTTTTTATCTTTCAAGCCTTCTCGAGCTTATTGATTAAAGATGCGAGTGAAGTGAAGAGAGAGAGAGAGATTTCGTTTCTCAGTGAAACTGATCTTTTCCTACTTATGGATATCTCGATTTTCGTATCGTTAAATTTATCTTTAGATCAGTTATATCTTTTTGCTAGTAAAGAAAAAAAAAACTAAACGAATTCAATATCTGAATAAACTTGCTCATACACATTTAAACTTGGAAGAATTGAAAAGAGAAGTTAAAGAGGTGGGGGGGGGGGGTTAAACACCATGATTGGAGTTCGTATGTTCCAAGCCCAAAATATTAATCCATGAATATTTAATCCAAATTTTATGAATATTTTTTAGACTCCTTGATCTGATTCGCCATATTATGTGGTCAAAATAATCCCACTAAATCTTTTATCCCTAAAACAGATTGTTTTCTCCTTAAGCAACTTAATCCAGCTATACAAAATTCTATGTAGGGGAACTGTTGGAACGGTTGTAAAAGAAATAAGGAAATTAATTAATTAATTTTTAAAAATATACCGTAATCGTGTGCAGGTCTACGAATGAAATCAGACTTGATCTCCAACCAACTTAGCGAGGCGACTCAACTTAAGGGTTTCAAGTTTCAAGACGCCATGAGTCCGAACGTATAAAATAGTTTTCTATTCCAAACGTGTTTTATCTGAAATCTAGTACTATTAAAAATAATCAGTCATATCAAATAATCAATCTGACTTGAATACTTTTTAAAAATAAAGTTTAGGAAAAAAGTGGTCGGAAATTCATTTCCGACTTAATTTGGAACTTAAAATGTTATTAAAATATTAATTAAAGTTTTTAAAATATTAATCTGAGTTTAGGAAAATGTGGCTAGAAATTCAATTAACGCTTTAAAACTTTTCGAAAGTGACTATTAAAAGGTGCGCGAAGACACTTTTGCAGAAGTAATTTTTGCAGAAAAAAAGTGTTTCTTTCGTTCTATTCTATAGCACTTTTCCTATTTTATGGACAAATTTCCAATGAGCCCTTCAGAAGCAGATTAATTAGGGGGTAAAAACTACATTACAAATATGCACGTTTCAATCTGTGAAATTTAAATATTTTCAAGCAAATTGGTGAGAAAGAATACTAATTATTTATTAACCTAATTATCTTCAAGATTTTCTTTTTGTTTTAGCAATAGATTTGTTTTTTAAAAATGTAGACCTTAATTAACTTTTTGAAAAACACTTAAAATCTGGCTAGTAAACAGATTTTTTTAAACTCATAATAAAATATCCGAAAGTCATTGCCTAAATATTTGCATTCTGAAGGCAGATGTATTTAAATACTTCTAAACTTTTATGAATATTTACTTTAGATATTTCAAAGTTTCTGATGTGCCGGCAAAAATAAAGTACTTTCATTACATAAAAGAAATAAAGACGGGGATTTATATCTGCTGGGGATTTTTTTTTTTTACATAACTTTCCAATAAATGCAATGTTTGTGTTTATAGAAAGAGTTTACTCCATTGAATATAATCCATTCATCCCCCGTAAGTATGAGGAAATCTCTGCGCCAAAAGTAAATTTCAAAGATAAAATCTGTACAAGATTATATGTGAAAAGAATTACATATATAAAGTAGTGAGACTTCATGCGTGCTATTTACAGTTTAATGTTTAATGTAATACCGTTGAAGCAGAAAACGATCTTATGAATAAAGCAATTTTACTTTTAAAAAACAACATTTATTTACGTAGGTGGATCAAAAAGTAAGGTAACAAGAGTTCACAAATTCCTCGAGCGAACGGAATTCCATATCTAAGTATAACAAACATTCTCAATAACCAAATATCACTAGATGGAGCCAGTAGCGCGATAATGATTTGCAATTTGTGATAGAAAAAACAGTGGCGTTGACGAGTACAAGGTCAGTATTGAAATGCGAAGTGTAATACCGGAAACGTCCGGGACTGTGATAGAGAAGTGTCATCTTCTTTGCATGACAGTGACCACCAGTATACGGCCTGGGTCAAGCGTGGTTGGCTATAGTGCTGCCGATGAAAAGTATTGAAACATGATCCCCTGTACAGCCCGAATCTTGCACCCGGTGATTTCCCTATTTTGGGCAATTGAAGAAAAGCCTTGCAGAATGCCATTTGCAAATCCCGGTGTCGCTGTTCACTATGCCCTCGTTAAGTATCTCGGCGATCAGTACACAGGAGGAGGAGGTGCTCTGGGTATTCCATTTCTTATTGCTCGATAGTTCTAACACGCAAAAAAACGTTGTGAAATAAAACAAAATCACTGCATATCGCTAGTCTTTTATGAGACAAAAAAATTTTTCGCCATTGATTGCCGTTTTCGCTTTCTAGTGCAAGTCGAGAACATACTTTTAACTTACTTTTAAAACTTGTTGTATCCTAATGGCTCGATTTATTAAAAGCTCAATTTCAGATTTGCGACCAGCTTTAGAAATAGAAAAAATGCAAACTTAAGGTGGAGAGCTGGTGGCTTAGAGGTTTGCAGCCTGATCATCTCTACGCTAACCGCACAAGTGTACGGTAGTGGGTTCGACACCCACTCGTCCCCTGGTTGTTCAGATTTCCCTTTTCTGTGCAATTAAAAACTGTCACTCTGTTGTCCACTTTACGTGACGAGAATTTATAAGCTGATCTTGAAACCAAGCAAACATTTACGAAAATAAATGTTCCAAATACAACAATAACAACTTAAGATAAACTTAAATGTTTTTATGCGCATTTAAAGAAACTTTAAGGTTTGTATTGGCACTTCTAAAATGCAAACAGCAACAACATTTTAGGATCCCCTAATGATCTATCTTATTCAAAATATATTCTTTCTTCAACCCCATATTTGAAGAATCTGTGTACTTGAGAAGGCTTAGGAGAAAAGAAACGTAAGATTAGTAACTGCAAAATTTCAAAGATTATTTAAGGGAAAAAAAATGTTTACGTCAGAGGGAGCACAAAAAGCCCATTTTGAGAAGAGGAAAGAGTGTTTTGCCTAGGCGAAAGAATAGCAAAAGTGCATTTTTATTTTTCTCGGTTGAATTTATTTACATTTTTATATCGAAAGCGCACTACTTTTCAAGATATTATACATGTTGGATATGCGAAAACTTAAGCTACACACCGGGTTCCTTTTTATGATGTTATTTAACAAGCAAAATTTTCCTATGGCTTTTATTAGAAAATTTTCGATGTTTCAGGAAGTCTCTTTTTATCCCAACAAACTTTCTAGGCCAGTGCTAATATATACTGAAATTACTATTTATGCACAGGGTTCCCTCAGAATGATGGCAACACGCTTAGTTTTTTTATCCGTTAGACATAAGTGGGTGTTGTGAATTGAAAGAATGTTCAAATGAACATGACGATGAAAGATCTTGGACCCCTCCCTTGTGTGCGCCACTGGGTGCAATATATTTATTTAAACGTGCAATGCGAACTGTGAAGTTGTTTCAAACAATTCTAAAATCTTTATAATGTGCAGATGACTAAAATTCGTTATATAATTTACGAGTAAACAGAAATCTTGAAGTTTAAGTTTTTCTTATTACTACAGTTCTGTACATCAGTTTTGTTTCAGTTTTCAAATTTAGACGAAAGGATGTTCACAAGGTGTCCCCAAAGATAATAGCACGTTTTAATTTTTTATCCTTTCGAGATAAGTAGGCAACGTAAATTGTACGAAAAATGTTCAAATTAGGTAAGGGAAATACAACAATTTCAACAGTTTTCTACAATAGTTATACATGAATTTGAATATCAAAGTTTATTTCCAGACTGCAAAAAATAATAATTAATGTCTGCACAACCCTTGAAACGAGATCATCCGACGTGATTTTTTTTTCCATCGCAAGTGATTTAAGTCAGCATATATCTATCTAAATCCTGACACATTTTAGGAAACTTTCAAATAATTATTAAATTTTGTCCATCACCTCATTAGTTTATAGAGCGCACTTTACTAACCGGGATTTTGTTTTCAAACGGGGGTCGTATGAAATTTAGAAAAAAGGCCATTTTTTTCAAAAATAACGAGAGAATTTTTTTCTTCATTGATCTTCCCTTAAATTTTTAGAACCTCTCTTTTTTGCAAGCTCTCTTATACACTGAAATAAATGTCAAGCATTTGGAAAACAATCTTAAAATTTGATAATTTTACTGAACGTTTCACTCTTCAAAAAATTTTGCACTGCAGTTTCATGTTTAAGAATTTTTTCTTACAGTTTCATAAAAGGCACCGATTTTTATTTATTTCAGTGTATAGTCCAGCTTATAAAGAATCTTTTTGCATTTTTCAAGCTTCTGTTGCAATTATTATTGTTTTTTTTGTGTGTGTGTCCTTAGACCGTGAGACCGATTTTTTTCTTTGACATGCACTCTTAAACAGAGATTCATTTACTTATTTATACAATAAATGCTTTTAAAAAGAATTTAACGCTTTTATCACATAAAACTTTGAGAAAATAAATTCCTCCGAAAATAGGTTCGATAAATAAATTTTTATTAAGCTTAATATTAACGGGAAAGATCAATTCCAGCATCAAATTCATTTTATCTGGAAGTGATTTTTCAAAAGATTCGAAAAAAGAGTCAACCTACTCCTTAATCTTTGAAAACAGCTTTAACGCTACTCGTAGAAAATTTGATACCGAAATAATCTTCACTTTATTAGATGTTTAATAAAGGGTTATGAGTCTGAATACATGGCGATGGAAAAAAACATTTTAAAAACAAATATTTAAGCGCTTTTATAACAGGTATCATTTTTCCTTCATAAGTTATTGGCATTTCTGAAGCAAGCCTTTCAGAACTAATGTTATTAATGCCTTTTCTTTCAAGTTATTAATAAGAACGACGCCCTTTTGAAAAATCCTTTATTACAGCAAAATTAGGAATGTTGTATATTATATTACTGTGAATAGAAGGAAAAAAACTACTCACACACTAGATTGTTTTTTGTTTACTGAACATTTTCTTGGAAACATTTTTAAGAAGATATTATTAAAAGCATGCTCTCTTAAATAGATCTATTTTTTATGCAAAGAAAGATTCAATTTTCTTGAAGCCTTTAACACGATGAAACTAGAAAAAATTGTGTAAGGAAATTCGGGAAAAGTCGCCATATGTAAAGTTTGTTTTGCTTAGTAAATTCAAAATTAGAAATTATAAGATAATGGAAAAAGTACTCCGTGGGTTTCAATCTTTAATTGTTTAAATATACTTTTTACTAGCTCCTTTCCAAGTATGTACATGATTGTGAAATTTAATGTTAAATAAACTCATGTAATTTTGGCCTGCTGCCTCATTACAAAGATGCTCCACACATTTATCTTCGTACTTCTGCAAGGTTCTGCGTACTTCTTACATACACAAGGCCGCTTCTGCTTGCCTTGTGTATGTAACAGAATGCGGTACTCGCTTATATTGCTAATATTTCAATTACAACAAAACATCAGTTCATAAACTTTAAATATGATCAACAGAATAGGGGAGACTGGGGATATTTGATCCCCACTTTGTAATTTTGGCCTGCTGCCTCATTACAAAGATGCTCCACACATTTATCTTCGTACTTCTGCAAGGTTCTGCGTACTTCTTACATACACAAGGCCGCTTCTGCTTGCCTTGTGTATGTAACAGAATGCGGTACTCGCTTATATTGCTAATATTTCAATTACAACAAAACATCAGTTCATAAACTTTAAATATGATCAACAGAATAGGGGAGACTGGGGATATTTGATCCCCACTTTGTTTAACCATTCTTTTTCTCTGCTGTAAATTGCCAGTTTTCAGAAATTTTTAACATTAACAGTGGTACTTTTTTTCTCTAACAGATTATATATTTTTTATTTGAAAATAAACGGATATTTTTAGTGAAATAACTTTTTCCGATATTTTTATAAAGGGATAATGTATCCCCCGACAAGGGATACACGATCCCTTTGCAATGTATATTTGATCCCACTCAGAAATTATATAGGCTGTTCATCGGTAAGCAATTTATCTGCAAATGTTTCACTTTACTAAATAATATTTCTAAAAAATAATGATACTCTTGTGGGTATGATAACAATATGGACATGGAAAACAACATTTTTATTTTAAATTCAACTCTGCTATTTGTAATGCAAGTTTTATAATGTGTGATTTTTTGATCAGTTTGTTATCTTTGATACAGTTGTTCATGATATATTTTATGAATAAACTATTTTTTTTTCAATTTTTATTTGTAAAAAAGTACACAGTTTTATGAATATTTATTAATGTAATGAATCTAAAATTACAACAACATTAATTACAAAAATTAAATTTTTTATTTCTTGGTAAGCAATAACGAAATTAATTAAGAGTTGGTCCCGCAGTGGTCTGGGCGCTAAACTCCGTTCTCATAAGAACACGGCAAGTGAAGCAGCATCCGGCTTGGCCAGTGCTTGGGAGGGACTTCCCCCTCTCCGCCCGTCCGCTGTGGAACCGTGTACGCTAATGGGAGCTGGTGCACGTAAAATCCGTCGTGGCTCCAAAGTCCTCCAAGTTGTTAAACGATACCTCTGGGGGTGCCGATTTCAGGGGGTTGGTCCCTCCTCTGGAATTGGTTCAAAATTACGGGACCCCGAGCTAAGACGGACTTCCTTCCACTGGGGCTCATTGAAATGGAAGCCGCTCCTTCAGTCCATCGCCTGCCTATATAGGGGGATCTGTCACCGCAACGCGGTTGCCAGAGGGCATTAGCAACAACAACAACAACAACAATTAAGAGTTGCTACAATTGAATGTATTGGGGGAATTTTTTTTTTTTTTTAGATATTTGTAGGCACCAGTATACTTTGAAAAAAGAAAAGAAAGCCTAGCAAATGTTTTCAAATCCTTAAAAGTCAAATGCAAACATAACAGCTGTTGCAGTTCTCAAAGTTCCTCTGATTTAATACTTAAAAGTTTGGGTTAACATGTTCGGAAAAATGAATAAACTAAAATAAACATGCTAATATTATAATGCGTCATGTATCCCTGAAAAGAAGGGATCAAATATTCCTAAGATGATACGTATAAAGAACATACATTTTGAAAAAATAAACAATCATTTACTAAAGAAATTACTTAATTATTAAAGATAGTCTATACTTTAAATTTTACACTTAATTAAATTTTATAAGTTGTATATGACAGAATATACAAATGTTACATTATTTACCTTCAAAAAAGTTTTCTTTGCCACATTCAAACAATCATTTCTTGAGTTAAAACAAAATAGATAAAAATATATTTCATTTTGGTAATTTTTTGCAAGGGGATCAAGTAACCCTAGTCTCCCCTAGTATAGGGTCTTTACTCACTAGGTTAAATGTTCACGATATCCAAAAATAAAGGCGATCAAAATGAAAAATTAAAGTAAATTCTCAATCAACGAGTACACTGGGATAACCTCTTCAGATCCGACATAAATCTCACATCCCAAATGAAAGATAAATCACAAAATTGTGTTTTAAAAGCCTATTGTACTTGATAAGTAGAAAGCATATTTTCGAATAAAAGCCTAACTCCCACTCTCTGTTTCAGAAGTAAAAAGTTGCTACCACCCATAAACGAAGATTGTCAAGAAACTATTAAAGATAAAGGATGTCCTACAAGTATTCGTTTCAACACTATGAATTTTAAAAATATCCACAAATTTAACTTAGGGAATTAATAACATTTAAATGTTCTTTTGTGTAGCGGCGAACAAAAATGAAATAACGGCAAACAAAAATAAAATATGCGCACCAGTGTGCAGAATTTACACATTCAAATGAGTTAAAATCAGAACGAAAAAATTATTTAAAGATTGTGTTAACTGTGGAAACAAGAAGGTCAGTATAAGTGGATAAGAATCTTCCAACAAAAGGATCAATCCTGCTATGTGTTGGCACATAAAAGTACTAGCAGCAAACTTGCGCATTTCCCCAAATCACGCTATTATATTACAACGAATCCAGGAAAAAAACCTCACACTAGAATAATTATAGAATTTACTGAAAATTTCCTAGCAAACATTTTAAAAAGAAAGACTTTAAAGCATTTTATTCCAAGTTAATCGTTTTTTTCCTCTCAAGGAAAGATTCAGTTAAGTTTAAAATAGTGAAATTAGTAATTTTGTATATCATATTACAAGGAATTGCAAAACAACTCACGCGATATTGCTCTTAAAATTTATTGTTCAGTTAAAAGTTTTCAAAATATAAGATTTATTACTGGGCTTTGCATTTAATGAGGAAGATTAGCCGATATTTTAAACGTATTTGTTTGGGAAGAGAGACATTCATTACTATTTTAACAGCTTACGATTTCATTTGTCACTTCTTGTATTACCTTGCAATGAAAAAAAATTTTTTTTTTGAAGAATCAATCAAATTGTTCACAGTTACAATTTAATTTGGAGTGCTGATTTTTTTAAAAGAACTTAAATAAAATCCTAATCTAATTTTTTTCTATTTTCTGGGATTCAGAACTGGATTAAGAACTAATTATAACTTTAATGTAATTAAAAATATTTAAAAACATGTATAATTTGGTGATGGTGATGACGGTAGTCGGGGATTAAAAACAACTTAGAGAAAAACTGCTCTTCTTGGTGTAGTTTATATTAATTCAATCCTATTTAGCGTGATTCTCTAAGTTTGTGCGTATGGAAAACAATTTGAAAATAATAAAAGCATATAAATAAGTCATTACTAGTTTAATGTAAAAATCAGAGAGGTTAAAAATAAAATAAATATAATACTTTTAATGAATTTGTAAGCATATTTTTGACATTTATCCAAAAAAAAATAATTTTTAACCATTTTAAATCTTCACAAGATAAGAAATACTCATCCTTTTCAATCATAAAGAGTTTTAAAATGCGGTGTTAAATTTCTTAAAGTATAAAAATAAATTTGGAGAAACTTTTCGTTTGAATTTTAGAAGAAGAGAACACCAAACACTACTTCCATTGTTTAAAACTAATGCATTCCAATTTAAAAGTTCTTTCTTTCAATCAATGCATGTTAAATAATTAGAAATGGGCGAAAACTCAATAAGCGAGATCAACAGTCTTTTACTTCGTAATTTATTTTGTTAACAAGCAAGAAACAGAGATAAATATGAATACTAAGAAGGGTGTGGTCTATGTTTCCTCAGATTTATTTGGCATATCATAATAAGGAAGTTGTTTTGACCTTTTATTCTTAGAAACAAAGTTTTTAAATTGTCTCATTAATAGATTGGTAGGGAAAAGTTGTTTTTCTGTGATAAATTTACTCTTAAAACATGTTAAAAAACACCTTTGAATTATGTTTTCTTCTTATGCATTCAAGCATAAATTGATCGCAATTTTATTTCATTTTAATCTTCTTTAGCTAACATTTTAGGAAAGGTCAAAAGTAAGTCCGGATTTTCACTTAACAGGCTGATCGCAGTATCAACTAGGCCGGTTGAGACTGTCTACTCTACAGCAATATTTATTACTAGGTTGTATATTAGGGTGGAGTGAAAAAATGAAAGTTCAAATTTTGTGTTGGAATACCCACCAAAATTTGCGTACTTGTAAGAACAATACGATTGTAAAATATTATCACATTTCAATAACTCCTTGGGCTCTCTACCGAGACTACCTTTTTTCAAAAATTGTAAAAATCCTACTTTTTGATTTAAACAGAAATTTAATAATGCGTTTATTGTTTTATTACATGCTTATAATATTTTTTGTATTAACCCATTTGTGCCTGCATATTTTTGCGACTTTCTTCGATTTTTACTGATAACAGAAATAATAGATAAATTTCTGATGTCAACTTCTTGAACAAGGGATGATTTCTTTTAAAATCATTATGCATAAAAATCTAAATATCAACATCCTACTTGGTCATGTTAAAATATTTTGTAGAGTTGAGGCTTAATACTCATGAATAAAGGCTAGGAAAAACAAATAACGTTTTCGACTAATAGCGAAAATGCCGTCCCAAAAAAGGGACGCTAGGCATAAATGGGTTAATATTTTAAAGTTTCATTAATGAAATAACTTGCATTAGCTGTAATGATTATTCAAAAATAAAAATATCAGTACGTAATAACACAGCATTGTGGAATATAAGTATGAGATAAATAAATTTTGATTGATTTCTTTTCAAAACAGTAGATGGCACTAATGATCCGTTATCAGCACATACTTCAGTTATCCCGTTGTTTTATTATTCAAGAGGTTGTAATCGTTTATATGTTGACACAAAAAAGTCCTACTATTTCGCAGAGGTTTCAATGAATATTGCGAAGAAATATATTTGAACAATACAGCTGAGTACTTGTGATAGCAACAGGTATTAATTTTTGATAAATTTTGTTTCTCAATATTAGTTGAGTATTTGTTTATACATAATTTGCAATAATGGCTGCCGGTGACACTGTGAGTGGACGATCTGTTACTAGAAGTACAGTTGAATGTCCCATTTTCGGCGCCCCATCAGAAAAATAATGTTTCGCCAACTATAGAAGGTACTATAAATCAAGGTTATTTGTATCTTAGGCATGAATTAAGACGTGAAAGATATGGTCAAGAACCAAGCATTTCGGAAATATCCAAAAGGCTGGGAATGCAAATACTTGAAATTTGGCAACGAGCTTCGATTCACACAATTTCACAAAAACGTATCCTTCAAATGATTTGCAAGCATTATAATACATATCTCAGCCTTATCATATATCCCAAAATCAAAAGAAATTAAAGCTACAGAGTAGAAACTTTAAAAAATGAATCAGCGAAGTTGTTAGATATCGCAGCTTGCAAACGCCAGACATTTACTTTATGCTCTTGCCATAACTTGAATAAGGTTCCAACTAAGGAACAACTGTTTCTTTGGATCAAAGATTAACCAGAAAAATGTTTATTGGAAAGATCGATGTAATAGAAACAAATAAATTAAAAAAGAAACTTGAGAGGAAAAAAAAAACAAACAGAACGACTTCAACGTCAAGAACGCAAACTTACTAAATGCATCGAGCCTGATAACATTGATAAAGTGAACCTAACATTTCAATTAAAAAACTGGAAAAAGATTTTAATGATCCATTCTCTGCAACGAAGGCATCAACATCAAAAGTAGGACAAATGAGGTTTCCACTTACAACTCTCTCACGGGTGTGTGACCAGTACGGAATTTCTGACAGATGCGCTACAGCAATTGCATCAGCAACATTACAAGACAGGTATTGTGTAGAAGGACGATAGCTCTAAAGTCATTGACAGAAGTAAGATTCAAAGAGAGCGACTGAAAACACGTGTTTCACTTCAAAATTCACAAACTGTGTGGAAATAGGCTTGAAAAGTATATATTTTGACAGCAGAAAAGACAAAATTCTGTAACAGGAAATGGTTGGAGACAGATACACTAGAAGAACTATACGTGAAGAAGATATATCTATGATAGAAGAACAAAATTCTTTTTACATCGGTCATGTGACGTCGGCATCTGGAACGGAGAAACAAGTAGCGACAGCAATATGTGATTTTTGCATTGAAAATGAATTACGTCTTGACGAAATTTTAGCTGTTGGTTGTGATGGCACGTCCACGAATACTGGAAGAAAGGACGGTGCTATCGTCTTTTTACAAAATAAAGTGGGACGGCCTTTGCAGTGGTTAATCTGCCAACCCCATGCGAATGAACTGCCTCGCGTCACTTGTTCATTTTCCTTGATGGTGCAACAACCAGTCCCCATGACTATTCGGGACCGATAGGAAAGTTGCTAAAAAATTGCGAGGAACTACCGCTTGTCAGTTTTGAAGCAATTTCTTGCATCTTGCCGGAAATAGACTATAGCGAGCTCAGTACTGACCAAAAAGATTTATATGAAATGTGTCAGGCAGTTTCGTCCGGAAAATGCTCTCTAAATTTGAGTAGGCGAATTCAAGGATAGCTGTTGCACTCGAGATGGATTACAGCCGCCAACAGAATACTCAGACTTTACATTCCGTCTTCAAGTTTGAAAATTCTGGTACAATATAAAGTAAACGTTTACGCTTCAGTTTGGTTCCAGATAAAGAAACAACCCTCTTGCTCGAATCGAACAAGACATGTATTTAAGACAATAAAAACATCTTGTTATTTAAATGACGGTCTCAAAAGAATTATTGATCCTGCCATTCAACAGAATGCTTATTTTTGCCACCCAGAAAATATTCTGTTAGATATGCTAACTGATGGAAGAATGCATATAAGAGAACTCGCTTTCCGGAGAATTTTGAAGGCTAGAGAATTGGCCCCTGTTCCCACAGAAGTAAGAAAATTCCGTATTCCTAAACTTAGCTTCAAGTACCTTAGACTACATTGATATTATCAACTGGCATGCGTGTGAAATCCCTGCACCTCCTATTTTAGCTGGCGTATCGAATGAAAGTCTCCAACAATTGATCAGAAGTAGCGATACGAATTTGGAGTTCGTTCAGTTCCCGTGCCATCTCAGGTAGAATGTTGTGTCAAGATGGTGACTGGTCAATCGGCTAGGGATGGCTTCATAAGAGCAAAAATCAACTCCCGAAATATCATGTCATCATTCGAAACGAAAAAAAAATTCCAAGCGGTTTAATAATAGAATGGTGTTTGTTCCTTTGATTATAAATGTAGTTACTGTTTACCTGTGTATTAATAACAAGTAGATGCATGTCTGGCTCTTCATTATATGGTTTCTTAGTATATTCCTTAGTAAATAATTTTCCTGTTCTGTTTTCGACTTTAAATCGTGCATTCATAAGTATTATAAAAATGATATAAACACACTGTATAACATCGCCAGGTAGAGGGCGGAAGATATCTTTTGAATGGGTCCAAATTTTACACTTACATTGAGGGTTATAGGTGGCAACTTTTAAACCCTATTCCATTAGTTGCTCACAAAAAATTTTTTTTCACCCAATTTCGCTCCACCCTATTGTATATTCTTTTGATTTTAAGAATGCTGCACATCGTCTGGGCATGGAATTAACGAGACTTTCTAAGTTGAGCTTGGGAGTTTCGTCCATTCCATTCTGAAGTTCTGTCTTCGAAATTTGCCACCGTGTCTCGACTTTCGTTCTAATATATTCCCAAATTCCTAGATCCACCTCAGAAAGCTTTTTTTTTCAAAGCTCAGACGAGCTGCAGTTGTCCTCAAAACAAAAAGAATACGCGACAAAATTCTAAATATATTGCTGTCTTCAATTATATTCAGACGATAAACCCTTAAATGCACAGCAATGCATAGATGCATTGTATGTTTAAAACACGTTCACTGCGGAATCAGAGTGCAAGCCAAATTTCTTATGTCAATCTCACGTATAAACTATAGTTTTCAATAATAAAGGATTCCTGACGTGAATGATAAAAAATTCACATATTTCTTTCAAACTGCGTGTTTTCCGAAAAATTGATTAGTTATTCACGAAACTGATATAGGAAATTTAGTTTACACTCGTGACTATCGCGTGATGGACAGCAAACGTGTTTAAAATTCTAGGTTATTTCCTTAATTTAAGGGTTAATTTGAATAAAAGTTTAGAAAAGCCGAATTGTCTCAAAGCTTCCGCTTTGAAATTTATAAATTCACGGTTGGTATTAACAATTTTCACACTTATTATTAGTTGCGCACCATGTAGGTATAATAAAGCTACAAATTACTGAGCTACAGCACGAAGAAATTTTGCTTACGGGAACGTTAGGACCAAAAAAAAAAAAAAACATATTTTCTCAAACTTTTACGAGTTACTATGTACAGCACTTACTTCAAACATAAGTGGAGAACTTAAAAAAAAATATTTGTATGTATATTGGCAAATAAATGAAGTATCAGGAAATCCTGTAATTTTTTTTTATAGAGATTCCAAATTACAACTATGAAAATAGAATCATAATTCAAATAGCCTAACTTTTTTTTCCTTTCTGATGGTCGGTTCAGCGGCCTACTTGAGCCTTGGCTATAAAGAGAGCCGCAGATGTTGGCCATTTCATGATGGGGTACCTATTAGGCGGATCATCGCTGCCCCCTATCAGTGATCTCCTAATTTTGAACTAATTACAGATGAAGAGACCTAGCACCTGAAATCGGCAACCCCCAAAGGTATCGTTTGAAGGACATGAGAGCCACGAACAGATTTTGTATCAGCTCCCATTGGCGTACACGGTCCCACAGCAGTCCAGCCAAGAGAAGGGTTCATCCTCCCAAACACTGGCTAAGACGGTGCTGCTTCACTTTCCGTGTTCTTACGGGAACGAAGTTTAGCAAAGAGGCCACTGTGAGACATATTATTACAAAAACTTATTATTATTATTATTTTTATACTTCTGTGTAAAAAATATCTTGAGTTATAAACACTTTAAGTAACACATTATTTATTAAAACTAAATTTAGCATTTTACTGATAACAAAAATTCTTAGCGAGTAAATTATATATATAAAACAGGAATCTTGTTTATTTGTCTGTTCGCTATAGGCAACGGTCCAAATTTGGTGCACTAACTAAATAGTACAAGAGGAAGCTAATGTCGAAAAAATGGAATAAGTCGGATTAATAGTTTTTAGTTATTTCATGTTCTGTCCAGTTTTTGGCCATTTTTCTCGCTAGATCATGCAGGTGGGGGAAAACTCGGGTTCTTCATTCTGAAGGTCATTCCGGTGCTCTCCAAACGGGAATCCCAATCCTGCGGTAGCGGTAGAAGGGGGGGGGGTGAGGAAATTTCATCAGTCACGAGGAATTTTCTTCTGACGTAAGGCAGGGTGAAAGAGAGAAAGATGGTATTAAAAGGCGACCGATTGATTAGAAGACGAAGATTGGTTATTAGGGAGTTTTTGCGCAGGGGTTTTACTCACGGTAACGCTAACGTTGCATTTCAAATTAAAAAAAATAATTCGTAAGTCCCCAGTTCGCTTCTTCTTTTCGCCGCAGCGGGAAGTCTCACGTGCTTTTTTTTTCCAGCGGAGGATTCTCATTCCTTCCCTTTACAATCTCATACCGACGACTGGACGACGATTTGCTTTTAGTAGTTGCGTAGGTGTTAGCGATGAATGACTGTTAGAACACAGACAATTAGAAGGGTAGAAGCCTATCCATGTCCGATTCCCGGTAACCTCTGTATACTATCAAGGGCCGCATTCATTTTTTTTCCCAGTGGGAAGTCCCATGTCCTTTTTATATCATTTCAGCTGGAGTATTCACATTCAAGCCCAGCCACGTTCAATTTCCAGTAACCTCTGTACGCTATCAGGGGCTGTGTTGATTGTTTTTCGTTGCAGTGGAAAGTTCCATGTCCTTTTTTAATCATTGCAGCCGGATGATTCACATTCCTTCCCTTTACATTCTATATTTATGGTCAATGGGCACTTCTCTTTCATTGCACGTGGAACGCCGGGCCATGTTGCTAATGATTGTATAAGTTGGTTTTAAAAAATCTTCGTTATATCTGGTGTGTTAATGTAATTTCGTGTGAGTTAATAAAAAACATTGAATACATAAAAGCTGACACAAACTAAAAATCAACTGTAGGCTTTAAATACACTCTATAACAAATAAATCGACGCACCAAGAAGGAGGTGTCCGATTGAGATGAAAATTGGTGGATAGGAAGACAATGTACAGAATAGTAAATGATTAAAATTTCAGAACAATTGAATAATTTATTCCAGAGTTATAGTAACAAGTTCAATAAGGTGTTGACCCGCCGCTAGCCTGGATACAAGCTGCCACACGGCGTGGCATAGACCAATAAAGCTCCCGGATGGTCTCCTGTGGTATTTCCTGCCAAATTCGCTCCAATTGTCGAACGAGGTCGTCAACGAGGTCAGATGCAATCGCCTAACCGTCATATCCCAGACATGCTCGATGGGAGAGAGATCTGGCGATCCGGCAGGCCAAGGAAGAGTTTGACAAGCTTGCAGACAGTTTAGAGCAACACGACCCGTATGTGGTCTGGCATTGTCCTGCTGAAAAACCAGCCCAGGGCACTGCAAAAGGAACGGTAGCAAAACAGATCTTAGGATGTCGTCCACGTACCGCTGTGCAGTAAGTGTACCTCTAATGACGACCAAAGGGGTCCGGCTGTCAAATGAAATGGTACCCCAGACCATAATGCCTTGTTGAGGGCCGGTGTGGCGTGCAATAGTGAAAGCAGGATCCCTCCTCTGCCCTGTGCGTCTCCAAACACGTCTTCGATGATCGTCAGGACACAGTTGGAAGCGGGATTCTTCGCTAAAGACTATACGTCCCCAGTCGGCATCATTCCAACCTGATCGAGCCGTGCACCACTGTGATCTGTCTCGGCAGTGTGCAGACGTGAGTGGCAGGTGGCGTAACGGTCCGCGCGAGCGTAGATTTCGCTCTCTCAACCGTCTGTGAATGGTCATGATGGACACTGGTGTTTGGGTTGAACGTCTGATGGTTGATAGAGATGAAGAAGGCGCTGTGACAGCTGATCGGACCATCACTCTGTCCTCACGATCTGTTGTAGCCCTAGGTCGACCGCTACCATCCTGACGCTGCACTCTGCCATTTTCCACCCATCCTTGCCAGCATCTTCGAATCGTCGCATCGCTTCGACTCAAATGACGAGCGATTCTCCGATTAGTCCAACCGGCCTCTTTCAATCCAATGATACGACCTCTGTCAAACTCTGACAGTTGCTCGTAATGAGCACGAATCCTGCAGCGAGGCATTTTTTAAGTTGTTGCAAGGTCATCTGAATCGCAATCAAACCGAAAGTTTTAACAACCGTTGAAGAACTGCTCCTTATATACGTCTGCTGGATGCGCAGTTCCGATGCGCTAGAGATCAAACTATTCATTTATTGGACACCAAATTTGAATCATTTGCATATCTGTTCAAAACATTCATGCATACGAAATTTCAAAGCAATCGGATGATTGTTTCTTGGTGCGTCGATTTTTTTGTTATAGAGTGTATAATTTTTTTCCATTCTTTGATGAATAGAATTGATTATTATATTGTAAATTAAATGTCCTTTTATATTGAGATAGCTGGTTAAAAATTACACAATAAAAAAAATTTATTACAAAAGTAAATAAATATTATTTTCTTTGTTTTGCCAAATTTGCTGTCCTCAATACAAATGTGTCATCGATTCTAAAAGTAATTTTAAATCCAAGGATAAATGTTCTTTATACCTAAAAAAAAACTAATTTGATAAACATTTTTAAAAATTAACCTCGAAATCATAGTATCATTTTTACCATTATATTTTTCTTTATGTATGGCGTGAGTTTTCATGGAGAACCAATGTTATTTTTTTAAGGAATGTTGATAAAATTTGTAATTAAATTATGTTTCAATGTTAAGATAATGAATGGCCGAATTCTTGCTTTCTTTTTGCGGTGTTCACCGTGATTTACACCGAATACAGTGTACCACATTTATGCTGTGTTCAGAGATATTAATGTGGTTTCAAAAATGATTTTAGCTATGCTAGGAATGTCTGTTATAAGTTAGAAAACTTGTGTAAATTGAGAAGTTGATTTTCTCGGTAGAATCTCTTGAGAAACATCTTTGTTTTCTTTTAATATACACAGCTTTCTAACTTTTTTGTAAGATCACAGAGAATTTCGAAACACGCTTCACATTATTTTAGTTCTAATAAATAATTACAACATGTATCTATTCGTCCTAACTTAAATGAGTTTAAACAATATACTATAGTGCAAAGTGAGTACTGAAGTGAAAAAAATAAATGCCCAGTGAAATAAGCAAAACGTGTTACTTGACTTCTTTAAGGGAGAGAAAACTCTCTGATGCAAGAACATTCTTTTGAAATTCTTCAACAACATGGCCAGACATGGAAAAGAGTAAAGGAAATGCGGATGTTTCATTTCCTCTTGAGATTTACATCGCAGTCGATGCAAACGGTAAAAAAACCCCATAACATCGAAACCAGTTATTTTACGAACAACTTTCGACAAGTTTCGTATTATCTTTCCAGCACAAAAGTAAAAGATATTTTCAAGATTAATGAGTTGATCAATAAACTTTTTTGTGGTTATGTATTGACTTTAATTATCTCTGCAACAAATACAATTCCCGGGTTCTGACGCAAGTTATCGCGTTTCCTTTGTAACAATTGTGCTGAACTTTAGGTGAATACGCGATTCTGCAGAATCACAGATAATGTCTTTAAGCAGGAAAAATCACGCAAATTAGAGAATAATGGAAGGTAATGTTTTTAAAGTAAGTTTGAAAGAATCTTCCTAAAGTCAAGCACTACTAACTAATGCAATTTTATTTTCGATAACTGAAAGCGAGTTATTTAACGTTGAAATATTTATTTCAAATCTATACTGACTACTATAGAACTCTCAGCCAAATAATTTACTAACAAGTGAAATATAGTCTAACCTCGCTAGCTAACTGTAACCTTGATAAATCGAAAACTTTGAATGTGTTTTCTCTTACAACCTTATCTCTTTTTCATTGGACCTCATAATCTCGAATTCTTTCGGCGACCCTTTAATTTCGAGATATCGAGCTATACTGTATTTAAAAAATCGTGAGTATGAAACAATACTTGTTGCCACTAAAATAGATTACTTGTTAGGGTGTAACGGAAAAAAAAGGGTAATGTTTGAAAATGTTGATGTAATAGTTCGGAAAAGTTGTTCAGCTCCGTCTTAAGGAAGAATCCAAAAACTGATTTAAATCGAAAAATATCTCCCATCAGAGAAAAGTGTCCAAAATTATTGGGATAAAATAGCCTAAAATATATATAAAATAAAAATTTTAAACTTTATAATGTCACAGAGCTGAAACATTATGTTTTACCATGAGTAGTAAGTTTGTGAAATTTCAGAAAGTTTGAAAAATATCTCCCGTCAGTGAAATAAAGCTTAAATTTTAAAATTTCGATGAATTTTGAGTATTAGTTGCATATAGTAAACACATATTAAACTTCAAATTTCAAGGTGTCACATTTGTATTATTTATTCAGAAACACAGTAATTGTCCTTAGACCTACCTGAACTTGACACACGTACTTCTGAACGTGTGTCAAGTACGTGTCACACTATACTTCTGGATTGGCCCAATACTTCTGGATTGTATCGCTTAGCTCTAAATTTCCATCTGTATTTTTCCAGTCACAAATCGAAAAAGCAGACTGAGCACGATTTTACCAATTTTTTGTACTATTTATATATGGCAAAGGAAATTTTGGGGCTTCGAGTAAAGATTACAAACCGTTATCAGACAAATAGCACAAAGCTGGAGGGTCGAAGAGCTGGAAGTTATCCCAATAAGTCCAATCGATGTGATCGGAAAACTGCAAAATTTAATAAAGGAATAAGAAAATAACTTAAAGAAATAAGTTATTTTCTTATTCCTTTATTAAATTTTGCAAATCGTGCAAAATTATTTAATATTTTGCAATGAGTTTTTCTTTTCGTGTTTTCATTATTCTTTTAAATTAGTCGTAGTAAGTGTAAGATATCTTACAATTTTATTTTCTTGTATTAACATTTATGCATATCGTACACAACAAAAAATTTTTCGTGAGAGCCTTCTTGGGCATCTTTAGAGAGAGCGTATTTATACTTGTGGTTAGCTCTTCATATGTGCAAACTTTTCAGTTCTAGTACATTTCAATGGACAGACTTACTGCAGACTACAGTCAAGAATGAACTGTTGTAATATTCTAGAATCGAAAACTTTCCCCAAACCCACCTTTGATGGACAGGCTCACCTTTAATTTTCATAAAATTCCATTTTTTTGTTTAAGGAAATCGCACATTAACAAGGAACGACAACTAATAAAAAAATAAAACTATTATTATTATGCAAACTCTCTTTTTGAGAAAGATTATCGGCACTCACTTGTAATATAAGCTCTCTGGATGGACGAACTAACGATTGCTTGAATAACTCTATCAGCGACTTATACACGCAATGCTATCTACCAAAACAACTGGACGTTACAGAATACAAACCTTTACAGCGAATTTTACAGTTCAGTGAAATGTTACAGCTACAATCTTTGTTATCGATAGATTTAATTAGTGATCAGGAGTGGAATAAAGGCCCAGTCCATAACACTTTTACTCTTACGTTCGCTCCACAGGTTCAGTCTCCCTGTCCCCACAAGGGAACATGCAGCATATGTTCTTTTTTAGTCTTAAAATGTAAGTCATTCTAATAAAACTTAAGTAGAAAATTTAAAATAAACTTCAGCATCTCAGCAATTATTGGAGGCCATTAGAAGAATTTGTTATGATCTTGAAATGCTACTAAGTGTAAGCAACATGACTTGTAGTAGCCAGGGGTCCAATAAATATTTAAGAAGGATATATTCTTACAGGTCACAATTGTCTCAATGCCCATCTTTTTAGAATTAGACTAAAGGACTCTTCGACTTGCTGTCTGTATGACTCTGGATCCTCAATGGACATATTCCATATTGACATGTGCTTTGCACTTAAAAGTTTTAATTGTGTTGTTCAAAAATACTGGGAAGCCAGAAGGCTAATGCCTTGATTGTTAAAGTCTGTGATTTGCCATAAATAAATAAATGTTGGGTATTTTAAGTTTTATAAGAGGAATAAGTGAAAACTTAATTTAACGTAAGTTTTATATAAAACCACTTTTGCAGATTTTCGGATGGCATGCTTCGTATTATATTTAAATTTTGGTACCAATCCACTAAATTTTTTAAGGCAAGAAATGATTACACTAAGCATGATAAATTACAACATTTTGTATTGTAATCAAATCAAACAGAACTGGTTTTTGGTCTCACTGTATGCAAGAATGATGATACATTAAACCATATAAGTACAGTCGACACCTGTCTAATGTGACCAGCCTAGAGAATTCAATTGGTCACTTTATAAAGATGGTCACCTTACCAAGATGGTAAAGTTTGGTGGTTGTAAAATAAAATTGCTCAAAAGGGGTCACTATAGACAGGTGGTCTCTTTACCAAGGTGGTCACTTTAGCAGATTCCACTGTATATCTTTTATCGATTATTTCCCATTCATACATTTTATACATATTAACGCATGTGTTAAGGAACTATACGAAGATAATCATGATTATGATCAACGCAATAAATACGAGAATGTTAAAATATACAGCACAAAAGTATAGTACTAAATTTTCTCATATCATTTTGCCAAAGCCTCTAATTTCTTCGAATAATCCCTGGAATATAAATCAAGCTTTGCGCCATTTTATTTAATTACACTTATAGTATGATGCATGTTAGGCAGTTTAACAACTTAATGCGACAAACATGTTGAAGATTTATGCTAGGAGCATTCATAAAGTTTACTAAATACAGCTGCGTCAACGTCACAATTAATTGAGATTTATGGATCATCCTGATAAAAGAGATGTTAAATGCATGAATGGTGGAAAGCATGGAATTCAGAGTTATGTAGCATTAAAATCTACCACATTATGCATTGAACAGCAGCATGTTATTGTTTAATAGGACAAAGCAAGAAAGTCCTTATCTCCATTAACAATGATAAATTAATGCATTCCAAATTACAGTACCATGTTCGAAAGCTGTTAAGTTTTCTGAATGTTAAACATAATTATAAATCTAGAATGAGAATAGTTTTACATCTTAACCCTGTAACGCTCAACCATTTTCACATCTATATTGAAGAAAAATTTTGTGTAATGCCCTAAGCAGGAAAAGTATACCCGTCGCCATCTCTCGAGTTAACTATCAGCAACACTACGGTAGATGGAATGGCTTATTGCGTGCTACAGAGCAAAAGCAATTTTTTTAAACACAGCCAGCTGTACAGACCGTACTGTGTCAAAAAAGGATTTTAGCTCTGTATCATGCGGTGGGCAATTCGATCGACCGCCATCTTGCTGGTAGTTAAGTGGAGCGATGGCAACGGCTACCCTTTTTTCAGCATTGGGCAATCTATCCAGCCGTTCTCGCATTCTTCCTTTTTCAGCAGATGTCAGTGCTGTTAAAAATAATCCTGACCCTTTTTTTTACGGGAAATGACGTGCTAAAAAGTAAAGGATTCTGGCGGAGCTATGCCACCTGCAACTATTTTTATAGAAATCAAATCTGGGTGATTCCATGAAACTAGGGACACCAATGGCAAAAAAAAATTCTAATAAAAAAATAGTACTTTAGTCCCCTATGAAGTAAAAATATGTGAATTTCTATGAAATGCTAAAAAAGTTGACAACATCTTTTTAAAAGTTTTATACACAATCTTTGGCAACATTACTGTTTTTTACACGAGTTCTTGTCTGAAAGAGGTGTAGGAAGTTCATCTTGTTTTATAAAAGAAATCAACAAATATGAATGAAATCTTATTTTTTTTTATTGAAATTTCGTTTGTATATGAAAAGATTAGACCAATGCAGAAACCTTTAACTGCAATATTTATCGTAAAAACACCGCCATCGTAAATTAGGCCAAATATTTAATGTAACATCAGTCACGAAATTCTATAAAAGTTTTTCTTGCTTAAATAAAATTAGTCCCAAAAATATAAAAAAAGTCATTTTCTCTTCCTTTATGAATATATCTTTAATATTAGTCTTTTGAATATTTAATATTGGTTCAATTTATGAGTTTTAAACTTATATAAAATATGTAACATCAGTCACATTTCTGTTTTTTGATTAGATACCTACATAAAAATATTGGGAAAATCTCATTGACTACTGCAGAAAGACAGAAAAGAAGGTGAGATAAGTTAAATATAATAGTAAGTTAAATATAATAGGTGAGATAAGGGAAATATTAAGATTATTAAAGAAAAACAAAGCAGAACCAATAAAGAGCCAAAATAAAAGGGAAATGACCTAGCTTAATTACCTCAATCAATTCCGAATACTCTTTTTCAAATATTTTCTATAATTTCAAGATAAATTAATCTTTATACCTTCTTCTGAATTGATTGAGATAATTTAGCTGGATCATTTCTTCTTTTATTTTGGCTGTTTATTGCTTCTGCTTTATTTTTATGATTTTCATATTTTCCTTTATTTTTTAATTTATCTCATCACCATTTCTGTCTTTCAGCAGCAGTCAATGCTATTTACCCAATATTTTTAAGTAGCTTTCTAATTGAAAAACAGAAATGTACCTAATGGTACGCTTATTTTATAACACATATTTACACATTCTTATAACTTTAAAATTCACAAATGAAACTACGACTTTTTATGTTATTGGGAGTGATGTTACATTAATGTTAGGGCTAATTTATAAAAATTGTTCTCAAGGCAAATATTGCAGTTAAAGGTTTCTGATATTGTCTAATCTTCTCATAAATGAACGAAATTTCAATAAAAAATAAGATTTTATACATACCCGTTGATTTCTTTTAGAAAACAAGACGAACTTCCTACACCACTAAAGACAAAAATATATGTAAAAATGTTTTGCCATCTTTTTAGCATAATTTTATAGAAATCCACAAATAATTACTTTACAGAGGAAAAAACTATTATTCTTAAAAAAAATTTTTTTTCACTATTGTCCCTAGTTCCTTGGAATCACCCTTTAGTGAAATACACTAACAGCATTATTTTTTAAACTTTATTAATGAACAACAAGCATTAATATGATTTATTTATTATGCTTAAGCTACAGTAATTCTATTTCAAAAAGTAAATTTGGTAGTTTTGTTTTTAAGAAGAAATAATATATAATTATAGCATGTTTATGTGAATGTAACACCAGTCACGAAATATATGTAACATCAGTCACAGGAATAAAATATTTTCTACATAAAAAGCTTTTTATTTTTTAAATGAAAGAAAATGTTTTCATAAAGATTTAAATCTGTACTTAACTAGAAAAAAACACACTATTAGTTCGAAGAGGATTTGTATTTATATAAAATTCATTTTTCTCAATGTCTCTTCTGTGTAACATCAGTCACGTTTTTTGATTTCCCTTAATTTATAAAAAGAAAAAAATGACATCTTATATTGAAGATGGATAACAGTATAATACTTATTTATGATACTCTTGATCAATTTAAATAAATAAATATTTATATTTCAAGCCACTCGGGAATTTCAAAGGTTACAAATGTAGTCAAATTATAACGTCAGTCACCATGGAATGACCCATCTATTCTTCGTGACTGGCAACAGTCAAAAGGTCAGAGTTTGGTGTTCCCAGAGTGGGAACACTGCGCGTTAAGGGGTTAAAGGATTAACGACGTATATAAAACGGTCAAACATACTTATATAATAGCGCGTAAAGCAATACGAAATCAAAAGAAATTGACTGGCGCTTGTGGATAATAGCTGCTACTGAGTTGGCTTAGTGACATAAAAATTATGACGCGATTGCAGCTATGTTTTATACATGTAAACGTCTGTAAGAATGCAAATGTTCTCGGAGGTTTTACCATCGTTATGTTGGTGATATATAGCTCAGTTGTTTGATGACAGAATTTCAGTGGCTGCTATAACCCACTATTACCGATAAGTTATTAAAATGTCTCTAAATAAAATAATATTCATTCTTCAAAGTTGTTTGGAAGGGAAAAAGAGATAGAGATATTACGCACACTTAGACAAATGATATAAACAAAATACGGTTTTATAATTTTTTTCTTTCTGTTGTTTATTTTACACAAAATATAAGAGAAAAATTTGCTCTAGTTCCACAGTATGTAAAGTGGGACGCTCTTTAAGAGGTTCTGCATTGTATTTATAGAAAAGCGTTACTCGAAGTTCAACAAATTCAAGTTTCGCTGAATCTCAGATTGAAGTAGGAACTCTTGTGCCTTATCTGCGCCGTGTGCCAAGCACATAGGGGTCGGAAATCTCAGTGTTTTCATTCTATTGACTATGTAATACTTTTACTCACTGCATTCCTCAGTTGTACTTCTTAGGTATTGTAATTGTCTTACTTCATCACACTGCTTTACTTTTTGAAGTCTTGGTTTATTGTTATATCAAGGCATAGTTTATTTCGCTATTTACCGGAGCGTATGATCTAATTTTTGAATCTGCGTTCAATGAAGTAGGTCAAACTTATTCCTCGTAAAAGGATACAAAAAAATATTTTTTAATATACATTTGCTTTTATTTATTTTTATTTCCGCACAAAAGAAGTTACAGATTAGTTCTGATGTCCATACAGCATTGTGATATCGCAACATGACTCCATGTAAGTCGCTGTGGACGTCTACACGGATGTCTCAACATTACATTCGACAAGAAGAGACGTCACAAAAGGCGCGCATTTAAACCACATTTGGGATATAACAAGTGTGGCAAAATGCGGCGTCATCACAATGTCAGAAACAAGATGATTGCTGTGTGGGTGCTTTAAAGAAAATTTGAAAAAAAAATTATTTCAAATTCCTTATTTCATAACTAATGAAAAACAGCAATCTCTTTCAAAGTCTAATAACTAGGGAAAAACACGGTGTTCCAATACTAAGACATTTAATTTTCTAGTATATTTTACACAGTTAAAAGTGAAACAAAATGACTGCTATATGCCAAAAAGTAGATTTTAAAACTAGCATTTAAATAAATATATTTACTTCAAATTTTATTTAATGAAAACAGTAAAAAATAAATTCGTTTTTTAAAACCTATTTGCATGTGTTCATTAGATGTTTTTTAGGTTCTTTTAAAATACATTCGGTACAGGCATATTAATACTTTGCGCGCAGTTAAATTTAGTCAGTATTTTTCAATTCTTCAGTAATAATAATGTTAGTATAATTAGTTGATGACGGTTTTTATAAGGGAAATTGTAATTTTCTATAAAAAAATGTGCGTTATCGAGAAATTACACACAATGGTTTATAAAGACAATTATTAGAATAAATTTAAGGAGGGCATGAAAAACTTCAGTTATCGCAACACTTCCCTTTTAGTAATATTGTTTAAAACTAAAAATTTTACATTTCTTTTTTTAAATCTTTATATCTCAAATCAATTGTTTTGTTTGAATTTATCTGAGGTATGCTTGTTAGTGGTGCTCTGGTGCACTAGGCTGTGTTAGGTATTAGTGAATAAGTAGTTATTTTTTATTTGTAAGGTTTGTCTAAGCTTGGTAAAAGAATGGCTGTGAACAGTATATTTGTTGAAATCAACCTCCTGTAAAATTTCAAAATCTCATTTTATGGAAACAAGGGTTTGAAGTTAGTATTTCCTGCCCACATATATTCATATATGTATCACATATCTAGAAATATTTTTAAATTTATAAATTATAAATATCATTTGTTGAATAAATTTGTTTTTTACTAAATAAAAAAAAGTAATCACATTGTAATATTTAAAACAATTAAAAAATGATAGTGATAGTTTATACGGTGAAAACATTGCTGTGATAATAAAAGAAAACAAGACATTAGTACAAAAGCCAAATGTAAATTTTTCAAAAGGGATACCACATTATGAACTCGATCGATTAAAGAAAAATGTATGTTATCATTAACAGTTGCTACGGTTACTGAAAATAACTATTGGAATTAAAAAGTTTTCGTAGAATTGTAAAGCCTCTGTTTTGAAAGCATGCAAAAAAGATTTTCTGTGACTTTCGAAATCTTAGACGAGATCAAAGGAAAAATATCCTGTTATGCTGATACCAATATATCTCATTTGCATGTACAATTTACGCCATTAACTGTGGCAGAAAAGAATTTCGTCATAAGAAAAAATTCCAGCTTTCAAATAAAAGTTTGCATTAAAAGGCTGATTTTACTTACATTTTAGAAATAACCACAAAACAAATGGGTATCTTGTTCAAATGTGGTTTCTCAGTATTCATATTTTACTGTGAATTATTTCTTCAGAAGTTTCAAAATACAAATAGGTATACTACTAAGTTATACATAAATTTTAACAATACACACAACTTCCTGGAATTAAAAGAAGTGATATGGTAAATTGAAGATTATTTCATTTTGCAAAAACTAGAATAATTGAGACTAAAATATTCATTATAAACTAGTAGCAACCGTCCAAATATGCAGTTTTTGGTTACTATACTGGATTTACTGGACACCTTCTTTCTTTCTTTTTTTCTTCTAGATCATGGTTTTGGTGTAGATTACAGATGGTGATTCAGGTATGAAGGTAAGCTTCGAACATAAGTATACTTTGACGGCGATATGTTGAAAGGTAAATAATTGCTTAATATTTTTGACTGGTGATTTATATATTCTGAATAAATTTTTTATGTTAAATGATCAGATTTTATGTATGATCTTTAAAATTATGGTTTTAACAATTCATATTTAAAACTTAAAAAGCGTTTAATTGTCATTTTCCGTACAGTTTTCTTCTTGGTGTACTGCATACTTATTCTTTTTGTCATCATTAGCAAAGCCATAGATAAGATTTCTCAATTACTATACAGGATGTCCTAGAACTTCGTTTACAAACTTGGAAGGGAGGTAGACAACATCTTTAGGAGCCATAATTAGATACGTAAGCATGAGCGAAAATCGATAGGTGGTGCTTTGCACGAGATCTCAAGATCGGCACGAATGGCTTCTTTATTGCCATATCCGACAGCGTCTATGTTTTTTTTTTCGAAATTCTTTTTTTTTTTTTTTAGTTATATAATGTTTGAATAAATCTAAATTTTGAATGTAAAACAAAACTGTTTGAAAGGTGTAGTCGATAAACTTTTGAAAGAACCGTAAAAGTTGGCAAATATGTTTATTTTGTTTTGTTTTATCGTGTTGGCTTACTCAAAGGGCATCTGCCTAGGGGGGATGCCTAGAGCAGCTCAGACATTTTAAAGGGTTCTAATTCGGATTCACGTTACATTTGTATGAAATCGCCCAAAACGCCAGACTGTTAGATCGACAGGCCCGTACCCGGGACCTTCACACTCCAGATATCTACCATGTCAGTGTCTTATCTACTCGGCCTTAGCGGAGCAGATATGACAATGAGGGAGCCATACGTGACACTGTACGCATCTTGCGTACAGTGCCACCTATCGATTTCCACCCATGCTTTATTATGTAATTATGGTTCCTAACGATGCTGTCTACCTTCCCTTCAAGTTTGTACATGAAGTTGCGGGACACCCTGTAGAAACCGCTATTGCCTAAATGAATTTGAACAGCTAACATTTCACACTACACCGATATTTTCAATCTGGTTGGTAATTTCTTTTGGGTAACTTTTCATACGTCATGATTATTAGTACTTCGAATTCAGACTAACGAGGAAATCTCCCCCGAAGCTCACTCACGAAAGTGGCGAATTTAATTCAGTTTCAAGTTCACACTTAGAGAAACCTAATGTGTTAAAATTAGAAGCTATCTACCAATAGAAATTGAAATATGAAATGTTAGAAAGTAGTTATAATCTCGTTCTTTGACTAATATTTGGCGACGTAGTCAAAAAAATTGAAAAGCTCACGAGAGTATGCATACGAAATATTTGCATACAGCGTTTGCTTTAACGTGTTGAATTTTAAAGTAGCCGCTAGTCTTGTGGCAGAACGAGATTGCCTCCGCTCACACAACACCTTGGTGATTTAAGGCCTTTCAAGTGAGTACCTTTTGGCTCGGCTGGAAAACGCCCCATTGTAACAAGGGGATTTCACGGGATCGAATCCAACTTCCGCCGCACGCACCCTTCGATCTTAATTTTCTGTAGGTTAGACAGCTTCTAGTCAGGCTATATTCTTTTTATTTAATTTCTGAAAGTAACAGCAGAAAGCAATTTCCTTTAATTTGTATAATCATACTGTAAGCTGCAAATTCAGTTTATGCATAAGAGAGGCATTTATTTTTATATTGAAAATTCCGTTCCATTTACCCTCATGAGGACACTATGGAACGAACGATAAATACAGTTTATGCTGTTCTTATCCTTTATGCGGTGTTTTCTTCTAAAAATATGACATTTTCTCCATACACAAGAGAAAACAAGCCTCAAAAATCAAACTACTGTCAAACTGTAACTTATAACAAGCATCTTTTTAAAAAGTATTTATAAACGAAATTAGAAAGCATTAAATACTAATAAAGTCTTTTTTCCGTCAATCGAAACTCATTTTATATTAATTATCTTAGCGTTAATCTGCGGAAATAGCTGCTAATTTTCATACAGTGGGTTTCTTTTAGTTTGTGCTTTTGACAATTAAATTCGTTACATTTTATGAGTCAGCTCCAAGGGTGTTTACTTTTTCAACTGAATAAAAATAACTTTTGCTCTGACATTGATCGAAATAAACGAGTAAAATGAAAACAAACATCTTAAACTTTTGATTTAAAATACGGCATCCATATTCTAATACAGCAATCGTGCATCAAAATAAAACAAACTGAATTCTTCCTTTCGCAAAGCCGCGAATGCCTTAAATTATGCAAAGTTTATTGCGTTTGTGAAATATACAGATGGTCGGGAGGAAATTTAAAACTGACTCCTATGCTGAAAAGTATTTTATCTGTTCCTCAATATCACTTACCCAAGTTCACTTTCGCGGAATATTTTGTGACTTTTTTTACATATGTGTTTGGTTCGGTTAAACAACGCAGTTCTTTCTGATATGTTTTTCAGAATATGCACAAGAATTTATTACGGAGCAAGTAAGCTCTGCGCCTGAGAAATGGTTCTCATAAGCCTTACGAAATGTTAATGCCTTTAAGTTAGGTAAGAATAGCTTTTAAAACAGGAGAAGGAAAAGATGTTGAATGATATGCCATAAATACATTTTGTAAAAGGATATATAGGTTGTCACATAATAAATTAGGACGAGCTTTAAAGGAATGTAAGGCACATAATAAGGATTTAGAATTATATAGTAATGCGAAGTTGGAAACGTCGTCTTCATGTATCTGTTGAACTGATAATGCATTTGGTGCAAGTGCTGGAATAATAGTGAGATTTACGACCATTGTTCGTCAAAAACTAATGTATTTTTCACAGAAAAACATGCGACTAAAATAAACAGTTTAAAATTCAATTTTATTTCATTGATGAAATTTTAGGACAGAAGCCCATTGTTTATAAAACTTGGTTAAAAAATTTGACGAACCCTTCAACTTCTTTCCCGAAGTGAATAATTATAGGTAAGTAAAAACGGCGTTTTAGACCACACATTGCTATGTGATTCAGTCACCTTATTATGTGCCCTACTTACCCTTAAAATTTGTCGCAATCATTATGAGATACCCTGTATACAAGGTGAATCGGAACTGTTGTAAAGAAACTTGTAAGGGGTGGTAGATTGAACCAATATGTTTGAAAATCTCCTAGTGATGCGGGCTTGGAAACGTCGTCTTCATGTACCTGTTAATAATCACTTTGGAATAATAGAGAATTTTCCGTGCATGGTTCACCAAAAATCTACTAGATCTTTTATAGAAAGCACTTGACTAAAATTGATTATTAACTGGACTGATTATTAAAGTAAAGACTGTATATTGTTTTCAGGATTGATTATTAAAGTAGAGATTGTATATTGATTTCAGGATTGATTATTAAAGTGAACAGTAACAGGTAAATGAAAACGACATTTACGACACGAAACTGTTATGTGATTCTGAACCGTCTTGGTTCCCTTTATCATTCTAGACGTTTTTTTACAAGCGTTTTGAATCACTTTATAGCAAAGAAATTCGTACTATACGTTCTAATAATAGAAGAAAACATAGTCTAAAATCTTTAGGATTAAAAAGACGAAAACTGAGACAAATTTATTTTTCCGTGTGCTTTAAATTAGCTTTCTGAGTGAGAGAAAATTCCTAAACTCACTTCCAGTTTTTACAGCAGTACAAATGCTCACGGGACATTCTAAATCCATGCATATCTTGAAAATTTTCAATATTTTAAACTTTGAAATTAATGTCTAGAACTTTCTTCCTCTATATGCAGGCACTTTTATAAGGGGTTCAAGATGCCTTTTGAACTCGTTGGACAGAATACCTAAATTTTGTTTCCCTAAGAAGAATTTACACTATCTTTTTCTAAATTTTATATCATGTGTTGATTATAATTTGTAGCTGATTTTCCAACAAAATTTAAAAAATAACAATACGTGGTACATATGTTTTACAAATCTGAAAGCAATAAATTTTGTCTCAGTTGTATAAATAAATTTTCATGCTATAAAGATAACTGTGCATCCAGAATTTCAAAGCAAAAATTGAAACGAAAAGAATGTGTGAAGTTTAAAAGTGTAAAGTCATTCAGTTTTTTTTTTCAAAATAAAGCTTTTATCCTTATTTCATTTTGATGCATACTGGCAAAGTATATAAAACAAAAATGAACAAATACGAGGTGCAAATATTTTTATTTTTTTCACACTGTTATGAATGTCTTAACTTTGTGAAGTTCATCATATTTGTCAAATGCAGGTGGTGAGAAATAAATCTAAAGACAAACAACTTGCCGGAATTAATCTTGTCTTTGCCTTAATATCGCATGCCAAAATGTCACAGAATATTTTGCGATTTTATGTCCAATGAACACAAGTGTTACGTTCGATTCTAAATAAACATAGTATTTTCTTTTGTTACTTCTCTTTTTGTTTGTTTAATAAGCGAAATGTTTTCCAAAATAAGGACAAAATTTCCTTTAAGAGAAATTATGTATATAGAAATCGTATCTCCATAGACTTACGAAAATTTGTTTAAATCACATTAAAATAACGTGATTGCTGATAAGCAAGAAATGAAAACTACAAATGAACAATTTTAGGGAAAATATTTCGAAAAAGCAGCATTCTAGTACACAGAACTGATTCAAAATTCTGTGTACTAGAGATCGTACATTATTTAGTGATGGAAATGGAAAATTAAGGATTTATGCAGAAATTGGGAAAGAAATTATTGAAAAGAATTAAAATATGTTTTGGTAAATAGAAGATCTAAAAGGGAAGTCCACTGTCACAGAGTATTTTGCAATTTTATTTTTTAATCCTTTTCTATCTCTCTATTTTCCAGTTTTAATACCAACATTGTTCATGGTTTTAAGTACTTTTTCTTTTTTAATTAGTGCAACATGACATAAAAAGATTTAAAAAATATTTTTTCAAATATTTTTACGGAGCAAAATAAATGAAAAAAAAATTGACCTTAGTAAATTTGCTACAAAATGTTTTGGTGTAGAATGATCAGAAAAAATAATATCGAAATAAGTGGAAATTGTATTGATCGAAAATAAATGTTTACTCATAAATTGTGAAAGAAATCATTGAAAAGAAATAAAATATTTTTAGATATATAGAAGATCTAAAAGGGAAGCATGTATCTCTAATTAGTGTGTTTTTTGAGCAGTTACAAAATAAGCTGATTAACTAAGCTGACTTTAGCAGAGATAAAAATGGACTGGAACGTGAATGGATGTGTCCCTATACTGAGTAGGAAGGAATCTGCCAATCGTGGTGCAACAGTTTTCTCAAACATTGAATAATTCAATGTTCCCAGTAAGTACATTTTCATAACAAGACATCATGGACTTCATTAGCTGAGCCACAAAACACAGTATGAGTTTATACAAATTAAATATAAAGTATGTCTCCATGGTCCTGATAAAGTACACCATGAATTATGAATCACAAGTAAGCTCCGTGGTGATTCTTTTTGACGAGTGAGTTAATTCGGGAAAATTAAACAAACGATTAGAAATCTATGGGTCCGGATCTGCTGAGATCGACTGTTTATTAGACTTACATAATTTTTTTTCAACAATTTAAAACCATTAAAAATTGGAAAATGAGCAGATTTTTTTATTAGTTTTAACATTTAAAATCAAATTGAAATTACACAAAAGAATTTTTAACTGGATATAGATAATTTGTAACTTAAAAAATATCCAAAACTGGATATAGAAAATTTGCAACTAAATAAATAAAGAAAACTGAAACAAATCGTTTACTTCCTACTACAAAGTGAAGGAAGTACTGTAAATAAAAAAAAATAGGTGATCACATTTTGACGAAATATCCATTTTCTCAAAATGTAAATTTGATCATACATCCAATCCATTTTGACTGAAATTTTGTATTTAGGACTGTTGTAACACCTAGTTGTGCGCCTTCCTCTTTTAATTGCAATTAACTCGGTAGTTTACTTACATAACCCAAAACACTTTCAATTAAAAAAAATCTTTCTGTAAAAAAAATCTGACTGTTTAAGCTGCTTGTCGAAGTCGTTTATCTATTTGAAAGAAAACAAGATTAGTATGTATTAAGCAGTTTCTAAAAGAATATACATCGTCGAAAATAGTATGGTGTAAAATTAAAAATTAATTCACAGGAACAACCAAAAAATCTCTCAAAATTTGTATAAATTGTATAAAAATTGTATACGCAATTTAGTAGACGTACATTGAAGAAGTGGTGTCCACATCAATCTTTATAAATCGCTTTAAAAATAAGACTACTTCCTTCATTTTAATGCGTTGATTGACATGTTTGAAAAGTGTATCAAAATGAAACTTGTAACCCCTCCACGGCGTACCTTATATATGTCTTAAACGATGCAAAGTTTATTGAGCTTGTCAAATACAGTTGGTGTGAATGAATCTGAGTAATAAAGTAGCCGAATAAAGTAGTGCTAGAATGCTTTTTTTTCCAACACAGCAAACGCATACCCTAGTTTACGCCCACGAATTGACTTTTCTTACTTGGCCTTCAAAAAGCATATGTGTTCGGTTCCGTAGAGAAGTATACATTCACTTTTTAACGCTTTCTGGCAATGTTTAAAAAGTTTCTGTTATTTAAGTTTGCTTCTCTGTTGGTCTGGGAGCCAACTGCCGAAAATATGCCTTAGTTGCTACGAAATTCCTACAGACTGAGTCAAAACTCTTTGGCCAATCTATACTCATTTTACAATTTTTATTTTTTTACGGGCTACACGTTTTTTTATGGATAGTACATGTTTAAACTGACGACATTTGTAGAACAAAGAACGGTCCTTTCAGCTTAGGTATTTAATACTTGTTGGCAAGATTAAATATTTGGCGGCGTTAATTTCACTATTATGAAAGTTTTAGCGAAATAAAACTTCGAAATAGGCACTGTTTTATTTGCAACCTTTAGGGAGAAATGATGATCAGTTATGTACAGAAGTAAGTTGCCAATTACTGAAAAGTCACCATAGGTGGCAAATACCCTAATTGTTCAGCACGGTATTTGAATCACTGGGCCATAGCTCATGAAGAGCTCAGAAGGGAATTTTGCTCAGTCGTTAAAAGAGTTATCACAAACACAAAATAAAAGTAACAAAGCAATAAAAGTGACAAAAGCAGGAACAAAGTACGTTTTACGGACAGAAATTGCAGAATGTATAGACGAAGTTTCTAAAAATCCTCAAATGTGCAAATATCAGCAGTAATGAACTCTTCAGAGTTGTGATGTATACTATTAAAGGCTCATGTTGGCTAAAATGCCGGGCTACAGTTGTCACCGTGCAGCAAAGATTGTAGATAGAAATGAAAAAATGTTCAATGTTTTATTAAATTTAACCTGTTAGCGAACTTCGTTGCAAAGACCCGACGGGGGGGGGACACACCAGACTCAAGAGGGCAGCTAGGAAGATCGTAGCATGTATTATTACGAAGTTAAGTAACATTATTAGTTTTGTACTGGATCAATTTAAGTTACATACTAAAATACAAATAGGAATAAAAAATTGCACCAACATTTTAATATATTTGTAAGAAAATGATATCGCCTAGTGGTTAAGGTGTTGGAATCGTAACCAGAAGATACTGAGTTTGATTCCAACTGGCCATTAAAGAGCACCCTGTACATGCGGTGTCCGTGGTTCCGAAAGTCCTCTCGGTAGCCGCTAGCAGTTTCCGAGGGTTGTCAGTATTCAGAAGTCATCCCATTCTGATGAGGATCTGAAATGTGGCGGGAAACTATAGGAAGGATATAGCTCTAAAAGTCCCATATGAAGACACGAGCTGTCCTCTCCTGGCAAACAAATAATAAAAAGTAAAGCGCAAATGAGACTATGATGAAAGATTTATCGTGATCGATGTGTTCGGCCTAATTTATTTTTCTTCTTTCTCGTTTGGTCCTGGAAATATAAACTTAAAGCATTTTAAAGCCTAATAATGTTTCCTAACAACATTTTCATGTTTTAATTAAAACACCTGAATTACACTCATGTCCATAAATTAAGGATAATTCAGAATCACACAGAAATTGATCTCTAAAATAAAAATTTCACCTGTGGAATGATCACACACATCTTGAAGAAGAATATGCAAATTACAGGAAACCACCAGATGGCGTGGATGGTACGTCACAATGACGAGAGTGTAAGAGAGGGGTATATAAGGAATGGTGGCAAAGAAGTAAAATTGTTCACAAGCGTTGTGAAAGCCTTTCGGTGCAAAAACCGCATAGTTATGGCACAAAGGAGCCATTTGGATGATGTTTTACGTGGCAGAATTATCGGACGACTGGAATGTGGACGTACCCAGCTGGAAGTATCCGAGGAACTTGGAATCGCCCAGTGTGTCATCTCCAGGCTTTGGCAACGATTCCAAGATGATGGTAATGCGAGTAGACGTTACAGCACAGGTCGCCCCCGAGTTACAACGCCGAATGAGGACCGCTATTTGGCAGTTACTGCCAAAAGAAACAGACGGAGTACAGCATCAGACCTGTCTCGTCAGCTCTCTTCAGCTACCGGTACGACAGTTTCAAGGCAGACCGTGTACAGACGCTTAGGGCACATTGGTCTATATGCTCGTAGGCCTGTCAGATGTGTTCCACTTACCGCAACTCACTGTCGCCTGCGATTAACCTGGAGTAGAGAGCATGCATTGTGGACACCGAAACAGTGGTCTTGTGTGATGTTTTCCGACGAGTCCAGGTTTAGTTTGGAGTCTGATTCTCGCCGGACATTCATCTGGAGAGCGCCAGGTACCCGTTACCACCAAGAGAACACCATTGAAAGACACCGTTACGGTGGTGCAGGATGGCTCGTTTGGGGAGGAATTATTCTTGGTTCCAGAACTGACCTGCATGTTCAGAGTGTAACGATGACAGGCCACATCTATCGGGATGTCATTCTGGAACAACATGTACGTTTGTTTCGGGGCGCCATGGGTGCTGAATTTGTGTTTATGGATGACAACGCCCGTCCTCACCGTGCAAACATTGTAGACGAATGCCTTCAATCGGAGGATATCACCCGTATGCATTGGCCAGCATACTCACCGGACTTGAATCCAATAGAGCATGTGTGGGATATGCTTGGCCGACGAATTGCAGCCCGTCAACCCCCTCCCACCTGTCTACCGGAACTTCGGAGTGCATTGCTTGATGAGTGGTGTAATATTCCCCAAGATCAGATTGATCATTTGATACTCAGCATGCCTAGGCGTTGTCAGGCCTGTATTGCATCGTCCGGGAGACATACTCCGTATTAACCATCCTACTAACCATGTTATACTGTTTTTTGTAAATAGGTTCTTTTTTGAAATTTGGTCAAGGGAGTAAAACTTGCAATTTTTATTAATTATGTCAAACATATAGCATCTTTTTTGCTCTTTACTTTTTGTTTAATAAATAGACTTTACAAATAAGTCAAATTTGTTTTGCTTCTTTCTCTTTCTTTGCCTGAACTTCATTATCCTTAATTTATGGACATAGTGTATATGCAAATAACACTAAAAGAAAATAAGCTAAAAGACTTAAAAGAGGGAGTCTCATGTATTGCTAATATGGAATAATGACGATATATGTATGACTTGTAGGAGAAGAAAGGCAAATGTGTAAGATAAAAACGTTTTAACTCATGTAGTAATTATATTGAGTTTTTAAATTATGTGTTAGTAACAAGAAATTTCAAATTAACATTTTCGCCTTTATTCGCAAATGCATAAAATTACTAAAATCTTCTATAAAAATAATTTTTTACAATATGGTGTTAAGGATGAACATGCCTAGCAAATTTGCATAATCTAATTACAATGACACTGAAAATTTAATTTACTAACAACCAGGTAGGTAATATCTAAATGCAACTTTAGCTTTAGGCTACATTATATAAAGTTTACATATATTCTGCTTTCCGCTCTAAGCATTTTTTTACTTAGCTACAAAACTTATGCAAAATTATTTTTTATCATAAACAAGACGCCTTTTTGATGATATCGGAAATCACGACAAGCAGTAAATACTGCAATCCTATACAGCAATTCGATGTGATGTTTTTTAATGAAGTCATCTGAGTGACTGCTGATTGCACTGCACATCCTTTTTGCGCAGATTCTCCCATTGTTTTCCAATTGTATTCAACGAAAGAGGGTATGTATACGAAAATTCAAATAGTTTTTTGAGTAACGGCAAACAAAAATAAAATTTGTGTGTAAAAGAAAAAAATTATTATTGAAGATTTTTCGCATTCACGTGAGCTAAATATATTTTTAAAAGCTTTTCTTATACTTGCTCTGGAGTCGTGGTGTAAGTTTGGGACAAGCTTTACAGGTTCGCAAACAAACTGCTATATAGCAATCGAACAACAAATATAAAACTATAAAAGTAAATTAAGAGTTTTGAAATTAAAGTGTTAAAAGGGAGATATTTTATTTTAGGGCATATAATAATTATATTTTATTTAAGGGCATAGTATGGGGTCCAATTTGTGTGCTGCAAAATCAATAGTTTTCGAGATATTTAAGAAATTTGAAAATTGAGCCTTGCCACTCAAGAAACGTTTGTCCAGGACCCACAGAAATTTTCTGGACTTCTACATAGCAATCGAATAACGCATCTAAAATTGCTTAAAAAAAGCTTATAATTATAATAAAAACTTTTTAATTCATTTCTTGTTTTCAAAATTTTTAAACAAAAGCATTCATCAAACCAATACAATTATTTCTGTCACATGTAATTACACGGGAGACTAAGGAAGGGTTGACAGATTGGCTTTTTAAAGGCCAAATTTGATGAATTTAGCCTATGACAACCTGATATCCTGTTTCTTGGGTAAGGTTTCACGTAAAACCGTAAATTCATTGGTGGAAGAGTGAAATCTTACCCAAAAAGCAGGGTTGCCATATTGGGCTTTTTAAAAAGCAACTTTTCTAAGGAGGTTACAAAGGTACCCCGTTGGGTAGGATGGTCTAAGTCACTCTAAGAGGATAAACCTTCTTACATAGAAAATGGCCGTACAAAATTCAAAAACACTTTCCCTGGTGTTTCGAGATAATAAAATAACTTACAAAGAAATTGTACTCACAAAGTGCGATCTATTGCATTGCGGGACGCTTTCCTGTATTGTGAGTTTTACTGCAGAGAAAGTGGGTTTAAAAGAAAAAGGGAATAGCTGCGAATATCGCGAATTCCTTCATCGGACTAAGTGTGGAAGGACTGCTCTTTGGATTTCAACAGCTTTAAACCCCTCCGGATAACACGGATCATTTAACAACACAACAGCGTTTTAATCGGTCCAATAGTTTTTTTTTTTTTTTTTTTAAGTTTAGGGAAGAAAAGAAACACGCATTTCACCATTATGTTTCTTACATGTATGCAAAATTCCATGGTGTGATTATTTTTGCCGCTTTTAATTTCTTGAAGCAACTCATTAAAATGGGATGGCTAAAAAAAAAAATGTTTTCTGTTCGAGAACGTTGTTTCGCTTCAGGCATATAATAAAAATTATTAAATGAGAAAGAGAGATATTCAATAATAATTAAAAACCTCTTATTTAAGACATCTGTTATCACTGAAAAAACGATGTTTTGAAGCAGATTTAACCTATTGGAAACCTATTTATAGAAATATCCAAAAGGGTTATTCTATTAAATATGAAAATTTGTTTGCAAGCTCCTTGGTAATTGTACCTGTTAGTTTCTGAGCTTTCTAAAGGGGAAAAGAACACCTTTTTAATGTGTAAAGAAAAACCAAAATATTTTATTTTTGGTTCGGCATACAACGTGTTGTTGCTTTGCAATTTGTATTGGGGTTCAGCACGAAATTTGCATGAACATGTATTACTGAAATTATGTAAATTATATGAAATTTTAGAAAGCAGTAATGCATGCAATTAATTATCTTAAAACTTTTTTAGTTTCTCTGGACTTTTATTTGTCTTTTACATAAAAATCAGCAGTTTTCATAATATTAAAGTAATGAATTGAATTAAAACTTTCTAAAAATGATTTCCTTTAATACATAAATTTGGAAACTAAAGGTAATAAAGTATATATTGTTGTATGCTACGTAATTTAATCTGTCAGTTTACTTTTGTAGAGGAATACCATATTTTTTGGATTAAATTACATATAAGTCCAAAATGATCCCCATTAAGACGAAAACTTGCATAAAATAACATGAATGTTGAATAAATGGCTCTTTACCATAATATTTTTCTCTATATTTTGCATCATTAGCATATTTTAATCGATCTATCTATCTGTATATATACAACTAGTATATAAGAGGAATCTTATCTATCTGTTTGATCGCTTTAGGCGTCCAAACCGTTGGTAGGATCTGGACCAAATTTGGCACTCTGACTAAATATGACAGGATGAAAGCTAATGTCGAAAAAATGAAATAAGTCGGATTAATAGCTTTTTAGTTATTTTATGTTTTGTGCAGTTTTCGGCCATTTTTCGCGCCAGATTAGTCAGGTAGGGGAAAACTCGGGTTCTTCATTCTCAAAGAAATTTCGGCCCGCTTAACTGTGCTCATACAATGCGTTCCCTCCATTGGCTGAAGCACATTTCCAAGACAACTAAGAAGGTATTCTTTTTTAAAGTGTGTGCGCGAAGGATGGGGGATACTGGCGAATTTCTGACACCAGCAAGGTATAACTTTTATAATGGATTGTGAACCTAAAGGTATATATTTATGTATTTAAAAAATACTTATTCTTTTCTTTAGTTCTTTTTGTTAAAACCAAAATAAACAAATCTTGAGTTAAATTTCATGCAATGATTGACTTTATTCAGCTATAAAGTTATAAATTCTTTAGAATCAGGCTACGCTATAGAGATTACAATAAAATTCCTCATCGTTGCTTTTTGTCTATGTTAATTGTAGTTGCTAATACTTTGCTACTTCCCTTTATTAGATAACCAACTAAAAGTTAAAAAACACTAAAATGTAACTTCTGTAAGATGGCAAGTCCCCTGTTCATTTCTTTTTTTTTCTTTCTTCCTTTTCTATTTATTTTTTTCTGCGAGAAGTACCATGTTCATTTTTTATCATTGCAGCGGTAGGATTCACATTCGTTCCTTTCATAATCTCATGTCTGGACTCTATTTGTTTTTAGTAGTTGCGTAGGTTTTAGCGATAAATTACTGTTAGAACACAGACAATTAGAAGGGGGTGAAGCCTAGCCACGTCCAATTCCCGGTAACCTCTGCACGCTATCGGGTGCCGTGTTCATTTTTTCCGTTGCATCGTGAAGTTTTATTTCCTTTTTTATCATTGTAGCGGAAAGATTCACATTACAGCCTAGCCACGTCCAATTCCTGGTAACCTCTGTACGCTAGCAGGTGACGTGCTCATTTTTTTTCGTTGCAGCGGGAAGTCCCATGTCTTTTTTTATCATTGCACCGGCAGGTTTTACATTCCTTCCCTTTGTAATCTATATTTAAGGACTTTTCTCTTCCATTGCACGATCAACACCGGGCCACGCTGCTAGTAATATATATAAATAATAAGTAAAACACATTATATACTGCAAATGAGACATACCATATATATATATATATATATATATATATATATATATATATATATATATGTAATGAATGTGCCTTACGCCATTCCTTGTTGGAATGATTGACGCAAATCCATTGGGGTTCTAGGTTAAATAGTTTATTTCGAAGTTCAGACAGAGGGCAGGAGTCGGGCCGGCGACCTTATTCGTTCCGTGGCTATCTTCTTACATCGCAGTCTAAAGGCTTGAAGCTAAGCTTTACGTTCCAAACTTCTAAAAAGCTAAACGCGAAGTTAAGACGAAGCTCTCGAAATTTCCGCGCTCTTGCTTAAATACTCCTTAGTTACTACACCTGCTGGCAGGGTGCAGCACGATCACGAAGGCGTTACTCTCAAACGTAATTAGTTAACTAGATTGTCAATCAAGACATGAGAAACACCTGCTTACCCAGGAGTTCTAAAAGCACGTATTAATGAAACCACAGGAAAGTGAAGATATTGTAGAATCAACAATTTTCTCCTTATGGAACTTCAAAAAACGTCTCCGAGCGTAATATTTGTATGGCCGAGAAAAAAACTTTACAGTAAGAGTAAAAGATTAAAAAAGGATTTTTCAATAACATTAAATTAAATTAGGTTAAATTAGAAAAGTTTATTTTATTATTACATATCCCCCCTCCAAGCGGAGGGCAACCGGCTTGTCTGCAAGTCGGTGGCACTCAACCCAAACGGAGCAAGATAGAAATTTTGAACTTCATTTGAGATCACCAGCTTTCTCCGCATATACAATTTCTCAATATACAGTTATGACATGACAAAATATTCAATACAAAATAGTACTTATAACAGTACTAGTAGTTGTAAATTTTAATATATTAACGCGCAAGGGAAACAAAATCCCTTATATAAACAATCATTAGTTCAGTTGAGTCTCTACTTCATTGTTCAAAGTTTAGTGTTTATATCTGTTATAACATCCACAATCATTGACACAAGAAAAGCGAAAGTACTTGAGGCTCTGATGGTAGATTGTACTATTTGCGAACATTTGTAAACACATTCAAGTAGATGAATCTTCAGAATATTATTTTTCTGAGTTAATTAATAAAATATATCAATCAAATAAGTAAACACTATACAAAACACATACTGGATCTTATTCATAAAAATAATACTAATTTTACTAAAGTATAAAGAATCGAAATATTCCTGCACAATAACGTATATACAACACTATAAAATATCACATAGTATCTGGAAATAGTTTTGGGATTAATTTTCCAAATGAAGTGACCAATATATTATAACAATTGAAATGCAACAAAACATTATAAGGATATGACAATAAGATATAAATGGCGATAATTGCAACATAGTAATTCTTGGCAATATGGGTAAATACAAATGTAAACAGAGACAAAATTTGTGTGTATATACAGTGTGTAATGTAAAAATGTTGAAAATTAAAACTGAATTGAGAAAAAAAAACCACAGCTGTACAGTAGCATTACCCCGTACAGGGTGGTATAATTTGGTTAGCATTTTAAGTTTGCTCAAACTTGCACTCTTCAGAAAGTTCTATTCGGGGTACAGTTTAAACTTTTGTGGATTATTATAATATCTCAGTTTAGATGAATGCACAATCTCGGAATTTCTTTTAAAATGAGCACTAGGTTTATCAATTTCAAAGTTTAGTTCAGAAAGTTGTTGTATTATTTTATATGGGCCTGAATAGGGTGGACTTAATTTATGTGTATTAGGATATTCAAATTCTTCGTATATTACTTCATCACCAACTTTAAATTTTACAGGGAGAAAGCGAGCATCATATCTGACTTTGTTTTTGTTATGATATTGTATAGTTCTTTCCTTAGGTAATTTACGTGCTTCATCAAGAGGTGGATAATAATTATTGTTTGGCGATAATGGATCATAAGGTAAAGTTCCATACATTAAATAACTTTGTGAAAACAGTGTAACAGAATGTGGAGTTATGTTATATTGATTTAAAACTTCTTCTAGTATTTTAGTCCATGGAACTTTAGTTGATGAAGCGTTAACTTTGCATTTTAACCTTGTGACAATAGTCTGATTCAGGCGTGACACTTTCCCATTCGTTTGTGGGTGATGACTGCATGTCATTAAATGTTTAACATTATAATTACGAAGAAATTTTTTAAATCTTGAAGAAGTAAAAGCTGCATTTCTGTCAGTTAATAATTTTTCTGGGACTTGAAGTTGAAATATTTGTTTTAAACAGTTTGTATAAGTTTCTGTTGTGACACTTTTAGATGGAAACCCCCACACATGACGAGTTGCATGGTCTGTGACCAAATGCAAATACTTTTTAGTAGAATTATAGTAATTAAACCCACCAACTGTGTCCAATGAGAGGTATTCAAAAGGTTTATCCGTTGGGGGTACTTGCTGCAATAATCCAAATCTTTTTTGTTTACATTTTTTGTTTATTTGGCATGTGTGACAATGTTTGACATAATTTTCAATATCTGTATTAATATGAGGCCAATAATATTGAGGTGTAATTAAATTTACCATTTTGTATATTCCTGGATGTCCAAATTGGTTATGAGTTTTCTCGAGCAGGGGTAATCTTAAAGACATGGGTACATAAATCTTATACAGTCCTATTTTCTTAATTACAATAACATCATTTATTTCAATTAAGTTTTCACCATTTACTATGACATTTTCTTTCTTTTGAGTTTCTTTAATTTCATTTAAATCAAGAAGGTGGACATGGTGCGAGATATGTTCTACAGCAGGTGACCGGGATAGCATATCAGCTTCAATATTAGTGGAGCCTTTTAGATATTTAATTTCATAATCAAACATACTAAGTTTTAATGACCAGCGGAAAAGACGCCCTCTTAAATATTTAACATTTTTTAGCCAGGTTAAAGCCGCATGGTCAGTATGTATGATGAATTTTTGCCCATGTAAATAATGATAAAATTTGTCCAAGGCATCCACAATAGCCAAACACTCTAATTCGGTAATAGCATAATTTTGTTCATAACTTCTTAAGTTACGCGAATGATATGCCACTGGGTGTAAAACTCCCTTTTCATTTTCCTGCTTCAGAACACAACCCACTCCATGACTTGAAGCATCAACAAAGAGATGACAGGGACTTCTTGGGTCATAAAGCCTTAAAATTGGCTTTTGAATCAATGCACTTTTTAATTTTTGAAAAGCATCTTCACAATTTTGATCCCAAACATAGGGGACATTTTTCCTAAGTAGATTATTTAACGGTGCCCTGGTCTTAGCATATTGAGGAATGAACCTCCCATAAACATTAATAGACCCAAGAACTCTCTGTAGCTCTTTTACATTGGTCGGTTGTTTCAACTTAGTAATAGCTTCAATGTTTGGATTATTAGGAGTGATGCAAACATTAGAGACTTCATATCCAAGGAAATTAATTTTAGTTTTACTAAAAGTGCATTTAGATAACTTCAGCTTTAAATTTTCTTTAACACAAATGTCAAATAATATTTGTAAGTGATGTAGGTGCTCTTCTTGAGATTGAGAAAAAACAATAATATCATCAAAATAATTACATGCAAAATCAATTTTGTATTTATTTAGGATTCTTCTTATGGTACGATTAAATATTGCTGGCGCTGTGCGTAATCCGAAGGGTAGAACTTTCCATTCAAATAACCCAAATGTGGTAGCAAAAGCCAATTTTTCAGTATCTCGGGGATGTACCGGCACATGCCAATATCCACTCGCGAGATCTAGTGTGGAAAAGAATTCTGATTTTGTTAATTTATCAAGAAGAATGTCAATTCTAGGTAATGGTTCTGCGTCTGTCTTGATAATAGCATTGAGTTTACGAAAGTCAACACAAAGACGTGTTTTCTTTCCTTCCTCTCTCTTAAGCACTAAAGTGACGGGTGCAGAGTAAGGGGGATGGCTTTCTTTAATTAAACCGGCTTGTAATAAATTTTGAATTTGTTCTTTTATTTCACTTTCCGCCTTAGGGGAGGTTCTATAAGCTCTTTGTGCAATTGGTAATTCAGATGTTAAATGAACTCTTTGTGGTTCCATGTTAATTCTACCTACATCATATTTTGTTTTTGCGAAAATTTTGACATATTTAGCTAAGAGAGCAGGAAGTTCACTTTTATTGGCTAACTGAAGATTTTGATTATTTTCCTCAGTGGCTGGGGTAAAATCAAGCTCTTTAGCTTCATCCTGATCGATTTGTATCTTACTGAGGAAGTCATCACTCATTTCATATGACAGGAATTCATCATCACAATTTGGATACACATAATTTGGATTACTTTCGTTACAATAATTATCTTGACAAACCTCATTTTGATTACTTTCATTACAATAATCACTGTCTGGAACTAAATGCAAGGTCTTTTCTGTGGAAATATCATCTTGAAGTGACATTAGTAAAATATTTTTTCCCATTTGCGAAATTACATTTTTTGTACAGTCTATATTTAGTTTAAAATCACAACAATGTGGTAGCCCAATTAAGACATAAGGTAAGTTATTGTTTACAACATACATTTCCACAGTTCGTGTAATATCACCAAGTGTCAAATCTACAAGGCATTTTTCTCTTATTTTTAAAATACCGCAAGTTTTAGCAGCATTGATACCATATTTATCATATTGAGTTTGAATGTGATATTTCTTAATGATGTTTTGGACAAATTGTTATGCTACTTCCGGTATCAATTAAACAATGTATAGCTGCAGTTTCATGTACTTTTCTAACTACTTTTTGAGTTTGTTTATGTTTGGATGCATTTTGAATAAGTTGCCCGGGCAAAATTAATTGTTCAGAAGAGTTAGTTGTACTCTCCACTGAGCTACATTCGTTGTGATTGTCTGAAGTAGCGGCCTCTTGACTGTTATTGTTTGTTTGTATGCTAACAATCTGACGTTGAGTGACGGTAGATTTCTTAAGAGGACAGTCCTTATGCCAATGAAAAGCATTAGTAATATTGTAACTTTGGCATATTTTGCTAGGGGATGGTGGTAAGTATTCATGATAAATGTACATTTGTATTGGTATTCTAAGTATTGGGCCTCGGTCCCGTGGGTACGTATGTACTATTATTAGAGGGATATGATCTAGGCGGGTTATTTGCATTCGGATACTTATAGTTCCAGGGTTTTGCTGAGTTTGAAGGATGGGGTTGAGATTCATTATTTGGTCTCATGGGTTGCCACTGGCGAAAGCCCTGGGAGCTTGGTTGGAAATGTGTTGGAGGTTGATGTCCTTTGTCTACTATCTGCATTTTGTTTAGTTTGTGTACCAAGTACCTCCATTCGGTTGTTGTCTTAGGAGAATTTACCACAACAAATTGTTTCAATTCTTTGGGTAGCCCGTCTGTTAATCCATCTAATAATAATTTTGGTTCCAGTTCCAAAGCTCTTCCTACCTGTAATTTTTTGTGGTAATTTTCGGAAACATTTTCTCCTATTCTGAAAACAATATTTGAAAAATCACTAAGGGATGGTTCTTCCGAGGTAGTAAATTCCTCATGGAATAATTGCACTAACTCCTCCCAATGTAGGACATTTAAATTATTGTTAACAAATAAAGTAACTGCCTTTCCCTTAATGAACTTGTGTATATTTTTTATTTTCCATACATTATCCAAGTTTTCATCATTGCAATAACCCTCAAAATAAACAACCCAATTCTTCCATTCCATTCCTGACTCGGGGGCAAAAGGAATTATTTCTAAAGTTCTGTCATAATTTTGTGTTTCTCTCTTTTCGGGTATTATGGATGACAGTTCTCTTGACTTTTTTAGCTGCTGAGAATTCCCATTTCTATTTACTAATTCTGACGAAGGGACTAATCGACTTTCGGTTTTTGCAGATTCGTTATTACTATTATTTTTTCCCGAGGTTTGGGTTTTGTCATCGTCAGCTAAATTGTCAGCATCCTCTATATCACTGTTTATCGTAAAGGTTTCACTGTAAGTCTCCAAATCCCTGAAGGTGGATAGGAGCTTACGTGCTGTCTCCTCTTCTGAATCCGAAGGTTCTAATTGAAAAAAATTTGCAATTCTAATTAATTTAATTTTATCAAAATTATCAATAACATATTTTAGCTTTCGTTCAAATTCTGCATCCCCAATTTCAAATTGGAATTCCTCAAATTCCCTTAAATTAGATCGATTTCTCTTCTGCTTATCTGTTTCAAAAATAAAAGAATGTACTAATTTAATTGTGTCTGACTTAGCTGATTGAATGGCTAACTTAATTTGGGGAATGTCTACCAACTTCATCTTGACTTTATTACAGTAAAAATTTAAATTTACAGTTATAGAACTTAAAAATTGTCATCACTTTTTATGTCACATACAATTGAATGGTATTTTTATATTAACTTTCAAATTTATAAATAGTATCATAATACATGACTATCATAACCCGTTTGTATATTTATTTTTTCAACATAGATATTAAATAACTAACTAACACATCGCTATCATTAATAGAGAGAGAAACACCTTACCTTGCATCTGCACAAAATAAATTTAAAAAAAAACACTAATATATATTTTTTTTCTACAAATTACCAAGTTTCATTTTTAACTCTTGAGTTAAAAAAAAAAAAAAGTTGCGTAATTTTTCAATTGTGAATGGTGTCCCGTCATAATTTAAGTTCGCCGTCGGTCAGAGTCCGGAACATCGGCTTCCACCGAGTGAGATCGTTCATCCTTGAATTATGCGTAAGAAAAGGTCTGTCACTATTACTTATATGTAGCCAGACGCACTGTTCTGGGATACGGGGAACGCACAATCGTGTTTCAATGATGACAGCGAGCCACGCCGGTAACTGCACGGGAAGGCATCGGCGACACATCCGACCATGAAGAGAGGATCAAACGGCTGTTGGGAGGCACCGAAGGGTTGTCGTCCGCGCTGATTCACTGGTCCCTCACGCCCGCTCCTCGGAGAATACGGAAGAAAGGCTGTTGCTCTGCTCGTGCTCTGGCGTCTGCCTGGGAAGCATGCGGCGAAAAGAAAGTTGGGCCCTTTCCGCAGCCAGCCGGCTCCGCCAGACGAGATGTCGGCGTCTGTCCGTGTAAGCGAACTCCTCGCGATTTCTCCTCCACGCAGAAACTATCCTGTCGGCTTCTGTAATGAATGTGCCTTACGCCATTCCTTGTTGGAATGATTGACGCAAATCCATTGGGGTTCTAGGTTAAATAGTTTATTTCAAAGTTCAGACAGAGGGTAGGAGGCCGGCGACCTTATTCGTTCCGTGGCTATCTTCTTACATCGCAGTCTAAAGGCTTGAAGCTAAGCTTTACGTTCCAAACTCCTAAAAAGCTAAACCCGAAGTTAAGACGAAGCTCTCGAAATTTCCGCACTCTTGCTTAAATACTCCTTAGTTACTACACCTGCTGGCAGGGTGCAGCACGATCACGAAGGCGTTACTCTCAAACGTAATTAGTTAACTAGATTGTCAATCAAGACATGAGAAACACCTGCTTACCCAGGAGTTCTAAAAGCACATATTAATGAAACCACAGGAAAGTGAAGATATTGTTGAATCAACAATTTTCTCCTTATGGAACTTCAAAAAACGTCTCCGAGCGTAATATTTGTATGGCCGAGAAACAAACTTTACAGTAAGAGTAAAAGATTAAAAAAGGATTTTTCAAATAACATTAAATTAAATTAGGTTAAATTAGAAAAGTTTATTTTATTATTACACACATATATATATAATACAGCTAAATTTATCAGCTGTATATATAATACAGCTAAATTTATCTAAATTTATCAAAATATAAACCATCGAGCAAATGAAATCTTGAAACAAATACAGCAAGAAAAATCCGGAACTAAGAATAAAAATTGATTCACAGGCCTTAAAATTTGCAAAAATTTTGCTTTTTTTCCTTGCTGCAAATAACCAATGCAGCAAGAAAAATCCAGAGCTTTAGTCTAGGTTTCTGTAGGTTGCATGACAAAAGGAGTCATGCTATTCAACCAGGGACACGATGCTAGCTATAAAGAAAAATCTGGAAATGACCCAAACATGCGGAAAAGTCCAACGATGATACCATTACGAGATTTCAATATAAGGTGTTGCCATCTTAGAAATTGAAGTAACAAAATGATATAGCAGTATGAATCATGTATTTAAAAGGAGAAATATTAAATAAACAACATAATTGAAAAAAAAAGAGAAAGGGGGGGGGGAGGAGAATGAATTAGATAAATATTAACATTTAAGTATAGCTAACCAAGTGAGCAACAAAGTAGGGGCTAATGTAGCTAAGGTGTACTATAGTAATTTAAAAGCGAAAAAAGGATAATTTTATTTAAAAATTTAAAAATTATATATAGTATCAATGTCAAATATACATATATATGTATTATATATAGAGAGAGATAAATAGGAAAACAACAGAAATTTAAGAAAAATCAGGGGATAGTTTTATGTAATCCAGTTTGTACTTGAAGCAAGTAATAAACCCCGACAATGATACAAAATTCCTTGTCTTTTGATTTCAAATCAAGTTCGTATCATCATATTTTTCAATATATTCTTTCCCATACTGCAGACATCAATCGAGACAAAAGGACGGCGGACCATATGTATTTCCCGTTTCGCTTTGATATGAATGTCTGAAACTGAGGAAGGCTTATTGCATTTGCCAAATATAAACGGTGTTGAAAGTGGAATAAAGTTGAGAACTGCAATTTTATTTGTATACCAATAAGTCCACTGTCAGAATGCAATTTTACTTTATATTCAAGAGACATGTGGTCGGTTCTGTTGAGTAATGCATATTCCTTTTTAAAAAATGTTTTTGGGAATATATAAATTTAGTTTGTTTTGAAGTATATATGTGTTTAAAATGAATCTCTTAGAATCTATCTGACATTTAGTAGATTTTAGTTACAAACAAATGATTTTAAAAAATAATAACCGCCCTATAGTTAAAAGAGAAGAAAATGTGTACTAGAAAGTACTGCTAGATGACAAACTTAAGATTCAAATATTTTTTCTGAATTTAGTAAGTGGTTTAAAAATCTGAAATTTAAAGTAAAACTTTTGTAAGTATTTATATTTTATAAAAAAAATTAAACGATTTCATTTTCTTTTGGAAGATGTCAAAATATCCCTTCCTTTCAAAAAAAAAAAAACTGTTTCGTCATCTTATCCATTGTTTAGGGTAAGACAGCAAACAGATAACAATATATTTTTAAAAATGCTCAGCAATTTTCACTTAGGCAGTCAATGAATATGAGGTAGATATCACTAAAAATAGACAAATAACCCATAATGAAACAAAAACTTCATTAGATACAAAAAATCAGAACCCTGGTAAGAGGGTTCATTAACAAAAATCACATTTAAAGGGTCTATCTTTCGCTTCAGTATAATCCTAGTCAGATCATTGATCGTGTGTCCAAGATTTGTACTTGATTGTTATTGATGTTGGAATTGGAACATTTTTTTTGGATTTGTTTGCTTAGTTACAAGAACCCTCTTGTAACTAAGTCGAATAAAGTGGACAACACAATGAAAGGTTCTTTTTACTAGCACAGAGGGAACAATTAAAGTTTTTTTACTAGCACAGAGGGAAAGGAAATTTACGGTTAGTTTATAGGACATACTCAAACAACCAGCGGGTAAGTGGGATTGGAACCCACGACCTTACGCTTAAGCGATTACCGCAGAGGAGAGCAGGCCTATAACCTCTCAGCAACAGACTCCCCTTGTACCTGGTTTGCTCTTCGGAAGTAGAAGAAAAGAAGATGAGGAACCCCTCGTCTCGACAGCAAAATGTCAGTGACGCTGCATGAGAATCGTGCATAAAAGAGCTGTAATGCAGGGCCGGACTGGGCCATCGGGCGGTCGGGCGATCGCCCGATGGGCCGGTGGTCATGTGGGCCGCATGGGTCGGTGCTCTAGATGGCCTAGACACGACAGCGACCCGCAAGGTTGTGACGCAACATGTGCAAGCTATATTGTATGCTGAATAATGGTTCCCAATTCTAAACTATCTTTATAGTTACTGAAATTGCAATGAGCTTTGTAGAACACATTAGAAACACAAAATACACGTTAGAACAACATGTTATAGAAGCTCGAGCTTGGTGCCGGAGATCGCTTGGCCGATTTGACGATCCGCACCTCCCTTCAACAGAGCATTTAAACTTTAAACATTACTATTTAAAGACCTTTATAAAGACTTCAGTCATACCAGACCAGACCCATAATGCCTCAAAATTGTCTTAAAAACAACTGCCAGAATAAAAAAATGTGCTTAAAAAAAAAAAAAAAATATATGCCCTTATTGCAATGAGAAAAATAAAATAATAGACTGTAACTTAAATTCACAATTTTTTTTCGGGGATGGGGAGTCATATGTCTTAATTTAATTTTAGTTGAAGTATAATGTAGCATTCATCATATTTGTAAAACGAATGAATGAATGGTATGAATTGTAAAATTGTTGATGGGAGCTGCTGCACATAAAATGTGCTCGTGGCTCCAATTTTCTTAATGCAAAATCAATACCGATTTCATGTGCCGGGTGCCTAATCTGGAACTGGTGCAAAATTAGGAGACCACTCATAGGGGATAATATTGGTCTAATAGGCATCCCCTTGACCATCATCTGCTGTCCTCGTAGTGGTCAAGCCTCCAGGAGGCCGCTGACCCGCCATTCGAAAGAAAGAAAAAAACATGCAAGTTTAGCACGTTTTTGCCACTATTAGGAAAATCTGGAAAAAAACAATCCGGCTAAAATAGGGACCTGTTACATCTACTTTAGGAAAAAGCATAAATATTTTTGTTGCAAACATGAAAAAAGAATAGCTGACTATTTAAAGCTTTGTTAAAATAATATCTAGGTCAGGTGTATAAACATTTTTGCACTCTGATACTAAGTTAGAGGAGACATTTAAAAAAGGAAATTTGAATGAATATTCTAAAATCTACTTATATAATACATTAACGTATTGGAATTTGAAAGGAAGTACTTTAAATAGTAGACAATTAAATGATTACACGATTTCATTTCTCAATTCAAGTTTTACTTTACCGTCTTTACCTGATTAATTTTCTAATCAATATATCAAACTTTAAACTGTCCCAACAGAGAAGTCTAGTATAAAATATCTAAGATCTATAAATTTATAAGTTAAAAGTTAAACATTGGCGCAACAGCCCACATGCGGGCCAAGGCCTGCGCTGCCCTATTTTCTAAGTATCTACTGATAAAAATATAAATTGAGCATTTAAAGCATGTGAAAATAATTTAAGTATGTTTGATTAGCTGAAATCTTCTGATTAAATTAAAATGTTCTAATTAAACTCATGTAAGCAACCGTAACAATTTATCAAGTAATATACAGAATCATACAACATTATTATATGCAGTAGCGTTACCAGAATCTTTTCAAGGGCAGGGGGGGGGGGAGGGGATTCGTTTTTTCGATTGCTTTTATACAAACACACACACACACACACTCACATATATATTATACACTCACCTCCGGATATAGTGAACTTTCGGCTATATTGAACGCAAACCATTAGTCCCGATTCACATACAGTATATCTGTTCACTATTGGGACACTTCGGCATTAGTGCGGATATAGTGGATGAAATTTGCTGGTCCCCATAGGTTCACTATAACCGGAGTTGACTGTATGTACTATATGTACATAATACACACACACGCACACGTGAGTGAGCGGCTTTGCATAACAAATTACTTTTCTAAACAAAACTATATTCAATCGATTCACGTGTCACGTGTCTTTGTGGACTCGCAAAGAAAACCACTTTCACTCTTCCAAAAGTTTGCTTACGCGGAAAAGGAGTTTTTGCGATAAATGAGTCTCCTAAGGGCAAGATTATTTTCAAGAGTTTCTATCATGATAGAGTAATGAAAAAAAAAGTTAGTTGTAATTTTAAACAACTTTGTAGAGAAAAGTATCTGTTTGTTATGCACATTCCCCACCCCTCAACCAATAAGTGAGAAAAAAAGTAATGAGCAGCCTAATTTTCCTCATTACACTTAGTGTCAAGGGAGGGAGTATTAAATACCCAACCATCCACCTACCCCCCTTGAATACGCAACTGATTATATGTGATATTTAACAATTATAACATGCTAGATGACAGTAATTTAATTTTTGCCTTTTTTCCCCATTTTCTTCCTGGTTTTTATGACCTTCCAAAGGTAAAAATCAAAGTGAAACTTTCTTAAAAGTAGAAATGTCACTGCATCATTGAAATATTTCAATCATGCAGTGACCTTCCAAAGGTAAAAATCAAAGTGAAACTTTCTTAAAAGTAGAAATGTCACTGCATCATTGAAATATTTCAAAAGTTGTCTTCAAATTATTTCGAAAGAGCTTCAACAAAAAATGTTGGGTATCAAATAAAGTTTTTAGAATAATGCCACATACAGTTGAACTCGATATTAATGTCATTGAAAGGAACACATCATTCAACCCATTTGTGCCCAGATATTTTTGCGGCTTTCTTCGATTTTTGCTAATACTTGCAATAATAGATAAATTTCTGATGTCAACTTCTTGAACAAAGGACGATTTTTTAAAAATTATTATGTATAAAGATTGAAATGTCAACATCCTACTTGGTCATGTTAAAATACTTTGTGGAGTTTCAATACTCGTGAATAAAGGCTAGGAAAAGTAAATAGCGTTTTCGAACTGATAGCAAAAATGCCTTCCCAAAAAAGGGACACTAGGCAGAAATGGATGAAGACGCAGTGACGTTGTAAACCAGCTTCTGCACTTTAGGTACTTTCAGATTGAACGTACAGAATATCTTAACGTTATAGAGAGCCGTCTTGGTAACAAAGTTCAATTGTATTTGTGCATCCCCGCTCCGCTAGACATAATATTCTGGGTGCGCAACTGACGTTGGGGGCCGGTTTGGTCGAATCGCCCGGGCCGTTTCAGCGGTCCAGTCCGGCCCTGCTGTAATGAGAGAGAGAATCAGATGCATTAGTAATTGCAGCATGTTGACGTTACCCAGAAAGGTACTGCTAGTGAAGCTGTACTATCAGAATGGGGAATCTGCTAATGCAACTTTACGAAACTATCGCAATAAGAAAGGTATTCGAATGGGTAAAGGTTCAATTGACAGGTTCATCTGTAAAGAGAATGATTTCGAAGTTCGAAGTCACGGGTTACTTAGATGAAGGGTCCCATAGCGGCCGACCGAGCACGTGCTAATGCTGCTGTACGGTGCTATTCAGAACATTTGTCCCTCGACTACAGCTATTGTTGAGGAATGACGGTCGACATGTTGAGCATTTCTTCTCAAGAACATCGTGCTTTGTCAAAATTTTTTTAATGCTAATTATAACTTTTCTTATCACATGAAGCGCCATCTGTCGGCTATTTTTGGAACTTTTCTTTGTGTGTGGTTGCAAGAAAACACCATGTCTTTCCAAGCATGTGTGTCAAATTTACCTTTCTACCCACATTATTCTGCGAATTACAAATTTTTCAAATGTATATTCATTTTCTGATCACACTGTACATTTGAGTCGCCACTGCTCACAAAATGATTTCAACTTACGTTACTTGCGGTGGGCTTCTTGACCCAGTACTATTCTTGCGCATTGCTTTGACAGGTGCTGCAGGGCTCGTACGGAGCCTTAATTTGCTAAAAATAATCCTACATTTATGAACTAATTTCTCAAATTTCAACACTTTGAGCTCAAAGTAATTTAAACAGAAAATAAATGGTGCGATTTTTTCTTTTTATATGCTAAGTAAGATTGTTCTAGACAATATTTAATGATCAATGAATTTTCCGCGATTTACCTTCATTGATTCGACTTTCTGGATAGGAAAGGGAGCATGTCAAAGGCTTCATATTTTAGGAGCGGGAAGCTCTTACATTTGTAAGCGAGACAGTTAATCTCATTCTTTCAAGCCCCATCATACCCGAGTGGATAAGACACTGAACATGGTCGATGGCTGAAGTGTGAAGGTCCAGGGTTCTGGTTCGGCATCCGATCTAACGGCCTGTGGTTTTGGGTGGTTTTCTACGAATGTAACGTGAATACGCATCAGAACCCTTCGAAAAAGTTCTTCATCCAAAGTGTCCCCACAGTCAGAACCCCTCGTCCAGGTTTGCCTTAGCATAATACGCATATACACAATCATTTATTCAAACACTTTAGTAGTAAAAAAAACTAAAATTTAGTAGTATTTTAAGTATAATAATAAATTGTAGATAATTATAATAATAAATAACACTTTAGTAGTAAAATAATTAAAATGAGTATTTTATTAAAAATTTCACTATGCTGACGGTTAAAGGGTATTCGTCCTTTCCCTTGCCCCAATGTGTGAGAGCCCAAGGAACGTATATTGTTTTCGGTACCCCACCCAAATAATCATTAGGTTTTGAAAACTATGATTTTGATATAAAATATGAACATCGATTGCTCATTCCTTTTTAATCATGATTTGAGTGTACATAATTTCTGTTTTCACTCGTCAACATGCATCATGCATCAAACAAAAGTGAAGGTAAATTGTCCTGTCCTCTTTAAGCATTTTTTACGAACGTCTTAAGCTACTGGATGTTTTTTACTTTTCCATAAGTACAGCTCGTAGAGAAAAATATAACTTTGAATAACATATTGAAACGAATTTATATATATAGGTATATATATATATATATAGGTATATATACCGGGTGCGCCGCTAAAAGTTCGTTACAACTTTAAAAATTCACGAAAAAAGAAGAAATGAAGATAAAGACGGGCGGTTTGTACGTAAAGGCTCAACAGGAAGTCGAATTTTTTTTAGAAACAACAAAAAGCTTAGTTAAAAAAGTCACCGGTAGAGGGCAATTACGACCCGAAACACAATGAGTAGGACACCAGAAAGCTTTATTCATTTATTTTGGCAATAACAAATGTTCAACATGACCTCCAGAACAATCTGCGTAGGGATGGACGCGAGACGAAAAATAGGAGTCTCGCGTCTCGCAAAATAGCCTAAACCCTTTGTCTCGTCTCGCAAATATCCCTATATCGTAATGTTAAAAATGTGTGTCTCGTCTCGCAAAAAATATGTAAATCTCTGTCTCGTCTCGCAGAAAAGTCGTCTCGCGTCCATCCCTAAATCTGCGACACAAGGCGACTCACAACGCCCGCTACAGCTGGATGCAACAGGTCGGAATGAATTGCAGAAACTTCTCGACAGATAGAATGTTTCTGTTTCAGTTCGGCCAATGTTGAATTGTTGAATGAATGAATGGCAATGATGAATGAGTCGCCTTACTTGTGTCGTAGAATGTTCTGGAGGTCATATTGAACTTTTTATTGCCAAAATAAATAAATCAAGCGTACTGTTGTCCTACTCATTGTGTTTCGGGTCGTAAGCGCCCTCCACCTGTGACTTTTTTATCTAAAATTTTTGTTGTATCTAAAAAAAATCCCTTCCTGTTAAGCATTTACGTGCAACCCGCACGTCTTTATCTTCTTTTCTTCCTTTTTTTAATGAATTTTTTAAGTTGTAACGAACATTATATATATATATATATATATATATTTATATATATATATATTAAAACAAAGCTCCAGAGCGCGCGTGATAAGTATGACAGGAAAGCAAAACTTATAGTGAAAGTACCGCTTGAACAATACCCAAACTAGTAAAACCCAAATTACCTTTTTATACATTACATATATATATATATATATATATATATATACACCTTAATATCGCAAAGTATTTTAAAATATGCAAGGAGTCCAGAAAATAACACCCTGATTTTAATGTTAAAAATCTCAAAAACAAAGATCATTAAAAGAGTGCAGCAAACGGTATGTTTATTATACATAGGCTGCAATAATTTTATGAAGAAGTTTTAGAAGCAGTAGTTACAAAAACCGCTGACAGATTGGGCTGTAATCGCAGGTGTTCATAATGAATTTCTTAATGAGGACATCTAGATGGACTGCCCAGAGTCGAAAAAGTGCAGCCGTGTCCATCGCACAATTTAACTACCAGCAATCGATCGAACGCCATCTTGCTCGTAGTTAAATGGTGCGATGGCAAAGACTGCACATTTTTCAACATTAGGAAGCTGTTACGCTTCAAAGGGTTAAAGGAAATCTGTGTACACCACTGTCTGTTAGCAGCTATTTCAACTACTACTACGAAAATTCAGTATAAAATTTTTACAGGTTACACGATAAACATACCGTTTGCTGCATTGTTTTATTCACCCGTGTTTATGAGATTTTTAAATTTGAAATCAAGGTGTTATTTGTTTGACACCCTATATGTGACCGTGTCTGCTAAATTATATCTCCCCCCTGATTTTTTTTTTTTTTTTTTTTTTTGGGAGGGGGTGGGTGATGCAATTCATATTATCTCGAAACAAGTAAGAAATGCCTCAGAAAAGTCTCTTCGAACATTACTAAGACTTAAATGTATTAGGAATTTCATAAATGGCGTTCAAATAGGGAACGAGAGAGAATAGCTGGAAGCAAAAGTAATTTGAAGAATTTTTTTAAGTGCACAAATTTCTAGAAAAAATAATATTTATTCAGAATTTCATGAAAATAAAGTTGTTCTAACTCATACCCATATTTTCCCAAAAATTTGGGTGAACAAATAAACGGAAATGAGAATTTTGCGTTAGTTTGCATAAATACATAAATTATTAAAATGTTTATCGAAAATAACTATTCTTACAATAGTTGTAAGGAACAAATATCTAGTGAATTTAAATAATCTTATTACAATAATATAAAGAAAATTTTAGGGATAAATTAAATCAAACTAGGAAAATTTTTCCTAACACTCATGTATAAGTTACAAATCAAGTTAGCACTGGATGAAGACGTAAAAATTTGACTATTTCACAAAAATGCTTCATTACGCAAATTTTACTCTAGTATTTGGGCAAATGTTACTAATTCATATTTTATACAACTATATTTCTTCATAAAATACTAAAAAAAAAAAAAAATACTTTTATTCATGTCAACTTTAAAACTCGTCCATTTTGTTTCGATATTCCGAAGTGATACATTTTCAAGATAATTTACTGTATAACTATTTGCCATTTCAGTAATCATTTTCTCTTAATGTGTAAAATAAAGGTGAAAATTTAAAGATAAGAATAAATGCTGATTTTTTTTGGTGCAAAACGAGAAAAAGTGCTCAATAGACTTCAAAAGAAATGGAAGTTTTTACAGCTAAATTAATGAATATATTACATCTAACGAACCACGCATAGCATGGATTTTAGCGGTTCCGTAGCAGAAGTGTGGCAGGTTTGCAATGTACATTTTTTATCAGTGAGGGATGATAACAGAAAACTTTATATGTATGAAGCTGAAAATTCGTAATTCATTTGTAAATTTGCAACGGTGCTTTAACGTGCCACGGAGAGCCAAAGGAATAAAACAACAGCTTGACATGAAGCACAAATGTTAACCCTTTGAGGCGCAATCCTTTCCCAATGCTGAAAAAAGGGCAGCCGTTGCCATCGCTCGACTTAACTACCAGCAAGATGGCGAACGATCGAAACGTTCATCGCGTGCCACAGAGACCCTTTTTTAACGACAGCTGGCAGCCAGCTGTCGTCAAAAAAGGGTCTCTAGACCTGTGGCACGCGATGAACGTTTTGATCGTCCGCAATCTTGCTGGTAGTTAAGTCGAGCGATGGCAACGGCTGCCCTTTTTTCAGCATTAGGCAATCTATCCAGCTGTTCTCGAGTTCTTTCATTTTTCAGCAGATGTCAGAAGTAAAAGAATAATATAATAGGGGAGAGTCGGGATGAGTGTGAGGAACCATATAATTGGTGGGAGGGATGGGGCACTATCAGTTATACCTTAAGGAAACATATTGTTCTAAATTTCGGATTTTTCCCGTCTGGTTTAAAGCCATAAAATCATAGTTATTGTTATAAATCATTTCAGCTACAAATTTCAATGCATTCATGTGACAAAAAAGTTGTTTTCCAACACCAAAAGAAAACAACTTCCTATGCTTTCGATGCAAGTTTTCAGCCTCATTTATTGTAACTAACGAAATTCTTCTTAATGTTTTGTAGACTTAGGAACATAGTAACTTTTACAAATTAGCAGTTTAGTGAGGCCTAGCAGCAGCCTATTTTTAGGAATAATTTATTTTATTTATATGTTGTGTAAAGGGAGGGAGGGCACACTTAGGGAGGAAAAATAATGAGAAAAAAGGAAATTTTATCTTCCCACGAGAAACTGACTGTTCCATCATTGATAAAGAAGATATTACCCAAAACGGCATCCACCAAAGATGGTTGGTGGAACCAGTTGTGCGCAGACATATTTTTTATTTCCCCTTTATTGAGAGCCGTATTTCTAATTAGTTTAGAGTAGCCCGCGGCCTAGGGTGGCATTTTTTTTTTGCTAAAAAATGCCTTTTTAATGGCAGGCAGAATGTGGTTGATGCAGACCTCCTTCTCTGTTTCCTCGTCCATACTAAAAGGTATTTACCCACGAATACATTCATTTCTTTGAGACTGGTCACTTTCGATGTCATAAGTCATTTGCCAGGGCAAATGACTTTAGATGGTCCCCCGCCACATGACATGAACGTGATTTATATGTGTTCAAAAATCTACCTCATAGAAACATTAAAGCATTCCCGAAAAATTTGCTGGCTATGGTACTTTCAATTTAAGTCAATATTTTTTCTCTGGAAAACGATTTTTTTTTTTTTAAACTGACAAAGCACTGATAGTACGCATGGAGATATAAAAGTTAAAGGAGCATGCTGAAGGCGGCAGATTTTAATTTTGCCCATAAGCCACATGGACCTAAATGCGGACCTGAATATATTGGGGACGACGTTATGCCCACACCATCACGTTCTTCTTAGCTGCTTTCTATATGAACAATAAATTTACATACTATCGAATATTAAACGGGAATTGCATTAAATTATTAAACTTCAAGAAAGAATCCGCTTAAAACACATGCATTCCGTAAAACGAATAAATAAGGGTCCCTCCAAGGGAAGTTTGCTTATGCTGTTAAAATAAAACTTTTCATTTGTAATATTCTGCATTTATATAATGCATTCACAAACATTCATAGGATTATGCAAAACGATGTTATCACTTAAATGGGAGAGACGGGTAACTTAAAAACTTAATATAAGAACATAAGAACAGAATATGAAAGGAAACTGATACAGCCTGTTTAATGATTGTAGTTAAAGCTAAACAATAAGAAGACTATCAGTGTATGAGGCGGGGTGCCTTGGGAGAAGACCTTTCTTAAAGGGTTCTAATGCGTATTCATGCTACATCTAGAGAAAACCGTCCAAAACTCCAGACCATTAGATCGGCAGCCGGACGGTAAGCCAGAAGCATGGACCTTCTCACTTCAGCCACTACCAATTTTCAGTTTCTTGACCAATGGTCGCTTGTGACCATTGGTCTTTTCAATCTGTACTCCTAGGTTCTCAATGCAGGAGTAAAGTCTCATGGTGTAAAATTATACACTACGATATAACTGGTTACATCTTTTTTTGGACAACCTTGCATTAATTTTCCTGTTGAAAACTTTCTATCCAATACACTTTCTGTTATATCTTCAACAGATTTACTAAATTTAGAAAGTTGCACGCTTTATACATTGAAATATGAAATTACAAGGAAATTCTTGCTAAGAACTTTGAAGGGTCTCTGAAAGGAATAAATCATTAGTTTCTCTTTTGTAATTCCCTTCACGTTACTTGCAGGAAAATTCGTTTGCATAATCAACAATAGAATTTTATTCGCTTGTAATCTGCTGCATTTATGCAATATCCAAAAATATTCTATTTCACTCTCCAAGGAAACGCGGGAGCAGAAAGGGGAAACCTCTAGAATTCCAGCGGGAAAAATCCATCATGTAATCTGAATAAAACTAGTTGACGTAAGTAGATTCAAGTCGATCCTTCATCATGGATTTAAGTTAAAGATAGTTCCGATCGTACTATTCATTCGTTTAAAAAAAAATGATTAAAGGAATAAGCGATTTTCAGCGATTGCTGAAGGATACGCATGAGTTAAGGTGCATTAACTCTTTAACGCACGGTGTTCAGCGAATGAAGCAATACAGACAAACAGGGTGGACGTATGGATTTTGATTCGCTTTTAATGCATCGCACTTTAGTGAGCATTCCGGACATCCAACGAAAAATGGACTCTGTATCTAAACAATTAAAAAGGCCTCACATGACACAGTGGTTATGCCATTGAAAATGGTAGATGGCCGAAGTTCGAAGGTCCCGGGTTCGGGTCCCATCACGCGGCTGTCGATCTAACGGTGTGGAGTTTTGGTAGGTTTTCTCCAGATGTAACGTGAATACGCGTTAGAACCCCTTAGAAAGTCCTCCTACCAAGGCACCCCCCCTGGCAGATCGCCCTAGTGTAGAGTTGCCATAATCACACACAACAACAACAACAACTAAACAATTTAAAAAAATCTCTAAACTTAATCCAACCCATCCATTAACCCATTCAACTAAATATTCGAAGTATTGTCCTTTAATATGGAGCATAACCGGCAGAAATGCATTTAAATTCCAAAATTCGATTGCAACTATATTCAATGTTTCCGTACTATAAAAGATATCTGAACAAATAGTCAACACGAAAAATCAAAGGGGGGGAGAAAGTGCGAAATAGTTTCCCATAAACGAGAAATTTATCTGGAAATTTGAGATGAGAAGATGAAAATTTTGTCAGGTAAAGAAATCAAGCCTCCACATTAACCAAATCGGAAAATCAGAAAGTATACCTTCAAGATTGTATTCTAAATTGAAAATTAACTTTTGTAAAGTGAATCAATTACGGCAAATGTGCTAAGTTGGAGAGAATTTTTTAATGTGTCACAATATATCATTATCTGTAGCGTTTAACTTAGCAACTTCCATAAAATCAGATGTAGTTTAAATATCTATCATCGATGTTTTATATGTTTCTACCATCCAGCAGTGAATCAATATAATGGCTCGTCTTAACACTGTTATATCGCTAATGTCAGTAAACATGCCAATATGCTGAATTCTAGATTATTCGGATGTTTAATTTTCACATGTATATTAACATGTTTAATTTTTTTGAAAGAAGAAACTGACTTCAAAATAAGTCGTTGAGGAGTTCCAGTACCAGGTTTACTTCAACATAACGACTAGTGCTGTAAAAGTAACGACAAAATGAGTATCCGTATGTATTTGTTACTTAGATGTTCACTATTCGTTACTAAGTATTCGTTACTCGTTACTTTCGTTACTACTAATAGAATCGGTAATAAGGTGTTATATGTGCCCCCATAGCAACACATCCGGGACAGTGTTGTTATGGGTATATGCCGCCCATACATAAACCCATAACAAAACCTAACCAAAAAGAATTATTTTTAGCGAAGTTGTACAAAGTTGTATTTAGATCTTAGTTTCTCTGATTTACAGATTGTTTTTATACACATTTAAAGTTTTATACCATGCTAAATTATCCAAATTACTAAGAGTGCACATAAAAATCTTCCAAAGACATATGCCATTCTGTTTTTTTCTCAACCCCCCTTTTTTTAATTCTGAACGCTGGTTTAACCTGTTCATTCTTATCACAAAAAGTGTAAAGGAAAGCTTGTGACTCGTGTTTTTTCTGAGAGCGGGTTCTCGAATATTGAGATCCAGGGATTGGGCCACATATATAAAATTCACAGGGCAGGGGATCTCAGTATGATATCAACTACTTTGCGTCTCTACAAGCATAATATCTTTATTTGTGAGTTCTTATTTCATATCAAAAACTTCTTTTGCTGGACCATTTTTCGAAGTAAAATAAAAATTACCATATTTTAAATTAAAATTGTTTAATTCAGTGAGAATTATCTATTTTAAAGATATTTCCAGTTCTATTTCTGCACTTTTGGGATGGAAGGGGTTAGGCCCTTCTGTGGGTGCATATATGAGAGCATTCTTTAAACAAAAATTATCACTCCTTTCATACAGAAAGAATGGTTGCACCGGACTATGCGTATGCCATGAGATCATGGAATAAAATGTACCATAAAATAGGGCAGATGCCCCCCTAAACGCCGACATTTTAGAAACATACTGAACTTTATTAAATTATTTTAATACCAGTGGCTTACGCAGGAGTGGGAATAGAAATCCCAGGTCCCTCCCAATTTTTTATGTATATTTTAAACAATTACTTAAAAAATGTGTTTAAGTTTCCATGCCAAATATTTTTTTTAGTTCCAAATAATATTTTAAATAATAAAAATGTGTGAATTCGTTTACTTTATAAAAATATAATTTTTTAAAAGGTGTATTTAAATAATTTGTTATTTATTACTCATTTTTCGATTGTAGCTTAAAAAAAAAGATAAGTTCGCAATCCTGCTTCGGAACCACCCTGAAAGAAAGAATTCTGATTGCACCACTATTTTGTACTAAAATGTTAGAAAGAAAGAAATTAGCCCCCTTACTAACATGCTTCTATTATACATATTGCTCCTCTACAATTATAAGAACACCCCCTTCCCCCCCCCCCGCAAAAAAAAGTTCAACTGCTCATAAGAACATACTATACACCGGATCCTATCCCCCCATTGTACGACCCATATCAATAGAGCAGCAGATTCTATATCCATCTCCATAACTGCAACGAAACATACAGATTCTTCCAAACCTCATCAAAACGATACCATTCGGCTCGGCACAAACGAAATGCAACCGGAACATACTACTACTCAAATACCGAAACTTATTTTTCCCTTCAAACAACGAGAATCTACAATACTTCCGGTATCTAGAACGGAACGGAACATACTATAACTCATTTTCTTCCTCCGGCAGTCTTGTATTCGAAGTTCGAACCTGGTCGATCCGAAATGCACACTCGAAAGTCATTTTCCCCCTTGAAACCGCGATCCCATATCCAGTAACAAATAACAGAAGATATTAGTACTCGATTACTGGAATCCGTTTCCGCCCTAGTTCGCCTCGCCTGGCAGTCTGTATTCGAAGTTCGAAGCTGCTCGATCCGAAACAGCTTCGGATCGAGTAACGATATCAACCGAAAAGTAGCAATTCGTTACTTCGAGTCTGAGTGATTATCCGCATCTTAGTACCGAATACCTACGATTTGCTTCAGCTCTAATAACGACATCAGGATAATTCAAATTCATCGATTTTCTAAAAGATATGTGCCCGATTACCGTTCATGTGTACATGAGAACTGAAGAGTTCCGTCATTTTGTAATAGATCATATCATCAGAACTTGTCCAAATTAATATGGGACCATCCTGAAGGTTTCCCTTTTTAAGTAGAAAAGAATAATCGAAGATCATCCATCCACGTGTTAAGAAATTATCAAAGAACATATTTTTTAAAAATCAAAAAGGATTGAGAACCTCCTTTTTTTATAAGTCGATTAATAAAACATGATTTTCATAAAAATAAGAATATATAAAATAATTTTTTAAAACATGCAATATCATTTGCTTTTTTTTTTTTTTTTTTTTTTTTTTTTTTTTTTTTTTTCGCCCATCCCCGTACAAAGGCTCTGCTTCCCCTAAGAGGGACGCGCCCCACTGGTTTAACCAATGGATATGGCATACTATTATACGTTTGACTTAAGCTTTTTAAAACATTTTGAAGCGCAACCGTTTCCCAATGCTCAAAAAAAGGGCTCGATTTAACTACCAACAACATGGCGGCCGATCGAATCGTTCATCGCGTGTCACAGATCTAGAGACCATTTTTTCACACAGCTGGCTGTGCGCGCTTCGTTCATCGCGTGCCACTATGATCTGTGTCACATGATGAACAATTTGATTGACCACCATGTTGCTGGTAATTAAATTGAGCAATGTAAACAGCTGCCCTTTTTTTCAGCATTGGGCAGTCTATCCAGTTCTTCTATACCAATGTATTTCCATCGTATTCCTCCAGTTTTCCACAGATGGCAGTGCTGTTAAAAATAATCCTGGCAATTTTTGCAGGAAATGATGTACTAAAAAGTATAGGATTCTCGGGTAACTATGTCAGCCTCAAGTTTTATAGAAATCAAATTTATTCTCCGTGACTAACAACAGTCAAAATGCCAGAGTTTTGTGTTCTCACGGCGAGGACACCGCGCGTTAAAGAGTTAATGCACCTTAACTCAAGAGCATCCTTCAGCAATCGCTGCAAATCGTTTATTCCTTTAATAATTTTTTAAAAAATGAATGAATAGTGCGATGGGAACTATCTTTAACTTAAATCCATGATGAACGATCGGCTTGAATCTACTTACGTCAACTAGTTTTATTCAGATTACATGATGGATTTTTCCCGCTGGAATTCTAGGGGTTTCCCCTTTCTGCCCCCGCGTTTCTTGGAGAGTGAAAAAGAATATTTTTGGATATTGCATAAATGCAGGAGATTAAAAGCAAATAAAATTCTATTATTCATTATGCAAACGAATTTTCCTGCAAGTAACTTGAAGGGAATTACAAAAAGATTTATTCCTTTCAGAGACCCTTCAGAGTTCTTAGCAAGAATTTCCTTGTAATTTCACATTTCAATGTATAAAGCGTGCAACTTTCTAAATTTAGTAAATCTGTTGAAGATGTGTAACAGAAAGTGTATTGGATAGAAAGTTTTCAACAGGAAAATTAATGCAAGGTTGTCCAAAAAAAGATGTAACTAGTTATATCGCAGTATACAATTTTACACCATGAGACTTTACACCTGCATTGAGAACCTAGGAGTACAGATTGAAAAGACTAATGGTCCAGTGACAGTGGTGAAGTGACCATTGGTCAAGACACTGAAAATTGGTAGTGGCTGATGGGAGAAGGTCCATGCTTCTGGCCTACCGTCCGGCTGCCGATCTAATGCTCTGGAGTTTTGGACGGTTTTCTCTAGATGTAGCGTGAATACGCATTAGAACGCCTTAGAAAGGTCTTCTTCCAATGCACCCCGCCTCATTAACAGATAGTCTTCTTATTGTTTAGCTTTAACTACAATCTAAACAGGCTGTATCAGTTTCCTTCCATATTCTGTTCTTATGTTGCGTTTTAAGTTACTCGTCTCTCCCGTTTATTTGTGAATGCATTATATAAATGCGGAATATTACAAATGAAAAGTTTTATTTTAACAGCATAAACAAACTTCCCTTGGAGGGACCCTTATTTATTCGTTTTACGGAATGCATGTGTTTTAAGAGGATTTTTTCATGAAGTTCAATAATTTAATGCAATTCACGTTTAATATTCATGAGTATGTAAATTTATTGTTAATATAGAAAGCCTATGGGCAAAATTAAAATCTGCCGCCTTCAGCATGCTCCTTTAACTTTTATATCTCCATGCGTACTATCAGTGCTTTGTCAGTTTAAAAAAAAAAAAAAAATCGTTTTCCAGAGAAAAAATATTGACTTAAATTGAAACTTCCACAGCCAGCAAATTTTTCGGGAATGCTTTAATGTTTCTATGAGGTAGATTTTTGAACTCATATAAATCACGTTCATGTCATGCGGGGGACTATCTAAATTCATTTGCCCTGGCAAATGACTTATGACATCGAAAGTGGCCAGTCTGGAAGAAATGAATGTATTCGTGGGTAAATACCTTTTAGTATGGACGAGGAAACAGAGAAGGAGGTCTGCATCAACCACATTCTGCCTGCCATTAAAAATGCATTTTTTAGCTTCTTTTTTTTAAATAATTAGAAATACGGCTCTCAATATAGGGGAAATAAAAAATATGTCTGCGCACAACTTGTTCCACCAACCATCTTTGGTGGATACCGTTTCGGGTAATATCTTCTTTATCAATGATGGAACAGTCAGTTTCTCGTGGGTAGATAAAATTTCCTTTTTTCTCATTATTTTTTCCTCCCTAAGTGTACCCTCCATCCCTTTACACAACATACAAATAAAATAAATTATTTCTAAAAATAGGCTGCTGCTAGGCCTCACTAAACTGCTAATTTGTAAAAGTTACTATGTTCCTAAGTCTACAAAACATCAAGAAGAATTCCGTTAGTTACAATAAATGAAGCTGAAAACTTTCATCGAAAGCATAGGAAGTTATTTTCTTTTGGTGTTGGAAAACAGCTTTTTTGTCACATGAACTCACCGAAATTGGTAGCTGAAATGATTTATATCAATAAGGATGATGTTATGGCTTTAAACCTGACGGGAAAAATCCGAAATTTAGAACACTATGTTTCCTTAAGGTATAACTGATAGTGCCCCATCCCTCCCACCAATTATATGGTCCCTCACACCCCTCCCGACTCTCCCCTATTATATTATTCTTTTATTTCTGCTTTAACCCTCTAACGCGCGGTGTCCTCGCCGTGAGGACACCAAACTCTGACGTTATGACTGTTGCCAGTCACGAAGAATAGATTTGATTTCTATAAAAATAGTTGCGAGTGACATAGCTCCACGAGAATCCTTTACATTTTAGCACGTCATTTCCCGCAAAAAAAAAAGTCACGATTATTTTTAACAGCATTGACATCTGCTGAAAAATGGAAGAACGCGAGAACAGCTGGATAGATTGCCCAATGCTGAAAAAAGGGCAGCCTCCAATCTGTGGCACACGATGAACGTTTCGATCGTCCGCCATCTTGCTGGTAGTTAAGTCGAGCGATGACAACGGCTGCCCTTTTTTCAGCATTGGGCAATCTATCCAGCTGTTCTTGAAATCTTCCATTTTTCAGCAGATTTCAGTGCTGTTAAGAATAATCGTGACCATTTTTTTACGGGAAATGACGGGCTGAAAGGAAAAGGATTCTCGTGGAGCTGTGTCATCCGCAACTATTTTGATAGAAATCAAATCTATTCTTCGTGACTGGCAACAGTCAAAACGTCAGAGTTTTGTGTTCCCAGAGCGGGAACACTGCGCGTTAAAGGGTTAATGTTCGTTATCCTGTTACTGTGGAAAGGGGGTATACAAAGCAATGTGGTGGAAGAAAAAACATCCGATCGCTTTGTTTACAATTTGTATCGATGTACGACTTTGAAGTGCTGTATAGGATTATACTTATTTTCTACATAACCAGGTATTATACTCCGCTCAAAATAAATAAAAATAAATAATATTTAAATACAGTCATTTTTGTCTGTAGCTCAAGTGTCATTAAACTATTTCGATTTTGTTGTTCACACGTGCTTCATTTCTCTATGCACCTAAGTCTACAGCCAACACATATGAAATCGCGGGTAAAAGCTAGTAATATTAATAATTTTGAAAACCAGACAAGCCAAATGATAGGGAAAGAAGTATTTAAGTTGACAGTTCACCCCAAAATTCGGCTAAAAAATCAATTTTCTTTTTTAAATATTAAATGAAAGTCTATTAAATTTTGAATATTTCGACATCTTATTGTTAACCATACGCCAATAATAGCACGGGATATTTTAAAATTCTTTCACACACTCAACGCAGTTTCATTGGCAAACAAACTCTTTAAATGGTTTTTTCTCCCTGTTCATATTTTCTAAACTTTAATGTTTTGAAAATGCTATGGCTTTTTTTTGTATTTGAGATAAAGATTTTGTACATATTCTTTATTGTATATCTGATAAATCTGCTCATGGAATTAGACTTCAGTTTTTTAAAATTTATTTCAGAAATTATATGTAGATAAATTACTCTTTATTTTTTTACTCTATCAGTAGAAAAAATTATATTACACGTTATATTAGATGTATCTTAAAATTCATGCACAGTCTTATGTATATTTGAAAATCTTTTTTTTTTTAAATCGGACAAAAATCTTTATTTTTAAAAATGAACTAGAGATTAAAAAATTAATTTCTAGCAATTTCTTTAAAATTTTACTTCAATGTGGAGTTTAAAATGATTTATTATTTCAAAATGTACTTTTAGTTGAATGTTGAAATGCTTCCAGCTCATCATTTGCACCCTATTTTTTAAAATGAAAATAATAAACTGTCCCCTTAATGTCAAAAGGTTTGCTTTAAAGCAATCGTGGGTAGAGGTGAGAGATCTGTTTTCAGAACAAATCCAGACTTAGACGACGACTACTTACATCTGTGACGACTACTTGCATCGAAGGATTATTGTACCAATAACAAAAAGCCCAATTAATTTTAAAACGGAAGCAAAGAACAAAAGAAAGTGAAATATGAGAACTAAAATGGATGAATGTACTAAATTTAATAAAAGAGATGAAAAATGGCACTTAATTAAAAAAAAAAAAAAATATGAGCTGCATCACACCTTCATTCGAAAAAGAAACTCTGCATTCGGACTGATCTAATTATCAAAAATCGCAAAAAAATGAAGGTTTATTCTGTGGAGACTCTGTATGTTTATAAATTTATATGTAAGATTAAAAAATGGTTTCATTTACATGAAAGAGCACCTGTTCTAGAATGGCAGTACATTTTATACTAAAATTTGAAATAACGCCAAATAAACTTTATCGCCATCACAAAAAACCCATTTTTTCTAAACATGTACAAAAACAGACGCATTTAATTAGCAAGAAGCTCTGTGTTTACTCAGCTCTTCCTTCTTATTAAACTACTTAATTGTAATTTTTCTGTAAAATACATTCGCAAGGAGATACATCTTTTTAATTTTTCAAAGAGTTTTCTTTTTATTTTCTAACATGAGTTTAACATCCTTTATTTTTTCTTACAATATTTTTTACGAATTTCTTTGCCACAGAGATTTCAGAAAATTAAAATTTTCCTCCAGAGCGTTTCAGAAGGCTGAAAACAATTTAATGTAATAGATTAAATAAAGTGTTACCAGAAAAACTCAAGAAGGATATTTTGAGATCAATATATTTTCTAACTTTATCGTTTTTATTTGTTTCATGATTTGATTATGTTGCAGAAACCTCGTCTTGCTTCCTGGGTACGTCGTTCTAAAGTCCAGTTGGTCTAGAAGGTTCTAGTAAAGAGTCCACTTGTCAGGATGGAGCACAAGTTTATTGTTTCTAGAACTTCGTCGAACAATCAGCTTTACAAAATTTACAGGCACTAACGGCCAGTAACTCGTTTATGACAGTACCGAAGATCTGACAAATGCTGTAATTCTCATACAAAATATAAAACACTTCCACAGGCAAAATTCAGTGGAAATATGCAAGGGATATCGCACAGAATCCCTTAAGATACAGCAATGAAGAATTTACACACAGCACTTAAAAAAAATCAGCTTGAAAAGAAAAAATCAGCACTGCAAAAATCACACAGCAAAATCACACAGCAATCACACAGCAAAAATCAGCACTGAAAAGCAAGCGGAAATAATGCTTCTATAGCGTCGATACTATGCAAAGCACCGTACACATCGGAATCTCGATGCACACTGATTCTATAGGGGCAGCGCGCTTGTATTTATAGAAGGGGCAGAAGCTACAAGGAGCTTCCAGAAAAATCTATTTCTCGAAGATTCCAAATAAAGCGGGAATTTTGATTACGTTATAGAATAGAAATATTAGGCTATTATGCATGGTCATGCAGAAAAACTATCTTTAAAGGCCCCATTGGGAAAATCCTGCCAAATGACCAAAATGTCGCCAATCTTGGCAACTTTTGGCGAAATATCGCCAAATTTTGAGCCAAAAATAAGTCCCCAAATGGGAAGTTACCTAAATCCTACGACCAATATTTGTCGAGATTTCTAGAACCGCCATAGAAAAATCAATGGGGAAACGAAAGCCTCCGTATCTCCTGTTCTAGTTGACCGATTTTGACGCAACAAAAAGCAAAATTTAACTATTTGAAGCATAGAATACGAATTTTGAACTATTTTAATCCCCAGAAAAGCAGGTTGCCTCGACATTTTGTAACAATTATGTATAAATAAAAAGACGAAGCAGCTACAAATAGCCATGAGCAGAAACAACACATTTGACAATTTCAGTAGTATTATTCGAATAGAACTGTCCGCTGAAGGGAAACTCTCCAAGGTAAACCATAGACCTTACAATCGCTGGACAGACGAAAACATGATCCGGACGGCACTTCGCATTTATTACACAGTCGGTAGGATTATGTCCATGACCATGAATTTTCATGTCCCGTAAGTGCCCAGTTCTAAGTCTTATGACGGTCTTGGTAAGCAGTGTTAGCATTATTTTCGCATATCTGATAGTCCTTTTAATGGCTGTTACTCCTAAACGATACCTTGCAAAGGCATTTGCATCATCATGGGTAACTTTGGTATTGTTGTCATTTCTGATAATGTTTCATCAGGAATTTTCCTTATTTCAAATCGGTGGTTGTCTTGCACACGCTCTTTTATGACTTAAGAAATTCTCGAGAAACCACTTTAATGTTCGCCTTTTATTAAACTTATAAATATTTTCATTTTTTTTTTAATTAATGAAAAAGCATCTCCGTGTAGGGCAGTAAAGGAATTTCAGGGAAAATGGCCCGAGTGGTTAATCCTAAGAGTGCGTGGAATTGCAGATTTAAGGAACTTGAGCTGACTACTGGAAGAATGGATAAAACAATGAACATTGGCAGTTGGCTGATGTGTGAAGGTCCAAAGTTTCGACATGTGGTGCGACTATAAATCTTGCCGTCTAGACAGTTTTCTTCAGATGTAACGTGAATTCGCTTCAGAATCCCTTAGAAAGTCCTCCACTCAAGGCATTCCTCTGTTTGGCACATAATTCTAGAGTGCTTTGTCTTAACAACAAAATTAACCCATTAACGCACAGCGTCCTATTTTCAGGACAGACGCAAAAATATATTGGCATAAATTTATTTCCTAATTTAAGTTCGCGAATAATATATCTCGTTTTCTCAAAATACTCAGCACTACAAAGTAAAATGAGACTCTTTCGCTGTTTTATTTATATTTTTAGAAAAACAAATACATTCTTCATACCCCGCAAATGTCGAAAATTTATTTACCACTTCTGACATCAGCATAATCTGGAGATTGTTTGGATTTTAGATTGGTGAATATTCTAACATTATTATTATTATTATTATTATTATTATTATTATTATTATGACTAGATTAAGGGGGTGTCCAGAACACCAATCCTCTTCCTTTTCCGCCCATATACGTTCGTAGTCTCAAGTTTGATGTTAGCTCTGAAAAAATGCAATTAAGAACTCTGTTGGGAAAAAAAAAAAAAACGAAATTACTTTTCGAACAACCCAATACTTTTAATTTAACTGGTTACAAATAACGTTTAAAACGCATATTACAATCCCTCTGTAGTTGCATAATCCGAAAGTTTCGAGCCCACGATGGTTTATTATAACACAAATATTGCCAGGGCTATATTGATTTTATAGCTTCAAGAGTTCTCAACAGGCGGCGTTGTATTAAGTTTCTGCTTTCCATATATTTTCACTTTCGGAGAAGTTTCGGGCAGTTCTCTGTTGCTTTTCAACTGGCTCAAGGTTTACGAGAAGTTTATTAAAGTCGCTATAAAGTTCATAATACTTCTTCTATTCGTACCGAAAATGCATATTTTATTTTTGTGCACGGCTATATGGCTTTGAAAGTCATTTTTGTGGATTTAAATATTGAACTCAAGGCAAAATAATCAAGGTTTCGAAATTTACAAATAATATTTTTCGATTTTTAAATTATTCTATTGTTTCATGAATTTTTGTGATATGAAGCAAAAGCTAAAATTTTTAAGTGAGGGGGAACGTTTATATCATGGAATTTGAAAAGTTTTATGCAGTCATGTTACCAAAAGTTTAATTATTACTAAAATTGATTTGAAATGCTATCAAAAAGTATATGAAAACAATTTGCAGATAATTTGAAAGTATAGTAAAACTTATATAAAGTACTTTTTTAACTCTTTCTTATTACTGTATTAACTTCTTTTCTTTAGAAAAATACTAATTACAAATAAACGAATATTAAGCTACTATCCGTAATTAAAAAATATATGCATATCAGAATTTCAAATTTCAAACAAATTTTTCTCAAAAGGAAGTATTTTGAACTACGATGAATTGTAATTTTTCGATGATGTCAATCAAAGTTTATTTTTAAATTAAATATGGCAGTGTCGAAATAATGAAGTTTGAAAGGTTTTGTGTTTATTTTTACTATCGTTTGATCATTCCTTCTTCTTCACCCTCTTTTTTTCAATTATCTAAAATAGAGCATGCTTAACATACTGTATAGTTAGAAATAATTTAATTTCAAAAGTCAAATGAAAAAAAGAAGTATATTTAAAATATTATACATGAAGTTACAAGTAATTTAAGTAAAAGTAAAGTACTATTTTAAATTAAAATTATTTAAGCAATTTAGTTCTTTTTGTAAGTAAAATTTTAAAATGAACACTAAGTTCTAAAGTTTTTATGAATATTTTCATTATCTTGGAGCTGAAAACTTCGCATGAAACTATAATTGTACTGATGAGGTATAAATAAATGTAAAATTCAAAGTATATGTTTAAACATGTAAACAATATTAAAATATAATTGATTCAAAAAGTACATGATTTCAAAATTTATAATTAAAAAAATGTTCGTTGCTTTTAATAACTTTGTAAATATTTTCTTTTCTTAATCTGTAGTTTTAAATTTATTACTTTCGGTTTAAACTTACGAAGTTAGTTAAAAAATTTTGTTTTAGTAAATCAAAACAGTCAACCTTCATGGTATATTTTAAACATCAGAATTTATAAAATATTTTTACTATTTCCGATTAATACATTTTAAATAACAATATATGAATAATATGTTTTATTTAATGAAAGGTTATGTTTCATGGATTAATTATTATTATTTTTAAATGTAGAAGGAAAAAAATTCTGAATTTATATTAATCTTTTATTTTAAACTAAACAAATAAGATTTGTCTATTTTAAATATGCGTTTAATTTTAATGTTTTTGCAAATGTTCTAGCAAGAAATATGATAACTATATGCTAACGTAAATGGTATTGAAACTAATAGTTTGATTTCAAATAAGATAACATATTAAAGCTAAATGAAAATTTATTGACTAAAATAATTCATTAGAAAAATGCAGTTGTTTGAACGTCATATTAAACAAACATTCTAAAGTAGAAAAGACAATAGAGATAATGGCTAACTATTATGTAAAAGATATATAAATGAATTTTTTTAATACTGAAGAGATGTTTAATAAGGCCATTAGTCAAACATATAAAGTAAGACTAGACTGTTTTTTTTCTACTATGGGAATGATATCATAGACGTTCTTTGCTATCTTGCAGCTTTCTTCAGTTTTAATTGATAAATGAAGATATCTGTCACCATATATATATACGGATACGGATGTTCTGAATTAATGATTCGAAAGAATTCTTAAGAATGAAAGAATTCTTTCTTTTTTTTAACATCTTAAAAAAATGTCAGAAAAAATATGTTTGAGATATAAAAGAGAGTTGTCGACCGCGGAAACAGACAGTTTTGTATGTGCCATCCTGGTGCAGTATTAGAGACAATATGGATAAGTGCGACGATATACAACACATAATTTTGAACAGTACTAAGTATAATATCAGCAGTACTGACTTCCAGGTCATTTTCGACGATTACTGCAACGGGACAGAACCCAGGGCCCTCATTTCTGAAATAAGCATGACGACGGCGGTCACTATGACGCTGGTGTACGTGGTACTTCTGGTGAGCGGAGTCGCCGGTAACGTATTCACCTGCGCCGTTATAGCGAGGAACAGGTACATGCACACAGCCACTAACTGCTACCTGTTCAGCCTGGCCATCAGCGACTTGCTGCTTCTGATCACAGGCATACCTCACGAAATTCACATGCTGTGGATGCCCCAACCTCCATATTCCCTTGGCGAAGCCATATGCCTGTTCAGAGGGTTTACGGCTGAAACCTCAGCTTATGCATCGGTTCTGACAATTACCTCCTTCACAGTCGAGCGATACCTGGCCATCTGCTACCCGCTGAAAGCCCACGCCATATCACGTCCATCGAGGGCCATCAAGTTTGCAGTCCTCGTTTGGTTGCTGGCTGCTGCAAGCGCCTTGCCTGTGGCCATGCAGTTCGGACTGATCTACCGTCAGACCGTCGAAGGCGAGATGATGCTTGAGTCGTCCGTCTGTGCCCTGAAGAGACCGTTCAAGCACGCTTTTCTCGTCTCGGCGGTCGTGTTCTTCTGCTTCCCGCTCGTGCTCATATTTGCCCTCTACGTGAAGATCGGACTGAGGCTGAGGAAGCCCGTGGTCGTCTGCAAGAGTAAAGAAAACGGACAGTCGTTCATGGATAGGAACGAGAGGCATTCTGGAGGAGGGAACAGAAAAGGAATTATTAAAATGCTGAGTAAGTAAAATCTAGCTTACAAAACATTTATGCTCATTTTTAGTTTATGCAGCACCAATTAATAATCTCATACATATGAAAATAATTAAAAAATCCTCCAGTATGGTCTAAACATCAATTAATCTCCTCCCTTCCTCCCCCACAACAATGCAAACTCAGTTATTGATTCATATACTATAAGCTAGTTATTCTTTCGTTATAGAATTAATTTTCTGAGAAGAATGTCATTGTGCTAACGGAAACCTAGAAGGGAAATTTGATTAACACAAAAATATTTTTAAAAAGTAATTGTTAGCAACTACATGAATTCACTTTTACATTCTCTTAAAGAATATAAGCTATACTTATCAAATAATGCTCTGGACAGCACACATAGAGGATGGTGGCCCAAAATGATCCTAGCGGGCGAAACGATCCACATGTGTTTTCTTAGATACAGGCTGTGCTATCTCCCAGGTAGCACATAAACTAGTTGTGCCTAGTAAAGAAGGAGAAATGGCGGTATTTAAGCGATCCGTAACTAGTTGTGCCTAGTAAAGAAGGAGCAATGGCGGTATTTAAGCGATCCGTGTATTGCGTATCTGAGTAGAATTCAAAAATTAGGTTTTGTCATATCTCTTATAAGATAAGCACTATTTATTTAGAAAGCCAGTTTTTAATTTGCAGAAATATGACTTGGCTTACTGAATAGAGTGTGTTTTTAGATGGGAACTACAATTGTTAAATCTGTTAGGTTTCTCAGCGTCATCCTGTAATATGATCTAAAGTGGGAAGCCAGATTGCAGAGTAAAATGATAATTTGGCTGAAGAAACTATAGTACGGGGTCCTAAGCGTCATGGCAGCCTTTCAATCGTTCTCCAAATGCGTGACTCCCCATTAAATTATTTAATTTATATCTGCATTTATTGTTGGCCATAATTTTTAAATCATAATTTTAATATATTCCATTTTACTGTTTGTGACACTTTTTTATTTTCCAATTTTCATAAAATAAACCATGCATACTGTATGATTGCGAATTTTTTTTTTCATTAAGTATAATCATAATTACTTCTATATCTTTTATTTTGGCGATAAAAAATAATTTAAAATTATTCTCTGAGGGATCAATTTGGTGTTGGGTTGAGGGTAAAATGGTCCTCGAAACACTTTCTAAAAATTCTACTTTTTCATTGCTCGTTGTGCTTTTAAAATATTATTAAAATATGTTTATGATGAAACACATAGTGTAAAATATGATAGCAAAGGGCAAAGTTTTACCTAAACATTTATGTAACTTTATACAAGTTTTAATCTGAAGTGGATCATTTTGGGCCACCTTCCCCTACGTAAACATTATACATATATTTACAGGGTGATTCTAAATTTGTGTTACAAACTTTTAGGTGGGGTAAGATACACCAAAACGGTTCAGAATTACACAGCGTTACTGGGTCGGGAACGTCGTCTTCATGTACCTGTTAATAATCACTTTGGAAGAAGTGTCGATGTGTGCGTCTAATTTCTTAATCAAGTTTCATAAACAATGGGCTTTCCTCCGACAATTTCATGGATGTGATGAAAGAACAAATTCTGAATTGAGAATTTTTATCAAGTGCAATAGGTGAAAAATATGGATTAGTTTTTGAAAAACTATGGTTGAAAGTTTACTATTACTGGAGAATTTCTTCTAAAGCGGTTATTAACAGGTACGTGAAGACGTCGTTTCTGACACCGCATTGCTATGTGATTCTGAACCGTCGTGGTGTTTCCTACCCCTCCTAAAAATTTGTAAAACTAATTTCAAATCACTCTCTTATACATATGTATATATATATATATATATATATATATATATATATATATGTATATTTTCGAAGTTACAGTAATTTATTTTTGCACAAAACAAAGTATACTGTAAAATATTACCTTGAAAAAATGCAAAATTTACAGTGAAAGTAATTAAGTACCATTTGGCATTCATGCTATTCTGCCCGTCAGTCTGCTTTCCTTCCAATTGTATCGCCAAAATCTGTTCTTCTCCTTTGAGCTAGACTTCTCTGGAAAACTTACCATATGTTCAAAATTTCTGAAATTCTTATGAATTATGTGGAATTTTTTAAAAATTCAATTTTATAGTCTGAAAATATGTAATGTTTTAGCCTGTCGTGTTGTCATCCGTAACTGTATTGAAACACTTTTACTTCCAACGTTGTTGATATTTTATCACTCTTTTCCCATTTTGGGATTTTTCACCTCTGAATTCATTTTCCACTGGCAATGAGCTCCTTTCATACATGCGAATTTATTTTTACTTTCTTTTATTATATTCGTTTGAACGTACATATGTTTGGCTTTTGCATTTTTTTCGTCATATTTTTTAAGTGAAAGTTGACTAGGATAAATTGACCAATAAGTGAAGCACAATTTGTTTTTTTTTTAAAAAGTCATAGTATATTTTTTGTAGTTTTTCGTATTTATCTGTTTCGTCATATTTTTTGTTATTTGTCATTTATATTTAAAAAATAAACTAAAATAAAAATATTAAAAAATTTGGGAACTTATAATTTACTAAATTTGGATTGGAGGAGAGAGTGTCATGTAAAAAGTGGTACAGTCACCCACTAAATAAATAGAAACATTCTATTGATCATTTTGTAGAACAGTACGATGATCATTTTGTAGAACAGTACGAAACGCATAAAATTGATTATATTTTCAAGAGAAATGTCATGTGACCAGGGAAACCAATCAACCGTTGCCAATCCGTTGAATGAAAATCTCTTCAAAATTTTATTTATTTAAAAAAAGTACACTGCTGGCCACCCAAATTGCAACACCAAGAAAAACAAGAGATATCACAACAAAATTTATTGTGTAGATAACATGTTGACCAAGTAACAAATGATTAAATTTACAGCATTCTATGAAGCGTGGTTCCTGCCAAAATCAGTACCCAGAGTAGCCGCCGTTGTTGGAGATCACAGCTGCCACACGCCTCGGCATTGATTCAAAGAGACTTTGAATGTGTTCTTGGGGTACAGCAGACCAAGCAGCTTCCACACGTTGCCAAAGTTGATCTGGTGTGACAGCTGGGGATGAACTCTGGGTCAGTCGTTGAGCAACCATGGACCACATGTTTTCTATCGGCGAAAGATCCGGAGAGCGCGCCGGCCAGGGAAGCAATTCAATCTGGTGATTGACGAAGAACCCTTGGACAATGCGTGCCACGTGTGGCCGTGCATTATCCTGCTGAAATATGGCTGTTGGCAAGCCCTGAAGGTAAGAAAGGACAACTGGCTCCAACACCTCGGAGATGTAGCGCTGGCTGGTTAAAGTACCGGCAATGCGTACTAGAGGAGTGCGAGAGAGATATCCGATACCGCCCCATACCATAATACCCGGTGCAGGACCAGTGTGACGGTGCATAATGCAGCTGTTCAGCATCCTCTCTCCACGGTGTCTCCAGACTCGAATCCGACCGTCGTGGTGTTGCATACAGAAGCGTGACTCGTCAGTAAAGAGAATTTCATTCCATTCTGTCGTCCACATCCTTCTTTCATCGCACCATTGGCGGCGGAGACGTCTGTGGTTCCGCGTCAGAGGTAGACAAAGCAACGGACGTCTTGCGGACAGACCATTCTGCTGTAAACGACGTCGAATGGTACGCGCAGACACTGGATGATGCGTTACAGACTGAATCTGCTGTGATATGGTTCGTGATGTGACTGAGCGGTCCGTCACTGCCATGCGTACAATCTGCCTGTCATCACGTGACGTGGTGCACTGAGGTCGATGCGGTCGATCACGTCTGTCCGTCGTACCCTCCTGCACCCAACGATCACATATCCGCATCACAGTTGTTTGGTTTCGTCCAATACGACGACCGATTTCCCTGAAAGATAACCCACAATCTCGGTATGCCACTATCCTTCCTCTGTCAAACTCGGATACTTGATCAAAAGATGATCGTTGTTTCCTACGAGGCATAATTTATCGTTTTTTTGAAAAAAAAGCAAGAAAAACACAATTGCTGTACTTGAAACCGTCGAAATCTCCAAGCCTTAAATAGCGCTTTGAGGTGGCGCCACAGGCGCGCTTGATGTGCGTCTGCGCTGAAATTCTAATCATTTGCATATCTCACCTCAGCTAATGCATGTTGTAAATTTCATATTATTTGCATGCTTCCTTCAGGGTGTTGCATTTACGATGGCCAGCAGTGTATATAAAATGTGTATTCCCTGGGTTTGCTTTACTTACTGGTCGATCTACCCAACATGATTTTACAAATTTAATTTAATGAACAACAATGAATAAACATATAATAATCTAGTTCATTTTGAATTTTTAAAAAATGCGCGCGACAAACAAAAATACTTTGAAGAAAGTGATACCGCAGACTTAAATATTGATTTAGGGATAAATATGTTTTGACAGAAAAATGCGTTTTACGTGAAATCATTTTTATTTTATAATATTATTTTCTCCGGCGCTTCAACTGACAGTATTGAAAGATTGTATGACACATTTCTTTATCTTCGTAATATACGTTGAAAGAAGTTTTATTTTAAAAGAATTTTCTTTTCTACTTTTTGTGACAAAACATCCACATTAAAATCAGCCGCATAAGTAGTTGCTCCTAAATGTCTGACTTCAAATACAATCACTTTCGACTTGTATAAAAATATATCTACTCAGACACATATCTGTTATTTACCTTAGGGATCGACCGATAGTATCGGCAACCGATAGTATCGGCGCCGATACCTCCTATTTTTTCAGGTATCGGTATCGGTTCTTTTAATTCTAAAAGTATCGGGAAAGTATCGGTTTCTGTTGCTTTCATCCATTTTCACCGATACTTTTCAACCGATACTTCGCTTTTCAGAAGAAACCACGCAGGCGCAACACCATTCTAGAATATTTGTTTTGGTAATGAGGTGAGAGGCGTCGTTTCATTGGCACATTTGTTTGCGTGAGTGTTTTCGAACTGTGTTTTTATTTTTTTTAATTCTAACCATCGCTAAATGGATGTCATATCACTAAGTGCGGTCGAAATTATGGAAGAAGAATCGTTAGATGATAGTTTAACAGGACAATCGTCTATTCTCCTAGATTATTTTGAATTGGTGCCCAACACTAAATACTCTATCTGCAAGGATTGCAAAAAACAAATGTCGAGCGGTAGGCTATAATTTTACTTCAGTTTTATAAACGTTTATTTTCTCACTGTGTGGACTCGAAACAGAGTTGATTCATATATGTATATATATATATATATATATATATATATATATATATACACACAATTGAATCTCCCTATAACGAAATCGCTCGGTTCCAATTAAAAAATAGAGAAAATTTCTCATACAGAAAAATTTTCTCAGCTCGCTATAGAGAACATTTCGTTGTACAGAGATTAGAGATTTTTTGCAGTTACTTCAGCAAATATTACAAACTTTTTAGTTAATTCGATGTTTAAAAGTATTGAATTATGACTTTCAATTAAAAATAAATTGGTATTTATTATAAATTTGTTAAACTTACGGTTTCTTACTTTTTGTTGTATAAATGAAATGTTCAAAAGTAAAGAGAATCTATGAATTTAGAGAATAAAATATGTAATGCACTTACGTTTATTTTACTTCAAAATTCTGTTATTATACATTGTTTTGCATTCTGCGATTTTAAATTTTCATAAAAGTATTCACATTTTAAAAGTTTGCTGAAAATAGAGTGAGGCACATTTTCTTCCACTTGGAAATCTCTTTTTAATGGTTTTGAAAGGTTGAAGCATTAAAGTTTGATGTGGTTTTGGTCGTCAAGCGGAGGGCCTTATTATTATATGGGCAAATCGGGACTTTGCCAAGGGCCCCCGACTTGAAAGGGCCCCCAATTTTAAATGTTTTTTATGAAATATTCTTCTGTGTTATATCAAAATTTTATGAAAAATATAACAAATTTCATAGATTGGGGCCCCTAAATCTATCAATGCCCGGTGCCCTGTTGGTCATAATCGGGCGCTGGTGAAGTGTTTTCATTATCGGAGTCAGTTTCACTTTCCTGGACTCCATTTTTATCATCTGTTACTCTTCCACTAAGTGGTCTGTTCAAAAATTAAAATTTTCTTCAAAACTAACAACAACAACAAAAAATCTGCAGTGACTCCATTCGACTTTCCGAACACTTACGATTAAGAACATTACCCTGCTTTGAAATAAATTTTAGTCGATGAATAATTCAAACATATATACCAAACTTAAGCTTAATCGAATGCGCCGTTTAAACGTTAGCGCACTTTCAATAATTTCTCCCCATATGTCATAATGTAAAAGAAATCTTTGTCATAGCCCTGTAGAGAAACTATAAGTCTTATACACATCAAAATCAATACCGGTCTTGTCTTACGATGGTGGTTTATAACATGTATACCCATTTTGAGCTCAATCGAATGTGCCGTTTAAACACTAGCGTACTTTCAAGAATTTCCTCCCATAGGCCATAATGTAAAAGAAATTTTTGTCGTAGCACTGCAGAAAAGCTATAAGTCTGATACACACCAAAATCAATAGAGAAGAACAAAAAAGTTTGGGAACCACTGCTCTAGATCAAGTGTTTCTCAGTTTTAGTTCGAAATGGCCCCCCTTTCGACGATGGCACCCAGACCTTGCTTACCGTGCACGCCGCCCCTTCTCAGAGCTTAGAATTAAAACAGATAAAATTCGTTCATATCAATTACATAAAAACATGTTAACAATGATCATAAAAACAAAAACACTGAAGATCAATTTCATTAAATATGGATACAAATTCAAGTTTTTTTAAGACTTGAAAATTGAATTTAGTTTATCATTTTTGGATTTTTCTTTAACCTTCATTTAATCTCGTCATTTTTAAGCATCTTTTATTTAGACTCTCCAAGGCGTAGCTTGAAAACGAGCAAAAATATTTTTCTTCATATTGTAGCTGTTTCAATGACAAAATTAATAATACTAAAATTATAAACAAAACCTATATGTAAAAATAACTTATTCCTTTTTTGTGTCGCTAAGAAGTTAACTTAACACTGTCGACTCCCGTGAACTTTAATTATGTTGGTCCAGAAGTTAAATGATTCATTTTTAAAACAAAACACACTATCAAAACTACGAATTATCAAGCATTTAATGATTTTATTTTCTATCAGATTAATGAGAGAACGTAGGATTTGTGTATCATTCTGTTTTGAGAAGTGTAATAATTATCAACATCTAATAAATTTTTATATTGTTAATTTAAAAATTTGAAGCTTTATAATTAGTAATAATAATTATTATTTAGTTTATTTCAAATTTTGGGGTAAAAAATATATTTCTTGTGAATAGTATTTGGTTTATATATAAGGAATATCGATGTGTACCTGTTCTTCGTACAGAAAAGATCAAATGCATGGATCATCCGGATTAATTGTGACAACCCTGTCCGGAGAATCAAAATATTCGGATTTTCAAAAAGAACTTAAAAATGATCATATGCGTTCATATTAAAAAGAAATCTTGTTAAAACATTTAATAATTCACTTAGGGTTAAATAATTGGAGCAGGTAAATAAAACCAATAATTAATGTGAACTTATTATACATTTTAAGGGAACAATATCTAAATACATATGTACTTACATTATACTGTACAGTTTATACGTTATCACAATTTAAGTAATCTAAAATAATATTTTCATATGTGAAAGAATTATAATTAAAGAAAATCTAAATAAAACTTGCAAGCTTTGAACTTCAATAAGTTTCATATGTTTACTTTTGTAAGCACAAAATCCAGGCATGAACCAAAAACAAAGACACATACACTAAGAGCGAGCAGGAAGTTGTTTTGGGTTTAATATGGAAACCTTTTATCTGGCTCATAGCAACAATTAGGTGACAAAATAGAGGTTGAGAAAAATTGATTCAAATATTTGCACCAGTCGGCACTGGAAATGGATTCTCTTATTAATATATCCCTTTAACTCCCCCCCGTATTTGTGTTCTGTCAAGCCTAAATGAGGAGCATCTACCTATAGGGAGGAGGGACGGTTGGGCGAAGGACTTTTTAAGGGAGTCTAACGCATATTCACGTAACATCTGTAGAAAATCGCCCAAAACTCTAGACCACTAGATCGACAGCCAAGTGAGGAGAAAGAATTCCGAACCTGCACACTAAGACGCTTCCCAGTGCTCAGCTTTTTATAAATTCGGCCATTCGTCGGCATGATTGAATAGAAAAGAAATACGAGAACTACTACTGTAAATTCACACTTCAATGTATCCACTGCTTTTTCTTTTTAATGCTTTCTACTGGGATCAAATTTCATCATGGAGTTCCTTATTTTAACGAGAACTACACTCTCGTTACAAAAACTGCCCAGAATGCAGATGTAGGTTTAAATGACATTAAATTATGTAAAGTATCGGTATCGGCCGATACCATCACTTAAAAGTATCGGTATCGGCTATTTTTGAAAATGAATTTATAGGTAAAGTATCGGTATCGGTCATCGGCGAAAATGTGGTATCGGTCGATCCCTAATTTACCTTAGTCTTGGAATACTATATGTATATGTATATATATATATATATATATATATATATATATATATATATATACATATATATTTTATCTCGTAAAGTTTTAGCCTGAAGTACAAATTTTTCTTACAGAGCTTACAGGGAGGCGGATAGAGGATTTATTGCAACGTAAATGGAGACCACTAAACGCCTACACAATATGATAGACTACTGCTTTAAAAAATATTCTGCTTACGCTTTACTATTTGATTTCCAGTATATATGGTTTTAAATTTCTGTACGGAGAGATTATAGCGTGCTGTTTTATGGTTTCCAGAAAAACCTTTCGACAACAAATTGGTTTTCTTCATACTCCATATTTTACCGTCGATTATTTTAGACAACAGTGGCGGATTGCTAAATAGGCTAGCTAGGTATAGGAATATATTTTCGATGACGGTAGAATTGGCTGCACTTAGGTTCAGCCTTTAGTTGAGAATAGGCAGTAGTTTTATTTAGCCTACAGGCGAGATTTTTGTGAATCCATTTCTGATAGATAATCATTCATTGCTTCTTGCATTTTTATATATCTCTTGATTTATTTAAGATAAAACTCGTGAACATTGTACTTGTGTCACAAATATTTTAATTTGTCTGAAAACTTGCATAAAATGGAAAAATGCTGCATTTAAGTGACATCTGTTTGAGATTTCGCCAAGCTCAAACTAAAGGCACTGCGAAAATAGCTTTTTAGCTTCGATAATAATCCCTGTGTTCAGATAAGTGGACGAAGAATACCTGTGCTATAATGTTTGACTTAAAATGTTAATTTATTTTATAGATGTAAATCTGTAAACAGATTTTTAACAATTTGTTTGTTAGTCTAATTAATATTCACTCGCACGCACTGATCTTTTATTAAAATAAAAATGCATATACATATACAGGGTAGTTATAACTAAACTTCCCCCATAACAACATTCTTGAGCTGAAATGGGATAGCTGATCGCCCATTTCGGCAAATGGACTATATACAAACTGTGCTCGAAGAAGATTTAGAAAAATTTTAGTTCATAAAATGTCTACTAGGTTGTGCTTTGCAGGGTGAATGATTAGCCAAATTAGTTAATAAATGTCCAAAAACTAATGAATAAATGTTCATACATATCGAATTGTTTGTACATGTCGAATTAGCTATTTCCATTATTAATTTTGCTGTTTTTTCATGCAAAGAGCCACTTTAGGAACACTTTTTATATTATTTTTTTTCCAAAATTCTTTAAAAGCTATAGTCTACGTACGAAATTTGAGTATAATCCGTGCATTTATTTCAGCTGTAGAAGCCTGTTTAGTAAAGTTTAATTATAATCACCCTGTGAAAGTTTAATTATAATCACCCTGTGAACTTTGTAATGACTTACAAAAAATATCACTCTGTAAGAGGAAACAATTACTTTTTACGCAATTTTACAAGATTAAACTAATGGATAAAGCATACGATACGTACGAGAGTAAATTTAATTAACGCCAACTTTCCATATTATAAGTCTGAAACTCAATATTTTGTCCACCTACTCATTGAAATTTCATCAAGACTATCTGATTAATATTCAAGTCTGAAATCGGGAATGGAAAATAGCTTTTAAATTTAGAGCGACCGATATGAAAGCTTTATATAAGAGTTTAATCTTATGCTAATGGAATATAGCCCTACAGCGTGGCCGTGATCACTTAGGCTTACAAAAGAAAAAATCTGGAGTGACTCCACTCGACTTTCCGAACACTTACGATAAAGATCATTACCAAGCATTTAAATAAATTTTAATTGATGAATAATTCAAACATATATATCAAATTGAAACTCAATCGAATGCACCGTTTAAACGCTTGCGCACTTTCAAGAATTTCTCCCCATATGCCATTATGCCATAATATAAAAGAAATTTTTGTCGTAGCCCTGTAGAAAAAAACTATAAGTCTTATACACACCAAAATCAATACCGGTCTTAAGATGGTGATTTATAGCATATATACCCAATTTCAGATCAGTCGAAGCTACCGTTTAAACGCTAGCGCACTTTCAAGAATTTCTTCCCATATGCCATTATGCCATAATATAAAAGAAATTTTTGTCGTAGCCCTGTATAAAAACTATAAGTCTTATACACACCAAAATCAATACCGGTCTTAAGATGCTGATTTATAACATATATACCCAATTTCAGCTCAATCGAAGGTACCGTTTAAACGCTAGCGCACTTTCAAGAATTTCCCCCGATAGGCCATAATGTAAGAGAAATCTTTGTCGTAGCCCTGTAGAAAAACTGTAAGTCCTATACACACCAAAATCAATACCGGTCTTGCGACGGTGGTTTATGACATATATATCCAATTTGAGCTCAATCGAATGCTCCGTTCAGGAGCTATCTTGTTCACTCACATACACACAAACACACACACACACACATACACACATACATACATACATCTCGTAAAAATAGCATAAATGGATTCAGAAGCCCTCAAAACGTGTAAAAACACCAAAATCTCGAAGTCGAATTTTTTCATGATTACAATACTTTCCTTACATGGTACATGTTCGGAAAGTAAAAAGGAACAAACTAAAAATTGTCAGACGGGACAGTATGGATTTACACACTCACAATTTATTTTACATGTCACCCTTTACACACAAATGCCATGATGTTTTAGTATACTGGATGATTTTAAAAAAATGGACGTTTATATTCTGTAATTGTTCTTAATCAGACAAATTTAAATGCTTTATACTGTAGCTTTCATAAAACAGAAAAAAACGTTAAGAAAGAAAAATAATTATATATCTTATCTGTATGCATATGGGTTGAATCTATGCTCCATTTTGATGTTTTTTAATTCCATCTGTTCCCTAGGGCACAGACAGGGCCGGCCCAAGGGGGTTGCGAATGTAGGCGATCGCCTAAGGCCCCGCGCTTATAGAGCCCCCGCTCCTGGGCCATTTTATTGCTATCTCATAAGACATGATAGAGAAGAGGCCCCGCTCTTGTGCTTCGCCTGGGGCCCCGCACGCCCCTCGGGCCGTCTCTGGCACAGAAAAAAACATTCCAAAAATGCATGAGCGGTGGACACGAACGCGAAAAAGAAAATTTCGTTCTGAAATTTTTAAAAAACGAATACACAAATCGTCGTTGCCAACGGCAAAATTGAGAAATGTTATGCCAACAAAATGCTTGCGAAAAACACTTGCTTACGTCATTCACTTCAGCATGATTTACTTATTGTTTTTATTTTTAATTTTTTTTAGTATGTCCAAGGAACAGAAAAAAATCGTTGCTACAAGCCCCATCTGTATGACTGACAAATATTGCAGTTTTTACTGTAATTAGGTCTAAATTACATACTATCTGTCATGCTATTGACAGATAATTTTGATGACTGACAACGTTTTGAATGTTGTCAGTCATGAAGTATAAATATGATTTCTATAAAAATACTTGTGAGAGTTGCATAGTTACACGAGAATCCTGTACTTTTTGGCACATCTTTTCCCGTAAAAATTGTCAGGATTATTTTTAACAGCACTGGCATCCGATGAAAATTGGAAGTACACGATGGTATACATGCGATACATTGATATAGAAGAACAACTGGATAGACTGCCAATGCTTAAAAAAAGGGCAGCTGTTGCTATCGCTCGATTTAACTGCCAGCAACATGGCGGATGCTCGAATAATTCATCGCGTGCCATAGATCTAGAGGCCATTTTTGATACAGCAGGCTGTGCGGCCGTACCTTTTCCCCTTTTTTCAGCATTTAGAAATGGTTGAGTTTCAAAGGGATATAATGCAGTAGCGTAGCCAGGATATCTTTCAGAGATGGCTGAAAACTCTAAAACACAGAATTCAATGTAGTCTGTACTTCAGTATTTTTTTTCTTGGGGATAGGGGAGATGGGTTCCCTTTATTTTACCTAAAAGTACTAAAAAAAGAGGGAGATCATAAAGAAGAAATTCATAAATCGAATTTAAAATCATTGCAGTTTGAAAAACATACGTTAGAAAAAAACTTTTAAATTTGTCTTAAATCTGTAGATGAACCTCAGTTTTCTCAAACGAGCTTTCAAATATATATACATCAAGTTTTTTTTTTTTTTATATATCCAAGAATATGTAATTTTCTCTATACCTTATATTTACCCATTTCGGGGGGTTGCTGCAGCCCTTTCACTCACCACCTTGGCTACGCCCCTGATATAACGATTGCGTTCGCAAATGATTTATACTGAATCAAAACACACGGTTCCTAAATATCTCTATTTAATGCTCTTTTTAACGTTCATTTTGAAATTAGAAGAAAAACTCGTTTTAGACAGAGACACATATAAAGAAATTATACGCACTCTACGGGTTCAACAAGAGCATTTTAAAGTACAGATTCATCGAAAAATATTTTAGAAAATTAATTTATAAAGTACAGGAATTATATAATGACAATAATTTTCTTTTATGTATTTTTCTTTTGAGAAAGAAAAATAAGAATAACCATGATAGATTGACAAAGCACTGTTGCATCTGAAAAGTTTTCAATTATAGTCACCGTCTACAAAAACACTCATTACAATACCGGAAAAGAAATTTTCATTCTTGAAACTAAAACGGATACTCTAAAAGTTTTATGATTCATAACTTGTTGAATCCCGAGAGAACTATTTTCAAATTCGTGTATGCAGTAGCTCTGCTGGGAGTCAAAATTTCGGAAACTCCAGTCTATTAATTTTCGACTGGTGGTAAATCTCTTTACACCATACTTCTAGTTTATACTTTTAAGAGTTTTTCAAAACTCTTTCTTAAGGTTTGTCTGGTTTAAAAGATCTTAAGTTTGGTTTCGAAATTTCGACACAGAGAGATCAAAATAATCTTAAAAGTTTACTGGAGAGTATTTCTCTTTTATATCTTGGGTCGAAACTAGAGTTCGTGTAATCGTAATCGATTACAATCGATTACACATTTTTGTGCAATTGTAATCTAGGCATAATCTACAAAATTAGTTTTACGAATAATCTAATGTAATCGTAATCTGAAAATTCAAACCCCCGTGTTCTCGTAATCTAATTATAATCTAGAAATTTAATTTCCTAAATAATCGCTGTATAGTCTTAATCATCTAAGCATACCGTAATCGTAATCGCTTGAGACGATTACTGGATTACATTCGCTCAGTTTTAGATTTTATGTCAGATGAAGATAAATAGAAGAAAACGCATTAAGCTGTGTGGAAGTCTTTGTAATAATTTGAATGTTCATGTTACACTGAGATTAGAGACTTTTTTTAGCATTTTGAGACTGTCAAAAGCAGAAACCCAGCGAAATTTAGCAAAGACTTCACACACAGCTTAATGCATTTTCTTCTATTATCTTCATCTAACATAAAAGCTGTAATAATTTGAATGTTCATGTTACACAGAGATCAAAGACTTCTTTTAACATTTTGAGACTGTCAAAAGCAGAAGCCCAGAGAAATTTAGCAAACACGTAAAGCCGAAAGTTATCCTTTCTGTGGCGAGCATTGCTTCTTCTCAGCGGTTCTCTCTTGCCCTAGGAAAACATTTATAGATCTGTGGGAGGGGCAGCAACGATGGAGACAGAAATGAGTTAATTTCAGCTGTTGTATTATTGCAGGGCACTGCTTAAACAGGTTAAATCTGCATTAAAAGATCCTTTTATGCGTGTTATTTTACAAAGATTTAATTACTTTTCTTTTAAACACTAGTTTCTTTTGCGTGTTTTTTGTCAATTAGTTCTGTTCTCTACAAAAATTATAAAAGTTATAAATGTTCACAAATATGATTTTTAATCGTAATTTAATCGTAATCTCATCATGCGTAATCCAAAAATTTTATTGGTTTAATTATTGTAATGTAATCGTAATAGACAAAATAAATATTTGGGATTACTGTAATCTAATCGCTGTCGATAAAATTAATTTTTTGGGATTAATGTAATTTAATCGTAGTCACTTGAAAAAGGAAAACACTCCCAATCGTAATGTATTTCGCACCCGCGTTATCATTTCAAAATCTGTGCGTTTGCAACTATATTTTTTACACATAATTCTAGAATTTAGATATATTTTCTTTTCTCTTTTCAAATAATTTTTGCTTGATGAATCCATCTAGTTAACGAAAAACATTAACAAACCTAGTGTTAGCGATATGCTGTTTACAATTTTTTTGTTTGTATGCCAATGATAGATTGCTTATCTATGATGATAGGTCGAAATGTGTCTGAAAATACCTGTTGATGGGAATAAAAATCACTTCCTCTTTATTCAAAAGTGCTTATAAACTAAGTTTGTCATTATGTCTATCTCTCAGTACACTAACAGCGGTAAAGATATTTCAATGTCACAAAATTTACATCTCCTGCTATTTTATTAGCTAATGGTCAGACCATGGTTGGTGGACGGTCGTGTGTCAGTATTAAAATTGTCACCGAACTTGACGACTTTTGGCGTTATATCGCGATATATGGCGCCAGAAATACTTTTCGAATAATGAAGTCCGGATTGGCGATATCTTCTGCTACTTGTTAGGAGATACCGCCAAGGCATGTTTGGTAATATCTTCAAAATTCGGCAAGAAATTATATAGATTTCATAAAATTTCAGTAGGTATCTTCTGAGAGCTACAAAATGTTAACTTAACGCGTAGAATATTAATTTTAGATTTAACTTATTATATATATTCCCAGGCAGCACAAGAATGTTCTATGAACGTGTTGTAACGTTCAGAATAGTAAGAAAAGCGTTCAGGTAAAGTTTTTACGTTCTGTATAACGTTCTAAAATTGTACTAAGCTATATTTTGCCAAAAACTGTGAATAAATAACTTCTTACTGGATGTGCAACAGGGGTTTTAATGATGCCGTTCTAAAGCAATGCCTAATAACTGGTTCTATCTGACGTGCAGCAGAAGTGCTGGTATTACCGTTCAAAAGCTATGCCTATTAGCACGTTTTATTCGACGTATAACATAAGTGCTGTTGATACCGTTCAAAAGTTATGCCTGATAACCCGTCCTACTTGACGTGCATCAGAAGTTATGGTGAAACCGTTTAAAAGCAGTGCTCATAAATCGTTATACTCAACGCATAACTAAAATACTAGTGGTACTAAGTTTAAAAGCAATGTTTAATAACACGTTCTACTATACGCGTTGAATTTAGTATCATTTGAAAAATATGCGCATTCAGTATATGCCATTTCTCTCATGGCAATATCAGAAAGAATGTAATTTTACACTCTCTCCGCGTGGAGTTTCTCCAATATTTTTAATATCCCCCGGAAATCCGATGATTAACAAAAAAAAAAACTCCGATTATTTTGTCTTCAAAATTTATTTACAAAAGTAGGGAGAAATTTTCAATCTTCATCCTTTTTCTAAATGACATTCTTTTACTGAGCATTCCTTTATTGAAGTCGCCAACGCCTAATGATTAAAAATTAACCTTTACTTTTGCATATCTTTAATTGAATTTAGTTATTTAAATTCATTTATAATTTTCTTTAGGCTTCAATTGATTTTTTAAGTTAAGTCTAATTAAAATATGTAATTTAAAGTGTGTTTGTAAAATATTTATCAATGAAAATTATAACATGGCTACTTGTGCAGACAGCCGTCTTCTAACATGGTATTTTACTAGTTTAAAATAGTTGTTTTAGTTACTACTACAGTATTGTGTATGATTATCACACTTACATAAAGTGCTTTGACTAATCTCTCTCTCTCTCTTTTTTTTTTGTGTGTGTGTGTATGTCGGAATGTCGAAATTAAGAGTAAAATGTGAAATTGCCCTAAAATTTGGAAATTAATGTTTGAAATGATTTTTTTATGAATTCTCCTCCCCCCTTTTTTCCCACCTTACAGTGCCATATAATATTTTGTATTATGCAAAAATGCTCATATATTTTAGAAGCTAAACAATTAAACAGATTGTGGCGTTTTGGACTCGCCACAAGTGCTAAACAGGAAACACAAACAAAATTGAAGAGACTCGAGACAGGAATTGAGGTTTTTGTTTAACGTTGATTATTAAAATACACATTTACAAACATTGACTGCATTCTGCAGACTTAAATACAAGCATCAACTTCCGCTCTGGAATTCGGGAACTCTCGTCCCTCTGAGTGCCGATCTCTGTTCGACCTCCTCGAACAGTCTCCAAAACGACTCTGAGCTCTCTGTCAGCGCCCAGCCTAGGGTTTCCACATTCGTGTGGGGTCGGTCGGCAAAAATCAAAAGGCCTCGCCTCCGATCTTCCTCCAAGCCCCCTGTGCGTTCGCACTCGTCGTGTGGGGTCGGTCGGCAAAATCAAAAGACCCCCTTTGCTCTTGGAATGTGCACTGGTCAAGTGTGCTTTCCGCATCGTGGGAAACACATCGAGTCCTTGGTACATTTCTGGGCTGAGTAGTAACTTGTCACAAGATCTATTTTTGGCTGGTATTAAAAAAAATATTATTTTCGATTAAAGAAGTTTAATGCATAACCTGAAAAATTCTGTTTCATATACCTGTATAAACTACAAAAGAAAGCATGACAATTTCAATATAAATATTTAAAAGAGATTTACTTTTTATTTATCAATCTCTAAAAGTAAATTAAATTAAAATAAAACTAAAATGACAATGTAAATTAATATTAAATTATTAAAACAGAAAAAAGGCATTAAACCTATGCTTGGAAAAAATTAACTCATCTATCATAGGTATCTTATCAAAATAGATATCTTAAATAAAATAAAAAAAGTATGCATTTCTTTTTGAAAATAATCTGCAATTATAGATACATTAATGAATGTGCCATGGTCGAAATTTATTCATTTCTGCCAGTAGTGCATACATAAAAAGAATATTTTAACTTTTTACAATTTAAGTGTCTTTTTTTATGTACATAAATATAAAGATATTTAGTTCTTGTAAATTAAAAGTCAATTATTAAAAGAGACTTTAATGATGTGTGAAACATGTTTGCAATGTATTGTTCTGATGTCAAATAAAAAAAATGAAAAAACGCACTTGATAACTATATTCATGTTTAGTGCCGGATATCCGATAGAATATCCGGCAACCAAAGGAGCTTCGGATATACGATATCCGGCGGAATCACTATCTGTTACATTCCTATTTTTAAATCTAATCATTATTTATGCTGAGGCAATATTTAAAAATATATCCAAATAATAAAATGGGCAAGTAACTGGCTTATACAAATTCCTGTCTTAACGCTGTGTAGGTGGCATAAATATACTGAAGCCATATAATTGCTGTTAGAAATGATATGAAAGAATTCTATTTCTGTAAAATTTCATTTAAAAAAGAGGCAATACTTCGCAGACGGAAATATATTTCCGCATTTTATGTCTAGCTTACGGATTTTAAATCATAGAAATACTGCCACTTAGAAAAAAGGAGATTTTTATTACAGCTGACCTTGAATATGAAATATATCGCAGATTTTTAAGGAATTCAATCTGCTTCCTTCCTGTTTCTACAATTCTGTAGGTTTCTTTTCAGATAAATATTTATGGTCTTTATCGACGATATTCAGTCACCATTTACGATATCTTTCTTAGAAAGAAGAAAGTTAAATTGATGAATAAAATGATATTAATATTTGTAAAACAGCTTTATTTTTTTTTTGCTTTTTCTTTTATGCTAAGCAAAAGTATTTTCCCTTTAAATACAAACTTAAAGCTATACTCTTCTACAAATGGCAAAAATAGAGTATATTTCTTTTATTATTTTACTTTATACATAATTTTACTACTTAATCCTCTCTAAGTTAAACATATGAAACACTGAAAATTTATGTCACACGTTTTTAAGGATATCGAACCTTTCCTTTTCCTACAAGTTATTAGGTTTTTTTCTGGTTAATATTAATAATCATTATTGAAATCATTCAGTTCGCCATTTACGGTATTTCAAAAAGAAAGGAAAAATAATTTCTGATTAAGTTAATGAATAAAATGCAATTATTATTTTTAAAATAGTTTCGTTTTAACCTTTTACTGAATTGAAAGCCAAAATAGTCTCATTTTAAGTACAAACTACAAACATAATATACTGTACTCTTATACAAATGGCAAAAATAGGGAATATTTTTTATTTATATTGTTATATACCTAAGTTTACTGATTAAATCACTCTCAGTTGAAAACATCAAAAAAGCCATTTTCTAATTTAACAAGTTAGTTACCATAAGCATCACCCATATTTCAGAGTAGGTACCTCTCCTTTTTAATAGAATGCGATAAACGTAACCTGTTACTAATGGCCATAAAAGAAAAGCGTTTAAGCATAGAAACAAGATTTATGTTGCATAAATAAACCCACAAGCAATGGACATTAAAAATAGAAGAAATGTAAAAAAGAATGATTCTCTAAGAACAGCGTTTTCCAACCGGTGGGGCGTGCCTTCCGAGGGGTGAGCACAGCGTTTGCAGGGGAGATCGAGAAAAATAGCTCAAGAGCAAGTGATAAAGCATGTATTACATTATTTTGTAGAAAAGGCAAATGAATGTTCATTATTGAAGAATAAAAAACTTAATGTATGCTGAAAAATGTGACGGGGGCGCCGTAGTAAGTTAGCTTTGGTTGGTGGGCGTGGCGTTATAAGGTTGGGAACCGCTGCTCAAGATAATACAAGAGAAACTTTCTGTGCAATAGAGATACATCAAAATTAATGCCTACAGATGCTAGAAATGAGAAACACTTTTACGGTTTATTTGTTTTGTTTGATGTTCAGTATGCATGTTTAGTTTTTTATGTTTATGCTTTTATGTGATTCTCAAGTTTTCCAGAATCATTCAACAATATCTTGACTGTACAGGAGCAGAGAAAGAAGATTGTGTGTGCGACTTTTGTAAATAGACTCGAAGCAGAAATGATTTGAACATAATTTTAAAAGTAAAGTTCTAAAGCTGAAAATAACTGCGTTTTAGGAAGTATAATTAATCTTTCAACGGTTTAAACCATCTAATCCATATTACCGGACTATTCCATGTTAACCTCCAAATTTAATTTTTTTATGCAAAATTTTTCTATAACAACAAAATAACTGGTATTTTTCTTTACAAGTTACATTTCACTGCAATTAGTTATAGTATGTACTGATAATGATTTTGGGGATTTTATGTTAAAACCTGTAAAGTTATATTCTGAAACGAAATTGGTATTTCGTAATACCCTCCTCTCCTGTATTAGTTTTTAGATTTTTTTCTGGAAAATACTTTACGCAAAATGTTTTGCAGCATATTGTGATGAATAGCTTAATAATATAGTATTACTTTAATCAATTTAACATCTTAAATATGCTGCATTTTCAGAACATTTCATTAGTCAAGCGAAAATACAAGAAACGGCCTATGCAATTTCCAATCCCCCCCCCCCCTAAAAAAGTTTGTTAGATTTTATCGATCCCTTTTTTCCAGTATTACTTGCACAGTATTTCCCTTGAGCTAGAATTTCTTTACATGAATTTCATAACACATTCAGCATGTTTATGGAAATAAAAATATGACGCGAACGTGTTTAATTGAAAATAAAAGTATGATTTCGTTGGATTTACAGGAGACAGAAAATAATCCATATATATGTATGCATATTTGAATTTATATTGTAGTTGATTTTTTTAAAGAAAATAACCCATGGACATACATACCGAATTTTGAAGAGATAACTTGCTTTATCTTTAGGAAATACTGATTTAGAAGAACCCTGACCGACTCTTAACTATGACTATCGGATTTGTTTGACAAAAAGGAAGTCTTTCATTGTGTTTTGGGCACATTTTTTATTTCCAGCAAACGTGCAATTTAAACTTTATCTAGCATTGACATCTATTTTCACAATAGTAAAATAGACATTGCTAACATTAGTCCGGTATGTAGAAGTTGAAATCGTCTATTCAACAGATTTTTTCTTAAATTTATCCCGTGTTCCATTAAAAATTTGCTATTTAAATACTATAAAGTGGCATTGAAATGTTATTTGCATAGGATTCCCAGAATAGAATATAGATGCAATACTGTCTTAATATTTTTCTTGTGAATCCATTGAATAAAGAATATTCGGGTTCACCATAGTGCATTCGGCTTTTCAGAGCTTCAGTTAACGGAAAGATGGGATGTTGGAGAGTTGAAGCCCATCCGGAGCACCAAATAACTATACGCCAAATATATATAAACTATAAACTTACATTATATTTTCTCATTTACTTAAATTATTTATTAAATGAAGTTTTTTTAATGTATTTATTGTCTTTTTTACCCTAGTGTTTATACACTTCGCACAAACGTTTCACATATGCCATTGTGGATGTGTTCAAGTGCAGCCTATGTCTTTTTTTTTTTTTTATGAGTTGGGGAATAGTAAGTATAGTTAGTTAGATGAGAATGATTTCAATACTAATCAGTAATAAATATAATACTAAGAGGTTTTAGAAAACATTAGTATTCGAAAAAACTTTTTTTTATGATTTCTTTCCCAGTGAGTATAAACTGACGAAAAGTCTGGGAGCATAAATGGCAGAAGTAAATTGCGAATGCAAACGTCAAATTATCATCAAGAAAATGCGACGGTATGTTGATTTATTTACATAAGCCAATCGATAGTGGAGGATTGAAATAGATAATTTTGTAAACTCTCTCAACTCATCCCTCATACATAGGTTGCATTACTACAGCCACTAGCACCAAACCTCAGAACTCATAATCTAGCTCATATTCAGTATTAGTGGCTTACGAATGACATGCATAAATATGTAGCAATAGCACCATTCTATTGGGAATTTCATTTGAGGATATTACTTCACAAATCAATCTTTGCCCAGTATTCCCAGAAAGGTTTGACTTGTTTTGCGCTATCAGGCAATATTAATCTGGAAATGGATCAGATAAATTTTTCAACAACAGGGCAGCTTGACTTTCTCGAAGGCCAACAAAGACAGATGTGGATTAACGGTTAGCTCAGCTTCTGCCTTCCTGTCACTGTATGGTGTTAAGGCAAACCTACGCAAAGAGTATCTCTCTAGGAAGGGTGCCTTGGGCAGACGATATTTAAAGGGGTTCTAATGCCGCTTTCCTGCTACACTTAAAAAGTAATGGTACGTGCAAGAAGACTCATTAATCAATGTGTCATTAGTAAGTTATTATAACCCAATGTATAAAATAAAAGGAAGAAATTGAGTTGAATGAATGCAGTTGTCTGAAAGATTTTTACTGAATTTACTTTATTCCGTTTCTTAAAAGTGTAATAAAACTGATGAAAGTCAAATGGATAAATTTAAGTTTCATCATACATAAGTCATTTTATCAGTTGCAATTAGAATTTTATTTAATTAGGCTTATATGCGCAGCTTACAATATTTAATTACCGCTGAAATAGCATGAACGACATATTGTCTAAAACTAAAAATTAATAAATCTTAAATAAATAATTAATAAATGAATAAAACTATTGAAGAGCTTTGTAAAATAACACACACAAATAAAAACTACAGCAAGACGATCGTTTTGGGTGGTACAAAAGGTCCACTTTTTTTCAGCTGCAAAAAGTTCAGCCATCCACACAGACAGAAAGTCTGATCTTATTTTCCAGCTTGTATGGATGATAAAACTTTTAACCACACGAAGCGATTGATCTGTGATATTTCTTATTTATGTGTATAATTTTGCAAAGTTCTTAATTAATTTTAACTTTTGAACTCCAGTTTTGGAGTGTTCTTTTTAAATCTTTGAACATTATTTTGCTATAAAAAAATTTCAATCAAAAATATCTTTGTAAGTAGCATTTGAAAAATTAAAAATAGATATGTTGCAACACTCTTAATAAAGCTTTCTAAAATGTTGAATTCTTTCTGTCATCGAAATAAGACAAAAATATTTCTGTATATACATATCGAAAGTTAAAATTACGTACCCTGAAAAAAGTTAACACCCTAATACCCACTATGAGAAATTCCCAGGGAAAAAAAATGTTCCAATGGTGTACTTTTGAGTCAAATAATGAAAATATAATAAAAATTGTGAAAAAAGCTATTTTTATATGTTTTTTCAATGATATCACTATGATTTAAAAAGTCTTCTAAACATTCTAAATGAAACTTTTTAAAAATTTATTTTGTATCTAGTGAACAAGCATATATTTTCTTACACATAAATGACAATTATCGATTTTTTTCTTATTAAATTTTATTAAAATAGTAGAAAAACTTGATACTAGAAGATGTTGCAAGTAGAACAAAAGAGTATAAACATGTTGCTTCTAAAATATTTTAATATTTTCCACCCATTAATGCTGGTATCTGTGGACAGAAACTACTACTATTATTAATTAAAGCCACAGTTAATGGTTTTGTGACTTCAAAATTACGTTTCGGAACATTTTTACAGTAACAAAAATAGCGTTTAAAGGATGGTAGTGTGTTTGATACCATGCGCGGCATTAGGGGGTTAATGCTTTTCCTTAGCTAAAAGTTTATTATTTAATTATTCTACTTTCATATTGACCTCCAAACTGCGAGATTCTGAACAGATATCGTTATATAAGAGGCAGTCAAATTAAAACTCGGCTGACGACATAAGTAACCAGAAGTTAGCAACGCAAGTAGGTGTGTTGATAGAAATGTCCTCTACTGGGAATCGGGGAAGAAAAACGCAATTCACCTCAGCCATTTGCCTTCTCTTCTAAAGTGAGGTCAACGAGTCTCACGTGCGGCCGACAACACTATGGAAAGCGGAACAGCGACTACCCAGGAAAGCGGAACAGCGTCTGAGGACAATTAGCACTCAACGATTCATGACGACTTCGAGAAAATTGTAGCCGGCATAAACTCTAAAAGTTCCAGGAATGGTGAGGGGTAGCGTCATTCCGTTGCGCGATAATGCCCACCTACGTGTTACGAAGGTTGTTTCGACTATGCTGCAGAAATTTCGCTTTGATTTCTATATTTTTTGAGCCCTTATGAAAGAAATTCATGGCCGTCAATTTGCTTCCAATGAAGAGGTGCAAGCCTGCGTACAATAATGGTTCCGTAGTCAGCAGCAGACGTTTATGCATTTAACTTTTTGTCTTACCGTGGAATAAATGTACGAACAGTTACAGCGATTGCTTTTGAAATAACAAATAGTTTACTCTTTTTTTCTTCTCATCCATCTCGTTTCTATTTGATTGCTCCTTAAATAATACTCTAATCATTCACGAACTATTCACAATACATAAATAATTCTAAAAGTTCAAGAGCTGAATTACTTTGTTACTTGAAGGAAAATTTTATTGTATGAGTTTTACATTACATTAAAAAAAACTGTAAATTTCATGGTTGGGTTAATTACATACTATTCCACGCAATATAAAAAGAAAGAAATATTTAGATTTCATATATCTTTTGTTCGTTACAGCAGCACAAAATCTCTACGATGAGCAGATTTTATTAAAGTAATGAAATATCATTTCATTACTTAAAAATGTGGAAAATTAAAGGCACGTTTTTCAATAAATTAAAAAAAAAGAAATGTTTTAGATTCTTTAGAGTAGGATTTTTTAATGAGCATAATACTGAAGAATAATGAATGAAGAAATTACATTTATATTGAAAGAAAATCATTGTTTTAAAACATATTTTAAAACGTCACTTTCTGAAAGTAATTAAACATAAAAACCCTTAATCGAAGTTTCAAAATTCTTTGAAAGAGTACTGTGTTTTATTACTACTACATCTTGTCTCATATAGGCCATGTTTTTTTATTGAAGACTCTCAAATTGTGGACTTTAAATTAGTAAAAATTCAAGTAATGTCGGAAACAAATTTATTTGAAAACTCATATAATTATAGTCTCTTTTTTTTAATATTATCTTGATTAAACAGTGTTTGCGAGTAATCTTTTCTGTAGAAAAAAAAAGTCTTTTTCTCTGTTAAAGACAAAATTTCTTTTTTTTTTCTTATTAACTATAACTGTGCCCAATATTTAATAAGGAAATAAAAAATAGATCAAATCAAAACTAATTATTCTTGTTAAAAAATTAATGCTGCTCCTTACTATATCTTGATAGCAGCGATACAATGTAACAACATTGGATACGTTGCATTATTTTAAGAGGAATGGAGATTTTTTGGAAACCTATTTTTTTCCTTCAACGGACGGGTACTTGCCGATTAGTCATTGTCCACTACAACTGACCGAAGGTATTGTGATCATTTTATTATGGGGGCACCCAATGGGCGGACTACGTTACCCCTTATGAAGGGTCGAACAAGTTAACACCCACGTTCAGGGCGGGATTCGAATCCGGACCCAATGGAGGCGTGATCGAATGGTTCTTAAGCCACTACACCATCTGGGCGGCGAGCGTTTTTAGATGCAGAATAACCAGAAAATGTTTGCTTTTGTTTAAATGAAATGCTTACAACTCGTAAAAGGAAATACTAGAAAACTTTAAGAATGCATTCTTTTCTTTGACTCCTAATTTGATTTTATTAAGTTAATTAATATACTTTTTTAATAACATACATATAACTAAAAATAATAATAAATTGACTTGACTCATGTTTTCCTCAAGATAACTTTTTAAAAATATACAGAGGAATCTATAATCTCATATAAAATGAAAATTAAATATTACATTTATTCTGTAAACGGCAAGTTTTAAAATTACCTAACATTTTTATCTTTTAAGTTTCGCACAATTTAAAAATTTGAAAGTATTAGGATTTATCTTGCTATGAAATAAAATCGTTAGGTCCTATTATGAAATCTGAGGTTCAGAGGATAAGGATCCATGTGTACAACCTACCTGTAAAGTTTTATAACCTTTTAAAAAATCTTTTGGGAAAGTTTAAAAATAAATCTAAAAAAATCGAATTTGTTTAACGAGAAAATCAAGGTTAGTTTTTACTCGTTTCAATTGCTGCGGTCCTTTCGATTCCAATGTGGTTTGTTTTAAAATATTCCTAACAGTTGGAATTATTTTTTAAAAAGATTCCTTAAAATTATCTTTTTTTTACATTCAAAGTTAAAGTTCAAAGGACGTAACAAGACAAGAAAGGTTATGACAAGCGCTTCCAACAGTGTTATTTATACATATGCTATTCCGCTATGAAAAACTGTCCGTTTCTGGTCATACCTGAAAGGTTTGGTTTGGTTTGTGGGATTACGGCCGATTAGCTACGCGTGGGCTCTAGGCCGATGGGTGGGGTGCCCTCCGTGGGGGTCTTTCTAAGGGGACTTCACCCGTATTTACGCTAAGTTTCGGAGAAAACCACGGAAAACTCCGAACGGTTAGGTCAACGGGCGCGCGATGGGACCCGAACCCTGGACCTTCACACTTCGCCCGTCTACCATTTCCAGTGACATAAGCACTGTGCCACGGTGAGGACATACCCTGAAAGGAATGTCGACATATATTCTCCTGTTGTTGTACATGCTGCTTTAGTGGATTGATCTTTAAATGCTTTACAAAACCCAGCGGAGCATTGAAATATTAAAAGTATTAGAACCTTCACGAAGAATTTTGGTATCAAAACCAGTTCAATCCATTTTTTAAAAATTTTACAGGAGAGACGGAAATCATTTCACGATCTACCCATTTAGTTTTCGCAGAATTTATTTTCGTTTGAACAACCTATAGTATACTGTTCCAAATCATTTTTCTGTTTTAAACTAGCAGTACTACCTAATTTTATTTATAAATAAAAATAATTGAGATTGAGGTGGTTTTGGAAAAAATGGGTACACCCCTCCTCCTTCCTTTCAAATTTCACTTAAATTCATGTAATATCTCGATTTTAAACTATTTATTAAGCTGTAACTAAAAATTATAAGTTAATAAATCAAATTATGTGGATTTCAATAATTCATGTCAAATTCAATTACCCAAATTCATGTGAGTAGCCGGTGTCCCGCGTGGTGGCCTTCAGTGTAAGCATGGATTGACCTGGTTTCGAAATAAAACTGGCATTTGAATTTGACAACAGTTTTGACCAGATTGAGTTAGATTCGTTCAATCGCTTTTGTAGTATAATACTTTCGAGCATCAAATTCACAAAAGAAACTTTTGAAAATTTATGGATTGATCTAGTTTTGATACTAAGCGCCTCATATAAACGTCATCGGAATTTATAGATATCTAAAACTGATGTACGGAAAGAAAGGCAAATTTAAACCATGAACAATTTTGAGGTTTGTAGGAAAAATCGTCACGTTTAAATGTCAAGAAATACATTACCTTATACATCTGGATACAAAATTTTTGATTTATGTAATTTATTTAAATAGAATTATTCTGTTTATTATAATGGCTTTTAAGTGACAATACTGTAGCATTCAAGAAATTATTTTACCTGTCAAACTAAACATTACATATTTAAATGCATGCTGAGGTGTTTTTTTTTCTGCATTATAGAACAGGCTTATTTCCAGCTGAAACTTTCTAAAGAAATTATTTTAACATATGAAACTTAATTAGAGAAAATTGTATTTTGCAATAATCATGATTTGTTGTACTTAAATATTTGTGTGCTGACAGGCGAAAAGTGCAAACTTTAGTGTTCTTAGAATTATAATGCTGCATTCTGATTACACCAACGAAAAATAAAGCGTGTTGTGCATGTCGCAGAAATTTATTATTTATGTGTTCATTGCTACACGTATTTTGAAACTGGAAAGCATATGATTAGATTTAAGTAGATGGGCAATTCTTAATTTATTATTTTGTTAGATGTACACAAATGCATTTAATTTACATGGAAGCTTGAATCTAATAACGGAATTCGTCTTCTAAAGAGTGAAGTGAGAGCCGAACAAGCACACGCCCAAATGAGTAAGCATTCAGGTGATTTTACACTTTAATGAAATTAAGATTTCTTCTGCCCAAAATAATTTAGGTAAAACGGATAATTTTCTTCAACTAAAATGACTGAATATATCCATATCTCAAATGGTTAAACACTCTGACTGGCGTTCAAAACATTGGAAGATACTATTTGCTCTTTCCTCTGTAATCTTTAATACATAGGGGAAGGTGGCCGAAAATGATCCTAGCGGATAAAACGATCCACGTATGTTTTTTTTTTTTTTTTAGATTACAGGTAGCGATATCTATTGGAATACACATAAACTAGTTGTTTCAAGTGAAGAAGAAGCAATGGTGGCATTTAAGCGATCAGCGTATTTCATGTCTCAGTAGAATTCTTCAAAAACTGGGTTTTATCATATCGCTTATAAGATAAACACTAACTTTCCTATTTATTTAGAAATACAGTTTTTAATGATATGTCTTGGTTTACTAAATAGAGTTTATTTTTAGATGAGAATTACAATTGCGAAGTTTGTTATATTTTTTGGCGTGTTCCAGTAATACGACCCAAACTGGGAAGCCATATTGCCGGGTAAAAAGATCCCTCAACTGAAAAAACTCCAGTACCGGGTCCTAGGCGTCATGGCAGCTCTTCTCAAATGCGTGACTTTCCAATGCATTATTTTATTTCTGAGTTTATTGTAGGCCATAATTTTTTAATTATAATTTTTAAATATTCCATTTTACTGTTTGTGTCTCTTTTTTATTTTAAAATTTTCATTAACTAAATTAATGCATACTATCTAATTGTAAAATTTATTTTATAACGTTATGTATAGTCATAATTGCTTTTATATCTTTCATTTTGTCAATAAAAAACAATTTCAAATTAATTTCAAATCTAGGATCATTTTCCCCTCGGGTTGAATGCAAAATGATCCTATTGACACTTTCTAAAAGTTCTATTTTTCATTACTCTTTGTGCTTTTAAAATGTTACTAAAATATGTTTATGATGTAAAATATAGTGTAAAATATGATAGCAAAGGGCCAAAGTTCTATCTAAACATTTATGTTACTCTATGCAAGTTTTAACCTTAAGAAGATCGTTTTGGGCCACCTTCCCCTTACAGTATAGAACTTCTTCAACATTTTATATCAACCATGTATATTAATTGCTTATTCTCAATTTCAGTTTGCGTACACCCTAAAAAAATGTCTCTTTAAAGAATAAATTAAATAGATACAAAGATGAGATAAGATGAAATAAAGTTGAATAAAACAGAGTAAGAGAGAGAGAGAGTTGTTAGTTTTTTCAGTAAGCGACAAGAAAAAAACTTTTACTCCAAAGAAATATTTGCATTAAATACAGTGGTAAACTGAAAATTAAAAAAAAGAGAGAGATTAATGCATACACTGTCAAAATGAACTCGGAATATCTTTTTAGATTTTCTAATAAAGGATGTCTGTCCCCTCTTCAACTTCTATTTCCTTGGATTCTTAATTTTTGCTTGTGCTCTGGGTGTTCTTCGTGATGTATTTTGTTTCGATTTTCATCGATATACTTGCCGAGATCTTTATTTTGTAAAATAGATGTACTTTCTAATAAAGCTTTATATATACAAAACAAAATATATAACTTTTTTACATATATTCTTCTGTTGCAACGATAGTTTCTGAGCAGGTTCTTCTTATTTTGTTCGTCATATAGAATCACTATCGCAACCAATAAAAATTGTATGCTAATATTAGGCTTAAATTCATTTTTTAATGCCTAATATAGATTCACAAAATGTGCTGCACACCATACCGAAATTTCCCTTTAGCACAAAGCACAGAAATTGAAATTTGAATACTACTAATTAGTTCGTATTCACTAATAGCGATGTCAGAGAGAGAGAGAGAAAGATCGTGTTTGCTTCTTTACCCACCAAGAGAGGGTATCTGACATTTGCTGTTTAGAGAGAATTGTGCTGTTTAGAGAGCACATGCAATAATAAATAATGCAACAATAAATAATGCAACACATGCAATGCATAATTCACGGAAAAAATGACTATACAACTTACATACTTCTGAGAAGATGGGACACTTCTAAGCCTTCAGAAGCTGCTAACGACAGCCGAGGTAGATCCCAGATGCATCGTGCACATAATGCAAACATTGTTGGTGTTTAGTAGTAAGTCAGGGATCACACCGAAACCCTCTGATCACTGGTTCTATAACTTAACAAAGGACCTACCATCATGATTTGTCACTTCTAACGAGCTAATCGGCTATAAACAAAAGTACCAGTTAAAACACTTCCAAAGTGGAGACGCCTCACAAACACAAGTATGCTGAAAGTAAAGGAAAGTTATGAGTTCGTAAAAATTAGAACATCTTTTTCAAAATCCAATGCGGAATGAATATTAAAAAATATCTGATATACTTTCAGATTTTAAAGACTCATTTACAAATGTATTTAATCCACATATCGGCCCTATTTGTTTTTCTTGTTTCATTATGTTTGAAGTAAGTTAATTACTACGCAATAATTTAAATTTTGAAAAATGGCAGAAACCAAATTGTCCTCACATGTTGGAGATTGAAAGAAATAGCATTATAAAATTAGTACTAAAAATTAAACTTAATAAAAAAATATTGGATGCTATTTACAAGTTTTCAGGAGTCATTGTGACTAGGCATTCGGGTCTGAAAGTCTTTGGATTATGTTCACTATATAACTAGCACAACTTTTGTTTGTTTTACTTTACTATATACTGATACATTTTTCATTTCAGTTGCGGTTGTGGTTTGCTTCTTTCTGTGCTGGTCGCCATTCCATGCGCAAAGAATCATGGCAACGTACGTAAGGACTCCAACCCCGTTCTTGGACACCATTTTTTACCTTTTGCACCAAGTCTCCGGAATAAGCTACTATCTCTCAGCGACGATGGATCCTATTCTGTACCATCTTATGTCTAGACGGTTCAGAAAAGCTTTCCAAGACACATTCTGCTGTGACGGAAACAACGGCGACAAGCGGGGAGGCCTCACGGAATGCTCTACCACGAGAGCCTACAAGTCTGCCGTGGTATCTTCGTTTAAAGAAACAGAAGCCTGATTTGCTTGCTGTTTTCTTAATTTTGCAGAATTAAACGCATGAGGAACATATCTGCATTTATAAATCAACCTTCTGAGCGAAACTCTGAGGAAAAGGTTAGAAATGTCGTTCAGTCCGATTCTCCTCAAGTTCAATCTGCTCAGCAGACTCCAATCGATTACACCACGGTTGGAAAACCTTTTGCATGTCATTCGCTTCTGACGAGTTTAGATGACTAAGAAACTTTTTTGCTATTCCGTACGTTCACAGGTAGTGTTGGAAAACATGAATACGAGTAGAGCTTTGTTTATGGGAGGAAAAGTAATAATCTGTGAACATAAGATTTTTAAAATGTCGTTTTGAGGAGGATTGTAGAATTAATTTTTGGGATATTTGGTAGGAGATAAGAGACAGTTCGCGATTTGTGATGATTATATGGTTTAGAGTATGTAAATGCTTCCTTTTGATATAGCATCATAAATTCATCAGAAATAAAATGTTTCAAAAGTCTTCAATCTATCTGAAAACAATAAGTAAAGGGATCCACAGATTACCCAGCTATTACAAGAATTGAGGTGGATTATGACTATGATTACTACTCAGTTATAAAAGTATTATGATTATTGAATATTTGTTAAGTAAAAAGTCAGTAACTTAATCATTATTGAGACAGGCGCAAAACAATTAAATTTTATTGTATCATTTCTATTAAATTTATAAAATCAAAATTTAGTGTCTACTGCTGACTATTTAAGAGGGTGGAAGTTGTTATCGAGTTTGAACACTAATTAGATTCAGGATTAGTCAGTTCACTCCCATCACTATAGCGATGAAGATCTTTTTATTGCATCTAGCATTGCTTTCGGGCATGGATCTTGCACATGGGCAAAACTGGGTTCCACCAGGCATTCAATGAACCTAGCTGGGAAGCCACACTGGACAAGGAAGGAAATTATGGAAATTGTAAACTGGTTTCAATATCCAAAATAAATAAATAAAGACGCTCCTTGGAAAAATTACACTCACTGTGTTTAATGAGTTTTAAAATATGAGAAATAAACAAAAAGCAACTCTAAATAAAGAAAGGAGTTTCTAAATAAAATTTTCTAACTTCAATCGTCTACAATATTGAATGATAAATGTATTTTAACTATTAAAATTGAAGGTTAATATACAGAATTTCTTAAAGGGCTGATGACTAATTAGGTGATTAGTTTTCATTTCATTTACATAATTTTTGTTTCGTTTAATTGTACGGAATATCAAAGTTGCCAACAATACCAAAACTTTCAGCAACGTTTTAGTGACTACCATGTTTGTTGCAGAATTAATAGTCACATTTGTTGGCTATGACAACTGAGTGTTATATGAATTATATGTGACTATCTGCTTGTGACGTTATTTTGAATCAATAGTGACCACTCATCTTTTTTGCAGTGATTTTGGAATGATGATGCTGTATCATTACTGCGTTAATCCAGTGTTACACTATAATGACGGAACAGTGATTAATTTATGACGTAGTTTTGCTCATAAAGATGCCACTTTCTAGTCATGGGTCTATTGGGAGTAACATATGGAATATTAAAATAAGTACATACTTTTTAAATGTATTTGCTGCCAACGCCTTATCATTTTGATATACACGGAATTATGGATTGTCATTGTAAGGCGTACGCAATAGCTGTTGCTTTTGAAAAAAAAAAAACCCTCCAAAAACGCACACTTGTGAATTTTTTAAATGTATTTATTCATCTCTTCTATCTTTCAAAATAAATTTATATGAACATGAATATTCATAGCTGTGTTTGCATTAAATTGATTGCTGACACAGTTCTATGCGTAAAACTGAAACTGATTGTGATGTTCATATATATATATATATATATATATATCTACATTAGACGTTGTTAAATGAATGTACTATTTGTATAAAGAATTTCAATAAACAGAAAAATGTGTCTTCTTTCTTTGTGTGTTTGTTTTGAAACACTTTTAAAAATATTGGAAAATGTTCATCTGTCAGCATAATATTTACAGTCGTGTTACTATAACCAGTATGCAAAAATAATGCATCTACAATTTATAACTGAAAATTTTTATTTTGCAATAAAATTTTATTGAACTCAAAAAAGGTATTTTAATGGTCTTGAAAATAGCCCTGAAAAACTTCTTAGTTATTTAATTTTAAAATGATTAATTAGTAATTTGTAGAACATAGAAATAATGTAATACACGTAAAATTTCTTGCAGGAGGATTTTCTTTTAAGTAAACATTTTTTACATTCAAAAGAGTATTTTGAAGAGGAAAAATGGTCCTTAAAATTCTTACTAAATTAGTTGTTTTTGTAATGATTAATTAGATATTCGTATAACCAAGACAGAAAAATACATTTGTAAGATTTTTAAAAGATGAAATCATGAAAATTTTTAAAACAACGCACATAAAATTTATATATCTGGTGTACGCCTATTTGGGTGAAAAATCTGACTGGCTATGTGCTTTTAAGCCTGTTTACTTTTTCCAGTTCGGACACTCTGATTTTGGGGTTGGTGGAATTATTTTTCAGCTGATGAAGGGTGAACATTTTTCATCCGAAAAAGTTACACTTACCAAAGTACCATTGATGCCATTTAAGTAGTTGAATTAATTCTGAATTCAAGGCTACATCAAAAAACGAAAATTAGTAATAGTTTCGATGAGCTGTTTGAAACATACTGAAATCGACAAAAGTTGCGCATCAGTACATTTGAAAATAAAACTATGACATAGATGAGACAGCTTTTAATTTTTCAGCCTACATAGAAGCAGTTTCCTGAAGTTAAAAATGAGAGAAATTAATCAAAGAAAAAGTGGATTTTCAGATTCTTTTAATGTAGTGCAGATATTATCGCTCTTTCTCTTTTTTTAACAGAATTGCGAAAAAATTCAAAGTCCATCTCACCGGCGATGTGAATCTTATTACTCTTCTGGAACATGGCTTTAATTTTTTTTAATAATGACGATAAAACTCTGTTTTGGAGCAGTATAAACAGGAAGCGTTCCCAATTCATTGAGTCAGTGAATTAAAAAATCAGTTAGTAAGTCAATGATCAGCATAACTATATACTGGGATACTGCAGAAGGTATAACCAGGGTTTATGAAAGATTAACTTATACAGTGTGCCCGCTTAAGTCCTTTGTCACCCCAATAATTGATGGGAAACGGTAATAGCTGTAGTCATAAAAGTAGGGTCTGTGTATAGTAAAGATGCCGTGCACTACGCAAGAAAACCGCTTGCAGCGTCATCCGACAGCTAAATTTAGAGTTAGCTTTCTTATCTCAACAATGGTACTAGATACGAGAAAAAAGTCTTAAAAAGTTCTTCAGCTCCATCGATTTAGTAAGAAAAGACACTTCAATTTGCACACGCTGCCCATTAATTCCCGCAATGATATTGGAAGTCATAAAACGCACATTTGTTTGGTCGAAATTTCCGAAACTGCACTTACCTGACATTTATCCTTCATGATAAAAGGGTTTTCCGTTAGCAACAGTACATATCTGGAAGCTGGTCTGTCGTGACCCTTTTCCTGACAATCAACTCACCTCGTCTGCAGGCGAGTTCTCACGGATGAGATATTGAGTTTAACTTAAATTTTATTTAAAATTCAGATAACACCTCCGGGTTAAATGATTAAATGACAATATATATTTTATGTACAAATAATAACAAATGTACGCATTCTAATAGCAGAACTTTCATTACTCGGAGTCCACACAGGAGCTCCCCGATAAGATTGCGCTACGCAAGGCGAAGCGAAGTCTGAAAAAAATAATCATATTATCAATATTAACATAATTCAAACATTTCAACATACATTATACTATATTCCCATAAAAGATGCATAGACGCCTTGCTATAATACTGTTTATTTATTTAAAATATATCAATGCACACAAATCGAATGTAAACAACATAAAGAACAACAGATGAAAAGGAGCCTTGTTACAAATATATTTTTATAGGATTCAAGAAACGCTGATAATCTTTAATTTGCTATCAACCTCGATAAACCGTCAGCATTTTTTTAAGTGAGCACATGGGCAGTGTGAAATATGAATATTATATGCCTCTGTAGAGACCGTGCCCATCGTTGTAGTTTAGCTGACTGTGGTGCGAATTTTTGCAAGAATTTTAGTGGTTTATGGTGAGTTATTATTTCAATGTCCGAACAGAACACATAAGTCTCAATTTTTTTTACCACATGCTTCGCTTCAATCGTAGCCCAGTTTCGCTGTAAGTTGTTTAACTTTTGGCTCGCGAAACTGATAGGACGTAAACAACCGTTGTCATCACTTTGTGATAAGCAAGCACCACACCATAGGCACTAGCATCACACAGGATAGTGTAAGGTTACTTGGGATTCGATTTATAGATTAGAGACGGGCTTCACACAGTAGTTTTTTAAATGCTAGAATGCTAGCTCGTAGATGTTAGACAAAGGAATTAGTTCTGGAACTTTCTTTCCATTAAGATCCGTCAAGGGTTTGGCTATTTCAGTATAATTTTTTATTAATCACGGTAATAATTAAACAAACTAAGTTCACTTTGCAAAGCTGTTTTAGTTTTAGGCGTGTCAATAGTTTCGATAGCTCGTAGTTTTTCAGGATCTGGTTGATGTCCTCCTGCACCAATAAGGTGACCTGTGTATTTTATTCGTGTTTTCGCAAAGACAGATTTCTTTACGTTTACAGAGAATTTCTGCTTGCTCAATTTAGTCAGCACTGCATCTAAATGTATGAGATGCGTGTCCCAGTCACAGGAAAATATAGCGTTATCATCAAGATATGCTTTGCAGAATTCACTGAACTCTCTAAAGTACTGTTCATTATTTTCTCGAACGAAGCTGCAGCATTCCGTAGACCAAAGGGCATTACTTTGAAACTGTATTGCGAACGATGAGTCTTAAACGAAGTAAAATCACGACTCTGTTCTTCAAGTAGGATTTCCCAATATCCTTTTAATATGTATGTCAAGGCAAGTGATAATACTGGTATGCACAATTTGGCTGATTAGATCTGTAGTATTCACCATGGGGTAATCAAATTGTTTAGTCACTGCATTTAATGTGCGAAAATAGCAAACGAGGTGCGAATTCTTGACGTGTTTCCCCTGGAAATCTTTTAGCTTATGTAAGATTTTCTGAGGGAACACATGGGGAAGGTTATACTCTTTTATTATTTATGCCTTGATTTTTTTCATAGCCACTCAAATCATCATCACTGACGTATACTAATATATTCGTGGCTTTTTCCCCTATTAATTTAAGCATAATTTCCAATTTGAATTCTTTCGGAACATTTTTGTGTTTGAAAGCCCTTTCTCAAGAAAGAAGAAATCACCAGAATCAAAGGAAAGATCCCATCCTGCGTTTCTCTTCGGCACTGGAATAGCCAGCGTTTGAACACTATTCAAGACTTTGTCTATAGATAAATTCTTTTCAGAATTACTCTGTGCCACCTTTGGAATTCCACTTTCGGTTTGCTGTTGCAAACGAAAACGGTTACATTCCACTTCATTTTTACGCTGAACCACCGTATTAGCAAAGAATTCCGTGACAAAGATTTTGTCCCTTGCATATTCTTTAACAAAAGGTTTTTCAAGTCAACTACTTTTCAACGCTGGATCTGCCGCTTCTCCAATTTCACTTTTAAATCGCGAGCAGATCGGCTTTCTCTACATTTTTAAAACTTAAATAACAGCTCCGGGTTAAATGATTAAATGACAATGTATATTTTTATGCAAAAATAATAACAGATGTACTTGTTCTAATAGCAGAACATTCGTTACTCGGAGTCCATACAGGAGCTCCTACCCAATGCGTCTACCTCCGACGGTAGCTGTCGTCCATCTCCCCAGCTTTCTCCTCTCTCCGGTTAACTTCGTTCTTGGGCACTGGAGTATTGGATGTACGACACTGGTCTATAATTCTCGCTGCAAGTTGTACAATATGGGCTGATGACATGCTGGAAAAACATTAACAAAATGCTTTTATTCCGTGCATTTTGAACCTTCAATTTTTAACGTTAATGTGCTCAAGATGTCTTTTCTAATAAATCGGTGATGCTTAACATCTCTTATAATTTTTGAGCTAAGAACACTAACTCGAAAATCAGCCGCCAGGTGGCGCTGTATGTGATTTTCTTGCGCAGCGCTGAGAAGCTTTACTATACTTAGACCCCACATTTATGACTACAGCTCTAGCAGTTCAGAAATTATTCGGATGGCAACGGACTTTATTTTAAATATACAAAATGCTTGCTAAAGTTTAAAGTCATAATCTTTTATGAATTCACATGTTACATTCATTATGTAGTCTATTATTCTTTGCATTGTCCCCCTTGTGTTTCTAACGACACCGATAAATATTACTTAAGTCCTAAATCACCAGCTTGTTCAATTTTATTGCAGTGCAATAGAATTTAATGTCTCTAGGAAATAAAGTTGAAATTATAAAATAAGCAATTAATTTAGTACTTTTATTAGAAATAAAATAGTGGATCAAAGAAAAAATATAGAAGCATAGAAGTTTACATAAAAGAAACTGAAAATGATAAGTTTTATGCACATTTAGAAACCAGTAAAATTATGCAATAATTGAAATTCGCGATATGGCCTGAATTCTCTTTTTTAACATTTTATACAACAAATACATTAGGAAAATGCATTAAGATAATGTCATTTACGGAACTTCTTTAACTGTAAGCGGACACTGAAAAACGATTAAAAGCTTTATGCAGGCTGTGAAAATATGAATAAGTTTGTTATTATTAGTATACAACAAGTTGTTATTGACATTTTCAACTGAATTGCAGCGAATGTACGAGTTAGTGTTTCGTAAAATAGTAACTATTAATACTATTTGCCTTAAGCATTATAACAAAATTCAAATTTTTGCAGAAATTTATACAAATGATTGATTTCATTACGTTTAACCCTTCACAACTACTGTTTGCAAAATTTTTCGCAATACGGACGTATATTTCTACTACAAAAAGCACTCTCAGTACGAAATATTACAATATTCAAAATTAAAAAGTTCGATAACAGACAACAGGACGACCAATGGCCAAGTGGAAAAGACCCTGAACCCTGAACACTGGTAGATGGTTGAGGTGTGAAGGTCAAAGGTGCTGCATGCAGCTATCTAACGGTCTGGAGATTTTGGGCGGATTTCTTTAGATGTATCTTACGTAATCGTTTGAACCCTCCGCCCCAAATCGTCCTCCCTTTAGGCAGATAGCTCTCTTGAAGCTTTGCCTTGACAAACAAATAATAAAAGACTACGAAAAAAAGAATCAAAATGCAATATTTTTTTAATGACTTGTCGTTTTTTTTTCTGTCTCTTACACAATCAAATTTAAAGCACAATTAAGCTCAGTAAACATTCAATAAAAGTGGTTGAATATAACAATGACATTGCGTCCTGACATTAAATCAGCTCTCCAAATACTCCTGATAAACATTTATTTCTCGCAAAATGACTTACGCTTAAATTAAATTGACTTTATCTACTGTAACTGCATTTTTTTCGTGCAAAAATAATCATTATCGACATAAAAAAAAACGTTTTTTCAGACACGGATCCCAATGCTTAGCATAAAAGCTCAACGAATAAACACGTCATTTAACTAAGCACTCCGCTTTTCGTTCATATGAGAGCTTGTTAAGATGTCTTCAGAAAAAAATGGATTAAAAAAAAAGAAGGGTATCTGTAAGGAAGGTACCTCAATTAATACTGTGACATCTTTTTTTCCAATGAGTATAATTAGTTTAATTTTTAGTTCAATATAAAGCATATGTAATTCCCAATAATATTTAGTATCCATTTATTACATTAATTGAAATAAAGAAATATGCTTAAAGTTAGTGAGTGAATTTTGTAAAATTAAGGAACCTTTTATGGGTACTCTAAAATCGTGTTTATAGGTATGCTATTTGCCTTTGATTAATGTTGAAAGTTTATCTATAATTGCGGTTAAATAAATATGTTTGTAAAGTGCAACCAGTTAAAAGCTGAAAGCCACTCACGTAATTGTGACATTAGATATATCTTTCAGAACTATTTTGAAAACAGTGTTTATGGTTACCTCATTAGTCTTTGAATATTATAGGTGGTTTATGTATAATTGCGTATTTCATTCGACAAGTTCAGGTAGTGGGATAAATACGAGGTGGAGGCTTGATGGTAAATTTTGAACAGAGGTAAAATCTAATTTTACCCTGTAATCATAACACTGAGTCATAGAAATTTGACGCAATGTGATGATCCTATTTCTACGTGCAGCTTTATGGCCTAGCTTTGTGTTTTTGAGTATCGTTGAGGCCAGCGTTGCATTTGTGCATGGATATGCAGAAAAGAAATTTTTAGTGTCGTGTTTTTGCAGCGATGAATGGAGCAGGATAAATCTGGATTCAGTTTTTCAAAAGAAGAAAGAAAACTTTTGACTAATACCCTTCCAGAAATTTTGTGCACACTTCTGAAATTTGTGATAACATTTGACAAGAAAATAAATTTCGATAAAAATAACCATAATCAAGAGAAATAAATCTCCCGATTCTACTCTCAAGGTTAATCGGTTTATTTCAATTTTAATTACTTCTTTAATTAACTATTACAATTAGATTCACCTCTCTCGTCTGGACTGCTGTGGGAACGTGTACGCTAATGGGAGCTGGTGCACGTAAGATCCGTCGGGGCTACAATGTCCTCCATGTTCAAATGATACCTCTGGGGTGCCGATTTCGGGTGGTGTATGGTCCCTCATCTGGAATTGGTTCAAAATTAGGGACCAACAGTCAAAAGTCCAACCCCAACCAAAAGTGCAAAGTCCAAACATAAAAAAGTCTATGGACGATTGTACTATCCATGGAAATAGGAGGGCAATTGCACCTATTTCCATGGATAGTGCAATCGTCTATCCATGGACGCGAGAACAACAACAACAACAACAACATTACAATTAAATTATTTAATTATTTTACAAAAAAATCAGTTACAAATTAAAAAGCATATAAATAGAAAGACTACAATAAGTTTCCTTTTACAGGTACAGTAAAAACAGTATTGATCATACTAAGAAATCTGTTGCTATTTATCTATACATATATTATTTAGCTTGTCTTTTCATTTGTAATACAGTATAATACATAGATACAGTAAAAACAGTGTACTGATCATACTAAGAATGCGGTTGCTATTTGTCTAGACTACCTTATTTAGATTATCTTCATTTATAAACTAAACTTAATTGTCCCTTAACTTATAAACTAAATACCGTTTAAATTTGAGGCACCTTACTTGCTTGTCCAGATATTCATTTGTTTGGACAAAGGCAGTTCGTGATGTGCAAAGACAATTTAAGTTCACTCTCTTCAGTAAATTGCAGTTCATCATGGATCAGTCGATTTTTCTTTTATTTTTAAATATTTATCTCCAATTAAGAACTGAGTGGTTAGACAAGCTTATATGCAGGGGATTTAGTTACGCAGTCAAGTAATTCTGTTTATATCATTAGTTGAAATGGTTAAGTATACGACACTGAATTCAAGCACGAATGGTTGTTTTATAACAATTTAAAGATAAATTTTGATAAATTAGATAAACAGAGTTTTGTTCTTTTTACTTCATTAGACAAGTATAATCGTATAACTCGTTCATTTAATCCCTGTAACCTTTATATGATAGTTAAAAAATCAATGAATTATATAATGGTTCTCGAAATGTTAGCGTAATAAATCGGATAGTCATAAATACAATACATAATCTTTTACCTGATGAACACAGGAATCTAGAAATATTCATTCAGGCCAGCCTCATTGAAAACAACGTATTTTTATGAAATATTAACTAAAAAATTTGGAACTACCCAGGCAAAAACCACCTAACTAAAAAGCAAAACAGTTTTTGTTTTGTTTTTGTGGGGGGAGGGGGGGGGGGTGTTCTGATGGCCTCAAAAATGCCAGGACAATTATAGAAAAACTCTGCAACTTGCCGTTGGATACGTTTTACGTGACTTAGGTGTGCATGAAGAAACAAAGTACCACGATAATCCATATCAAATATACCAGAACTTGTAAAAGATGACATGGAACAGCCCTGGTACATGTTGCAAGACACGGGCTGACTCTGAGTGTACAAGGCTTAACCTTTTAATGCGTGGTGATCGCTCCGAGAAACTACCCTTTTCCAACACTTTCAACTGCTAGTCGCAAAAAATATGGTTAAATGATCCCAAAGATGAAAAAGTACACCCTTTACCATCTCTCGAGTTCACTACCAACAAAATAACAGCCGATAGAATTGTCCATCTAGAGCTGCAGACTCTTTTTCTGACACAGCTGTGCTGGTAGTTTACTTAAGAGATGGCAACGGGTGCACTCTTCCACCGCTGGGCAGTATATAAAGTTGTTCTAATATATAGATGTGAAAATTGTTGAAGGGTTAGAAGTTCTCTCTACCATGCTGTCTGGCTGCCACATCTCAGAAAGGCTGTGAAATAGCTTTTGCACAATTTTTGGGACACACCATTTATTTATAAGTGCGTCTTTACACATCTTGCAACATAATTTTTATTTGGCATTATAGGGTGATACTTTTAGGGTTTTTCTCTAAAAAAAACTCTTTAAAAGCTTTAAAATAGAGCCAACCTGAGTGTCCTGGCGGTCGAGATTCGATCACCGACTGGGCGTGGCTCTCATTGCGTCCGTGCCTTCATAGGGGGAAACGTTGGTCCACCTACTATGTGCTCCTATAATAAAGAGACCAACAACTCCGGCTTTAGTAGTGGCCAATGCCTCCAGGGGCAGAGTCCGGCCATTGAGGAAAAAAGTAGCTGTTAAATTTATTATTTATGTACTAATTACTTTCGACATAAAAAAATGTTTTTGTGCAAAACTTTTTCAAAATAATCATTGATTAATTTCTCAAACAAATATTTAAAATAATTGGGCTTCATATGTTATTTGCATTTAACAAATGCTCCATTTGCTTTATAAATATATTGTATTGAATAAAGGCTTAATGTAGAAATTAATTCCTTAAAAATCCATACTTTACAGATATATCAACAAATTGTGCCCATAAATGGAAAAATAAATTTTTGAATAATTGATCTCAATCAACTAATGCAGCGTTTATTGCATGACTACCTGTCATGCTAAGTCGAAATGAAATATTGAGTTTTTTCAAAGAAACTTAAGAAATGGCCATTAATAAAGTACGCTATTTTTCAAAATTTAATTTATTTTAAAACACTTTGTCAAAATAACTGTAAAACACTTTTAAGTTATTTGGTGGAAAATAATGGAGAGTGAAGATTTTCACATTTTTCATTGTCTGCTTCAGAATATTTAAATCGGAAACATTATAAAGATAATATGTTACTTTTCTAGTCGGTATATCATCAAAATTAAAGAAAAATAATTAGATAAATGAATTATTTACCCAAGAATAATTATGGACTATTTCGAGAAATTTATTGACATTGGACCATTATTGAGAGAAAACTATTGTTTCAAATGAGTTTTTCCATATCATTGCTAGTATCCGTTAGAAACTTGTGTGTGATCAATTTCATAAAATTATCACCTACAAACTTGAAAACATTGAATATTATCATTTCAGAAGTACATAATGACACAATGTCATTATTAGCCCGACACGTTCATTAGTTAACTTCTAGATTACACCATCAAATGAATGAAGGTAGTTATTACTTCAATAATCCATCTACCGATATATATCGGGAAAATTTACAAATAGTTTAAAATAATTATAGTAAAACTTTTATGAATGTCCAAATATTTTAGCATTGAACTTTCTCCAATAATAAAGTGATTATACACGAACATAATTTAATCATTTTAAATAATATTTTTCAGATAAATGACCATTACACTTCGATAAAATGCGTACACAAATTAAGCCGACCCTCTAAACATCTTCCTTAAGTTTGCGATTAACGGTATAAAAACAGAGTTGATTATGTGACGTTAAGAACGTTATCCAATAAAATATGGAAGGAAGGCAATAAAATTGGATGAAGTCATAAGGATGTAATTCCGAGAATTTATGATGTTTGTGAACTTCTGATACCTATTAGCTTTGAAGGCATATAAAACCATTCTCATATCGAAAATATTAGGTTCTAAAGGCACATTAAATGTGCGTTATATTAAACTACGTGCAGCATTTGAAACAAAAATTACGTTTCGAATGGAAAGAACTAATAATTGTTACACTAATATTCAATAATACTTTACTAAAGATATATGGCTCATGCCATAGTGACTAATGTAACATTGGTTAGATGAAAAGATTTTTATGACCGATTAGTTAAATATAAAATTAAGATAACTTTTATAAGATCATTAATAAGGACATAATAGTTTAATTTGGAATTTTAGCAAAATACCGGTCTTTTTTGGTGTGACTAATGTAATATTTTTCATGCGACTAACGTAACAATATAACTACCGAATATTACGTTAGTTACAGCTCTAAAATTACAAAAATTACCAGTATTTAATTAAATATCAAAATTTAAACTATTCTTTTCTATGATCCTATCAAATATGCCTTAAAGTTGAAAGAATTCTGTTAATTTCATTGTTAAAAATTCGACAGTAAAAAACACTTTAATCTTTACCTTTTTTATGCCGGGGAATGGCCCATGTTTATATCCAAAATCCCTTTTTTTTTTTTTTTTTTGAGCTGTTCAGATTAATGGCCTTTAGTTTAAATCAGCAAATATTTTAATGCGAACGAAATAAATACATTAAATTAAAATATTAACTCTATTTTTTTAGAATTGTAAACTCTCCTTATTAACTTTTTTACAGTTATTTTGGCAAAGAATTAAAAATCTAAACTTGAATTTCAAGTCTATCACAATATCAGATTTTCCTCTGGAATAATGCCAGTGCATTTTGAATTTCACCACCAAGAAAGCAATTTTTCATTGTATAATAGGAAAATAGCAAAGGTTTCCTGAATAATTTGAATAAAATTTATTCACGAGGGTAAAATAAACCAACTGATGCGTTCTTTTGAGTTTTCTCCACAGCTGCCATGTTTTTAAAAGAAATTTTCGTTAGAAAAAGTTAAGAAGTATTTCTTATATTGCTGCGTATACTTTTATTTGAAAATTCTTAAAAAAGGGAATTAAGAAAAAGCTTTGTTTGAAAAATATTCATAAGAAGACTAAAAACTTTAAAAGCTTTTAACACCTGTACTAAACGTTGATATTAGGTGCACTAGAATGTAACGTCGTTTTTTTACATGCAATTAAAAAAGATAAATTTTGTACAATTTTTTAATTAGAGCAAGCTGAGCCTAAACATAATATTTATGTTTCTTACATTTTAAAGCAAGAATTTCATAGCTATTTTTTTCGTTTTATGAAATATGACCCGTCCCGCTCACTTTTTTTACGTCTAATCACCTTGGAAGACCATCTTAAAAATGTTTTGAAATTGTTTTTTAGGCGTTCGTGAGAATGGCATTTAACAGCAAGAATTTTATGATAGCTCTTACTTTTTAGATCACGCGGGATATGCTGAAAGAATATTTTGGCTTCCTACTCCATATAGGCTACGCATTTTGGGAAATTCTGTCTAATCTAGCACCTATGTTAGAAAATTCACGTATAGCTAAATCACGTATTATTAGCTTCAGTAGTTTTGGCTAAGGGAGATACTTACATGCTGAAAAAGGACATTACTTTCGTGTCTCTTTAAACCTTTGAAGCTTAACCATTTACGAATGCTGAAAAAAGGGCGGCCGTTGCCATCGCTCGATTTAAGTACCAGCAAGGTGGCGATCGATCGAATCGTTAATCGCGTGTCACAGATCTAGGGACCATTTTTTGACGCATCTAGCTGTGTCAAAAGGGCACAGTTAGGAGGAGGCACAATTTAGCTACCTGTGTCAAAAAATGATCTCTAGTTCTATGACACGCGATGAACGATTCGATCGACCGCCATTTCTGTGGTAGTTATATGGAGGAATGACAACGGCCACCCTTTTTTCAGCATTGGGCAGTTTATCCAGTTATAATTCTACACTCCTTGACAATTGCGAAGGAACAGTTACGTTTTCCGGAAAAATTAAGAATCGACAATGATAGAAGAAATGAAACTAACTAAGTAAATATTTAGTAGGGACGATGTGCATTTATTATAGTGCAAAATGGTACAGATATCGCCACATCGAAGAATTAAATACTTAAATTAGCAAAGATGTTCCTTGGATGATTTCCAAACAGCCCCCAAAAATTGATTTTCAGGTCAGAATGATGCAGATATGAGAACATTAGTAAGATGTGTGTTGACCACGGACACTAATGCACATTTTGCATTTGTTCTCCATGCACTCTACTGAACTATCGAGGAGTCCTTGGGGGATATTGTCCCACTCCTCTCTCAAGGTGGTTTTGAGCTCTTTCACTGTTCGGAGAGGGACGGTTCTTTGTGCAACACGTCTGGCAAGAGTATCCCGGGCATGTTCAATAGGATTTAGGCCGGGAGAGTAAGCAGGCCATCGCATAAGGAGAATATTTTCATTTTGCAGTGTGTACGATACCTCAACGCTTCAGTGCAGCCACGTATTAACGTCCATAAACAGAAAGTCTGGACCTACAGCAACCCTAAAAAAACGAACATGATCCAGAATAATCTCTCTACAATACCATTGCTATGTAACGCTTCCTCGCTGAAAGATGTGAGTAGTGTTCTGCCATTGTGCATTATACCTGACCACACCATCACTCCTGGGCCGTACCGATCACGTTCACAAGCAAACTATTGTGCACAACGTGTTCCAGCTCACTCCATAGCAATTGGTGGCCAGACTCACTTGTCAGACTGAAACGAGATTCGTCGGAGAGCATTACTCTAGATCAATTTTGGTGACCCAAAACAACATGTTCCTTACACCACCGTAATCTCTCTCGACGATGGCGTAGTTGAAGTGGTATGCAATGAACAATCTTCCGTGCATACCTTGATTTGATCGCCGCCGTCAGATGGTTCTTGCTGATGGTTCTTGCTGGACAGGAGTGTAATTTCTGTTCCTTTTTGCCACGAGAACTACATAGAGATCCTCTAAAGGTGCGGCATTCTTTCTTACCACGATTCCGGCATGCTTTCGCAAAGCATTTCCACCTTCAGCGGCCTTCTTTAATCGCGGGATGACACTCTTTGATACACCCGTTGCAGCAGCTACATTGGTGACAATTTGACCTTTGTCGTCCAACTGCTCATCCACGATCGTAGTCACTCAAATGATGTCTTTCTGACATTCCGCTCTGAATTATTGCAAGAACCAAGCAGAATTTCATAGAAAAAACTTTTATAACATCCATCACTATTTTTGTCAAACAGCACAGTATGAATTTTCGTATGAATCATGAGCTTCTACACAGTAAAAAAATTCGGAAACGTTACATACTTATAGCGGAAAGGTTTCCGAAAGTATAGCGTAACCTTCCGATGCTCTACTCGAACTCACGATTTCGGAAACATAACCCATATTTCGGGGTAAAGTATTTACGGGTGAGAGGAAATCTTTATTTGGGACTTCGCGCGCATGCGCCAAGTGCCAAGAGACGGATAAGAGTGAACGCGTTTTCCCTAATAGCACACAAAAGAGTACTGTGACGTCACAATTGTCACAGGACTGTCACATTGTAACTTCTTGCACAGCCCGATTATGACCAACAGGTGCCCCGGGCATTGATGAATTTGGGGGTCCCCATCTATAAAATTTGTTTTCTTTTTCATAATATTTTGACATATAAAAGAATATTTCAGAACAACATTTGAAACTGGGGGACCTGGGCAAAGTCCCGATTTGCCCATGCGATAATAAGGGTCTGGTAACTTGTGAGTGATGTAACTTCACTGTGTGGTCACTGTGAAGTTTATTTGTGACCAGTCACCAGGTGACGTCGCCGGATGAATACTTAAATAAAACGGGTGAATACTTACATAAAACAGCACATTATCTCCTGGAAATAAAGTTTCCAAAACAAGCCGTACCACAAATAACTTTTGCAGCATTCAGTTTACTTTTAAAGCACAGTTCGGCAAGAAAACCGCAGCGTCGTGGTACCGTGCTTTCTTCCGATTGCGTAGGTCCAGCATTCGATTCTGGCTGTGGTCGCTAGTCCTCACCGCTCCTTCCGACAGAGTTTGGTGCTGCCATCTAGATGAAGATACCCGAAACGCTTCAACTAGTGCATGTTACTTTTTTCTGAAAAACTCGGAAAGGTTACTCGTTAATTCGGAAACCTTTCCGAAATACACGGAGAGGTTACTCAATATTTAACCAAAATATACAGAAACGTTACCCATCTTTTCCAGAAACCTTACCTAAAATGCAGGAAAATAGGTAAATATGTTTCCGACATATGCGGAAACGTTTCTAAATACTTTACCCGCATGGTTCGGAAACGTTTCCGCAATTTTGAACTACAAGAGCTGCCCCCCTTTTTGGGGTAACGTTTCCGAATTTTTTTTTTTACCGTGTACACTGCAAAAAAAGTCTGTAAAACGTACAGAAATTACTCGTATTATTTACAGAATAAGTCTGTTCGTAAGAAAAAACAGTTTTTTTCTGTTTTATCTTCACCCGCGCATGCGTACTAGACGAAGACGTCATTGCTCAACCTTGAGGCTCATTTCGCCTCCGGCGCAATTAAAACGGCAAGACATTGTACTACGTGTCGTTAGCTGGAGCTGGAGAAAAGGGACGGTATATTTAGTTACAACTGCATACGTAGGTTCAGGTGAGTGTTTGATGTTATGTAGGGATTTTGTTCACTGGGCGTGTTGGCGTAACCGGGCTCGTTTGGACTTAGAACATTTTTAAGTACTTTAGTGTTTGTAGATAATGTTGACGCCGCTTAATTAATTAGATTAATTAATTGGCGTAATTAATGTTAAATCAATAAGTAATTAGCGAGATATAAAACAATACGTTAATTAATTAGATTGATTACTATTAATTAATTATTAATACAGTAATATTTAACTGGGAGGGAAACTCCCACCACAAGAATAAAAGGAAGGAGTTACATAAAAATGTAAGAATTCTTATTTTATTTCCATAAAATGGACATTTAAAATAAATTAGAAAATTTTTAAGGCCTTTAGTGTTTGTGAATAATGTTCATGCCACATGATTAATTAGGATAACTAATGTTAAAGCAATAAGTCTGTAGACAGATTAATTGATTATTAATTGATTTATTTAAGTTAGTTAAAAATCCAGAAAACACCCTGAATATACATAATGTTATTAAATGGACTTGCAAAAGAGATGAATACTTAATAGTAAAAATTTAATAATTTCTATCAAAAAACATTGTAGTAAATTAACTAAATATATTATTATGTTTTGTTGATCTCCAGTAGTCATTCAATAAAAACAAAATTAACGATTTAATTACAATGTATAATTAATATTTTTTTAACTAATAACCTTTCTTTAACTTGAATAAACATGAAGATATCACGTTTGAAAACTAAATGGTGACACATATTTAGTAACACTGGACACAGAAGAGGAATCTCAGTCACTGTTGTGTCTCCTCATTGTTGACTGCTAGATGCTGGACCGCAGCGGGGCATTTACACTTATTGTGAGTAGCAACACCGGACTCAGAAGAGGAATCTTAGTGACTGAGTCTCCTCAGTGTTGGCTGCAAGATGCTGTGCCAGAGCGGGGCATTTACTCTCATTGTAAGCAACAATATCGGCCTTCTTTGGTAAAAATTGGCATGTAACATTGAGGGGAGGGGGGAAATGGTTTCTTTTGTAGAAAATATTTCCAAAAAGGTTGAATTCTTTTTTTTTGGGGGGGGGCGTTACCCCTCCGTCTTCCCTTTTAATCCGTCCTTGGCATTGAATGATGGGAAACAGTTATGGAACTTGATTGTGAATTCGAGACTTTTTACCTACAAAAAGAAACGAAAAAAATCACCTGTGAATTTGATATATTTATTTTAGACTTGCGGGTGAGGGGAGGGGGGTGGGACTTTTATGTGTAAAACTACGCATCGAAACCAATGGACCAACCAGACAAATCGGCATAATGATTTTAAGCAGTGCAGGGCATCACTTGATCTGACGTCATACTATGACGTCACCTTAGCGACTCTTTCTTCAGCTACTTGCGATTTATGTGCAAAAGTTTCTGGCAACACTGATCGGAGGTGACGCTCTGGGTCGGCTAACGAACGATACGTACCGTTCACCTCACCATGGCACAGCGTTTATGTCACTGGAAATGGTATACGGGTAACCGTTCAGAGTTTTCCGTGGTTTTCTCCGGAAGTTAGCGTAAATACGGATTAGGACCCCTTCGAAAGACCCCCACGGAGGGCTCCCCTCTTTCAAGGAAACCTCCCCAAAGCTCACTCACCAAATGGAACGAATTTCACACAATCACAAGTACACACTAAAAGGAACGTACTGTGTGAAAATTAGCTGCTATCTCCTCATAGAATTTAGGTTGAAAATTAAAGGTTAAAAATTAGTTAAAATCGCGCCAATTGTAACCCTTTAGCTAGTATTTGGTGACAGGGATAATTGGTCGAAAAGTTGAAACGCTCACGCGAGTACGTACTCGAAATATTTATAAATCAGTGTTTGCTATACCGTGTTATATTTCAACGTACTGGGTTTTTAAGTAGCTTAATCTCGTTTTCTACTAGTTAAACTGAAGTCCTATAATCTTTTTATTTTAGTTCTGAAAGTCCCCGAAGAAAGTAATTTCTTTTTATTTGTATTAACACATTGCAAGCTGCAAATTCAGTTTACGCATAAGTGAGGCATTTATTTTAATTCTATTCTTTTTATCCACATGATGATACTATGGAGCAAATATACTTAATGTTGTTTTTATGCTTTACGCGGAATTTTCTTCGAAAAATATGACATTGTCTCCATGCACAGACGAAGAAAAAGTCTGCAAAATCAAATTGTTGAAAGCTTGCAAAATTATCAGAAAGTAAATGCAACAGATTTGGTAGCAAATGAGCAATGCTTATTACTCGATACCCCTGAAGATCCTATATTTTCTAGTTTAGAAAACGAAAGCATTGACTTCATGTCCTGTCCAGTGAGGACATCATGCAAAATAAGCAATTTATTTCTTGAAAAGATAAGGAGACTGCAGTAAAATACTGGCGGGATACAATAGTGGCAAAATCCGGCAGTTTACAGAGTGTTCAAAATTATTTTAAATTTGTTACAAATAAAACTCAGTTATATCTGTGGGAAAAGCAAATTCAGAAGAATGGCGATTATAAATATAAACTAAATCAAATTTAAAAATATACGTTTTAACACTTCTAACACGCAAGAAAATTACAGAAAAATGTACATGATTGTGATTTACAAACTTGGGCTTCAGAAAAGGCATTCGAATTAGGACTGAAATTCCGCGGATCTAAAGGATGGCAGTACAGATTTTAAAAAAGAATAAGATTGTGAGCAGGAAAGTTACAAAATTTGTTTTGCTGAAAAACTCTCGGTCAAAGGAAATCATTAAGAAATTAACGCAGGCGTTCGTAAATGATGCAAATGTCTTTATAAAGGATTCGTTGTTAAAAGACGATCAAATTTTTATGCTGATCATTCAGGTTTTAATTTAGAAATCCTTCTAGACGAACCCTGGAACATAGAGGATCGAAGCAAGTAGAAAGTGAGATTCAATCACAAAATGCAGTGACACATCCCTACACTAGAATGCCAATTTTAAGTAAAAACAATAGATTATTATAGCCATTACATATTGAACATAGCGAAAAAACTGGGAAATTCGGAAGAAAATCAAGTGCAGCAGTTTTCTGATATTGCGTTAAGGAAACAACTTAATAATATATTTCTTTCAGTGTCAAATCAAAGGGGCGAGGGAGGGAATTATAGGGTGAACCCCCTCCCCTCCAAAAAAATTACCTTACAAGTTTTAAAAATTATTTTTTTAATACCATTGTTTATTTCAATTCTTATTTCGCTAAAAAGCCAAGCTTCTTCTAAAAAGCTCCGTTTAATCTCCTATGCATGCATAGATTTTATGTTTAAAAAATATTTTTGGCCAATTTTCTCCACCCCCCCCCCTCTCCAAAACGGAACCAGTTACCGGCCTGATTTTTTTCCCACCATATGTTCTGCGGGATATCCAGTGAATCATTGCTGTAGATGAATCCTGACCTGTGCTTATATAAATGCTTATTAAATAAGCATCTTTTTGTAAAAGCATTTATAAAAGAAAATAGAAAGCGCCTATAGAGGCTCTATTCTGTCGGCTCATACTCATTTTTTATTAATTAATTTTAGCTTTAATTTGAGGAGATAGCAACTAATTTTTACACATTAGGTTTCTTTAAGTGTGTACTTATGACTGGATTAAATTCGTTACGTTTGGTGAGTGAGCTTCGGGGAGGTTTCCTTGTTTGTGTTGTCCTTCTGACGAGGATTTATAAGCGGGCTTCGAGCCAACCACACAAATCCGATATACTTGTTCACAACAACTACGTACCGCAATTGTTCTTGGTTTTGGGGGAAATGAACAATAGCAACTTCATGTAACAAGTTAAGTACTACTCATAAACTGTTTCTCATAAGTTATTTCCTTATTATAGTGTTTGTTTATATTCATTGCACTTGCTAATTCGTCCTAGAACTGTAGTTAGCATTTCTTATTATATAGTTATCATCGATATGTTAAATATTTTGGAATGAGTGTTTTTGTTCGCAATCATTTTGTTTGCAGTGCTCCAGTAAGTGAAAGAATATCGCTGAACTAAAACATCGTGGCACTGTGATAAATATATTGTTTATTTTCAGTGTTTGTACTTGAATAGTCGTCTAACACCGAACAATTTATGATGTTTTTAGTGTGCATGTGTGCTCTGGGGGATTTCACATCAAATATAATATATACACTTCCCAGACTTATAAATTTCTATCTTCTATACTTACAATAAGAATTCTGATTTTCTAGGAGTATCTTAAAGTTTCCTAACGCGTAAGTGCCGTCAATAATTTAAATCAATGGATATATCTTAATCAAGTTTATGAGGTAAACCAAATTAAAGAAATGATATATTTCACCTTTTAACCTATAAAAGAACAGAAGAATTGTATCTACAAATTATTTATAATTTCCTTGTAATATTTGTTATGTAGTTTTAAATATGTACACACTTTGCAATTATTTTTGCATATTGCATACTGTTATTTTTTAATCCTAGTAAAAATGAATCAAAGAAGCATAGTTATACACTTTTTTTTCAAAGTTAATGAAACACTTTTAACTACAATTTTGTATACATATTAATAAATCAAACATAGCATATTTTAAAAGTATGAAATTTATATGTATATGGCATGTAACTGTTTTATTTTATTTTATTAATACACAACTGGTAATTAAAATAGCAACACCAAGAAGGTGACATGCTACACACAGTGCAGCAATTTTAATGTCGAGTAGTATATCTTGTCAAAGAAATATTTCTAGCTTCATAACATTGTGATTTTCTTTTTTCTACAAATTATGTCATTATCAAAAACAATAATCATTTTCTTCAGTTTTAAAAGTAATTTTTCATTTGTATGAGATAAAAAGCTAGATTTTGATTTGAAGTAATTTTACAGTGGGGATTTTCTTTTTGTATATTCAGGGGCGACTTGGAATTCAGGGAACTTGGAATTCAGGGATTTGGGAAATTTATGTCTGGAAAAGTCAGGGAATTCTGCAAAAATCTCTTCTAAATCAGGGAGATTTAAAACTCTTTACAATGTTTAATGTCATTTGATGCAGAATACCGTGTTTACTCGCGTAATAGTCGCACCCCCGTTTTGAAGCAGAAAAAATAGCTTTCGAGTTACAATATTATATAGTAGATTTTAGCTGCATAATAGTCGCACCTGGAGTTTCAACATGAAAAATTGGCAAAAAAGTGTGACTATTACGGGAACAAACATGGTAGTTTTGGCTTCTGGTGATCGGAACAGCTTTAGTATTGGTCATTATTGGCATAAATTTGTGAAATTTTCAATGGCATTAATATTTTATTTAAATATTATGTATTCATTTTTTAAATTCTTAAACAGGGATTTATAGATATTTTTATAATTATTATTCACTATATTTTAAGTTAACATTTACTCTGTGAGGGGGGTTCCACACCCTCAAACCCCGTTTCTTTCTTTTAAATAAATACAATTTCAGTTTACTAAGAACCATAGTCAGATAAAAGAAAAAGCTATCTGCGCACATAATCCAAAACTATCTGCAAACTCATATGACGTATTTAACGAGGAGAGGGGGGTGGGGGGGGTCCTGAGATTTCGGACCTTCCCCCCCCCCTAAAATTTTGATTTTTGTCACTATAATGATAGTCTTTTTGTGAAAAATTCTGCTTTTTTACGGTTTGGACTCCCCCCCTCCCAAAATGTTTCCTGAATACGTGCCTGCTCGTGATAACTGAATACATATTGCGTATATGAACACGTGTATATGCATTCGAAGCACACATCTGTGCAACGCGCTTGCGCTATAGTGACTACCTGCTGCTGTTGTGAACATGTATATCGGATTTGTGTGCTTGGCTAGAAGTCCGCTTGTAAATCCTCGTCCGAATGGCAAAACAAGGGAGTTACCCTCTGTGGTGGTCTTTGTAAAAGGGTTCCTAACCCGTATTTACCCTAAGTTTCGGAGAAAACCACGAAAAACACCGAACGGTTAGGTCGACGGATGTGCGATGGAACCCGAACCCGGGACCTTCACACTTCGGCCGTCTACCATTTTCAGTGATATAACCACTGTGCCATGGTGAGGCTTTGTGCAAGATAAATTGTTTATTTATTTTAAAGCATAAATTTTAAATCCATTTCATATCACTGTCTAGTTATAAAAGTATTTTTTTAATATTTTGCTTATTATACAGTCTGATCATCAACGTTTTAAATTTCAAAATCTCGAATAATAAGTCAGTGGCCAATATCCTGAATCAGGAACACTAAACATAGATAGAAATTTTTTATTCAATACTTGATATGTAAGAAAGTAATTAAAAATTAGCGCAGATCTGATCGCTCTGTAAGCAGTTCTTTATAAAAGTTTTACATTTAAAAAGAGAGGAATGCTTAAAAACTTGAGCTTTCCCCTTTTAAAAAGTTGAAAATTTGATTCTTTTTTCTTATTCATTATTTTTTCAAAAAGATTTGACGAAAATTAAGCATATTGTTAAATGTAGTAAAAATATTTTATGTAAATTTATTTCGTATGTTCAATAGCAATGATGCATACAGTCTTCTATTTTAAAACAAGATGCTAATTTTGACATTTTAATTTGGAAGTGCAGGCCCATGGTCAGGATTTTTATCCGGGGATGCTCAAATATTCAAATACCATAACTTAAACATAGGTATCATGGGGTCCTATGAAAGGTGAAAGAAAGAGCCCCCCACACTCCGACATAGGCAAGGCATAGTGATCATTTTTAAAATATACTGAAACTTTTTGTATTTTAGTACTGAAGTGTCTGAAATACTGAAATAAGCCTTCTCTAGAATAAGGGTCTTCCCTAGAATATAAGCCTTCCCTAGAATACTGGGTGGATTGTGGTAATGGGTCCCTTGGTGCCCTTCTCTTGTAGAGGACGCGGGGCTGCAGAGCCTGTTTCCCTAAATCCACCCCTGTATATAAATATACATATTTGATTTTTAGGGGGAGGGTGTAGCTCTTCAAGCCTCCCCTTTCCTGGCTACGTGCCTGTCGAGGGAGAATTACAGCAAGTGCTGCTGAAAAGTAAAATTATTATGCTCCTAGCTTGTGCTAACAAATTTCAGTTTATAGATGAGTCAAAAGTAAAATGTGATTCTTTTAAATGTGTTTAATTCACTGAAGTAAATTATTTTGTTTCTAGGTTTTTGCTTGGAATAAATCCTAACAGAGAATACAAGAAGAATCCTGATGTGAAAAAACGCGAGGCCGTTAATATGAAAATTCTCAATTTACTTAATAAAATTTCGGCATGTGAGCTAATTGACCACTAATTATATATTAAGAAATACCCATGAATACTGGGAAGCAAATCTATAAAATTATAAACAATAAACTTTGAAAATATTCCTTTGTTTGTACTTTATAAATACTGTATTTTTTTCTTAAAATAAATCTAATTTTTCACAATTTTTCTTGACGTATTTCTTTCATTATTAATGGATATTACAAAAATCTAAGCATAGATATATCATGCAAGAATAATTTTAAACTCCTAAAAACTATTTCTGAAAAATAAGATGCATATATGAATATACATTAAAACCTCTACTAACGGTCAACTCCGAAGACTGGTCATCTCTTAAAACAGACACTGTTAGAAGTTTACAGAATTGAATTGAGACTATTGAATTAACATTATTGTGAACCTCCAAAGAACGGTTGTCTCATATAATAGCCATTATTTTATGGGACCAAACGTAGCTGTTTTTCAGAGGTTTCACTCTATATATGTAGTATTTACTTGAACGACGCCATCACTACATTAATCAATAGTTTAGAAGCAAACATATATATTCTTTTAACTACAATGACGCGCTACAATCACCTAAAAAATAAACGTTACAGTAAATACTTCCACTAACTTCATTTACTACAAATACCCCAACCATTTATTTAGGGACAATTGACATGACAAACTGATACGCTTCCCTACCCATGAACATGGAAATTGATGGATACTTGATAGATAATATCAAGAAATAATTTTGAAAGCATTAAAAAATAAACTTTAAACTATATGCTTGGAACATCTACACTCCCACCCCTGATCCATTCATTTGTGTATAAATTTTCGTGCTTTGAAATGCATTGATTCATTTGAAATCAGCTTCTTTGATTACTGTTTTACTTGATTGATAGCAATCGTTCTTATAAATCTTTCTTTTTCAACATTAATATTTTATTTTGTACAGTTACTTAATTTTAAAGTATGCCCTTGGATGGAATTGATTGAAAATAATTAATGTCACCTATGATTTCAAAACATACTCAAGAATTTATTTTCATTAACATTTCGTAGCAGAATTTTTTTACCACTTAACAGGGCCAAGGTCGTCGAAAGAAGCTAGTACTATATCATAAAATTACTGAATTTTTTAAGTAATTGTAAGTAAGTAATTTTTTAAAGTAATTTTAAGTAAGGTATTGAATTATTAAAAACAAAAGAAAGTTGTTATAAATACAAAATATATTTCATAAATAAACTGGTTTTTTCTGTAAATTCCTTAAATCAAGCTGTAAAAAAAATGGTTAAAGTCTGCTACATTGACAGAAATATACCGTCGACAAAACACGGGGAATCTGGAAAAATTACAGATTTCTTGAGTATCTAAAAAAAAAAAAATACAAAACATTTCTATAAAATAAACGGAGAATCTGTAAAAATTTTAAAAAATACAGAAGAAATCAGTAAAACGCATAGATTTCTGTAAAAGAAACAGAGACTCTGTAAAAAATTACGGAAGACTTCTGTAAAACACACAAAATATTTCTGTAAAATTGATGAAGAATCTGTAAAAAATTACAGAGGACTTCTGTAAAACACACAGAAGATTTCTGTAAGATAGATGGAGAATCTGTAAAAAATTACGGAAGACTTCTGTAAAACACACAGAAGATTTCTGTAAAAGAAACAGAGAATCTGTAAAAATTATGGAAGACTTCTGTAAAACATACAGAAGATTTCTGTAAAATAAACGGATAATCTGTAAAAAATTACAGAACATTTCTGTTAAATATACGGAAATAAACTGGCGTCCTGGCTGACAGTTTTTTCTGTAAATTTGACAGACTTTTTTTTGCAGTGTAGGCGCTTTCTTTTATACAAATAATGAGTCCTGGTCTACCACGCCGTCTGAACTTGAATTTACTGTTATTGGTCAGCTGTCTGAGACGCAATTTTGCATAAATTACTTGTTCTTTAGCAATTGTCAAGCAGCGTATATCAATCTATTAGGTTGTAACGGAAGTTTTCCACCACTGCAAGTATTGCCTGTACAAGCAGTTCGCGTTGGTGTCTTTGCCAATATTTTGCGAAACGATTTTTGTTATTTGAAAGAAAAAGACTTGTTTTAGAGCACTGTGTTGTGAAATCTGTAAAACAATATCGTTATGATTAAGTGTAAGGTGTCTGAAATGGAACTATCACGCTACCAGATTGAACCATCATTAACTCTCAGTTCTGTTGCAAAAAGTCAGCTACAGAAAAACACCGAATCATGTGTACAGCTTAAGGTACTACTGTTGTATCATATGACACTGTGAAGATTTGGTACCGAAAGTTCAAAAACGAGGACTAGGACATTTAAGGAAGCAGAGCGCTCTGGCCGGCCTAATGATGCTGATGAGGCCCGCCTACGACAATCTCTGGAAGAAGATAAAATATTCATCCACTCGAGAGCTAGCTAAAAGAGTTAGACTTTAGTGCCATGTCCATTAGTCGCGCTAAGCATCGCATAAACGTGACATATAAGGCAATAGCCTGGTACCGCGTGAGCTGACTCAAGCAAATCTGGCGGGAAAACTTTCGTTACAACCTGATATTTCCATAGTATTCTACATTTTTCAGCAGATGCCAGTGCTGTTAAAAATAATCCTGACAATTTTACAAACAATCGACAATTTTTACGGGAAATGATGTGCCAAAAAGTAACTATTTATGTAAATATTCTCGTGTCACTATGTCACCCTCAAGTATTTTTATAGAAATCAAATTTATTCTTCGTGACTGACCATAGTCAAAACGTCAGAGTTTTGTGTCCTCACGGCAAGGACACCGTGCGTTAAAGGGTCAATATATTTAGGCAGTGCTACAGATGCAAATACTGGTGAATGTGTTGTTTTTTAACTGAATTGAACACAATTTAAAATATATCCCATGCAAAAGAAGCTACTTCAGAAACAAAAATCAAAGACAAATTATAGAATTTTAAGCCTTAAACCTGAAACGGAACGCATATTTATAAGCGAATAGCATTTGTATCTTAAAGCATACATACTGCCACATTTTATCCGTGAGTAATAAATTATGAAAATAAAGAATCGCCTGAAATAAGACAAAAAAAAGAGTTACGAAATATATCTCTTCATTGTCACACCAAAAACGAATTCAGTCTATGATCTTCCATTACACCAAGACTTTAAATGACTTTGTTCCAAAATTATAGTTTTAAATTTATTGTTAAGGAATTACAGTCGCACAATAGAATTCTTCCCTTCTTAAGATGCTCCGATCAATCTTTGTGTCGCCATTTTCAGAAATAAATTCTAATAAATGATTCCCTTATATCTCCGTATTTCAGCGACTCTGTAAAGTCTTAGGTAAGGGATAAAATACAAAAATCGTTGAATATTTTTGAGTAACAAGGTGTAATATGAAATATAAACTAGAATAAAAGATTTTTATTGACTATTATATTCTAATTACGCTTCGTACATCATTTATATGAATGAACTGTAATTTGTTTATACGACAAACCTACAAGAGTGGTATCTGCCTAGGGCAAAATGCCTTGGGCAGAGGACTTTTTAAGAGGACGTATTCACGTTACATTTAGAGAAAAAACCCCAAAATTTCAGACCGTTAGATGGAAAGTTAGATGGACCATTAGATAGAAACTTCCATAACATCAGCTGTAAGAAAGTGAACCTGTAAAACGCCTAAACCAAAGTAATGGATACTAATATCCGAGGAATTGCATGGCATTCAAAATACCAACTCAAAGAAATAACTACTGCAAGAGCACTTATTTTCGCGAGCTGAAAATTGCGCGAATTTTATAAGAATAAAAACAAAAGTAGAAAAATCCCTAAAGTGCCTAAATATAGAACCCCTTTTGCATAAGGCATTTTAAGAATCTTCCTTTTGTCCGAAAAGTTATCCCCCCCCCATCCCATTTTGAATGGCTTCAAAGAAACTGGTATAAATACTGTTAGTGAATGAACTGCATTCTATTAGTTGCATTATTGTTTTATCAAGAAAGAGTTTTAAGAAAGAAAGTAGTCAAGAAATAGTTTGTAACTGTGCAATAAATCATTAAATTTTGGTGAAAATTTTCTGCTTTTTTTTATAATTATTTAAATCGGAAAAAAAGTATTTTGCGAGGATTTAATTTTCGCTATTATGGCGGGCTCACAAAAATCTCAAAAATTAAAGCCTCACGGAAATAAGTGATTTTACTGTAATCAGTGTTTAACAAATTATTAAATCGTTAGCGAGAGTTAGAAAATTAAGAACTGACTTTTGATTGAAGCTAATATCAACTTTCAAAAATAATTTTATTAAAAGAAATAACATTTCAGACACTCGGTAACAGAACATATATAACATTTCCTGTATGTTTGGATGGTTTAGCAATCATCTCTTTCTTTGAACGTTCGTTTCTGGGGACAGCCGGCTTGCAGATTAAACTCCAATCGCCTAAGCGGACAATCGTGGGTTTGATTCCCACTCATATCCTTCTTGTAAAAATTCACTTTCTCTATGCTAGTAAAAACTTTCACATTGCAGTCCTCTGTAGTCTACAAGGATTTTTAAGCGGGTTCTTGGAGCAAGCATCCAAGTCCGAAAACAAATGTTCCAAATACAACGACAACGTCTATTTATCTTCTTAAAAGAGTAGATATTTACTAGTTTTGTTTTAAAGTATATAATGAAGAACAACTGTTTTTTCACATGCGTTTTATTGATGTTCAGCTTTCAAGCAAACACACATTTTAATTAGTGCACATTGTTATTCTGTTTTAATGAAAATCGTGTGTGTAGCGTATATATAGCTTTTTAACCCTTTAACGCGTAGTGTTCCAGCTCTGGGAACACCCAACTCTGACGTTTTGACTGTTGCCAGTCACGAAGAATAGATTTGATTCCTATAAAGATAGTTGTGGGTGACATAGCTCCACGAGAATCCTTTACTTTTTAGCACGTCATTTCCCGTAAAAAATGGCCACGATTATTTTTAACAGCACTGACATCTGCTGAAAAATGGAAGAATGCGAGAACAGCTGGATAGATTGCCCAATGCTGAAAAAAGGGCAGCCGTTGCCATCGCTAAACTTAACAACCAGCAAGATGACAGACGATCGAAACGTTTATCGTCCGCCATCTTGCTGGTAGTTAAGTCGAGCGATGACAACGGCTGCCCTTTTTACAGCATTGGGAAAGGGTTGCGCCTCAAAGGGTTAAATCAAGCAGAAACTAAGACTTACAGAATCTTCTGTAGTTTGTGAAAGTGTATATTTATGCATCATACGGATTAAATTTAATTCTGCATCCTTTTTCCTTTTAGTGCTTATCGCTGGTTGAGTTCGTACACTTTCGAAAGGAGCTAAAATTCAATGAAAATGTAATTAAAATACATTGAAAAACTTCTGATAACGTAACAGAATTTATGTTTGAAATGATGTTAATTATATTTTATGTAAGTTCTGATAAAGGCAATGCTCATAGAATATTGATTATATTTGCCTCCAGCTTAGATGATCAGCTTTGATAAATAACCTCTTATAAGACCGTACTTACAGAGAAGGAATAGATAGGAATTCTCGGAGATTTAATTTTAGATTACATTCAAATACACTCATGTCCATAAATTAAGGATAATGAAGTTCAGGCAAAGAAAGAAGCAAAACAAATTTGACTTATTTGTAAAGTCTATTTATTAAACAAAAAGTAAAGAGCAAAAAAGATGCTATATGTTTGACTTAATTAATAAAAATTGCAAGTTTTACTCCCTTGACCAAATTTCAAAAAAGAACCTATTTACATAAAACAGTATAACATGGTTAGTAGGATGGTTAATACGGAGTATGTCTCCCGGACGATGCAATACAGGTCTGACAACGCCTAGGCATGCTGAGTATCAAATGATCAATCTGATCTTGGGGAATATTACACCACTCATCAAGCAATGCACTCCGAAGTTCCGGTAGACATTGGAAGGGGGTTGACGGGCTGCAATTCGTCGGCCAAGCGTATCCCACACATGCTCTATTGGATTCAAGTCCGGTGAGTATGCTGGCCAATGCATACGGGCGATATCCTCCGATTGAAGGCATTCGTCTACAATGTTTGAACGGTGAGGACGGGCGTTGTCATCCATAAACACAAATTCAGCACCCATGGCGCCCCGAAACAAACGTACATGTTGTTGCAGAATGACATCCCGATAGATGTGGCCTGTCATCGTTAGACTCTGAACATGCAGGTCAGTTCTGGAACCAAGAATAATTCCTCCCTAAACGAGCCATCCTGCACCACCGTAACGGTGTCTTTCAATGGTGTTCTCTTGGTCGTAACGGGTACCTGGCGCTCTCCAGATGAATGTCCGGCGAGAATCAGACTCCAAACTAAACCTGGACTCGTCGGAAAACATCACACAAGACCACTGTTGCGGTGTCCACAATTCATGCTCTCTACTCCAGGTTAATCGCAGGCGACAGTGAGTTGCGGTAAGTGGAACATATCTGACAGGCCTACGAGCATATAGACCAATGTGCCCTAAGCGTCTGTACACGGTCTGCCTTGAAACTGTCGTACCGGTAGCTGAAGAGAGCTGACGAGACAGGTCTGATGCTGTACTCCGTCTGTTTCTTTTGGCAGTAACTGCCAAATAGCGGTCCTCATTCGGCGTTGTAACTCGGGGGCGACCTGTGCTGTAACGTCTACTCACATTACCATCATCTTGGAATCGTTGCCAAAGCCTGGAGATGACACTCTGGGCGATTCCAAGTTCCTCGGATACTTCCAGCTGGGTACGTCCACATTCCAGTCGTCCGATAATTCTGCCACGTAAAACATCATCCAAATGCCTCCTTTGTGCCATAACTATGCGGTTTTTGCACTGAAAGGCTTTCACAGCGCTTGTGAACAATTTTACTTCTTTGCAACCATTCCTTATATACCCCTTTCTTACACTCTCGTCATTGTGACGTACCATCCACGCCATCTGGTGGTTTCCTGTAATTTGCATATTCTTCTTCAAGATGTGTGTGATCATTCCACAGGTGAAATTCTTATTTTAGAGATCAATTTCTGTGTGATTCTGAATTATCCTTAATTTATGGACATGAGTGTACTTCCTATTTACACCCCATCAAACAACTGAAAATTCAATGGGATCCTATTATTTAAATATATTTATTCCATGTTTGAATATGTCATGATTTTCGCACTATTTAAAACTAGGAGCGTTTTGAGCAAAACTTGAATGAAAGAAACTATGTGAAATTAAATCGAAATGAACGAAACTATGTGAAATTAAATCGAAATTGTCAATAAATATGTGTGACTTGGCAGTCACATAAAGTACATTAAATAAACAAAATATACTGGAAAACTCAAGTTCTGAAAGTTTTGATTTATTTAAATGTATCCCAAATGAAAATACTTACTGCGGAAAATTTAATCATCGTTGTTATTACTATATTTTCTTTTAAAATTTTTAGGTTCAATTTTTTCAACAACTGTCCTTTTTTTCTGTTATAAATTTGAAATCTTTGTTACAAAGTTTTCTGTCATCTACACTGCATAAAAAATGTAGAAGGACATTTAGATTTTTTTAGAAAAATAAGGAACCTTTAATTTTTACTGAATTTTTTTTTTTTTTTTTTTTTGTAAGCAACATTTTACGGATCATTTAATAAGAAAGTATCAACATCACAACCATGATATTCAAAAATAAAATAATGACAAATGAAATAATTTCTACCATTTGAAACTCTGTAAAAAAAGTAGAGGGACAGTAACCCAATGAATAAAATACAAGCGATGTTAGTAAGGAATACTCTTAACATTAGATTTATAATTTCGAATATTCTATTTGGCAGTGAATCATACGGAGATTGGATGTCTGTTTGGCAAAAATGATCCCATGAGCTATTCAATGCTTCTCGAAGCTCAGTGATGGATTCACTGAGCTTCGGTGGGATTCACTGAGCACTTCGGTGGGATTCACTCAGTGATGGATTCACTGAGCACTCGATTTTCGGGCGTACCTCGGGCTGGTCCAAGGTATACTACCATTCAAGATAATCCTAACTAATATTATAAATGCGAAAGTGAGTTTGTTTGTTTGTTTGTTTGTTTATGACGCTTTCACGCCTAAACCGCTGAATAAATTATGATGAATTTTGGTTTTAGATATAGATGGGACCCTGGAGAAAGTTATAGGCTACTTAGAATTTTAGATTTTTAATTACTTCTTTAATTATTAATTAAAAACCGTTCTTACGTTGCCATGCTTGGCGAGTTTCGCCCGTATCGAGTGATTCACGTTTTGAGCTAACAAGAATGCTATTACTTCAATGAAGAAGCACGTGCATCTGGAAAACATTAAATAATACGGAAATTATACCAGTTTTATGCCAAATCTATCTATCTCTAATAATAAAAATGAATGTTCTCTAGACAAATCTACAGAAAGCAGAGCTTTGAAAATTTGAGCATGACTGGGCCCATGACTTCGGTAAAGTGTACCTGAGGCTCAGAAATTTTAATTACTTTTCTAACTATTAATTAAAAACCGTTTTATCGCCCGCACAAAATGATTTATGCTTTTGAAATAAAGAAGAAATTCTATTTGCGAAATCACATGCATTTGGAAAACATAAATAAGTATGGAAATTATGTTGATTTTACGCCAAATTAAAAAGCATAAATAAAGAAAAGTGAACTTACGTATTATCCCGGCGGTCCGCCAAGACGAGCGATTTTTTGCAGAGATAAATGCCGGGCACATGAAATTATTAATGGTTTTGAATACGATTGGCAACAATTTGGCAACTCATTTGACGAAAAAAAACAGTTTGGCGGGAATGACCGCCGGGACAATACGTAAGTACCAAGAAAAGTCCAGACGTGTTTCTTAAAGTTCATAAATTTCCAAATCCTACCAATAATATAAACGTGTACGTTTATGTGTTTGGATGTTTTTGACTGAATCACACAAAAGTGGCTGGAAAAATTTGTAATGAAGCTAGCTTATGCCCTGGATGAGGCAACCTTTCAAGCATACAGGCAACCTTTCAAGCATATAGCATAAATAATTTATAAAGACACTCAAAATAATGCTAATGCATTGCGCTATATAGAAATTTTGTAGCTACTAAACCGATTTTAAAACAAAGTTTTCACTGATTGAAAGTTCTAGGCCTATATGGCCCTAGGTCTATAGGGTCCTAGGCCTAGATAAGGAATTCCTCTGTGGGGAATTTTCAAAGAATCCTAGCCCTATTTTCGCAAGGTTTTAGAAAATAACACGGAAAACTGCGAGCGGCTAGGTCGACAGGCGCGACCGGGGTTTGAACCTGGCACCTCCCGCCTTCCAGTTTTGAGAGCAGAACCTCTTAGACACTGGGGGACCCTGAGTGTTATAGGCTACCTTTTATGCATATATCACAAATAGTTCTTTTACAGGGATACTCCTAAGAATTACATCACGCTCAATGTATCTCTGTAAGTACTGAACCGATTCCAAAATTTTTTCACAGATAGTAGGCTACACTATTCTTGAGTATTATAGGCTAAAATTCATGCATGTAGCGCAAATAGTTCCTTTACAGGAACACTCAAAATAATTCTAATACATTACGCTCTATGGGCATCTCTTTAACTACAGAACCGATTCTAAAACTTTTTCGCTAATAGAAAACTGCACTATTCCTGATTAACATAGGCTAAAATTCACTCATATAGCATAAATATTTCTTTAACAAGAAACTCTCAAAACAGTTCGCAAATACTGTTGTAACTGTCTCTATTCGCCAAATGCCTGAAAAAAAATCTAAATTTAGTAATTCTGCATACTCTCTTATGTTAAATGAAGTATACTAGCATGCATTGTACTTCATTTAAAATAAGTATAAAAGCAAATAATATTGAAATGCAGTTTCTTTAGTCGCAAATATATTTGTTGTTCACACAGGCTTCGTTTCTCTCGGGACCTAATTCTAAAGCCGACGCGGACGAAGTCGCGGGTAGCCGCTAGTATATATATATATCAAAATGATGGTAAAGGTGTTAGAGAGATTGCTCGTATACTGCACGTCAGCCCCAATACAGTTTCTAACTTTATCAGAAATCCAGACAGAAACGGAAAGAGAAAGAAAACTGGCAGACCTAAAAAGCTAACGCCTCGCGATGAAAGAAAAGTTTCTCACGAGCTTTAAAAGTGCAATGGGAGTATTGCAAAGGCTCGAATTCAAGCAGGACTTACTTATGTGTCAAGGCAAACAGTTTACAACTACATTAAAAGATCCAAAAAATTCATTTTCAAAAGGCGGAAGCATCATCCAAAGTGGAAACAAACACATATTGATAACCGTTTATCTTGGGCTAAGGAATACATGTCATGGACTTCTGTGATATTTTCAGATGAGAAGAAATTCAATTTAGACGGTCCAGATGGTTACCAGTACTACTGGCATTGTCTGAAGAACGAAGAACAATTTTATTCAACTCGACAAATGGGGGGAGGAAGTTTGATGGTCTGGTTAGCAGTTGGATATGGAGGAAGAACAAGTCTGGTCTTTCTGAGTGGTAGGCAGAAGCATACAGACTATATTCAGCTGCTAAATTCTGAGCTTCTTCCTTATGGCTCCGAATTAGGAGAAGAGTGGATCTTTCAACAAGACAGAGCCTCCATTCACACCGCTAATGGAGTTAAAAACTGGTTCGTTTCAAATAATGTGCAGGTTTTACCCTGGCCAGCTAAAAGCCCTGATCTTAACATAGTAGAAAACATCTGGGCAATGCTTGTTCGTTGTGCATATGCTGGTGGAAAACAGTTTGAATCCATCACTGAGCTTCGAGAAGCATTGAATAGCTCATGGGATCATTTTTGCCAAACAGACATCCAATCTTTGTATGATTCACTGCCAAATAGAATATTCGAAATTATAAAATCTAATTGGAAGAGTATTCCTTACTAACATCGCTTGTATTTTATTCATTGGGTTACTGTCCTTCTACTTTTTGTACAGAGCTTTAAATGACAGAAATTATTTCTGTTGTCATTAATGTTTTATTTTTGAATATCATGGTTATGATATTGATATTTTCTTATTAAATGATCTGTAAAGTGTTGCTTACAAAAAAAAAATCAGTAAAAATAAAAGGTTCTTATTTTTCTAAAAAAATCCAAATGTCCTTCTACTTTTTTACGCAGTGTAATCCACCTTTACGACTGTCTGATGCTTTTATTAATCAGTGTGAGCTCTGATTGAAATTCTGCATTTTTTCACACGAAATGATCTTAAAGCTAATAAGCGAATCTCCCTAATTATACAAAGTGTCACCATATAAACTGGAAATTTTTTACACACATACACACACTTAAATATGAGTATAACATTCTGTCAGTGTCAGGGGCGTAGCCAGAAATTTTTCATGGGGGGGGTTACGACTACTAAAACTAATATATATGTATGCGTGTATGGGATAATGTAGTGAAGAATATACATTTTGTATGGTAAAAAATTCCTCATGAGGGGGTTATGATCCCCCTAACCCCCACCTCCTTGGCTACGCCCCTGGTCAGTGTTAAGTTTTTGATCTGTGGGTAAAAACACTATTTTTTAAAAAGCTGAGCATTATTTAATATTATTAAAAATTTGTTATCCCACGCACAGAAAAAATATCAATTAAAGAAGTAAAATGCAGTTATAGTTAGATTTCATCTGTTTTCTTCAACACTCAATTCCCTTAGGCAAAATATTCTCTCTTCATCACCGAGATACATTCATGAATATGCAGCAAGTCTTAAAACATCAGTGGAAAATGAAGTTTCTCTCTAAAACAGAGTAACGGCCACCGCCGCCGCTGTCAATAGCTTGTTCGGCTATCTCCTCCTAAACCGTGGGGATACGAGTGTCTACTAAGGTGTCGGCGGATTCCGAAAATTCCGAGGAACCTGATAAGCGGACTTAAATTTCGAAAATCGAATTATTTTAGAAGATATTAATAAAAAACTGAAAAAATAAACAGAATGGTTGCCAGATTTGGCATAAAATCAATCATTCCTTTGCAACAAAGCAATTCCAAGTATGTAGAATCGCGTGAAATTGGCAAACATGAAGTAGAACTACACACATTTTGCGTCAAATTAAAACGTATATGAAACAAATAACTCAAAGTGTGTTACACAAAGTTGACAATTTTCAAATAGTAAGTTCGCTTAGACAACAGAGAGTTTAGAATTAGCGATTATTAGTTTTTCCAAAACAGAATAACTAATTGTAACTGATTTTAAAAGCGCCATCTTGGTATCAGGTACGATGTGGCAAAATCGTATCTCTCCAAGCAGGGTGGATCTAAACCGCGAGTTCCAAAATATTAGAAACCAGTATCTTGAAAATGAAAAATGCTTAAAATGCAGCGAAAGGCGAGCTTTGGTATTTGCTTCCAGTAGAAATATTTGATGGCGTTAACTATGCCATTATAACAGTTATTGTAGACTTTGGATATTTTCCAGCGCGGCGAGTTATATATTTAGTGGTGCTAAATACGGCAATCTGCAAAGAATTATGTATATGAAAACATGGATAACAGTTTCTCAGGAACCTTGCATGAGCAGTAATTATAGGTTGTGAGCATGTGTAAATCGCCAAATAACGAAAAGCCGCCATTGGTGGCAAGCTATCCTAGCTGTATCGTAGTTTTTATCAGAGAAAACGTATGAAGTACTGTTTTCTTAGAGGTAATTATTAACTATACATATACGCAAGTCGGCAAATTATGAAAAATTGCCATAATTGGCTAATACGCAATCACTTCATGGGTTTCACATAATTAAAAATAGTACGAAATCTAAATTTTTATGTTCCAAGCAACATGCAAGAACCAAGCAATGTGTAGCTCGGTAACATTCTATCTGATTCAACCTTTGGGTTTGTTTGTTGAAATTCATGCCTTTTTTACGAATAAGTCTCATTAGGGGCCGAATGCCTCAACGAAAAGCGAGCGTAGCGAGTCCTGGGGCTTTCGTCCCTAGTCTTTAAAAAAATTATTGTAAATTATTGAAGTGTTGTCATAGAAAAGTAATCAAAGTCTCATAATTTTCAGCTTATGAATTATTGTTGAAAAATTACGTTATAAATCAGCAGAGTTTAAAATGAACGAAGCACATTTATATAACTAGTAAATCGGTTAGTTTTTTCCAATAAGATATATTTTGGACCTTACAATGAAATTTAGTTACGGTATATGGTGTCTGTAGCTAACCGAAACTTTTCATTGTATAATAGAATGGTTAAGTAGTTATAACAGACTTCAATAAACACGAATTTCTTGGTCTAATCTCGTTCTCAGTCTTATTATATCTCCTCCACACGTGAGTCACAATTTGTTTTTTGGTCGTATGTAATTGGTTTATATTACCAATGAACGTTTACTTAGCAGTCTTTTTCTTTGGTGGTTTGTTGGATGAGTAAAACATTTTAAACCGAAAACAATTTTGGGTAACTATTTCTTACCAAATGTTAGATATACACTTTTAACAATGATTGCCCATAAATTATAATGTACTGAAATTATCTGGTGCACTTCTATTAAAGGGAAAAAGTTATTCTTGTTTTATTCGTCATTTTCAAGAAAAAAAAATTGTATAGGAATAGCATTAACAGATTTTTTGGCAATTGATGCATACTCCAACGAACCAGATAAAGGACAGACAAGCAAACAGACAAATGAAAATCAAAAAATACTTTTTAACTTTGTTGTTAAGTGTTAAAAAAGGTTTTAAATACTAAAAAACAGAAAATTTCAAAATATTACAGAAATGTTTTGAACAACTACAACTTGAAAATGAATAGCCTATAAAAAATGGGTCAGAACCAGAGCCAGACTAAAACATTCGAAGGCCCTAGGCCAAGCACTGTTTGAGGGTCCCTTTACCGTCATACCTTGTTGATACATATTGTCACAAAGAACAAATTTATGTTGTAAATAAGGAGCGAGGCTCCTTTGTTAAACAAATTATTAATGATTTTGGGGCCCCTAAAACTTGGGGCCCTTGACCGAGGTCTAGTTGGCCTAGGCTTGGGGGCCATAGACCGAGGCCTAGTTAGCCTGCGTGGTAATCAGGGCCTGGTCAGAACGCTGAAAATTTTTATTTGCTTCCATTTTCTACACATATGTAAGTCCTCAATTCAATACAACGGTAGTAAATTTTAAACGTCTTTATTATCACGAATTCTTCGCTTTGTAAAAATTCTTTACAATTAAACACTTCTCAAAAGTCCATAAATTTATTTGCTTTTTCTTGGAATGATAAAAATTCTATCGGGTTTAATATTTCTTCATCAATCAAAAATTTCGTCTGCAATTCGACAGAAAGCTTTTGAAATTCAAATGCGTCTTTGACATATTTCTGGAAAAGAAGTTTTATCAAGTCAAAATGTTTTGTATGTTGTGCGTGTTGAATTTGAAATTCAAAAACTTAGTGCATAAGAACCTGAGTGACGCATGGGCGGCGTTAATAAGTGTATTTACATAAGTGAAGAAAGGATGGTTTATTTATACAATACTAAAATAGAGCGCATTTAGTTCAAGTTGAACATTATTTCTATACTATTAAAATCTGTGCGCGTCTGTCTGTGTGTTTGTGTGTGTGTAGCATCATCTCCTCCTAAACGGCTGGGAGTTGAGTTTCGAACGAGGTATCCACGAATTCGGAAAATTTCGAGAAAGAACCTCCGCTAATTTAAATTTCGAAATTCGAATTAGTTTAGGAGATATTGATAAAAAACCCAATCAAAAACGCTAATTTTTGCTCTCCGCAATTTCGTGATTGTAACCCCTGTAGTCAAAAATGTGAGAAATAAGCATCGAGGTTGCCATGTTTGGCTATTTTATTAAATTATTTAGACTCCTGCAGTAAAAATAAAAGAATAATGATTTTTTTTCTGTTTAGATTATTTACAAAGTTATTTTTTAATTAAAATATTGCGTTCATGTTAAATCAGAGCTGGAATTCAATGTGTTTTATGTGTAAAAGAATAAGGGATTGAGAGATTTCCGAGACTAATATGTATATTTTTTAGTTTGGCCGAAAAAAAAATGGCTCATTTGGCGATTTTGAGAAAGTAGTAGGTTCTACCGATTTGTACAGTTTTGGGCTTGGCGCAAATTACTGAGAGCGTAACGAAATAGTATTTTTAATAACAAGTATAAGTTTTACGGCGCTATACTTCGATTTTTCATATAGAAATAATGCAGTTATTAAGGCGATTTTAAACGATCTATAGAATTTTCACCAAATTAAGTAAACTGATTTAGGTTAGAGGAATTCCGCCAAATTTCAGAAAATTGAAATTCTCGCATTTTGTACATGGTAGTTAACGGTGATTAAAACCCGCTATAGTTAATAATAATTTAAATAACTGCTACTTTTCAATAATATGCCTGCATTAAATTTTGGCTATGGAACCATATAAATGATAGATAACTATTTCCCATTTTGATTGCTGATAAATCAATGCTTCGAATGATTCCCTGAAAACAAAAAAATCTCGCAAAATGGTGTATATTGGCATTTTGGCGATCGAAGTACTGTGTAATAAATAATTGATTCTTATTTGTTAAAGCAGCGCTACGGAAGTTTCTTTTACTAGAAGCTGTTAGAAAGGCGTAATTAATACTGTCTAATATATTTTTTGTTTTACGAATTGAAATGTTTGTTGATTCCTACTTTAGTACATTTCTTACCAAAGTTGGCGAAAAATATTCAAATGTAGTGCAACTCTGTACATATTATTAATTCCATTGAGATGAGCCGATGTCACTAGCGTATGCATAGATATTTTTTTTTTTTTAATTCCGCCAAACAGAGTATTGCGTATTGCCTTTAGTGTCAAGTTTAATTTGTGGTTTGAGCTATTTGCCATCGACTGGCGGTGTTAATTTCGCCAATATGGCAGTTCTAGCAAAGTAAACATGAATAACTCATTTCATGTTCTATTTTTAATATTGCTGTAGTTTCCGTAGCAACGGAATCCATTGTTGCCACTTAAGTTGTTAAATTTTACAATTAAGTGAAACCACTCATTTCTACAGCTTTTAAGAATCGAAAAAGTGAAAACGCATCAATTGTAAAACAAATAGAACTGTAAAGGACTTGAACCTTAAAAATAATCGAAGTTTTTACGCAATTCTACATAGTTTATTTCATTCGAGTGTGGATGTCATTTTTTACGTCATTTTTGCTGTTTTGCTGGCAGATTATCTGGAGCAGCACATACCCTCTAATGCAGAGGTTCCCAAACTGGGTGCCGCGGCACCCTAGGGTGCCACGAATGTATGTCAGGGGTGCCGTGGAGATAATCAATAAAAGTGTTTTGGTGGAGTATAATCAAATAATTTCCTCTGAACCGGTATCCCCAAGAAAGAGAGCCAAGCCGATCACTAAGTGGGCTCAAACAAAAATATTTCAGTCAAGTTCAAGACTGTCCTGTAGCCTCTCTTTTATAGGAACTCTCTGAAATGGGGGTATTGTCAAAATTCTATATCCCTTTCCCAAGAGAGTACTTTCTTGATAGTTAGCCCTATAAACAAACAAACAAGAAATAACGTAAAATGCATCCAAACTGCTTCATTCTAACCTTCCTATTCATATTGCTTTAGAGGAAATCTGCCGCAAAAGTTTTTAGCCTGAAAAGGGTGCGCGAAATGTTTTTAGCCTGACAAGGGTGCCGCGAAATGCTTTTAGCCTGACAAGGGTGCCGCGGGAAAAAAAAGTTTGGGAACCTCTGCTCTAATGTATTTGCTCCTCCGGAAGCAAGAGCGTATGTCCGGCGCGTATTTGTGTAACCCCATTGTGTTAATCAGAATTTTCTGGTGTCACATTTTTTAGACCATTTTTTTACCGCGGAGATTCCGATCCTGAAGTATATTGATTAAGCAGGAGTAGCCAGAAAATTTTCATGGGAATATTACGACTACTGCAACTCACATATATGTACACGTGTGTGCGATAAGGGAGTGAAGAATATACATTTTGTATGGCAAAAAACTCCGCTTGGGGGGTTGTGACCCCCTATCCCCTCCTTCGCTACCCCACTGTACGCAAGCATAAGTTGTCACGTCATGAAAAACCGTCATAGATGGCAAACTCCGAAGTTGTTCTGAGGGTTTATACAAAATTAAAAATTTTTCTTTTAGTAAATTTTACTTTTGATACAGTTCGGATATTTGGTTTTAATACATTTCGGCCACCAAGGTGAGATGAAATATTACTAAATACGGCAACCCAGAATTTTCTTAACTATTGAATTTGGCACTATGCAACTACAGTAGATTCCCTAACACGGTAGATACCTTCATGGGCGCCGGGAGGGGGGTGCAAGGGGGTGCACTTGCACCCCCCTGGAGTTTGAATTAAGTATAATTAACCTAAAACTATAAGTAATTTGATTTACCCTCGGGACAGTAAAAAAAAAAAGCCTGAAAAGTGTGTGTGATATTTTGAATTCTAACGCCCTCATAATGTATTGACCAACGCTTACGGTCGTAGTAGTGTTGAATGCCTCACGGCATGTGCCCGCTATTAGGAAAAAATATTTTGATATAGTATCGATAACATTCGAGGTAGACGGACTGGGCTTTGTCTCGAACTATCGAAATCATTAAATTAATAACCAGATAAATGGAAAAAGCAATTTTTGTGATTTAAGTGCATATTAAAATGAAAAATGCAGTTAGCATATTATCACATTACTGATTAGAGAGGTTAATAATATCGGAAAATAATAGTCAATTGTTTTGTATTGACACGTTGACTCGTTTCCGTACAGCAGTATCACTCCATTGCCAAAGCAGCACATGTCAACACTGCACAGAAATGTCTATGAGGACATCTACAGAAAAACTACACCCACTTTCTTTGGGAGAGGGATTTCTGATAGAGCTTCCGGGTGCACCAAGTATTTGAATTTTTGTACTGCAAGTCGCAAGGTGTCCAATAGGTTTTACATTATCAAAAATACAGCTGAAACAGATGTTCTGATTTTATTATGCTTTAGCCCTAATTAATATAACTTTTGAATGGCAACATTAAATATCATTGTGTTTCTGAGGAATGCAAATAATTTTTCCAGCGATTATAAGCGGAGTCCCGCACTCCAGGTGGAGTATAGCTCAGGACCCGTACAACACGGATTCCCATAACAAAATATCTTCCGTGTTATGAGGGTGGGGGGGTCTACTGTAGTGTGAAGTTCAAATTTTTATGAACATGCAAGAACCAAGCAATGTGTAGCTCAGTAACATTCTATCTGATCCAATCTTCGGGTTTTGTTTGTTGAAATTATGTCTTTTTTACGAATAAGCCTTATTAGGGGCCGAATGCCTCATGCGAAAAGCGAGCGTAGCGAGTCTGGGGGCCTTGGCCCCTAGTAAATATAAAACAATGTTATCAAAATTGCATATAATTTAAGCAATTAATTATTAGTACACTTAAATTGAGATAGTATTAATTAGGCCAAATTACTAGCTTAAGATTTTGTACTTTTCAGCTGCAACAAAATAACTATGACGATGTTTATTTCACATATTGATGCTCCATTTTCCAGTCAAGATTCTTCTTCCTTCAAACGCCAAATAGTCTAATTTTTTATATATATTTATACAGGGTGTCCCTGTATAATAGTTAATAATACTAGTACAAGGTAATAATAGTATATACCGTAAATATATCGTAATAATATATACCGTAATAGTATATACCGTATATAAATATACCGTAAATAAATATACCGTATAGTATATACCGTAATAATAGTATAAGGTAGTTAAAATACGTACAAAGAAGCATTTTTCTGCAATGCAACGTTTGGTCGGAAATGAAAAATGTACATAGTTTCAGCACGATAGGGCTCCAGCCTATTTCGCAAATAATGTGCGTTAGCGTTTCTCCCCCTGTGGGGCAGGACTCCCAGGGGGGGGGCGAGAAAAACCAAAGAGGAAGTAGTGATGCATGTTTTTTTAAAGAAATCATCTTATTTTTTCTCATTTTTACTCAATAGTATAGCCATCTTCGCTTAAAACGTTCATTCAAACTTTACTGATAACATTTTTTTGTAGAAAATTCGATTAAATGTCAATGGTTTAATATTAAAAACTGAATGTATGCTGAAAAATGTAAGGGGTGGGGCGCCACCGTAAGTTAGCCTTTGTTGGGGGGGGGGCGACGTTTAAAAGGTTGAGAAGTGCTGATGTGCGTAATTACCCCCATTGTCATCTTTGGCCTCCGATCGATTGGACAAGTTGAACTAGTCGCTTAGCCAGCACGTTCATTAGTTTAATCAAGTATCGAAATTTGCTGGCAGTCGTTTACGAGACTCCAGTTGACACAAATGAGAACCTCATTGCAAAACTTTAGTAACCGCTGCAACCATTCGTGGAACAACTAGCATCTTCGAAAGGGTACGCCAATCTCTTGCTAGACGCTACCAGCGCATTTGAGCATTTACAGTAGAGGTTTTCATTTCTTTTGCATTTGCTATATTTCCATCTACACTTTTTATTTCTAACCCCACACTGCTAATCTGCGTACGCACTGCGTACCACATGCGTACGATGAGATGCCTCGCAAAAACTCTTAAAAGTAAATTTAGAGGTAGTAAAAACCGTTTTTTTTCGTAAAAATCTGTATTCCGAAATTTTTCGCGATCACATTACAGTAGAAAAATTGTCCTAATCCGAATCAATTGTGACCGGACCCTATTCGGATATTCAAAAAATGCTTTTTTCTACGCATTTTATTCTTGAAGTTTTGTCTATGAATTCAGGAACACCCTGCACATGTATATATATATCTTGGGCAGGGACGGATACAACCCATCCCACTGGCACGTGAAATTCATGTCAACTGCGGCCCACTCACATTTTCTTCTAACACACGTACACATCATACATAAGTGTATATATAAATATAATATATATTAAGGTAACCGGCCCATCGGGAAAATTCCAGGGTTCCCGGTGCGTGTTTTCGGACCTGATCTTGGGTGCACCCCCCTGGAAATGATCCTGCCGGCGCCCTTGGATACCTTCCGTGTTATAGGAATCCGTGTTGTACGGGTCCTGCGCTATACTCCACCTGGAGTGCGAACTGCGCGGTATAATCGCGGCAAAACTTATTCGCGCTCCGTAAAAATGCAATGATGTTTGGTGTTGCCATTCAAAAGGAATGTTAATTACAGGAGCTAAGGTGTCATAATATCAGAATATATGTCTCATTTCACCGTGCTGTACGAGTCTCTGTTAAAGTGTTACACGAAAACGATCGTAATGTTTTCGTCGTGTTCTAAGAATTCGTGTTGTAGACCCATGTTATAAAGGGGTCAACTGTAATCTGTAAAAAATGAAAAATGAAATTATTTATTTATTTAGGGCGAATTGACAGTGAGATAAACGTCACTTTTATGTAACAAGTGTGATACTGCATTAAGAGTTCAATAAGGGTAATAAGTTTTTTCTCAGAAGTTACATCACGAACGTTTTCATTTACAAAAGCGACATGATTTTCACCGGAGCAGGGTACATTTTTGGCTTTTAAACGTAAATGATGCATCCATTGTTTCATGTAGGTTTTTTAATTTAGGTAAAATTTAATAAAGTCGTGTGTAACATAACTGCCCTAATGCATTGTCCACGCTTTGAAAAATGTAAGATAAAATTATTGTCAACATCATGTAATGTTATTTATGTGGTATATACTATATATTAATGCTATAAATTAAACCTCACAAAGAGAATTATATGATGTAGAAATCGGGCATTTTTCGAAAGAGAAAAGTTTTGTCTGCATACCGTAAAGTTCTTTCTTTTTTGATCGCCAGTCACATTGACGTAGTTTTTGTGTCATGTTGCAATCGTCTAAAATTTGCACTCATGACGTCAACTTTTAGTCACGAATCAAGTATTTTTTCACGTTTTGAGATTCCGAATTATTGGGTTTAATTCGAATTATATATGTTTAAGGAAAATATGCGTTTCCCACCGTGCGGAGAACGGGTACGCAGCTAGTCTATATTAAAGTGTGTTTTTGTTTTCCGGTAGTGAGCATGCATGCATTTATATATACATCACACAACGAACTGGAACCAAATAGGAGATTTTGATGGAATAAAACAAAATAAAAAGGATCTTTTTGAAGATATTTATTGCATACAGGGTATCAAGAATAGATAAAATAAAAAATGAAAGGGCCCAAGAAATGGTGAAGATAAAGGGAATCTATTAGACGAAAAAAAACAACAACAACTGATATGGTGTAGCCCTGTTAAAATAATAAGTGACGAAAGGCTACTCATAATTGCGTTTAATCATGAAGTAAATCACAGAAAGAAAAGAAACAAAGAAAAAAATGGATGGATAGTATTAAAAAATTGATAAGGGATAGAGACCTGGAGGAGAAATGGACCCTTGAACTCCTATAGATTTTTCCAAGGCAACTCATAATGCCATGAGTTTATTGATTTTTCAACAATTTCTGATTATGTTTTTAGTCGACTGGGGCGCCATACACATGATGTAAATTGGCAAATATTCACCCTTTTGAAAAAAATCGATAGTTTAAATGTCCAAATCTCTTCAGTGCATTCAATAATAATTACAACCACGAAATTAATCTGTGGTCATGGTTGTTATTATACAAGAACACTAGCAAGGTATCAACAAACGCTTACAAACCGATACAGATCGTTTGCCATTCAATCTATGATGACTGATTGACAGACAATTGAAATATGTACTATATCAAAATGCGTATCTCAGACATTCTCCAACTATATTGCTCTGGCATTATTGACATAAGAATTTATCACTAATTTTCTGAGGATAAAGTGTTGTCCATTTATAGTGTTACACGGAAAGTACAAACAGGGAATAGTTTAACTGAAATGTAACTGGTTGAAATTTTGTATCTTGACATGTTCAGTCAGTTATAAAGTCATAAGATCAAAATACTTTTTTACCGACTATTTCATTAATGAAATATTTTGAAAAAACTACCTTATAAGATTTAGTGAAACAAAATCGCAAATTCAAAAATAATAAAATCATTCTGAAACTATATTATAACAGCTGTGCAACGAAAAAGTGAACCTGTAAAATGTTCATCTATTACAAGACTCTGTATAAATTTGAGTATAAGATTAAAATTTCAAGGATAGATTCTGAAATACAATCCTGTTTTCAGATTTTCCTTTTAATTCTAATGCTTTGAGGTTATGCTTGTTGTTATCTTACATTTGATTGGTAAAAGGTACAACGTTTTCAAGTACAACGTTTTCACAAAACTTCATAAATAGTGATATACAGTTTTTTCTTTGGGGAGTATCTCTGAAATCTCTCCAAATGTGACAGCAATAAATTGTCGACTTCGGCGCAAAAAAGATTGTTACATAGGAAAGTGTTTTATAACTGTTGGTTTGACATGTTTCACACTTCTTATTATTATCTTTTTGACCAATGGTTCTACATTGTTTTGGCTACACGAAATTTTCATTTGCGCTATTAGAAAAACCAAAGAGCTCTTAAAATTATGTGACACAGTGACATTTTCACCTAGATTATATAAGTACACATGACCACTGAAAAGTATATACTCCGTTCAGGCTTTAAATACAGGTGCATAGAGTAAAAACAAAGAATGTCGTGAATAATACCATTTCACAAAATATAAATAACTTGGGTGGCCTAGAAGACTCGAAATCACATATCACTATAAAGGTTAAAAGCAGTAAATGCAAATCAGTTTATCATCACTATAAAACAGGGTTTAAAAAATGAGTTTCTTAAAAGAAATGCTACAGCTTGCTTCAGAAGTAAAAACCTTAGTTGTGTAGTTAAAGAATGGATAATTATTTCGTTTCAAACACTTGGCAACGGTTATTTCTTGATGTCAATATGCAGAAAGAGCTGTTAATTACATGGGTTAGAAGAATCTCTTGCCCAATCCCTTAAAACTGAAAAAAAAAGAGTTGTTTTTTTTTCCAGATGTAACGTGCGAGCCCCGTAAACTTTCCTTCGTCTAAGTCCCCTCTTCCCTAGGCAGACACACAATTCTAGGTTTGCCTTAACACAAAGCACAATACACAAAAGTTAATTGTTTGTTCTTAATTATTCCCTAGAAACAGAAATTTCCATTAAATCACTTAAAACATGCGATTTGCTTATATCTATTAAAATAAATCAGATAAGAAAAATTCTTTGACAGCAGCGTCCTGCACCCCTGCATTTTTATGTCAGTGTTCGTGACTTTAGATTTATTGTAAAAGTTAAGTTTTCGAAGACAATTCCAAAACTATTCCAGAAACTAATGAAATACTAGCAATTGTGACATGTTAAAAAAAAAACTTGAAACAAAAGTACTTGAAAATAACGATGTAAAAGCTTCTTCTTAAATGGGAGTTCATATAGTTACACTTTTTTTGGAAAATGTGATTTATTAGAAAACAATAAATAATAAAAATTTCTGGATTTCGACATATTTTTCTTGTGAAATAAAATTTGTGCACCAAGAAAAAGTTTTTAAAATACATGATTTACAGTGAAAGCATTCGTAAATTAATTTAGTCGACAGAAAATTCTCTCCCATTAAGCTTTCCTGATGAATTAGGAAATCCGTTTCAAGAGGCAAGCACAAAATTTATTAGTTTTAAACAATAATGAGATTACGTTTTGATTAAAACTAAATAAAAAACTGACAGATTAATTATGAAGGCTTAAATATTAAGAAGAAATACTAAAATAATCTTGATAGTTAGTGTAATACTTATATCTTCAGTAATGAATGATTTTTCTTTGTTAAATATGGCATGCCCAGAAAAAAATTAGTTTTTTTTTGTGTGTGTTTCACATCAATATTGATCAGCACGGTTTAAATGAATGGAAACATATTGAACGTGCTACATATTAGCCTTTATGTACTCAGATAAGCTTTAAAAAGTTATAAACTGCATAACGCACTTTGGATTGCTTCCGTTAACCCTTCGAGGTGCAACCCTTTCCCAATGCTGATAAAAGGGCAGCCGTTGCCATCGCTCGACTTAACTACCAGCAAGATAATGGACGATCGAAACGTTCATCGCGTTTCGATCGTCCGCCATCTTGCTGAGTTAAGTCGAGCGATGGCGACGGTTGCCCTTTTTTCAGCATTGGCAATCTATCCGGCTGTTCTCGCCTTCTTCCATTTTTCAGCAGATGTCATATATAGTGCATATAACTCCCATAAAGTCCTGTTAAAAATAATCGTGACTATTTTTGACGGGAAATGACGTGCTAAAAAGTAAAGGATTCTCGTGGAGCTATGTCACCCGCAACTATTTTTATAGAAATCAAATCTATTCTTCGTGACTGGCAACTGACAAAACGTCAGAGTTTGGTGTTCCCAGAGCGGGATCACTGCGCGTTAAAGTGTTAAGTTTATAAAGGGGCAAAAAGTAGAATAGAAATGTTTTTTTTTTTTTTTTTTTTTTTTTTTTTTTTCTAATGGCAAGTACATAGGACAGCAGATGTCTATACAAGAAAGGAAAGTAACAACGAAGAAAAAGAAGCATAAAGATGGAAAGATATCGGTTAGTCCATCAACTTAAGTCTGGCAATCCAATATCGCTCCCATAAGGACACAGGAGGTAGAGCAGGACAGGAGGCAAGGTGGGAGATGTCAAAATCTTCTTCAGAGTAGCACAAGGGACAAGCAGGTTCCGGAGCCAAGTTATTTTTGTGTAGGTGCTTTGGGAGACAACCGTGGCCAGAAAATAGCCGTAACAATGCCACCGATTCAGCACGAGGCCTGTCAGGAATACCTTGAGTATGATTGTACAAGGATTTTCGACCACTTCTAACTGCAATGTCCCGAGAGAAAGTACTCATTAGTATCCGTTTAATGATTGTCTTTACAGATTGGTAGGGCTGTTTCTGGCTATTTAACTGTAAAACAGATGCCCTTTGTTTTGCTAGAAAATCAGCGGTCCCGTTTCCCTGGATTCCGCAGTGGGCAAATGTGACAAAAGATTAATGCGGTCCTCGATATCTTTCGTACGGTATGGACAAGCTGAGCCTATGTCCTGCAGAGCTGCTCTTGAATCAGAGAGAATTACCATTTTAGAAAAACATGCCAATCGGTTTCGTAGATGAAGAAGGGCCAATCGGATAGCAAAAATTTCTCCGTCAAAAGCTGACGTGAGCACCAACAGGAGAGTAATATGGAAATAGCTCGCAAAAAACACTGGCTCCTCGTTGACACAATCTTCCATCCTGGAACCATCCGTAAGGACCCTGAGTCAATTCGAAACAGGTTAACGATTATTCAAAGTTTCATAAGTCACAGATCTTAGGACTTCATCACAGTTTACTGCTTTTAATACCTTTTGACACAAGTCAAGGCCGATAGAAAATGTTTTAGCTTCGATAGGGCAGCGGGGTAACAAAAATTTTTGTATTCCAAAATAGATGCCAAGTTGAGAGATCAGGTCGATGACGCCCTGAGCACTCTGAGTCTTGAGCTAGATTACGATCAGTCTGAGTAGAGATATGATACCACATGATCAGAGGAGTTCTGATAATTTTCTCCCATAACAACAGAACACGTTCCTTGATAACTAGACTGAGAGGCCTGTTATTTGTGCATAACAATAAATAATCAATAGGGGTGGATTTCACTGCTCTAGTAATGAGGCGCAAGGCTTGGTTTTGAAATTTTTAGAAGGAATCAATTATTTTCTTAGAAGCAATAACAAGTGGTTCACAGCAGTAAGTCATAACAGGCAATGTGTAAGCACTGTAAGTTTGATTGAAGGTAGATCTGGAGGAACCCCATTTAGATCCTGCCAAAATCTTCAGAAGACACATTCGTTTTGATACACGACTGATGACATCCTCAATATCCGAATTCCACAGATAAGTTTTCTGTCAAAAGTTACAACCAAATATTTGATCTTTTCCGAAATCGGGATGTTACGGTTTTTATAAACTATCTGTGGATGGAAAGGCTGCTGTGATAGAGAAAAAGACAGCACAAATGTCTTATCTAGGTTTACTTTCACGTTTTTTTCCCCAGACCAGTTCTTCAAATTAAACATTGCTTTATTTAAAGTCTTTCCAATAGTCTTTTAGGCTGCAGACTCAGGAGAATCAGTCCAAACAACTAGGTCATCCGTATAAAGCAAACACTTGATTCGAGGAATAGATTTCAGTATACTTAGATCATTGAATAGATATTAAACAGAGTGTAGCTAGACATTGCCCCTTGTGGCAGGCCAGTCTTTAATGATGTAAACTTTGAGCAAGAATTGCGATATGCGGGTTATTAAGAAAACCACGGTACCGGTTCAACATATTTGAATGCACACCCGAATCTGATAGTTTTAAGAGCAGTTTTAAGAATAGTTTTAAGACAGCAGATAAAATGCGTCTATTGTCAAGAGCGTCCTTGATAGATTGACTAAGGAGGGCAACTTGATGGCTGGTTGATCTGAATTTTCGGAATCCAGCCTGCTCCTCTTTAAGAATACCTCGTGTTTCCAGAAACTAATTTAATATACTGATAATTATTTTTTCAAAGATTTTACAAAAGTTACTAATTAATGAGATTGGCCCAAAACTCTGGACTTCTCCTGGGGATTTACGTTTTTTGTAAATCGGATATAGTGGATTTACAAAATAGAAGGAAGCCAGTCTGAAGTCTAGATTTTGTTGAAGAACAAAATAATTGATTTTAAAACTCCAGAACCCAAGTGCATAAAGAATTCTGAGATAATGTTGTCCTCTCTTGTGGAGTTACATGTTTTGAGGCTCTTTCTTAATCGACTCAATTGACATCTGAATTGAGGCGAATTCCTCAATTCAGATGAACTAATAGGTGTTGAAAATAGACACATTGGTGTCTGTAGAGAACCCTAATTTTGCTCTATTTTTTAATTTTTGAAAAATGACCCTAGAATGTCTTCTGGCAAATAGAAATGTTTAATATTTAACTTTCTCAATCTTTTTTTCGTGCTTCAACTGAAATATATTCTAAAACGAAAAAGTGAATAGTTACTCCCGAAGAGTGAAACAACAACCAAAGCATCCAACCTCTAGAATTCTAAATACATTCAATCCGTCAGTGTGTTAAAAATGACCCCTTTTAACTTAATTATTTTAACACTGTATACTTTTTAATTTTTCTGGACTTGCAGCCTGTATCCTGTCACTGTCTTGATATCCAACTTTCTCTGGTTTGCATCTTTAGCTGTTTTGCCATACAGCCTTCAAAAAATTCTTCAATATTGATTTAGTCTACACGGAGAACCATCTTCCCTATACTTTGAAGATTACTGACATCTCCAAGGCTGTTTTAGATACTTTGACCGATTTGGCACTTCTCCCCAAAGGTTTTGGACAAGATATCAAGAACAACAACAGAATAATATTACGTTTCAAACTGTGGCTTGATGCACCTTGCAGCTAGAGATTTGCGCATGAAGTCAGACATTTTTTGATAATTAACTAATGGTTTCTTTATCATCAATATTATTCAAGATTCAGATGGCAAACTAGATCTGGTGTTTTAATCTGTTCTGATAAGAAACCAGAACATGACACGACCATAGGATATTTTCGAATTATGCGTGTAAACATGGGTTTCTGCAGATGCTACTTTTCTGTGCAGAAGGGATTTAGGTAAAATGCAATTTTAAAAAAATTGCACAAGATAGAGCTACATCGAGAGCTGTGTAAATAAATTATTTAGTCATTATGAATGATTGCTTTGATTGAAAGAATTTCAAGCTTTTAGGTAAAATTCGTTTTATTTTTGCTTTAAATATTATGGCAACATTTTCTCATTCTTAATGAGTCTTATTGTCTGGTTGTAGATGGGTCGATTAAACTCGGTTCCTATTAGAACACCGAAAGTGAAGCAGCACTGGAGTGGTTAGTGTTTGGAAGGGTAAACATCTCTCTCGGCCGAGTTTGCTGTGGACCGTACTAAAGGGAGCTGGTGCACTTAAAATCCGTCCTCCATGTTAAACGACCTATGGAGGTGAAAATCGAGTTGCTAGGTCTCTCATCTGTAAGAGGTTCAAAATTAGGAGACATCTCATAAGGGTGGGGGGGAAACGTTCGTCTGCTGACTAGGCACCCTCATAATGAAATGACCCACATCTCCGGCATTTGTAGCGGTCAAGCCTACAAGAAGGTCACTGACTTGGCCATTAGAAAGAGAAAAAAACGGTAGTCTTACTATATTCTTACGAGAGTAGATAATGTTCAAGCTAAACAACCAAAAACATTTATTTCATCTTTAATTTTTAGATTTAAATTTTCTATATTTTTGATGAACAAATGATTTAATATGATTTAATATGCGCATAAAGTAGTACACAAAACATGTTAAAAATGACAGGGAAATTTCTATCAAGATTTCAATTGGAAATAAAATTCTGCTTATGCATAGATTTTTTTTTTCGAAAAATCCTGAAATTAAGTTTTTTATGACTGCTTTTTATTAAAATTTTTTGAAAAGGTTGCTTTTTGTTCCTGTAAAGGAGTTTGAAATAAAAAATAAATAAAAATACAAATAATTATTGACGTTACTGAAGGCAAGTCAGTACGATTTATTGAATTCTGGAGGATGTTATTTCTCACCTTGAAATATGAAACTTTAAAGGGGGGGGGATTTCTACTCTAATACCAGTCTTTTGAATTAAAAGACTGTTTTTTTAGCTCTGCGGTTCTTCTTATCCTAATAAAAAATAAATAAAGCTAATAAAAATGAACTGTTCAACAAAGTGGTACAATTAAAAAAGTCTAAGACACATTTAATAACTTAGGACGAAAATAATAAAATTCTTGATTTTATCAACAGTGAGTTTGTTTCACGAAAATTACACATTTTCAAAATGAAGAGAACATTCTTGAAATATCAGTTTAATGAAAATTGGTTTTTATTTCTAGTATGAAATGCTCTAAAAATTGACTTAAGGGCAAAAGCCTATTTAGAGTTAAATTTAATGGATTCGAAATCATTTTTGTTCACACCAGTGCTTCAGCGACCAGTTTTTTTTTCTCAAGTTAGTTTATGGGTAGTCTCAAGTGAAGTTAATTATGGGAAGCTTACATGCCTATACGAGGGAGCCTGCCTACGGAGGGGGGGGATGCCTTGGAGGAGAACTGTTTAAGGGGTAATAACGCTTATTCACATTACATCTGGTAAAAAACGACCAAAACTCCAGACTGTAAGACTGAAAACCGTGCGGCGGCCAGAACGCGGCTTACCACTTCACATTTCAGTCATCTACTCTGTTCAGTGTCTTATCCATTCGGGCCATTTTGTTTTTCAAAAGAATCGTTCTATACTTCTGTATATTGAAATTTAAAGCCTTTTATCGATTGAATACAAGCTTTCGCTCCCTTCGCCCTACACATAAATCCTACTGTACCCTAGAAAATTCATCTAAACACATAAGAATTTATTCTCACCATTTAAAATATACAACTGGTTTCATATGTTCAAGAAAGAAGTGAAAAAAAATACTATTTTTTTTAAAGCTCACAAACTGAAATTTCGATTTTCTCAAATGACACCTCATGGCGCTCCAGTTTCTCACATTATGAACGAGAAATTCGTTCTTGCAGGGGGAAAAACGGTTTCATAACTCGCAGGCGGCTTTATTATTAAAGTTGTTTTCTTGTCCCAGAAATAGTACTTTCATCCGAATTTATATGACTAGCTGGGACATAAATACGTTCGGCACAAATTTCCATCTTCCCTAAATTAATATCATATAAAAATGTAGCCTTCTGTCACAATGGCATGTTTTATTTGTTTGGTTCGCTTTAGATAAAAGCTATTTAATGCTAGTAATGTTAGTAAATGTGGTATGGTGTAATATTTCAACATGCTAATTTCTAATGCAGCATAAACAATTGAAAAGACTAAAAATATATGGATAAATTTGACACCGATCGCTAGGTACAAATAAATATGCACTCTGAAGGATTTTCGTTCGTCGTTGAACCATTTGACAGAGCCATAAAAGGAAGCGCAGAATAAGTATTAGTTTATTTGATTTTGATTTTTCCGAAATACTGTAGACGTTAAAATATTGTTAAACTTTTCACCATCACATGCCAATATCTTGCAGTTAGTCAAATGCAGCAAAAATGGCGCGATGGCATTGATGGCATAATTTTGTGTTTGTCTATAACTGCCCGAAACGGTCACAAATATCCATCTATTACTACGAAACTCCCACAGGGATGGCGTTCCATTCCCGGGCTGGGCAAGGTTGACTCAGCCTTTAATCCCTTGTGTAGGTAGATAAAATGAGGACCGGGCTTGCTTGGGGATTAAAACTGGCTCTCCGCTTTCAGTCTGACCACCCGGTCGGGACATATGTTTCTGAGCCCACGGTTGCGAAGGCGTGGATGAGAAGCGCAATCCTTGATAAAACGTGGGCTGTTGCTCCAATCTTTAGTTCAGTTTAATTTAGTATACAAAATTCATTCATGTTTGTGTAACTTACCATGTATTCCATCGAGAATGTCATACTTAACATTTTTAGTTTTTTGTCTAAGCACAAAAAAGTATTCCAATTCCCTTTTTGGCAGTCATTGTTTAATTTGTATTTTAAGTATATTCGTTTGTTTCGAAGAAAACAAAGTTAAAAAAATACTGCTAGTGATCGAAAATATTAGTGTACGTAGTATTTCTAGTTTTCACATTAGCACTCAAAAGAATTCCTGTACATTACGGTCTATCGCAGAGAATTAAATCCGTTTGAAGCACAATACTATAAATATATAAACGTACATAACAGCTTCATTTAAAGGGTTAATATGGCATTTAAATTTCTTTTACAGGATGTTGCAAAATTGCATCAATATATTAATGTACAGCATTTTTTGAGGTTATCCCTAAATTATCACCTAGTTTGACGATGATGTATAGTCATCGCAGCAGTCATGGCGCAAAAAATGACTGTAGTGCTGGAAAGTGTTTTATAATCGTTGTTTTCGGTATTATTTATTCGTGTTAGTCTATGCTCAATTTTTTAAGATTTCTAAATAAAGATGAGAAAAAAAAGAGAACATAAATTCTTTATTTCTTTATTTAATAATCTATGGTTCTTTGGCGGCGTCTTTGGAAACAGATACAGTGTAACACAATTTATTTCAATCTACTTCCTAAAATAATTTATTATTGATTATTTCTCTGTATACTTTAAGTACGTTAAAATCTGTGTCATTAGGCTATGTCAAAACCTTTTTTTTTAGCCAAGTTGGTTGCTGGTAACACGTTGGTCGCTGGTTGTCACACCATTTCATAAATCGTTAAAATATTTTATGATTTTTGTTTAATATTGCTTGTAATAAAATGGGTCTTGTATTTTAATGAATGCGTGATAAAATAGCATATAAATATAGCTATCTTTTTGCTATAAACAGGGAGTGCATTTTTGATTGTTTGCTGAGTAAGTGTACCAATATAATCCACAAAATATAAGGCACCCACGCAATAAGCTGTTCTCTTAATCAAATACGCTAAGGTAGTTCCAATGGTACCAGCTACAGAAATCTCTTCCATACAATGAATGAGCTTTCAACCTCATGATAATTCTTTGGTTCCAGTTAGTGAATAATTGCTTACATTTTGCTTCAGATAACATATTTTAAAAAAATGATTAGCTTTGATCAAACACAGCATTCCATATGCATAATTTAAAATTTAATTTAAAATTATGTTTCAATCAGTAAATATTTAATATAGTCATACTAATTGCTTTTACTTCAGAAGAAATTTACTCTTTATATATTCTGACTGGCTATATTTTAATGTAAAAACAACTGATTTTTACTATAAAATCTGTAGCATCTGCATTTAGAGTTCATTTCAAATGCAATGTCGCAGAAAGTTATTCAAAAGAGAAATGGAAAACTACAATGGAGTGATAATGGTTAAAAATTGGACCTCAGAAAAATGTGCAGTTTAAAATATACTTCAGAGAATGTTATAATTACTACAATGCTCTTCTATAACAGTTTTCTATGACAGTAACTCGACTTATAATAACCAGAAGCTTCAATGGTCTTCTTCAGATCCAAGCGTATTGTAACTTAATTAAAACTCCTTTTAGATTCACATAGCTAAAGGCTGCTAACAGGATGTCAACTCAACTTTATTTACATACATAACATAAATATCTTTAAAAGGATGAAATTTTCCTTACATTAATAAAGACAGGGCTTTAGTTTTAACGCCTTAATCATCTTACAAGGAGGATTACACAGATTATTGCTGTTTAATTAAAAGTTTGAAAAAATATATAACAGTTGAGTTTTTATCTGGCGTTTTTCTTCTGGCATAAGCTCTTTTTATTATGCAGCGTTGCATAATTGCAGTTTTAAACATGCATAAACAAAATTGTTTCAGAGAGTTTTTTCCCCTTAAATTCTAAAAGCCATAGAGCAATTTTTTCATAATGCAGTCTATATTTTAGCAGACCTGAATTGTTTTATGTCACAAAAACTGTATTATGCTAACTTTCTTTAGTTTTGTAAAACGGGATAGAATAAACACTAGAAGAAAATTTTGAAGCTTTTACTAAATACTGAATTCATAACATACCATGAGAAGTTGCTAGAAATACTACAAAAGTATTCCATGAGAAGTTGCTAGAAATACTACAATTTAATTAAATGTGTTTTGGATGATGGTATAAAATTTTTAAAAGTAACAAATTAATTTTGTATTCTCAGCAGAAGTACTGCTAAATAAAGGACAAGGAATACAAAACTTTTCTCTACGAGAAAATTAAGTAATTAAATTAATAATATTATTGTACAGGATTTATTTCGCCTATACGAATTTCTGAAAGACGTAGGAGTTGTTCACAGAAAAAAACGAGATTATTTTGTGTTTTATAAACAATTCAATGATCTCTGTTAATTTCGCCAAAAAGAAAGGAAACAGAATTTCTAAAATACGCGTTTCATTCTTCTTTCTGAGTAACATAAATGAATTTTTCACAAACCATGTTTGAAAGGTATCATCTCAGTATTTTTTAACATTTTTTCAAAGCAAATGTTAACAGGTACACGAAGGCCACTTTTATGACACCACACTGCGGTGCGATTACGACCACTCTTTAATGAAAAATAAATAATTTTAATTTCACAAATTAAAAATGTAAGTAAAAAAACATGGAGTGACTCCACTCGACTTTCCGTATAGATAAATTTCATTCAACACAATCGGATCTAGTGTTCAGGCACTAGCACACTTAAAATGATTTGATTGTATAGGGTGCAATGTAAAAGAATACTTTTTAGTTTGCCCTGTAAAAAGTGTACGGGGTACATTCTCTAAAATTTATGCAGTATGTAAGACAGTGACCAATAATGTGTATACCTACTTTGATATCAATAGGATTTACCATTTAGACATTAGCTCACTTTAACCCTTTGAGTCGCAACCCTTTCCGTTGCCATCGCTCGACTTAACTACCAGCAAAATGGCGGACGATTGAAACGTTCATCGCGGGCCACAGATCTAGAGACCCTTTTTTGACGCAGCTGTCTGTACGCGGGCACAGACAGCTGTCGTCAAAAAAGGGCCTCTAGATCTGTGGCACGCGATGAACGTTTCGATCGCCCGCCATCTTGCTGGTAGTTAAGTCGAGCGATGGCAACGGCTGCCCTTTTTTAAGCATTGGGCCATCTATCCAGCCGTTCTCGCATTCTTCCCTTTTTCAGCAGATGTCAGTGCTGTTAAAAATAATCGTGACCATTTTTTTACGGGGAAATGACATGCTTAAAGTAAAGGATTCTCGTGGAGCTATGTCACCCGCAACTATTTTTATGGAAATCAAATCTATTCTTCGTGACTGGCAACAGTCAAAACGTCAGGGTTTGGTGTTCCCAGAGCGGGAACACTGCGCGTTAAAGGGTTAAATGATTTGCGTCCTTAAGCCGTAATGCATAAGAATTACTTTTTGCAGGTCTGTGAACAAACAATACGCTCTACACACACCAAAATCTATGCAGATCATGAGACCGTGACCTATAATATACATACCCAATTTGAGCACAATCGAATGTACCCTATAGACAGTAGCTCACTTTGGAGAATTTCCGTCCATAGGCTAAAGGGACACTCTTTTGTTACCATGTCAAAAAACTGTAAGTCCTATACATAGCAAAATCTATACATGTTGTTTGACGGTGACCTACAATGTACATACCCAATTTGAACTTCTTCGAATGCACCATTTAGACACTAGCTCATTTTAAATGATTTGCGTCTACAGGCCGTCATGTAGAAGAATTATTTTTTCCAGTCCCGTAAACAAATTATCAACTCTACACACACCAAAATCTATGCAGATTATGTGACCGTGACCTTTTATAGAGATGTCCAATTTGTGCTCAATTTAATGCACCGTTTAGAAGCTAGCAAACTTTCAAGAATTTCCGTCCATTATCCATTATGTAAAATAAACCTTTTCGCCCTGTAAAAAAATTAGAAAAATCCTATACATGCCAAAATAAATACCGATATTGGGACGGTGATGTTTAACGTATATACCAAATTTGAGATCAATCGAATGCACCATTTAAACGCTAGCGCACTTCCACCCATAGGCCATAAAAGAAATCGTTTTCGTAGCCCTGTAGGAAAAAAAAAAAAATAGGCCTATACATACCAGAATGAATACCGTCCCTCGAAAGTGGTTTGTAACATACATACCAAGTTTGAGCTCAATCGAATGCACCGTTTAGAGGAGCTATCATGTCTAGGGATGGACGCGAGACGACGTTTTTGCGAGACGAGACAGAGATTTACAGCTTTTTTGCGAGACGAGACACACATTTTTAACATTACGCTATAGGGATTTTTGCGAGACGAGACAAGATTTTAGGCTATTTTGCGAGACGCGAGACGCTTATTTTTCGTCTCGCGTCCATCCCTAATCATGTCCACTCACATGCACACACACACATTCTGAAAAAGTAAGATTGCATACATACATTTCGTAAAAATAGCATAAACGAATTCAAAAGACCTCAAAACGTGTAAATACACCAAAATCTCAGAGTCGAAATTTTTCATAATTACAATACATTACTTACATGGTACATGCTTGGAATGTAAAAATAACAAAATAACAGTAGAAAATTTCATTGCGGACCCTTTTAAAAGCATAAAATAAAAATTTATCCTTGCGAATGCATGGTACGAGTATAAGAAAGCTTTCGAGACTAATATTTTGAGTCATTAATTTTTTGTTTAAGCATTCGTTAAGCCATAAATCTGAAAGGTCTCAAATGCTTTGTAAAAGATGTCGAATATTTAAAATTTCGCATGTCTTGGAAAAGTGTAAATTTTTGTGTCAAAACTTTTCCTAGTGTTGAAACTTTTTTTTCCTTGTGGCATGTCTTTTCAAGAATAAATCTTTATTTTACGGTTTTTAGAGCTCCACAATAAAAAGCTTCTACCGCTCAGTTTTTTTATACTTAAATTTTTTCTTTCTGATTTTAATTTTAAAACCGCAAAGCTTGAAGTTTTTAACAAGTCACAACACAAAGGTACGATGACAAATTTCTGGGAAAATCATAAGAGTTTTCTAGAAAAGTCAAGAGTGCATGAAACACGCACAATAATGTGGAGGCGACTTATTTTTTGAGCGTGACACCAACGCACAAAGACCCGATTGCAAAAATCTAGTTTCAGAAAAGAACTTCTAAAAATCAGATGCATTAATGATCGCGTGTATAAAGCTGTTCGTATAAATGTTTCTCTTCCTCAACAGAGCCGTGCTTAGGGGGTGGCAAACTGGGCAACCGAACAGGGCCGCTAAAAAACTGTTGAATTCATTGTTATCAAGTAGTTGAATAAACTTCCTGACTTGAACTAAAAATTACACAACAATAAGCATAGCAAAGAAAAAACACAAAATTTGTACTTTCGTGTATATAAGAGAATGCAATCATGCACTGCTTTACGTTTTGCGGGATTGCGTCTATTGTTGCGCCCACTGCTATTTTCCCCCAAATGAAAAATTTTCCATGTAAATTAGATGCAGTAGATGCATGCCTTCCAATACCTTCCAAGGGTATGCAATCCGGTATTCTTTGTCGTTTCGCGGGATTTCGAGATTGAAATTTGTTGATCCCGCGGGATCCTGCAATCCCATGGGATTGGCATTTCATTCAAATAAAAATTTATTTTAAAAGAGAAAATTAGGAAAAAGTAAGATTGCAAGCACTATCAAGTATAATACTTCGTCTTCTTTGATAATTAAAGCAATACCTTACATAAATATGAAAATTATAGTCATGATATAGACTACCCACGGGATCGGGATTGCATTCATTCCCTAAGTATATAGCTTTCTTTTTCAAATTCTTAGCATGGTAAGAAGCTAGAATGCAGCTTTTGCATTATGGAAACATACTGCATTAAAATCTTAATGGATTCAATTTAACTTATATTAGAGTCTATAGCAGTAGCGTAGAGGTAGGTCATGATCCACTATTATGGAAGTAGACAATGCAATTATTTTTGTCTTGGGCCGCTAAAACACTACGCACGTCCTTGCTCCCCAAATACCATTTCTGTAGATTCGATGACCAGTTTCACAATAATATCAACAGCTTGAGTGTGATATGAGAGTTTTAAGAATTTCAACTTTCGCAATTGTTTAGTTTCTAGAAATTGTAAAATATCCGTGTTTGACATATTTTTCGTCACTGGAGGAGGAGAAAGGGAACACGCTATCACAGCAGTGCTAAGACGTACACTCTGTCTATAAGTATCCAAGCGAAGGTTAATGTTTTATGCATGTGTTTCACAAATAAATGACGATTTTTGAAAGCGTTCACTTTCAAAATAAAACATGATTTATGAAATGCCTTTAAAATTGTATACTTTTAAGAAAGATGAATAGCTCGCTGACGGAACAAGATAGCAATTGCGCTGAAAAGGCATTCCTATATAGTGTGAAGATAGATAATTCTGTAAAGTATTCCCTTAAAAATAAACATCCGTTTCTCTAGATCAAGACTGAAAGTTTAAAACATCTGTGTTAAGTATCCTCTGCAGCAGTAGTGATATACGACCTCCCATTTAACGGTCGTATCGGTATCCGTTTATTGCCCAAGGAAATGCAGACAACCGATAAATGTTAAAGTAAGACTTATGGAGCAGATAAATGGAATAGATAGATTAAACATTACGAATGGCAACACGTTTATATGTACACAATTTAAAGAAAATGTAAAGTGTTAACAGTGAATGTATTTTATTTGATGCATCTAATGCATCTATTTTATTATAAAAGAGAGTGGCATGTCGTTCGTGTATTTGTTTGTTTAGTCTGCTTCATTTTATTCACTTACATTTTATCTAGACTGTTATTAAAAACTGCTACCTCATTTTTCAGCAATTTTGCTGTAAAGGAAATATATGTGTATACAATTACGCACACACACACACACACACACACACACACATATATATATATATATATATATATAACTCGGCGGTTCGAGCCTCGTCAGGGGCAGACCCCTCTGAACCCCCCTAATTTTTTGGTTTCAATATTGCCATATTGAAACGATATGAATTGACTATGTCATTTTATGTCTCATCCCTCTTCCTTTTTCTTTTATTCTTCCTTTACATTTATTTCATCGACTGCAAGTAGGAGGGTTTCCTGATCTTTCCTTGCAATTGCAAACGTGGGTCGATGACAACCTATGACGCACGATGACAAGTTGTCGAATTGAAACTCTGAATAAAGATTATTACGAAACATAGAAACATAAAACGTGACTCATAAAATTAAGGATGCATCAAGAATAACTTGTAAAAAGTGTAAACGCATCGGGCACTGGGTTAGCGAATGTGAAAGTGGAAAAAAGAATAATTTTAAAAATAAGCCTAACAGCCTGGGATTCTTATCCACTCTGGATGACTCGCCAATAGGTTTACCAGGCGAAATATAACAATCCTTACAGCAAAAATACATGTGATGCATAGTCTACAGCTTACGGAATATTGTAACAATAGATTAAAGCTGTTGTGAACTAATAGTATTTAATATAA